>CM019716.1:73586663-74186663 GCA_009760885.1 Achatina immaculata
TTAAACTGACTGATGCAGTGTTTGAGTTCCTGTTCAGCCCACCATTACAAATTCTCACAAATGTATTTGACAGAACCCAAACTCTCTGAGAATGTTTACATAATTTAAAATCTACTCAAGCTGTTATTTGTTAAAGCTTTTAAATTCTAAATAAATAACTCGATTTAAGAATCTTAACTTTTAATCTATAAAAAACTGCAGCCATGACAGATAAACATTTTTTTGTTATGAAAAAAATATTACTGTTGAGATGTTTTACCATGAAATGATGCAGTGTCTATTTGTATGAGGGACAATCAGAAAGTAATGCACTATATCGTTTTTCTCAGGAGCTGTTTATTAAAAAAGCATGAAATTTATACACAATATACATGGATATATCATGTAAACATTGGTATTATTCAACATAATTCCCATCAACTTGTATGGCTTTACGCCAGTGTGAAACAAGTGCATGTATTCCTAGCCAGTACCAAATTTTCTCCTGATTATGCAGCCATTTCTTCGCTCCATGAATCACTCCTTCGTCATCTTCAAATCTTACCCCTCGGAGTGCATCTTTAAAGACCAAACAGATGGAAATCAGAGGGTGCCAAATCAGGACTATAGGGTGAATGGAGTAGTACAGTCCAATCCAATTTGGTGATTGCTTCCCATGTTGCCAGACTTGTGTGAGGGTGTCACTGTCGTGAAAGGTCTGCTGGATTCTTGAGCGGCTGAACTCTGCGAAAACGCTGACTGAGTTTTTTCAATGTCTTAATGTAAGCTTGCGAACTGATTGTCTCTCCTCTTGGCATAACATCCACAATAATAACACCTTCAATGTCCCAAAAGACAGTGATCATGACCTTTCCAGCTGAAGGAGTTGTCTTGAATTTTTTTCTTCGTGGTAACTGCGGATGATGCCACACCATTAACTGTCTTTTTGTCTCAGGTTCAAAATGATGTGCCCAGGTTTCATCACCTGTTACGATCTTAGCCAAAAAGTTCTCTCCCTCAGCACTGAAATGCTCCAACAATTCAGAAGAAATTGCTTTCCTCTGCAATCGATGTTCATTTGTGAGACTTCAAAGAACCCATCTTGTGCAAACCTTAGAAAATCCGAGAGCTTTTATAACTGCATTTGCACTACCATTGCTGACTGACAGCTTTTAAGGCCAATTGTTTAGTGATATGCCTATCAGTAAGAATAATGCCCTCAGCACATTTCAACATTTCTCTTGGTGGCTGTGGCAGGACGTTCACAGTGCAGCCGATCATGCAACTCCTTATCTCCACTTATTGATTCTATGATTCTCTGAACCCAGCGACTGAATGTACTCCTGTCAACTACAAAACTTCCATACACATCACATAGATGCTTGTGAATGTTCACAACAGTTTCCTTCTCTGCAAAGAGAAATTCTATCACAATTCGCTGCTTATACTGCAAGTTGCTAACACACTTCATTTCAACAGTTAGGGCAGCCATATTCTTTGGCCAGTTGTGGTGCAATTTGGTTCACACAATTGGCACATGCCATATTTAAAGTGTACAAAATTTCATGCTTCTAACTTCATTATTAGCTGAAAAAAAACAAACCGATGTGGTGTTACTTTCTGAACGCCCCTCGTAACAGTCCCAACAGTTTAAAATTATGAGCTCCCGACTACAGAAGAAAACCATGTATTTTACTATTAGTTTAAAAAAAAATCTGCTTAAACAGCTTACGGCTCAGGTAAGATTTAAACCTTCAATAAACAAACAAAAAAAAAATCACTCGACATCACTTACATGATGAATTGCATCCTGCACACTGCCAGTAGGTCCTATCTTTTCCATAAGCTGCAAAATATGCCTCACACATGGCTCCACACAATTCATGTGCTGCTTGACCAGCCTGGAGCAGGTGTCAGTGAATACCTGGATGGAAATTAAAAGCAACAGGTGGAGACAATTTTCTGTTGAGTTCTTTTTCTTCTTTCTTTTTTTCAATCTTTTTAAATCTCAGTTTCAATTCCAGTTTACTAAAGGAACTCTCACTGGTGTTTTATGATATACGAACTATCCAAAATAGTATTTTTATTTTAGCTGTAAGTACAAAGAATCCTTTAACTGTATTTGAGAGTAATATATAATTTATTTCATTCCTTCTGATATAATCTTTCTACTCCTGTGTATGTGGCTCAGCCTTACACCTCATCTTCCAATAACTATCTCACTGTCCATTTTTCATGTAATACTAATAATTTACTGCGTCACAAAATCAATTTTTTTTTTCCAGCAGGATATCAATCTTTTAGCAAGATATCATCCACATTTCATTTTCCTTTAAAGACACTTATAAAGATCATTAACCTGGTCCAAAAGTCAAAGCTCTTTCTGTGGTAAGAATAAAACAATGAACAATGTTACCAAAATTACCTTGGTGAGATGTGACTGCATCTCCAGATCCAAGCTGGTCTGAGTGATCGTAAGCAAGGGACTCACTTTGATTGGGTAGTTCTCTGGAAACACCAGCTCAATGTCAACAAAGTTCTGACCTTTCGAAAGCTTAATACTGCATGTACGTTTGACCAAGTCAGCCTGGCAACAACAGATTACTGAACGTCACTCAACACACTCAACCCCCGATTAATAAATATATTTTAAAATCTTTACTTTATTATTTTCTAAATTAATTAATTACTAAATTGTTAATTATTCTGTTCAATGTAAAATAAATCTTCGATGATGTTGTTGGACCCCTCTGGTAGCAGCTAACTAGAAGCTTCATGCATGACACTATGGTGAATCACTGTAAACTCAAATTTTCTGTAGGCTTTATGAAGGCCATTTGTAAACATGGGTTGTACATAAGCTGGATGTTTGCAAACTCAGGGACTGCCTGTACTACAATTTAGGAAACATCCCTTTGCACCAAAGCATAATTACTTAGCTGCTAGAACCTAACACAACTAAATAAGTTGTGGAGAGGGACAGACAAAATTATAAAAATTAGATTTTTAAGGGCATGCTTTTTTCCATCGCCAACATGCCTGTGAGACCTGGAAACTTAAAAAACCTGAGCAACACATTAGTGCCTTCCAGTGTCAATGCTACAGAAGAGTCTTTCAAATATCATGGATACAAAAAAAAGAACAAATATATCCATACTACAAGAACTTAATATAGTTGATTGGTAAATAAGATTGTAACAGAGTATTTCAGACATATTAAATGCCATGGGAGTTTGGAGAAGACAGTCTTGGAAGGGTACATAATGGGAAAAAGAAAGAGGAAGACAGCAAAGATGGCAAACAACATGATGATGATTTGTAAATGGATGCGTTAGCAGCAGGGCATCTTGCTTACAACTGAGAGGCCCTCAAGAGACCTGTTAGGAGGCAAAGTTCCACATGGGATATGCTAGTGAATGAATGAATGAGCAGTACCTGGTCTAATCGGACTCCTGGTATCAGCCCTGTGATTTTATCGATCTCCTGCTCAATGGACATCACTGACAACATGCTTGATGGTTCCACTGACTGGCTGGAACTTGCAGTTCTGCTGCTGCCTCCAGTAGCTCCTTGCTTCAGGGATGAGACGCTGAAGGTGCTGTAGCCGCTGCTGTAATGTGGTAGCTTTGACTCTTTTTCCAGCGGGGTACTGTAGCTGTCACAGCTGGTTACAATGCTGTTTGTTGGGTGAAACTCTTCCTCCTCCATAATCCCATTTGTGAGATCACCAATCTCATGGCCACATGACTATGAAAATAGAGACCAAATCATGAGCTGAATTAATAATGTTCATATTTACAAAGGAAAATATGGATAATTCATAAAAATACATACCAACGCATAATCATAAAAAATTATTTGGTTTCAAAAAGTACGAAGAAGAATAAAAAGTAAACACAATTTGAAAATTACGCAATAACCAAAACAGAAGGAAGCTGATGCAGTACCCATGTTTGCAATGGCTGACTGGTAGTTCAAACACACACAGTGCAGTGCTCTTCCCTTAGTCTAATTGAAGCCAAGGTCAAATAAACATGGACAAATACTCATAAACAATGCACCACTGTCAAACAAACCACAGTTAGATTTCTTTTGGGCAGAGAGAGTGAAACCTGCTTTAATTCACTGTAGGATGCTGGCTCAACGCAGAAGTGAAAGCAATATAATTCAACAGCAAGTTCATGAACGGATAGAAATCAATTTGCACCAAGAGATGACTCATATAGTCTTGCTGTGCCGTGACAATGCACATCTCCATAGAACAGTCACAATGATGATGGATGCAATGCAATAGCTGTGGATTGAATGCCTTCCTCCTTCCCCTTACAGCCCTAATCTGGCACCATGTGATATCACAGTTTTGGTCCACTTAGTGAGGTTCTATGAGGTTGCAGGTTCCTCTGATGATGAGGTTAAGGAAGTGGTGCAGACCTGGATGTAGGAACTGTGAAACACTTCTTCTCCTAACACGTGAAGAAGCTTGTGGAATGACACAAGTGCATCAGCCTGCAGGAGGATTTTGTGGAAGTTTATTGCTCACAGCTACTGGTATTAAGGATATATTACCTTTACATTTTTATTCTCTCTTGTATCAAGTGATTACCAGATTATCATTATCAAATGATTATCATCATCATTATCAACATCATCATCTTCATGATCTCATTACAAGAGAGGCTGTATGCTGATAATCAGGTATGAACTGCCACATTTGTGAGAAAGAACGGTGCTGTGTCTGAATTAATGATGAAGAAGATTATACATATTACATACACACATCCCCAGTCATGTCCCTAGTAACAAACAAGTCTGGCATGGTGAATGGGTATTGAATGCGACAGCAAACATGATATTAAAATAAGCCATGCTGAAGGTGGATGTGTCGGGCTGAATGGTGCAGATATAGCAACCTAAATGTAAACTGACATGGCGCAACCACTATTTTTTTAGGGTGAACGCAGAAAGAAATGAAATAAAAGATATCCTCTGTATGAAAAATTGGCTTGGAACAAGTAATCTTTCATTCTCCCCCCCCCCACCCAATTACCAAGAGATATAAGCAAGAGTCATAGCTACACAGTGAAAACCAAAGGAGGGCAGAAAAGTCCATGACAAAAGAGTTCAAGCTATAAACAGGTGAACAACATTACAATGTAGACAGGAAACAACACTTCTCCCTGAATATCACAAAAGTGACACACAGAAACTGATCTTACAATCCACTTTAGCCACTGTTTATGCAGAGATGGCACATGGCACACAGTGATGGTGAAATATCTCTGAAGTTGCATAAAAAATATTTTAATTGAGCAGGAGTGCGAGGAAGAGGTGTAAGAATATGAATTATGTAACAGAATCAAGAGCAACAGGGGAAGTAATAAACGAGCAGAAGATAATCAATTTCTCTTTACCTACATATTGTTTAACCCTGCTTAATTCAACAACAATAGAGATGCAGACAATGATACAGACAAATAACAAAGCTTATTACGCCTGACTAGGACCTTACTGTGCTGAGGAATTTATCTTATCCTCAGCAACAACCCTGCCATCTGCAGTGCACCTGACATATCGAACACTGAGCACACCACACCCTGGTGTTAGGGTAGAGAATAAATATGAGGAGACCGGATAATGATGTTTCTGCTGCCACAGAGAATATACCAACTAAACAATGGGACGAATAAATGAAACTTTCAATGGGTGCAGAATGTGGCATCTTGTATTCTGCCCCTTGTCTCTCAACTTTCACAGTGTCACAGACATTCAACATCGGCTTAATACCAGTGTACTCTGCACATAATAAACACAAATACATATTCAAATAAAATATTTACCTTCCATGTATTCAGCACCAAAATTCTCATATTCAACTCTTGTCCACATTTGCTGACCCATGTGAATTAACCATGTACATTCATTACCATTCTCACATGTTCACTACAGTCTAACGAACAGAAATGCATCAGTATTATTACTGATCCGAAGATTCATTAAGTGGCCGGGATTTTGTTCCATCATGAATCATCCAATAAACTCCCTTGGTCTTTAGGTAGTGGGACCAAACATCTTGTTTGCGCTTGCACGCATGTTAAAAAGCCTCTAGGCAGATGGAAACTACAAACGGAGCCAGCTGCTGTCCAAGGTAACTTCTAGGAAAAATCTACCATGGAAAATAGTTACTGGCACTCAGAATGCTAAAATGCTATACTGAACCTGTCTTGTTATATGAAAGTGAATCATGGACAATAGGTAGGTCTGCACAAAAGTCACTGGAAGCAGCAGAAATGTGATTTATTTGAAGAATGTTGCGAATTCCCTGGACAGCAAAAATAACTAATGAAGAATGTCTGAGAAGAGTTGGAGATAGAAAAAGTCTTGTCAAAAAAATAAGAGAGAGACAATGTACTTTCATAGGACATACAATGAGAAGAAGGGGAATAGAAAATATTATAACAACAGGAAAAACAGAGGGAAGAAGAGCCAAGGGAAGAGAAAGAGAAACGATACTGACAGTCTGATGGGATGGTGTGAGAGGAGATCACCAACTAAGCTGATGGCTTGCATGAAGGATTGGGTACTTTGGAGAAGCATAATAGCCAACGCCAGTTGGCATGGCACCTGATGATGATGATGACTCAGAACGCTATGCTTCTTACAACACCCATTCTAAGATGGTAACTGGAACACATAGCCTAGTTGATATGGGAATGTACTGACTGAAACGAAGCTATTTCTGAATAATGAATCTTATGAATGATAAATCTGGAGCTATGAAGAAAATATCTTAATGAAGGTATATGATCCACATCAGATACTGACAAAGTCAGAAGCTATAAGAAGAAATATCACTTATGAATTTTAAGTGGGATGGGAGGATATTCCAAAGAAGCACAGTATATTAAACAAGGCTTTTCCTGTATAGGTTAATTCTTGGTTTTGGCAGAAGGTAATTGTTTGACCACTGGCTATATTTTGGTTTAGATTTAAACTGTAACCACAAATAAAACACAACATTAAGTAACAGAATTGTCAGCTAACCTGGCTTTGCTGAACAGGAATCTACTTCTGCAAGATAGAATTCTAAGATATCTGTGCTTATCAGTAATTAATGGCAGAATATTTGTCACTGTTTATCAGAGTACTACTGCTACTGCATCACATAATTACATTATTTACTTCAGTATGAATGTGCCAGAGTGATTGCACAATTATCACTACCAGCGAACCCAAGACATTTAAAAAAAGAAGGCCCAAAACTGAAGCTATGATGAAAAAATGTGATTTCTCTGGTGGCAGCTCCAAAATATATATACAGCAAGAGACCACCCACCAGTATCTATATCAAAATTAAACACAGAAATAGCTGCAGGTGTCGTGAGGTCTGCCGGATGCACATACATCTTGCACACAAATGCACATTTCTTACTGATGTTAACTAGCTGAGTTGCCTGAGCAATAGGTAAAGGTAGAAACATACCTCCCTCACCGCCCCCCCCCCCCAATCATCCCTGTATTTATTTTTAGCACCTGAGAGTTGAGCAGGTTTTGTTGGCAAATAAAGAGCACTAGATGGACTATGTGAACATAACAAATGTGAATTACAACATATTAATCTTAACAACTGTTATATCAGGCAGGGCCAAGGTTATGAACCAGGGCATGAAGTTAAGTATACGGCCATTTCATCAAAAGCAATCTGTAGTTACTTTGTTTAAAAAAAATAACTTGAACTAATACTGTGTAAGGGCTTCCAACAAATATAAAGTAGCTTGATACTTCAGTTCGTATAGGTTTCCTATATATATAAAACTAACTCGATATTGTACTCTGTAAAGGTCAAAAGAATGGAAAAGAACTGTATTCATACCACTGCCAAAAAAGGGTAACCTGAAATTATGCACAAACTACAGAACTGTTGCCCTGATTAGTCAAGCCAGTACAATTCTGTTAAAAATCATAATGGGTAGACTTTGAAAGAAAACAGAAGAAGTCAATATGGTCCAAACTGGTTTCAGGCAAGGAAGAGGATCAAAAGATCATATATTCAATATAAGATTAATAATAGAGAAATGCAGAGAGTTTAATGTGAATCTATACTTAGCCTTTATTGACTACTCAAAGGCATTTGATTGTGTACAACACCAGAAACTTTGGGAAATAATGCAAAAAATGGGATTTACAACACATTTGATACAATTAACATCACTGCTGTATCTAGACCAACAAGCAGCAGTAAGAATAAATGGTGAAACAACAACTTGGTTTGACATAAAACAAGGGGTCCATCAGAGGTGCATATTGTCACCTTACTTATTTAACTTGTATACTGAAAATATAATGAGGAATGTTAGAGAAGATGTAGACAAAGAATATTATGATGCCATAACAATTGGAGGTTATGAAATACCAGAGATTAGATACGCTGATGACACAGTATTAGTGTCCACAACACAAAAAGGAATGGAAAAACTAATTATGTCAGTCTGTAAGAACAGCGAAGAACAAAACCTCTATCTTAATGCAAAGAAAACTAAATTGATGACAACTGACAAAACAAACAAGGCAGCTGAAATATGTATCAATGAGGAAAAACTGGAAGAAGTGGAGAGTTTTGAATATCTTGGATCACTACTAATTAGTAGTGGAGATACAATGAGGGAAATTAAAAGGAGGACATCTATCGCTCTTCAGAAAGTAAAACAACTAAAGAATCTGTGGAGAGGAGCAGACAGAACCACAAAAATAAGAATTTTAAGGGCATGCATCTTTCCCATTGCAACATATGCCTGTGAGACCTGGACACTTAACAAAACAGCTGAGAAACACAAATGCCTTTGAATGTAAATGCTACAGAAGAGTTCTTCAAATATCATGGACACAAAAAAAGAACAAATATATCTATACTACAAGAACTTAATATTGAAGAAGGCTGGCTAGTAAAGAGATTAAAGAGAGAAAACTTAAATATTTTGGACACATTAAACATGATAATCTAGTGAAGACCGTATTGGAAGGATACATAATGGGAAAAAGAAAGAGAGGAAGACCAAGGCAAAGATGCTGCAAGACATCGTTGATGATCTGCAAATGGATGCATCAGCAGCAGGCCATCTTGCTCACAACCGAGAGGCCTATAGGAGTGCTGTTTGGGAGGCAAAGTTCCACAAGGGACATGCAAATGAATGAATGAATGAATGAAGGGTTTATGAAAATAAATTACTTTACTTCAGCACTCTGTAAAGATTTCCAACAAATGATGTGAGATACTAGCAAGATATGCTGCATTAAGTGCTAAAAGACTATAGTTGCTGGACAAGATACAGTCACATCCATCAATACTGATGAACACAAAGTCACAGAAAGGTTCCACTATCTTGGATATACTGAACAGTTACCACCACTTGCCCTGTACACAAAGAAATTAATAAATAAATATTTTACATGGATTTGAGAAGACAATTACAACAGTCAGGAAAAGACAGTCTAATTTATAAGACATGTCATAAGAAAAAGGAAAACTAGAACAGTGGTTCTCAACCTATGGGCCACGCTGAAGTCTCAAAGCAGCCAAAAAAAAGAAAAAAAGGATATATACAATAAAATATTTAATTATTCTGCATTTTTCATGCAATGCAAAAAATAAATAAATAAATGAAAAGAACTTTTGTGAGCAATGAATATGCATGTTTATGTAGAGAAAATATTAAATAATAATTTATAAAATTAGATTTATACCTTGCAAATATAAAGCACTTTATTAGTGAGCTGCAAAAATGTTTGACCTTTAAATGTGGGCCCTGCAGCAAAAGGAACTGCTGAACTAGAACACTGTGACAACAGGAGAATTAGAGGGGAAAAGAGGCAACGGTAAGGTAGAGCAAGTGAGAAAATCGTAGATGGACTGGCAGGATGACATGGAAAGCAGACACCAGGCCAACTCACAGGGCAACACGGAACAGCTGTGGAGAGTTATGATCATCAACACCAGTAGGCACCAGACAGACAGACAGACAGACAGAGAGGCAGGCAGGCAGACAGACAGACAGGCAGGCAGGCAGACAGACAGACAGACAGACAGAGAGACAGACAGGCAGACAGAGAGACAGACAGACAGATAGGCAGACAGACAGGCAGGCAGGCAAACAGACAGACAGAGAGACACAGACAGACAGACAGACAAGCAAGCAGGCAGGCAGAACTTTCATAAGAGATTTTTCCATTAACCTCATTTTCCAAGAAAAAGAGAGAGAGTGAAAGTGAAAGGAACTGTTTTTTTCTATTTTAAAATTGAGAACTACACTATTTTATTCGTTAAGTATTACTATTCAAGAAAATTATTGCTCTAAATGCAATGCTGCAATTAAAAAATCCTGGGCTTCACCTAAACATGATCTCTAACTTATTTTTTTATATATATATAATTTGTCACGTGAATGATGTATGCTGAATTCAGAAGCCTCCTGACTCATGACTGAGTCACTGGGCTAACATAAGGGAAATGTAGTACAACTTAACGAGCGCTTGTGCAAGTTAAATGAGGGAGGGTTTACATGCTCATCTCTCAGAAGGATTAAATCTTTCATCTCATACACATGACCCTTAAATATCAAGTAAGGTTATGACAGCAGGAAATGATGCTTGAAATTATTATTTCTTGTGGGAGGAGTAAGATAGGCTCATTGTGGGACGAGAATGAGGTCCAGATGGGAAGATAAACAAACAGTCTATGGAGGCATACATGCTGTATTTATACTCTGTGAACTAACAGAAGGCTAGGACAGCTGGAGAACAAGCAAATGTAGAAGTTGCTGGCCACAGGAGAACTGGATCTGAAACATTATACGTATAAACAGAGGAAGGTTTTTAAGAAGAAAAAAGACTGGCTAAACAGAAGCAGCTGCTGAACTTTCTGTTGTTTGCTTGTGGAATTCGTACAGCAGGCAATGTATGTGCTGAATATAGAATGACTTGCAATCATGCCAGAAGAGTGAGAGAGAGAGAGAGGGAAAGAAAAAGACAGAGACAGAGAGAGAGGGAAAGAGAAAGACAGAGAGAGGGAGAGAGAGAGAGAGAGAGTGTGTGTTGTGCGTGTGAGAGATAAAAAGAGAGAGAGAACACACAGACATAATCTTTAGAGAAAAGAAGACAAGGATAAAGAAGGTTAGGATGCTTAATCAAATTCTGAATATAGAAGTAGGTGGTTTTTATCTTCTTTGCTCTACAACCACTTCAGTTTTGAAAAGATGTTAAAAAAAAAAGGTAAAAGGTAAAATCCTAGTTTCCATGCCATTAAATCATACTGAGGCTAAGGTGTTGGGCCTGCATTTCCAAGAGCATCAACATATGAAAGTCTGATGTGTCAGTATCACATCTAGACATATTTACCTTCCCAGATTTCACTAGTACCCATTTTCAGAAGCTGGGTGGATCCTAAGGCCTTTTTAATGTGGCGGTACCAGAGAAAGAATCCCCACTGCTGGGACTTGAACCCAGTACCACCGGGTTATCAGACCAAGCTCCTTAACCACTCAGCTAACCAGACAGCCTTTTGTGATGTCAAACTCAATATTTCCTACACAAATCCAGCTGCTGACTTGATTACTAACTCACTTTCTTCAGCAATATATTTCATTACATCACCACCTTTATTATGAGAAGCATGCCTCCAGTTTTTGTTCTGATCATTTCATCCACAAACACTTCCAATAGGCTAAAGAAGTTTTAGTATTTGTTGTTGTTTTGTTTTTTTTAAAACAATATTTCCTCTTTTTTTCTGGTTTTGTTAGGGTGAAATCAAAGAAACACAAGTTTCTAACATTTGTGAAGTACTGATACAGAAGCAGAAAACTATTACACATAGAAAACTATTACACAGAATGAAACAACCACACTTGTCAGATCATCACAGAAGTACAACACAGTGAGTGAAACACTGAACTTATCAGAAGTAAAAAACTCTTCCAACCATGGAGAATGAAACAACCACATTCATCAGTAGCATAACCTCTTCAGATCACACAGAGTGAAACAACCACATTCATCAGTAGCATAACCTCTTTCAGATCACACAAAGTGAAACAACCACATTCATCAGTAGCATAACCTCTTCAGATCACACAAAGTGAAACAACCACATTCATCAGTAGCATAACCTCTTCAGATCACACAGAGTGAAACAACCACATTCATCAGTAGCATAACCTCTTTAGATCACACAAAGTGAAACAACCACATTCATCAGTAGCATAACCTCTTCAGATCACACAAAGTGAAACAACCACATTCATCAGTAGCATAACCTCTTCAGATCACACAAAGTGAAACAACCACATTCATCAGTAGTATAACCTCTTCAGATCACACAAAGTGAAACAACCACATTCATCAGTAGCATAACCTCTTCAGATCACACAAGAGTGAAACAACCACATTCATCAGTAGCATAACCTCTTCAGATCACACAAAGTGAAACAACCACATTCATCAGTAGCATAACCTCTTCAGATCACACAAAGTGAAACAACCACATTCATCAGTAGCATAACCTCTTCAGATCACACAGAGTGAAACAACCACATTCATCAGTAGCATAACCTCTTCAGATCACACAGAGTGAAACAACCACATTCATCAGTAGCATAACCTCTTCAGATCACACAGAGTGAAACAACCACATTCATCAGTAGCATAACCTCTTCAGATCACACAAAGTGAAACAACCACACTTCTGAGCTCATCAGGGGAGTATCCCATTGAGACAAGTATTTTTTTTTTAAAGTTCTTCAACTACATACATGGGTGCAGTACCATATTCACATAACTATTTTTGTGATACCATATGATATATTCACAGACTGTTAGCTGGGAATGAAATCAAATGTGCTTCACCTTGCAGGCAGATATCCCTCACTATTCGGTAGTTAGGCAATTTCCCTAACACAGCCTTGTCAGGTACCCATATTTAACACCCCGGTGTGCACAGCTCCCACATAAGAAGGTCAGTATTTCTCCAGCCCAGCCAGAAGACAAGTGCTTTGGCTCACAACACTGCAGCGGTGGAAATGATATTCAGCACAGGTGAACAAACAAACGGCTTCATGACGTGACCGAGTGGGAACAAGATGCTCCTTATAAATAAGTGGTGACATGCGAGTTCAGGCACAGCTAAGTATGACAGGAAGTTGACAAACTTCTCTCTTATAAATAACTTTGTAAAACAGCAATAAAAACAGAACAATCGTGAGGAAGGGAGGTGATGTCATAACAAAAATGGGAGGGCAAGACAAAGAACAAAAGAATAAATGTTATTTTGAGACAGAAAAGATTTTAGGAGGGAAAGAAAAAAAAACTTGCCTGATATCCTGCCATTTATCTCTCATGCTTCTGCAACATCACATACATTCAGCATTACTCAGAAGGTTGCCATATATAAGAATGGCGTTGTGAAATTAACACAATTAAGAGGCACCTTCACAATGAAAAAAGGCACCTAACGTCTGCCTTCGCAATGAGTAGAGGCACTCACTGTCTGCTTTCACAATTAGGACAGGCATTTATTGTCTCCTTTCACGATCAGGAGAGGAACTTATTGTCTACTTTCACAATTAGGAGAGGAACTTACTGTCTACTTTCACAATTAGGAGAAGAACTTATTGTCTACTTTCACAATTAGGAGAGGAACTTATTGTCTACTTTCACAATTAGGAGAGGAACTTACTGTCTACTTTCACAATTAGGAGAGGAACTTATTGTCTACTTTCACAATTAGGAGAGGAACTTACTGTCTACTTTCACAATTAGGAGAAGCACTTATCATTTGTTTTCGATTTGAGAGTAAGCATACTCTGTTTTCATGCTGAAGCTTTCAAGAATCCCCCCCCCCCCCCCCGGTTCACGCCGATTATTCTAACTAAGGACTTACTTCCATGTATGATATGACTGTAACCTTGAGCTTTGTTTACTGCCTTGGTTGACGCGCTAGGGAATCCACTGCTTCACGCGCTAGGGAATCCACTGCTTCACGAGCTAGGAAATCCACTGCTTCACGAGCTAGGGAATCCACTGCTTCACGCGCTAGGGAATCCACTGCTTCACGCGCTGGGGAATCCACTGCTTCACTTCCCATGGACACCAGCATACACAGGACTTCACTGGAAGACCACGGTTGCAGTATCCTTGTGGTTTACCATCAGAAAGATGTTCTCTACCACTCAATCTTTCCTAAAACTTTCTTGACTTCAGACAGACGACTGAAAATGTATAAATGCTATAATGCTGATTTTTATGTTGCTACAACCTGTGTATTTTAATCCTACATGTAAATCTCTGAACTCAGCCACTAAGTCTGTGTAAATTTCACTGGCTTCATAACGATCTGAAGTGCTGCCAACTAGGCACTTGATGAAGATACCAGCCCCTCTATTTGCGATAATTGTTCTCAGTGATCCAAAAACGCACATTAAAGTCCATTCCACCTATGTGTAGTTTCCTGTATATGTTTCACAGTTGCAGTTTTTAGTTACCAAAACTTACTATGTGATGTGAGGATAGACTTTCAGGGAAAAAAGCGTGGGAGAAGTGCAGCAAGTTGACTTCACAAGTGAAAGGGAGTGAAATGCTTCATAAAATGAGAGAATATCTGTCTG
The DNA here is from genome assembly GCA_009760885.1 of Achatina immaculata. NCBI lineage: Eukaryota > Metazoa > Mollusca > Gastropoda > Stylommatophora > Achatinidae > Lissachatina > Lissachatina immaculata. Next base: position 73,601,291 of record CM019716.1, read on the forward strand.
CAAGAAGATATGCTCATCACTGTATAAATGGCGATCATTGTATTTGGTAGGAACATCTTTTGAATGTGAAAACGCACTCCATGCACAAGAAATTAGGCCTAAACTGATGTTTCTTAAAGGAAAATAAAAGGAAATAAACAAATCATATTTTACAAACAACATAAAAGCCCACACAGATTTGTTTTCACATATAATGGGCTGTGGTTATGGCCAATTAGCTACTGACAAAATGTCAAACTCTATTCATTTCATGAAATAACGGCAGAGTGAGGTTATCTGATCGCTGATCGGGTAAATGTCACCAAACTAAAACAACAGATCGATGGCCCCCCGCTACAAAAAAAATGAAGAAACCAATGAGAAAAATCTGGTAATCAATTACTGAACTGCACTAACCATTTTATCCAATAGGTGGATAACTCTCTTATTTTATTTCAGCAATCCAGCCAACTGAAAACTTAATGTCAATTACAGGTTTGTTTATGCATCACCACAGAAAATGTTCCATCACTGACTCTTTTTTCCTGACATTTTGATGTGTATACATGGTTAATGCATATAAATGAACCGCAGGTAACTAGACCACTATATCATGGCATGCCAATCATAATCTATTATGACTGTTAATTCTAAGACTACTTTAGAAAAAAAATAGCCTAATCATTTCTTTTCAAAGACCTCTCGGGGCCTGAGTATGATCTTCAAGTAAAAACGGTCCTACAAAACTGTCCAATAAATCCATATTGATTATTCCATTTCCATACTTTACTATATCTTGTAACGCAGGAACTGAACTCTTATGTACGCCGAGATTTTTTTCCCCATCCAGTTTCTATTCTCATGTTTTTCTTCTCTTTATCTGAAAATAACTGCTGCAAAGTTTCATTCAGATTGTTTCTGAAGCAGAAAAACACCCCCCCCCCCCCCGCCCAACTAACCTTCCCGTGCCGTTAAACGTCACATAGAGCTAGCAAAGTAGTTCGCCAATTTTTCCTGTCTTCAGCGAGTCTTTCAACCTCATCACAGGATTTTATGCCTATTAATTTGGCCTCTCTTAACAATGTCCTCTTCAGAGTTTCACGCGGTCTGCCTCTTTTTCTTCGGCCTGATGGGATGCCAACTAACTACCAGTGGAAAAAAAAAAGAATATCCACAACTCAATGCCAACTTTCAGGTGGTACTAGATTTACAGCTTGTTACATCTTTTCCCATTATAATGCACATTGTTTAAACTGATTCCTGACCATTTCTACCTCTTGTCTGACTATTTCCAAGTTACTACTCTGCCTCCGGGGACCGGCCAGCGTAGTGGTTAGAGCACTCGTCTAGCAACCGAATTGTCGAAGGTCTGAATCCCCAGCTCAGCGGGATTTTTTTTCCCGTCCAATACGGCCCCGAGGTGGACCCAGCCTCGGAAAATGGGTACCAGAGACAATTTGGGAAGGAAAGGCAGCGAGGAAAGGAACTGGCCACCCTACCTCATACCCTGATGGCCCAGCATAATGAGATCTCCAACGTTTCATCCCTACGGCATTTGCTATGGGACTCTACCTTTTTTTTTTTTTTTACTCTTCCTTCAGTCTCGATTATGAGGGACTCTACAGTTACCTTTTTTACTCTTCCTTCAGTCTCGATTATGAGGGACTCTACAGTTACCTTTTTTACTCTTCCTTCAGTCTCGATTATGAGGGACTCTACCATTACCTTTTTAAACTCTTCCTCCAGTCTCGATTATGACTTCCAGTTTACTGTTTTGCCTCTTAATACAGTCTAAATATACTATTTTTGTGATTTTATTGTAAACCATTATTTCTTCCTCCAATCTCTGTTCTTTAAACAGTTCTTCGTTTATTTCTTTTCCGCCTTACCTCTCCCCCCTCTATTTCTAGGGTAATGACTGCCAGTTGGCATGGCGTGGCACACTAGTGCTCCACACAAGCTCTACAGGTGAGCTTCAAGAATTTGGAAGTGAGCTAAATGAAGCTGACTTTACTCGGTTTTATACGCCCCTTAAAGGCTGATAAAGTGCCCCTTCATCTTTCTTCTTGTTGTTGTATTGCTCAATGTGACTTTGAGTTAAAAAAAAAAAAGACCCCATGGCTTCAGTTTTATATGTCAGTTTCTTGCTCCATTTAGAAAAGTTAACGCTCATGATTAAGTGAATTATTAGATTTTCTGGGATCTCATGCCACTTTTATGAGGACAAAGGGGGAAAAACACAAGATACGAAGCCGGATTAATAGCACAATTTAGCAGACAGGAAATACAAAAAAGAATTGGGTGTCTGCGTTTTGTTACGCGTAAAACAGATCAGTCAAAGAGATAACCTTGCATTAGTTTGCTTTATCAGCTAAAAAAAACAACCTCTTTTCTAAATTATTAGCATCAATTTCCATGTCCTATGTTTGTGGATTGTATCTTCCGTCACAGCTGGCTAGAGTTACGTAAACAAGAAATCGAACAAATGCTGTAATTTCATTCAGGTTTTTTTAGAACAATCTTGGTCAGATGTGTGTGCCAACCATGGAACAGAACGATGACAGCAGTATGGATAACTGCTGAAGAGTCTCAACAGATAAGGGGAAGTCTGTACAAGGGCATCATCAACGTGACAGACCACAGTGAAATGAAGAGTCATTATCGTCAACCTTCACACCAGAATGTGGCGTGTCAGTGGCAATGTGGTCAGTGCACTACTCTTTCATGACGAAGGTCGGGGGTTCGAATCCGGCCAAAGGCGCCCCAGGCACCCAGCTGTTGAAATGGGTACCCGACTTCTTCTAGGCACTACCAGCATATCCACTATGTGCCTATAAGGCATGACAGGGTTACTTTTACCTGCCTACCTATCTGCCTGCCACAACAGAATGGCAGAGGATGATGATTATGATGATGATTCTGATGATGACGGCAGTGAAGCTGCGGAGCTGGAGTCAGTAGAAATGGGCTATTATGAAGGAGTTTGGAGTTGGATTTGGGTATCAGAAAAACTGTGGGTTCAGAAGAGTTTAAAAAAAAAAAAAGAACACAGACACAAAACCGTGCCGGTCTCTGAACTCCAGTACTGGAGGCAATAAATGCATTTTACAGCAGTATAACATGCTGCAACAACAAAAAAACCAGCTTATAAATTAACGATTTATTCTTTCCATAAAATTAACACCTGCTGCCAGCAAAATGGCGAAGAAAGTAACTGTATGATGTGCTGATAGGGCCAGGCAAGCAAACGTAGACATGACTTACAAACGTGCATATTTTCAGGCATAATATGGGATACCAAAAATATAGTCACCGGTCTCCCACAGAATGCCGTAAAACCTGTATAGCTCTGCATCTTAACCATCCTAACCTAGTTCTGCATTTTTTTTCCTTGATTAAAGGTTAAGTTAAAAAAAAACAGAACTAGGCATGAGATCGGCCAAGACCGGAGTGCGCTTGGATGGACCGACCGACCTACCTACCTACCAACCAACCAACCAACCATCCAAACCAAACCGAACCAACCCAACCCACCAACCAGCCAACCAACCAACCAACCAACCAACACACACACACAAACAAATTGGCAAAAAGGTAAGAACATGTGATAAGCGCACATGGGCACACATGCATTATGCTCTTCTACACAAGCAATGAGTTAACTGAGTTAGAGCTAACTGGATGACCTAAGAAGAATGAATGAACTAATTTCTGATCTATACCAAAGCACGGTCTCACAAACATGAGAAGGGGAAGTTATATAAAGTGCTTCTTGGCTGATTCACTTCAGTCCCTTGTTATATGATGCCGTGACGAAGATGTTGATCTAAAGGCATTAAGGCGGACCCAGGAGTGGACTACGATTCTACAGCATGGATTTAAATAAAGTAAAGCACATCATAGGAACCAGAATTTCCCACAGAGAAAAGTCTGCTTTATGCAATCAGACTTGCCTTAAAGCAAAAGCATCTGGAAAGTTTGAATTTAGCAATCAGACTTTGCTTTAAAGAGAAAGAAAGTCTAATTTAAGCGATCAAGCTTTAGGAAAGTCTACTTCATGCAATCATACTTTGCTTTAAACAAAAGGAAAGCTTATCTCACGCAATCGTTCCTTACCTTAAAGAAGAGTCTACCTTAAACAATCAGACTTGTAAATGGGCGTTACGATAAATGGCACTTAATATTCATAAAACACCAGCAAATGTGTAAGACATGACAAGACACCACAGATGAATGTACAGCATACCATTAGCACATTGTGATGCATGACTCCCAGGCCTCCTTGTTCCTAGCTCACCAGAACTCGTCTTCAGAGCCTAATGACGTTACATCCAACATATAATGACACATCCAGGAATCTAATAGCCCCAGATGTTTGTCCCGCATGAAAGAAACAGCAACTCTCCAAAGACGATCCCAACAGAACGTTACTGCTTCCTTGTGTCACATTCATTAAAAAGAGATATCAAGGAATTACATGTTCTAGAATGTTTCATCACAGGACTTTTCACGCAAAAGTGAAGAGATACCACATTTCAACAGAAAAAGGAAATCGCGTTAGTGAATGGAGAGAAAAAACAAACTCGGCTTTATGTTAATACATGTGTAATCTGAGGCTTTATGTTAACACGTGTGTAAACTGAGGCTTTATGTTAATACATGAGTAATCTGAGGCTTTATGTTAACACATATGTAAACTGAGGCTTTATATTAACACATGTGTAAACTGAGGCTTTATGTTAATACATGTATAATCCGAGGCTTTATGTTAATACATGTGTAATCTGAGGCTTTATGTTAACACGTATGTAAACTGAGGCTTTATGTTAACACATGTGTAAACTGAGGTTTTATGTTAATACATGTGTAATCTGAGGCTTTATGTTAACACGTATGTAAACTGAGGCTTTATGTTAACACATGTGTAAACTGAGGCTTTATGTTAATACATGTGTAATCTGAGGCTTTATGTGAACACGTATGTAAACTGAGGCTTTATTTTAACACATGTGTAAACTGAGGCTTTATGTTAATACATGTGTAATCTGAGGCTTTATGTTAATACATGTGTAATCTGAGGCTTTATGTTAACACGTATGTAAACTGAGGCTTTATGTTAACACATGTGTAAACTGAGGCTTTATGTTAATACATGTGTAATCTGAGGCTTTATGTTAATACATGTGTAATCTGAGGCTTTATGTTAACACGTGTGTAAACTGAGGCTTTATGTTAACACATGTGTAAACTGAGTGCGCCTTGTAATTAGTGTCCAGGCAATTGTTGCTACCAACTCTGCTGGAAACGAAGTTTTGCGTGCGTCATTGGCGGAAATTCGGGGGGGGGGGGGGGGGAGTCACACAACAGAAAAATTACTGGCGAAATTTGAACTCTGAACTCTATAAATCTGCTTCGCTGCTAGAACACGAAAAACCAGGCTACTGTAGGGACATGTTGTACAGATACTGTTTCTCACGGGGGAATATCCCCACTTTAATATCGTCTGACCAATCTGTCGACACTCACTTCAACTGAACAGCAACTGACTCTCTTATCTAAAGCATAAAAACTGTTATTCTGATGAGGAAAGTAGACAATCTATGGAAACCGTCTCTTTAAGTAAAGTCAATCATACAAAACGTTTTTTTAAAGCATAAAATAACTTATTCCAGAGGCGGAGAACCTCTTTAAACTAAATACTGGAAGTGATACATCAATGTATTAAACGTAGACAACACAATCAAACTCACTTCCATCACAAACATCTATTTCAAACCAACTAAATGACCAAGCACTCTATTAGAACTACAACTTTGAAAAATCAAAGACAACCAATCAAAATACAGCATCAAGAGTATGCAGTCCATGCCAACTAACATTCCAATATTAAACTAACTATTCATACGGTGCCTATGTATTAAAACAGATCAATCGTTAGACAGTTAACCAAAACTAACCGATATAAATTAAATCTCTTAAAAAACCAACGATTCGAAGACGAGCAAAATGTAACACAACTAACTTTAGTACAAAGTCCACTAACCTAAACAGAAAAAGCAAGTCCGGAACGAAAATTTCACTTAAGAAAGTGAACAAAAAAAAGTTGGAAGCAACAAATGCTGAGAATGTTCAAGCTGTCTTCACTGACTGCCTTTGTGAATAGTTTGTAATGAGCGCTGTGTGTTGCTGAAGAACCTCGGCATTCTACTAGTTTCTTGCCAAGACTTCTCATCACTGAACGTCCGACAAGTCCGTAAGTGCTCCGATCTCATCCTGTGAAATGCTGATCTAAGCACGGTGCACGCACTCTGTAGCACCGGTGAGAACTCTGACGAATTCGATCCAACATCCTAAGTCCGAGAGTGACTAGGAAACCGCGTCCCTATCGATTCTACCAATCCTGCCCTTTACCAGTAAGTTGAACATTAGTAGTAGGCCATAATGCGGCATGACAACCATAAAACTAATCTGCACAGCAGGTATCAGAACATCTGTATTCCGTTCTTTGTATGAAAATATAACCATTATGTTTATACGAACAACGTATAACATAACTGAGTGTGCATTTGAAACACTACAAATGCTAACATCGTTTTCCAGTTTACAGACAAAAGAAATGACGCTAACAATTTTCTCAATTCCATACGGAAATAAAAGTTTGTACAAACAACGTTCACAAATTCGTAGGCAAATCAGTATGTGCTTACAGTATTACATATGTGTGTCAACAACTTTCTCTCGCTTAAAGACAGCGAAATCTATACGCACACGATTCTCATATTTGCAGGCGGTAAAGTTAGTACAGGAAATTCACTACAGTTGATCTAGTTCATAAACAAATTTCCTTCCTAACAACGCCCTCGAGCTAGGACAACAAATGTTCGTGCTAACAACGTCCTCAAGCTAGAGGACAATAAAGGTTCGTGCTAACAACGCGCTCGAGCCTGCGGACAACAAAAGGTTCGTGCTAACAACGTCCTCAAGCTAACGGACAACAAAAGTTCGTGCTAACAATGTCCTCAAGCTAGAGGACAACAAAGGTTCGTGCTAACAACGTCCTCAAGCTAGCGGACAACAAAAGTTCGTGCTAACAATGTCCTCAAGCTAGAGGACAACAAAGGTTCGTGCTAACAACGTTCTCAAGCTAACGTACAACAAAAGTTCGTGCTAACAATGTACTCAAGCTAGCGGACAACAAAAGTTCGTGCTAACAACGTCCTCAAGCTAGCGGACAACAAAAGTTCGTGCTAACAACGTCCTCAAGCTAGCGGACAACAAAAGTTCGTGCTAACAATGTCCTCAAGCTAGAGGACAACAAAGGTTCGTGCTAACAATGTCCTCAAGCTAGAGGACAACAAAGGTTCGTGCTAACATCGCGCTCGAGCCTGCGGACAACAAAAGGTTCGTGCTAACAATGTCCTCCAGCTAGCGGACAACAAAGGTTCCTGCTAACAACGTCCTCAAGCTAGCGGACAACAAAGGTTCCTGCTAACAACGTCCTCAAGCTAGAGGACAACAAAGGTTGTGCTAACAATGTCCTCAAGCTAGAGGACAACAAAGGTTGTGCTAACAATGTCCTCAAGCTAGAGGACAACAAAGGTTGTGCTAACAATGTCCTCAAGCTAGAGGACAACAAAGGTTGTGCTAACAATGTCCTCAAGCTAGAGGACAACAAAGGTTGTGCTAACAATGTCCTCAAGCTAGAGGACAACAAAGGTTGTGCTAACAATGTCCTCAAGCTAGAGGACAACAAAGGTTGTGCTAACAACACCTCCAGGTCACAGACAACAAACATCCAGGCTAATAACGTGCTAATGCTCACAGACAACAAACATCCAGGCTAATAACGTGCTAATGCTCACAGACAACAAACATCCAGGCTAATAACGTGCTAATGCTCACAGACAACAAATATCCATGCTAACGTGCTCCAGCTCACAGACAACAAACATCTGTGCTAACAACGTGCTCCAGCTCACAGACAACAAACATCTGTGCTAACAATGTGTTCCAGCTCACAGACAACAAACATCTGTGCTAACAATGTGTTCCAGCTCACAGACAACAAACATCTGTGCTAACAACACGCTCCAGCTCACAGACAACAGCATCTGCACCACCAACTTTCTCCTGCTCACAGACAACAAACATCTGTGCTAACAACGTGCTCCAGCTCACAGATAACAAACAACTGTGCTAACAACGTGCTCCAGCTCACAGACAACAAACATCTGTGCTAACAACGTGCTCCAGCTCACAGACAACAAACATCTGTGCTAACAACGCGCTCCAGCTCACAGACAACAGCTTCTGCACCACCAACTTTCTCCTGCTCACAGACAACAGCATCTGCACCACCAACTTTCTCCTGCTCACAGACAACAGCATCTGCACCACCAACTTTCTCCTGCTCACAGACAACAGCATCTGCACCACCAACTTTCTCCTGCTCACAGACAACAGCATCTGCACCACCAACTTTCTCCTGCTCACAGACAACAGCATCTGCACCACCAACTTTCTCCTGCTCACAGACAGCAAAATATACACACAGGAATCAACAACTTTCGCACGTTCGCACAGAACAAAGTCTGCACTAACGACATCCTCTAGCTCAGAGACAAAACAACAAAAGAGATCTACGCATAACAATGTTATCTTTCAACTTTATATTTACTTTACAAGCCCACAACCAACCCAGTCTCTGTTCTTCAAGTCGGAATAAAATAAAACCAATTTATTCTAAGTAAATTATGAACAATGATACATACCTATTACACGCCCATCGCATTGAACGATGACACATAAGAGCACTGAGAACTAGGTAACCTTTCTTCTCTCTCTCTCTCTCTCTTCTTTGTAAATAAACCTGGCGAACTAAACTCAGCCCAGGCCACTTAACGGTGCGAGCTGACAACTGCTAACAAATTACGTCGGAAGCCGAGCAGCTCTCGGGTATGCAAATCAACACTGAACTCCTTTTACTCTGGCAAAAACCTTCACTCTTTGTCTCGGCTTACACAACTACAAAACTACCACATCCAACATGAAACAGACACACGCCAAGGATATAAAACATAACGTACACAAACCATGAAATTCACCGCCTATCATTTTCACCCCGGTAAAAGAATGTTTTAAAAATTAACAATCTTTAGCAGGACACTGCGCTATCCATATTTGTCCATAAAAGGACAGGTTTAAAAAAAAAAAGGGGAGGGGGGGTCGACGTGCCCCAGGAGCAGTTCCCAAACTGTGACATCAAATGACCATTTTTCCAACTTCCTATGCGCTGCACACCATCAACTTACATACACAAATCTCAATTACATATGTTTTTAACTGTTTTTACTAAAAAAAAAGATTTCACTTAATACTAAATAGATAACGCGGACCATCTGATAACGCCCCGTGGAGCATAGTTTAGGAACCACTGTCCACAGTGGCCTGGTGGAAGCTGAATACGCACCTGAGCGATTCAACCGTGTCCGCATCATAAACCTGAATCTGTCGCAGCGCACTTCTGCGCACTGCTATTCATGTCCCAGTATTTGCAAGCATACCTTCTCTTAAGATGGTGCTTTCTGACCCTGTCAAAAGATCCATACTAAAAATGTTACCCGCCTGGAACCTATCCAGATCCGTTCATTACGCGTCGTGCTGTTAGATCTCCGATGTTGCAATCAGCGGAACCACTGATGACAAGCTACCGTCAGGACTGGAGAAGCACAGCTGACCATCTACCTCTCCTCTGCCTTCCCAGTAACAGGTTCTAGACTGACTAAGGTTCCCATGGCGGTGCTGTTTGCGAAACAACTACTGCACATCCCCTGGCCTTTTTTTAGTACTACTCATGACTAAAACACAAAATATAATAATACTGTCATACAAACCTACACTAAGAGACAAAATATAATAATACTGTCATACAAACCTACACTAAGAGACAAAATATAATAATATTGTCATACAAACCTACACTAACAGACAAAATATAATAATACTGTCATACAAACCTACACTAACAGGCAAAAAATAATAATAGCGTCGCACAAACCTACACTAACAGACAAAATATAATAATAGCGTCACACAAACCTACACTAACAGACAAAAAATAATAATACTGTCATACAAACCTACACTAACATACAAAAAATAATAATAGCATCAAACAAACCTACACTAACATACAAAATATAATAATAGCGTCATACAAACCTACACTAACATACAAAAAATAATAATAGCGTCACACAAACCTACACTAACAGACAAAAAATAATAATACTGTCATACAAACCTACACTAACATACAAAAAATAATAATAGCGTCATACAAACCTACACTAACAGACAAAATATAATAATAGCGTCACACAAACCTACACTAACATACAAAAAATAATAATACTGTCATACAAACCTACACTAACATACAAAAATAATAATAGCATCACACAAACCTACACTAACATACAAAAAATAATAATAGCGTCATACAAACCTACACTAACATACAAAAAATAATAATAGCGTCACACAAACCTACACTAACAGACAAAATATAATAATAGCGTCATACAAACCTACACTAACATACAAAAAATAATAATAGCGTCACACAAACCTACACTAACATACAAAAAATAATAATAGCGTCATACAAACCTACACTAACAGACAAAAAATAATAATAGCGTCACACAAACCTACACTAACAGACAAAATATAATAATAGCGTCACACAAACCTACACTAACATACAAAAAATAATAATAGCGTCATACAAACCTACACTTACATACAAAAAATAATAATAGCGTCACACAAACCTACACTAACATACAAAAAATAATAATAGCGTCATACAAACCTACACTAACAGACAAAATATAATAATAGCGTCATACAAACCTACACTAACATACAAAAAATAATAATAGCGTCACACAAACCTACACTAACATACAAAAAATAATAATACTGTCATACAAACCTACACTAACATACAAAATATAATAATAGCGTCACACAAACCTACACTAACATACAAAAAATAATAATAGCGTTATACAAACCTACACTAACATACAAAAAATAATAATAGCGTCATACAAACCTACACTAACAGACAAAATATAATAATAGCGTCACACAAACCTACACTAACAGACAAAATATAATAATACTGTCATACAAACCTACACTAACAGACAAAATATAATAATAGCGTCACACAAACCTACACTAACATACAAAATATAATAATACTGTCATAAACAAAATAATACCATCAAAGACAAAAACAAGTTCATACACGTATATTTTTTTTAAAATATACCAGGATATTAAAAAAAACCTACATTAAGCGAAGGAAAAAAAAAAAAAGAAAGTGCAATAATAACAACACACAAAATGTAACTACTGTTACTGAAACGCCTAGAAGCAGTACATGTAAAAATGTCGGACACACAAGCTCATATTATAAACGCAAGGACAAAGCCTTTCACTAACTACCCGCTCAACACATTACAACTGCCTCACACGACAATCACTTCCTGCCCACCCATACATCAAAAAGAAACACAAACCTTCCAGAGGCGGGCACTTGACCAATATAAAATTCTACTTCACAAGCACTCATTAAAACACAAAACAAAATTGTGGGGTTTTTTAAGTTAAAAGAAAAATCCCACGAGTGAAATATTGGTCTATAAAATCCTGTACTAACTGGTCAAACTTGATGGGAAAATTAGGACCAAAGTCTGATACGTGGTTTCCTAACGCGTGCAAACATTAGAGATAATGCAATTTGTTCCGTTTTTTTTTTTTAACTCTGAAAATTACCATTTTTGTAAAACAAGCCCGTTCGGACGATTGCAGACATTAGAATATGAGAGCTTGAGCTGTGGTCATAGAAAGCGCTTACAAACCTTTCATTTTGCCTGGCCTGCTTTATATGAAATCTAAATATCAACAAAACGCTATCACCAGTGTTAAAACGCATATCTTTTAAAACGCTACCACCAGTGTCAAAACATACACCTTTTAAATTCTACCACTAATGTTATAGCATTTTTTTTAATCGGCGTTTCTCAACCTTTTTTGGCCCCTATGGAACCGATAGATTTTTTTTTAAATCCGCGGAGCCCTGCATTCAAATATTCACCATTGCTCATTTCCGTCTTTTCTGTCCTTTAAGCCCCTCTCCCTTCCTCCATAAGTTATCAATGCAACTGCAGCCGTCCCTCCCCCCCCCCCCCCCCCCCCCTCCAACTGCCACCACCATAAAATATACCAACTGTAATAACGTCACTAGTGTAGGCAGAAAAAACATGTTTTTCATTTTAATGTATCCAGTAGAGACCGCCGCCGGTGAAAGGAGGAATAACAAATGTCTAGTTGGCAAAATGTTAATCAGACATGGCTTGTGGTGTATGGCGTGTGCGAGAGTTGGTTTGCCTTTTTTTCCCCCTTGTGTAGAACTAAAAACGATTTTTAAACCAACCTATCTTGAACAACAAAACCCAGAATCTTGTATCTAATCCCAAGGGTTCCGCTAGAAGTGCCCAGAACAAGTTTTTTTTTTTTTTCAGTCACGATGATCTCTGGAAGAAACCTTGTAGATCCGTCGAGGAATCAAGGTTGAGAAACCTTGGTTTTTTGGTTGTTTTTTTTTTTTTTGTTTAATAATTTTACATGAACGTCCAGGCAGGAGAGGAGTTTAAGTTCCGAACAATGACTACACGAGGACATGCATATCTTCTTACTGGCCCGGACAATTAATGATAGAAAATACAAGAACTTTGATAATATTATACGAAATATAAGTACTAAACAAGACCAAAAAAACCTATTCAGCAACAGTGGTAGGAACACAACACTAACGACAGAACAGGTAGATGGATCTCACAAACAAGTAGTCAGAGCTCACAAACAAGTAGTCAAAGCTCACAAGCAGGTAGTCAGATCTCACAAACAAGTAGTCTGAGCTCACAGACAAGTAGTCTGAGCTCACAAGCAGGTAGTCATATCTAACAAACAAGTAGTCTTAGCTCACAAACAAGTAGTCTGAGCTCACAAGCAGGTAGTCAGATCTAACAAACAAGTAGTCTGAGCTCACAGACAAGTAGTCTGAGCTCACAAGCAGGTAGTCAGATCTCACAAACAAGTAGTCTGAGCTCACAAGCAGGTAGTCATATCTAACAAACAAGTAGTCAGATCTCACAAACAAGTAGTCTGAGCTCACAAGCAGGTAGTCAGATCTAACAAACAAGTAGTCTGAGCTCACAGACAAGTAGTCTGAGCTCACAAGCAGGTAGTCAGATCTCACAGACAAGTAGTCTGAGCTCACAAGCAGGTAGTCAGATCTAACAAACAAGTAGTCTGAGCTCACAAGCAGGTAGTCTGAGCTCACAAACAGGTAGTCAGATCTCACAAACAAGTAGTCTGAGCTCACAAAAAGTAGTCTGAGCTCACAAGCAGGTAGTCAGAGCTCACAAGCAAGTAGTCAGATCTCACAAACAAGTAGTCTGAGCTCACAAGCAGGTAGTCAGATCTCACAAACAAGTAGTCAGAGCTCACAAACAAGTAGTCAGAGCTCACAAGCAGGTAGTCAGATCTCACAAACAAATAGTCAGAGCTCACAAGCAGGTAGTCAGATCTCACAAACAAGTAGTCAGAGCTCACAAGCAGGTAGTCTTAGCTCACAAGCAGGTAGTCAGATCTCACAAAAAGTAGTCTGAGCTCACAAGCAGGTAGTCTTAGCTCACAAGCAGGTAGTCAGATCTCACAAACAAGTAGTCTGAACTCACAACCAGGTAGTCAGAATTCACAAACAAGTAGTCTTAGCTCACAAGCAGGTAGTCAGATCTCATAAACAATTAGTCAGAGTTCACAAGCAGGTAGTCAGAATTCACAAACAAGTAGTCAGAATTCACAAGCAGGTAGTCAGATCTCACAAACAAGTAGTCAGAGCTCACAAGCAGGTAGTCAGAATTCACAAACAGGCAGTCAAAGCTCACAGGTAGTTAGAATTCACACACAGGTAGTTAGAATTCACACACAGCCAATCAAAGCTCACAGGCAGTCAGAATTCACACACAGCCAGTCAAAGCTCACAGGTAGTCAGAATTCACACACAGCCAGTCAAGGCTCACAGGTAGTCAGAATTCACACACAGGCAGTCAGAGCTCACACACACAAAAAAAAACGTTATGAATACAGCATAAAACACAGTCTGTTTCACTCTGCGAACACAACAAAAAAACACTTCACATTCCCACCGTCTATCACAACAGGCACTGCCGGTTCATCCACAGAGACAGCACAAACAGAAGGAGACATCTGGTCAGAGGCGTACGGATGTGTGCAATCGCTTATCTAAAACAGGGCAAGGCTGATTAAACAATGAAGCTCACGTTTCCAATGATAAAATGTTGGAGCGGGCATGAAAACCGAGATATGTACCTTGCCAGGGGGTGGAGAGAAGAGAGGTCAGCGTGCACGGTTCTCAGACAATAAATGTGCGGTACTTCTTCAATCATATTAGCTAACACATCTTCAGCAATGAATGTTAGAAAACGAGTCCTAAAATGCTATATTGAACCTGTCTTGTTATATGGAAGTGAATCATGGACAATAGGCAAGTCTGCACAAGAAGCAGCAGAAATGTGGTTTATTAGAAGAATGTTGCGAATCCCCTGGACAGCAAAAATAACTAATGAAGAATGTATGAGAAGAGCTGGAGAGACAAAAAAACCTTGTCAGAAAGATAAGAGAGAGACAATGTACTTTCATAGGACATGCAATGAGAGGAGGGGGCATTGAAAATATTATAACAACAGGAAAAATAGAAGGAAGAAGATCAAGAGGAAGACCAAGAGAAATGATACTGGACAGTCTGACGGGATGGTGTGAGAGGAGATCACCAACTGAACTGACGGCCTGCATGAAGGATCGGGTACTCTGGAGAAGCATAATAGCCAACGCCAGTCGGCACGGCACCTGATGATGATGATGACTTCTTCAATCTCCCGGGAGGTGCGAGCTTGTGTTCTCTGCAGCTGATGGGGCGAAGATAATGAGGCACAGCATCGGATGTCGGCCTGTAGGCGGGGGTTACGGCAGCCGATGAGTCCAGCTAACAAGCAAGGGGTGTGAGCCTTTTAGCAGATTCTATTATGGCGACCCGTGTGCCACGTTAG
Source organism: Achatina immaculata (assembly GCA_009760885.1). Lineage (NCBI taxonomy): Eukaryota > Metazoa > Mollusca > Gastropoda > Stylommatophora > Achatinidae > Lissachatina > Lissachatina immaculata. The sequence goes on from CM019716.1 coordinate 73,616,479, forward strand.
CCAGGGTTGATTACTGTTGGCTGAGGGGTACCAGCGGAGAGGTGGTACAGGGTGGTGGTCAGCTATGGCTCATCAACTCTGATGCTAGCATGTCAGCTATGGCTCATCAACCCTGATGCTAGCATGTCAGCTATGGCTCATCAACCCTGACGCTAGCATGTCAGCTATGGCTCATCAACCCTGACGCTAGCATGTCAGCTATGGCTCATCAACCCTGACGCTAGCATGTCAGCTATGGCTCATCAACCCTGACGCTAGCATGTCAGCTATGGCTCATCAACCCTGACGCTAGCATGTCAGCTATGGCTCATCAACCCTGACGCTAGCATGTCAGCTACGGCTCATCAACCCTGACGCTAGCATGTCAGCTATGGCTCATCAACCCTGACGCTAGCATGTCAGCTATGGCTCATCAACCCTGACGCTAGCATGTCAGCTATGGCTCATCAACCCTGACGCTAGCATGTCAGCTATGGCTCATCGACCCTGACGCTAGCATGTCAGCTATGGCTCATCGACCCTGACGCTAGCATGTCAGCTATGGCTCATCAACCCTGACGCTAGCATGGTTGGCTGACTGTCAAATCGGGCAGCGTCTCCCCGATGTAAGTCACGCACGCTTCAACAAGATCTCCGAGAAAAAATAATAAAAAAAAAATTAAGCTGTGTAAACAACTCCCCCTCCCCTACACCTTTTCTCATTCACTTAGGTTTCTCTTTCTGCACTTAAATTCTGCTGCAACTGTTTTCGCTTTTTGAACATTTTTTTTTTTGGCGGAGTTTAAAACCCTTGTTTTGCTCTGAAAGTGTTAGCAAACGCCTGGGGCGTTCATTCTCCTCTTGCCTGCTCCCGCGCCTTTCATTAAACAATAATTTACATTGCATGTTAAACCCAGTATCTATTTCCAACTCGCTTTCGTCAGCTCACATTATTTACACTACTACTACTACTACCACCACGACCGCCACTACTACCACTACTAATACTACTACTACCACGATCACCACTACTACTTCTACTACTACCACGACCGCCACCACTACTACTACTATTACTACCACGACCACCACTACTACTTCTACTACTACCACGACCACCACAACTACTACTACTACTACTACGACGACCACCACCACTACTACTACTACGACGACCACCACTATTACTACTACTACCACGACCACCACTATTACTACTACTACTACTACTATTACCACGACCACCACTATTACTACTACCACGACCACCACCACCACTACTACTACCACGACCACCACTATTACTACTACTACTACAACGACCACCACCAATACTACTACTACCACCACTACGACTACTACTACTACCACGACCACCACTACTACTACCACCACCACCACTACTACCACCACCACTACTACTACTACCACCACTACTACTACTACCACCACTACCACTACTACAACGACCACCACTACTACTACTACCACCACTACCACTACCACCACTACTACTACCACTACTACCACGACCACCACCACTACTACTACTACTACCACGACCACCACTACTACTACTACCACGACCACCACTAATACTACTACTACCACCACCACCACTACTACTACCACGACCACCACCACCACTATTACTACTACCACAACCACCACCACTACTACTACTACCACAACCACCACTACCACTACTACCACCACCACCACCACCACTACTACTACCATGAGCACCACCACCATCACCACCACCACCACTACTACTACCAGGACCGCCATCACTTCTTCTACTACTACCATGACCACCATCACTATTACTACCACCACCACTACTACTACCACGAACCGCCACCACTACTACTACCACCACCACTACCACTCCACGACCGCCACCACTACTACTACCACGACCACCACCACCACTACTGCTACTACTACCACCACCACCACTACTACTACTATTACCACCACCACCATTACTACTACTACTACTACTACCACCACCACCATTACTACTACTACAACTACGACGACCACCACCACCACCACTACTACTACCACCACCATTACCACCACCACTACTACTACTACTACTACCACCACCATTACCACCACCACTACTACTACTATTATAACTACCACCAATACTCCACTACTACTTCCATTATCACCACCACCACCACCACCATTGCTACTGGTGCTGGCACTACTACCACGACGATTAATATCAACTGTGCCACTGATGACTGTCAATTTTACCAACTAATGGGAATGGGGATGAGTGTGTGTGTGTGTTTGTGTGTATGAGAGTGAGACAGAGAGAGACACAGAGAGAGAGAGAGAGATGGTTGTCAGAGGAAGGAAAAAACCCAAGATTTTCCAAATTAACAGTTACTCGCATAATAAATACCATAGTACACATAATGAACATTACAGGTAAAGCACCTATAGTGCACACACTATACATATAAGCAAAGCAAGAAGTACAATATGTTTAAAAAAATATACAAACTGACAAACGCCTCATGAATTACGACCGGTGACAGGAAAATGGTGGCACAGCGCTACTTCGACTATCTATAACTCTATATCTATAAATCCGAAATAAGGAAGAAGAAAAAAAAAATAGGCTCGTCCGAACGTGGCCCATTAATTAATCAGATTACTATTACTAGTACTACAACGGACTTCAGCACTAGCGTTATACCTAACAATTACGTAGCACAGAAACCAGCTATATCGTACACAAAACATGCCAGAGTTTATCGCCTTCGCTTGGCCGGGTGTATCAGGAAATTTTCTACACAGAGTGGTGGTGGTGGTGGTGGTTAGACGTCTAAAGCCCCCACGGACTTTTGACGTGGAGGGAGGCGCCGTCTAGGATGTAAACAACGCCACGTGACTTGTCTATACACCGCCCCAACAGAAGACACACGTTAACAGGATCGTGGTAAGCGGTTCTTGGAAGCTTATTCGCCTGCTGTTCTACGAGTCCCGAATTCTGTAAGTAGACGGAACAACTCTCTGAATGCGTTGGTATTCCGCCTACGCAAATCGCCTGGTCGCTGTAGGCAGATGTATGGCGTGTATTCAATGGCCTGCTACTGTATAACGAAATGTAGACCTCGCTTGGAGCGGCATGATTTTACGGAGCCCTTCATTCTTCTTCAAGACTTCACATTTGTGCTCGTTCTAAGTGTGAAGCCCTGATACCTGAGAGAAGTAAAACCTTGTATCACAGCTCTGACCCCGCCCCTCATGTCCATTTATACACAAGCTAGTCACTTCTATTCTAAACTTTAGACTCCATCACACATGGACAATCACTTATGTACAAAAACTTTGAGTCAGTTTTGTCTGCCCGTATTAATGATATGTTTAGTAGTAGACCAGCTTGCCACTATGCTCAGTTCATCTATCACTGTATCTAATACAGAACCAGGACGGTATTCTCTAACACTCTGTAACATACCCCGCCGGGCATTTAACCATTTACAGCTAGTCATATTCACACATCTGTCTCCTTCAACACAAGGAAAAAAATAACCTGACTTACGCTATGAGGATTAATAAAACCACACTAGCAAAGCTTATAAATAACAAAAGCTGTTGAAAACAGGCGCTACGTTTATGTCCAAGAGTGTCATAAAAGTATCACACTTCAAAAACTAGACTCTTCATTACCCCGAGCACTACAAGCGCATTGGAACAGTTCACTGTTTAGCTCCCAAGAACGTCGCTAGCGTTGTCGGGAAATTTCCGCCCACGCCTGCTTTCCTGGAAAAGGTATCAAGTCTTTGAAAATGTAATTTCTTATAAAATTGATAGGAAAATCGGATGTGCATGTCATCGTAAGTTGAGTACTTTACTGATCCTGTTTCGGGAATTAACTTGCAATTTTTTTCTGTCTAGATTTACTGCACAACTCATGCAGCAAATCAGTATCGCCTTATTACCACTGCTGTACTCAAGATTACTATTGCCGTGACTCAAGCCTAGCACTGCTGTACTCAAAAGCTTACTATTGTCGTGAGTCAAGCCTAGCACTGCTGTACTCAAGCTTACTATTGTCGTGACTCAAGCCTACCACTGCTGTACTCAAGCTTACTATTGTCGTGACTCAAGACTACCACTGATGTACTCAAGCTTACTATTGTCGTGACTCAAGCCTACCACTGATGTACTCAAGCTTACTATTGTCGTGACTCAAGCCTACCACTGCTGTACTCAAGCTTACTATTGTCGTGAGTCAAGCCTACCACTGATGTACTCAAGCTTACTATTGTCGTGACTCAAGCCTACCACTGCTGTACTCAAGCTTACTATTGTCGTGACTCAAGACTACCACTGCTGTACTCAAGCTTGCTACTAACGTTTTATTCATTTTAATTTTCTGAAATCATGAAAACTTTCGCAATAAAACGCTAGGGGCAGAGAATGGAGGCTATTTTCGAAAGACTGTGCAGCTATCAGTGCCAGAATCCTGAAACTGGCCAAGACCGTACCCCATTTTCCCATGATGCCCCTTAAAAATGGCTAAAGTAAGAGAACAGTTTTGTGGGGTTAAACCTCGAAAGAAATCGTACACAAAGAACTTTAGTGAGACGTGAGAGAAAGAAAAATCACAAGAGAATTACCTGGGATTCGAACCACGGACTCCGGTGGGGCGAGCAGCCGTCTAGCCACGAGAGAACAGAGTACTAACCAACTTAGCCAACTAGCACCCCCCTCCCCCAAAAAAGGTGTTTACTGGCCTAGTCATTAGTAACTGTTCAGTAGACACGAGGGACTGTGACACCCGGAAAGAAACGAGGTCGTGACACAGAAATTCCGTAGCTTAGATTCAGTCTCTCTAGCAGGTACCAACTTTTAAACAAACATACACACGGTCTCCTGCCATGTCTGGTGCATACAACTAAGTTGGTTAGTACGCTGTTCTCTCGTGGCTAGACGGCTGCCCGTCCTACCGGAGTCCCGTGTTCGAATCCCAGGTAATTCTCTTGTGATTTTTCTTTCTCTATCGTCTCACTAAAGGTCTAATCCTACAAAACTGTATTCTCTTAATTTACCATACGAAAGCCTCGTTGCTTCCTACTTATGAAAACAAAAAAAATTGTTTCTTTAAAATGGCTATCCCGTTACTTTCAAGGGCCATAACTCCGTCGTTTTTATCATCTGCGTTGAAGAAGAAGATTTTTTTTTAAAATTCCTAAAGCATTCATTTATATATCTCTAGCTGAGGGATACGATATGAAAGAGTTTGTCAAATTTTTAAGGTAGCAGACACCTGAAGCCGATGACAATTCGCTGCGGACCCCTATATTCCCCCCATTCTAGGTTTAAAAAAGTACCCCCCCCCCCCCAATTTCTAGTATTCTACATAATTCAGACTTTCTGCGGGTCTGAGGCGCCCACTCCCCGACCTTCCGCGAAGTTTCTGAGGTCCGTTGACGCCAGTTTGAGAACCGGTGTGACAGTGGTTAGCAGAACCTTAAACATTAGTTACACAAATAAACAACTTACTTTAAAAGGGCACTACTATATATTCCGTAAGAAACACAGCTGTCGATAAACCACAATAAACCACGGTGTATAACATACAATACATGTAGACCAAAAGAGACATGGAGAAGAACAACAGAAAGGATGTTGAGCAACAGAGGGCTCACCTGGGCAAGAGCAGAAAAAAAGGCGAAAGACAGGCATTTGTGGAAAACCCTTGCGGAAGCCCCATGTGCCCTGGGCACTTAAGGTTCAGAGAGAGAGAGAGAGAGAGATAACATACAATGCACGCGCGTGACAGAACAATTCACACAATGAAGGTTTGCTCAGAAAGCCAAGCCGCGGTCATTTAGAAGACTACAGCAGCACTGACCAGACAATTCTCTCAGGAGAAGGCTGCTAGCACCGTCTGACACATGCCAAAGGCGGAATACTCTTTGGGAGACGGACTCAAGATGTAGGCAATGCCGAAAAGTCAAGATAAAATAAACGGAATCTGACAAGGAAAACGACTGAGCGAACAAACACAAGCTGGTCTATCAATGTGTTGACTTACGACCCTCGTTGTGCATACACGAAGATTGTGGAAACGATTTATTATGAAACTAATGGCAAACAAGGGCCGGTCATCTATCCTGCGAAAATTACGCCTTCGGGTCAAAATCAACATCAAGACCGAGCTAATCGATTCGACTATTATAAATCTGCTGTCGTAGCAGGGACGGCAAGTGACCACAGAGTCCGCTCGTGACGCGCAGTCACAAACTTTATATTTTATTTACACCTCTCTGATGATATTCATCTCTTCCACTCAGAGTTGTCCCCCTCCCAGATCCATGTTTATCTTTTCCTTGTCCACAGTTGCTCTCCAAATCTCTCTAGATCAGACGTTCTCAATCTTTCTTTGGCCGTGGACCGCCATACCTGCCCAGGAACACCTGAGGGTCCTCGTATGAAAAAAAGAACCCAGATAATATTAAGTTTTTTTAATCGATTCAACCCATTTGCTGGGCCGTGGACCCCCAAAAATCATTCCGTGGACCCCTTGGGGTCCATGAACCTCAGGTTAAGAACCACTGTTCTAAATCACCCCTAATACTTCTGACACTGAAAAAATGAAAGGATGCAGTTCATGGCCTCCAGTAACCCAATCAGTCTTCTTCTTCTTCTTCTTCTTTGTTCGCACTGTCTGTCTATATCTGCAGTCCTGTCTCTTGGATAAATTTCACTGTTTTTTGTAACTCATGTATGGAACCGTAGAGCTTATCTTCTTTAGTGGTTTCACTGGGCCAGTAATTATTTACCCAATCAGTAAATCACGTCCAATTTGCCACATGCCCTGTGTATGTAACAGTGCCTTGGAAACTACTACTACTACTACTACTATTACTACTACTACTACTATACTACTACTACTACTACTACTACTACAACAACTACTACTACTGCTATGAACATTATTAATATAGTTATTATTGATTAGTGGAGTCTAGCTAGGAAACGAAGGTAACCAAATGGAAAATTTGATAACCGATGGGAGAGAAACTCCCACGCTATTACTAACTACTGTAATATTACGACGGGACGCTGACAAGAGTAATCAAACTAAGTAGATACACAGTAATACCAGACACAATGAAACGACACCTTACAAGCAGAAGAACGCACTAATCCCTGATATCTTGGACACGAAAGGACTGGATAATACTCCACCATGGCAATTGAACAGATGGATTAACACATCTGACGCAACAGAAATACAGTCAGGATTGGTATATTTATCTTCGTGCCATACCTTCTTACAATGAGGAGGCCAAAAGGCTCAGTTTAATTATCATACACTTTTCGTGTTTTTAATCTGTTGTATTGCTTTTGCGTGTGATCCTTGAAAATGAATCATTAGAGGGAGAAAAGCGAGAAGAGGCGTTCAGGAGAGGTAGCTGAGAGAAAATGAGAGGGAGAGAAAGAATGAGAGAGAGAGAGGGATGTCTGTAAGCGAGATGGAACCCATCCGATTTGTGCACACTTATTACGCACTAAATAAAAACCTTGTTTTTGGAAAATAAACTTTTAATAAAATTTGACATCAGAAAATCTTGAGGAGAGTTGAGTCTACTGGACTAGAAGCAGGCAGGGCTCAACCAGCGTCTAGACAGAGCTCAACAGAGACTTGAGAAACAAAAAAAAAAAGATCGTTACAGAAACCTCGAAGAGAAGAGGCGTAGAAAGTGAGTTACAACCAGTCAGAACTACACAAGAGTCGGAACTAGAATGACAGACTGTAACTAAGGACAGAAGTGGATAGTGGCTATACACTAGAAAGAAACTAAAAAAACGAGTTCATGTGTTTTATAGCTGTTATCTGGTTGTGTAAAAAAAAAATGAATGAACCTTTTATTTCATCTTAGGAAAATGTGTTCGATCGCCATCTAGGATACATGCGAACAAACTTCTATCATTCGAAAGCGTATCATCACGGACTTATTGTGTTCACCAGAGAAAATCATAGTTCAAGAATGCCTCGTGGACTGTTGGCGATAACTGTCACCATTACAAACTATTCGCTTTAATGATACTGACAAGCCGTGATAGTGCAATGTGACAGTGAAACCTACGGTATTATACCAGAAACAAAATATTCGTGGGACATTTGCAGTTGAAGTGTGTCCAATTACCACTTGACCATCAGGACGGTGACAAGCAGTGGTTGAGACTAGACAATATTTTCAATATTTTATACGATCAGACTGAAGTAATAAAACAACAATTGTACAACAAGAACAATTCTTTTATGGTATCTTTTTACAGGTGTGTCAGTATGTTCAGCTGAAGTGTTATAACTGACAACTGACAACTGAAAATGTTACCATGCGAAATGATAGTGACAATAAGTGACAGAGACCAACAGAACATTATAAAAACCTTATCTAAACAAAACATTAAATTATTTAATGTCCATGACTTTTCCTAAAACTGTGCGCATACTCCATGAGGGATTCACATTCACAACCTAATAATATGCACTGTGTGCACAAAAAATATCTTACATCCTTCCCGTGCCGCTAAACGCCACATAGTTAGCATGTTAGTTCGGCAAGATTTCATGTTTTCGGCGAGTTTTTCAATCTCATCAACGGATGTTATGCCCACTGAACCGGCCTCTCTTAACAATGTCCTCTTAGAGTTTCACGTGGTCGACCTCTTTTTTCTTCGACCTGTTGTGTGCTCCACTTGATAGCTTGTTTTGGTATTCTCTGATTGTTTCTTCTCATCACATGGCCTACACATGTCTATCTTCTTTTTCTGATCACCCATGAGACAGGTTGTTGTTTGCACATCTGTCTTATCTCTGCATTGTTCTTGAATTCATTTCACTTTATACCAAATATTTTCCTTAGGCATTTGTTTTCAAAAGAGTCTAATTTCTTTAGTTGTTTTTCAGCCTTCACATGCATAAACGAAGGTGGATATTACATTTGAACTGAATAATCTTAACTTGGTTTTTGTGCTCATAACTTTTGAATGCCATATGTTCTGAAGATTCTTGAAGGTCAATGCTGCTTTTGCAATTCTAATTCTAATTTCCTTTCTGGTGTCACCATTCTGGTCTATGTAGCTGCCGAGATGTGCAAAACTGTTTACTTCTTCAACAGCTGTTCCTTCTGCGTATATTTGCAAAATATGATAGCTTAAATTGGAGAGACTGGTCTCAGATTAAGTGACCGCATGCAGAAACATCTTTATGAGATCTCCCAGCATGCTTCTAAGCCAGTCTCTAATCACGCTCCAACCACAGAGCCAAATTTGATTTTCTGGTAACTGCAATGAAAAACTGTCACTCTGATAGCAATCGCCTGACGCTCGAGAACCACTACATTAAGGAATCTGGAAGGCTGGAATCACATGATTTGAACTCGAAATTCAGCTAAACTTAACGTTTACTTTCTCCACAAATCATATTCCTTAGTTCTAATCTTTCTAACCTTTTCTCACCTGTAAATTATATTCCTCCACTGCACTAGATCACAAGCCCTTTACCCCAAATCACAATCATTTATTCCATCCACCCTTTTCATCCCCTCACTACTCCAACCTACCACTAATCCCAAATCTTCATTTAAACATTCACAGTACTCTACCACGCGCACTCCTGGACGCAGCTTCATACAAGCCACAGCTAAGTGCTTACTTTTTTTTTCATTCATATTTGTTATATATCATTCATGCGGATTTATATTTTATTTCATTCCCCTGTTTCTTTGTCCTGTTTGTTGTTTGTTTGTTTGTTTTGTTATGATTAAAGTGCAAACAGAAACGCCACAACTTATGTGCTCTTTAATAAAGTTATTCGCACTTCTGTTTTAACCAGCTTCAACAATGCCCATGAGTACAGCACAGATGTCTTTTCTTTCATCTCCTCACTCTGTAATCCAGTCATGTTCACGTGCTAAGTCTAATTTAATCCAGAATTCCTGTTACCTGAGTACAGTGTAAGTAAATACAAACGGCACTTCCCAGAATGGCACAGTGGCATGCCCTGAATAATGACATCAAGCACTTTGCTCAAATAATCCGATACATGAGACCGTTTCCACCGCGTATCTGACCTTCATCGAACCATCATCGAACTATTTCGCGATGCATCTTCCCTCTGTGCACGCCTGCCTGCCTGCCTACCTCACGGAGAACCGGAAAATGATTCCACATCTGGGAAGCACACTGTTTACGTCATTAAAATAATTATCTAAAACTTGATATATTCTGCGGGGTTTCTCCTCTGCTGTCTTCCAGTGTCTACATCTAATATTTTCCCTCGCAGTTTAACAATCTTGTGGAAAAACCGTGTGGGAAAAGAAGGGGACAGAGGAAGAGAGAGAAAGAAAAGTAAAGAGAAAGACCCGGCTGTTACCGCCTTTATGTTTCCGTTAGATTTTCTTTCACTTTCACGCTTAAATGAGAAAATAAAAATCCCAGAACTTTACCCTCTTCCCTTTTTTTGCTACAAATAACGTAGAGTACAAGAGGGCTCTGACTTCCAAGAACAATCTCATAAGCTGATGCGCATGCCGAAATGTGAGTTTATGTCTGCGTTATGTGTCTCTAGGCGTGATGACTGATGGTAAAGAGGATGACGCTGGCGAAGAAGATGGTGATGAAGACATCCTCAACGGCCTGAGATTTTTTTTTTTTAAACAGGATTCCCAGAGCATTTGCAGAGCATCTCACAAATATACACGGTAAATAAAGAAATAAAAAAAATTGCAGACATGTTCAATGTTCCCTCTAAGCTGGGCGGCAGCGCACACAACAATTTTATACCGCATGAAATTTTATTCGCGCAAATAAAAACAAACTGTTGCTTTTACTTTTCAATCTATTAATGTTACTCTGTGCTATAGCAGCGCTGAAGCATATGGCAGCGTTACAATAGTTTGTTTCCTGATTTCTCTGGATTTTACCTACAAGAATTCTAAATTATCCGCGGTAATGTGACGTTACGATGCACGACCTGCGCACACAATATGCTTGAAGACACATCTGCACACAGGTTAAGAATTATGCACACGATGCGGAAAAACCTTAGAGGGCACATTGGACACATTACAGAATCACAGAGCGAAACATTTGACAATCACCCGAAAGCTCAAGGAAAGGCAGAATACAGGGGAAATGTAAGAACACATCGGCTGGCCGATTTAGTTATCACAGACAGGGCAGACAATGGGTCGAATAGACACTTCCAGTGCTATAAGAGAAGCTGATAACTATAAATCGGTCTCGTTGTCAAGAATGACGGAATTCGAGGTAAAACTTGAAATGGGGAGAAATGAACAATTAATTAGGAGCGCCAAAGTGATGGTCAACCAACATAAAGGTAAATGAAAGTAAAATCTCAGTATCCACGCCATCAAGGCATACTGGGGATACGATGTTAAGCCCGTATTTCCAAGACCTTCGGCACATAAAAGTGTGATGGGGTTAGTATCACCGCCTGGTACCCGCTTTTAGAGGCTGGGCGAACCCCGTGATGAAATTTGGGGTGGCTAAAAATGAACAAAACTAATCAGGAGTGCCAGTGAATGTCAAGCAACACAGAACGGGTGTAATCAGTTAACAACTGCGCGATGAAGGAGATACAGAAGAGGAGATCAGATCAGCTGTGGGTGTGCCCGAAGTGCAGAGATGATGGTCATTCCTTCCTATCTGACTGACTGGTTAATTAGAAAACACGGGAACTCTGGTAGAAATACACGGGAAAACTGACCAACTTGTGCGCTGGAAAAACAAACAGACCCAGTTAAGATGAAACCAAAGACCAATGAACTAAGTGATACATGGCTGCAAAAGCCAGTCGACTTCGCTGCAGCGATTATGATGATGGGAGTTGTCAGTCACGAGTCTCCTATAAAAAGAAAAGCTTCGCAAGATACAAATCCTGTAAAGTGTTTTCTTTTGTCTTTCTGACCATATCAACAGTCCCGTCCTACGTTGGTAAAAAGCATATATAATCCATTTTTTTGTGATTCAAAAAGACACGCGCCATTATTTAGCTGAACATCAACCTGGCACACCGCACCTGTCACTGTAATGTCCTAACATGATTGTTATATAAGTAAGGTAAAAGGTAATCCTGGCATGCCTTAGAGGCACATAGGGATGTGGTGTTAGTGTCCATATTTTCCTTGACCTGTTGGCACACTAGAGGGTGATACGGTCAGTATCACGCCTGGCTGCCTTTCCTTCCCCAACTCCAGAAGAAGTCGGGTACCCATTTCTACAGCTGGGTGACTGGAGTGCCTCCAGCCGGATTCGAACCCCGGACCTTCGCCATGAGAGACCAGTGCACTAACCACTTCGCCACTCAGACACCGACTGTTATATAATCCCTAGTTAAATGAAAGTCACGAAGCTGCCTGCAAAAGTCCAACATTATTGTTGTTTATATGCTGCAATGTCCAACATTATTGTTGTTTATATGCTGCCAATGTCCAACCTTATTGTTGTTTATATGCTGCCAATGTCCAAACTTATTGTTGTTTATATGCTGCCAATGTCCAACCTTATTGTTGCTTACAAGCTGCCAATGTCCAACATTGTTGTTGCTTACATTCTGCCAGTGTCCAACATTATTGCTGTTTATATTCTGCCAATGTCCAACATTATTGTTGTTTATAAGTTTTCTCTCTGTGTGGACTGCAAACTGTAAAAACTCCGTTATTTTCTCTTTCTCATGCTCGTTATGTATTTTTTCTACTTGTATAAAAAAAACCACACACACACAAACAAACACACATACTCTCTCTCTCTCCCCCCCCCTCCCCCCCCCCCCTGCTGCTGTTCCTTATTCCTTTTTTTTCAAATTCACTATTTTCTTTCTTTTGCATTGTTTCTTTCATTTATTTATTTATTATTTTGCTCTGTTTCGTTCCTTTCCTTACTTCTTTCCTTTGCTTATTTCCTTTCAGTTTCTTTCTTTTGCTTTCTTTCTTCTCTTTTTGTTTTAACCGTTTCTTTCTAAAAAACCAATCTTATTTTCACATCGTTTAAACAATGCCTTTCCCTTTCAAGAAAGCAAACTGAAACAGGGAACTAAACGTAACTAATGGGAACATAAACTAACGCTTGCCTTTGTTGTCTCCGTCTATGAATGTACTTTGCTGATAAACAAACAGATAAACATCAAGAGATGGGCTTTTGTGATACCCAGTGTAGAGGTACATAGATAAAGGGAAATAAAACACAGGTGTTACGATTAAAAAGAATTGTTAAACCTTGAAACCGACTTACCAGCCCCACAACTAAATGTCAACCTAGATGAAATTAAATTGCATGAAACTGAAACAGCAGTGAATTTAATGGCTAACAACAAAGCTGCAGGTGAAGATGAAATAACGCCCGAAATGTTAAAAGCTATTAATAGTGACAACATGAGGCAACTACAGAGAATATTTAATAAGATTTAGAAAGAAGAAAAGGTCCCTTCTAAATGGAAAAAAGGAATCATTGTTAAAATACCACACACAAAAAAAGACAACCTTAGTGACTGCAACAATTGGAGAGGAGTAACCTTAATATCAGTTGTGTCAAAAGTATTTTGCAAGGTTATTTTGAATAGACTTAAAGATATAGCGGATACTGCAATGAGAGAAGAACAAGCAGGATTTCGAAAAGGGAGAAGCTGTCTCGACCAGATCTTTACTCTAAGAATAATACTTGAAGAACATACTGAAAAGTAGAAACCATTAATACTGAACTTCATAGACTTTCTAAAACTCTCAACATCATTAAGGACTTCTACAATGGATATGTTTGTGCAGTCAAAACAGAAGAAGGGATGAGTGAATGGTTCCAGATTGAAACAGGTGTGAAACAAGGATGTATAATGTCTCATTTGCTTTTTGGAATTGCAATAGACTTTATAATGAAAAAATGCTGCACAGGTAAAACTGGTATTGATTGAAAAATGGAAAAATACACGTAGAAGAGACAAATATTGAAGAAGTAAACAATTTGCATTACCTTGGCAGCTACATAGACCAGGACGGTGACACCAGAAAGGAAGTTAGAATTAGAATTGCAAAAGCAGCATCGACTTTCAAGAATCTTCAGAACATATGGCATTCAAAAGTTATAAGCACAAAAACCAAGTTAAGACTATTCAATTCAAATGTAATATCCACCCTCATTTATGCATGTGAAAGCTGGAAAACAACTAAAGAAATAGACAAGAAATTAGACTCTTTGAAAACCAATGTCTAAGGAAAATACTTGGCATCAAGTGAAACGAACTCAAGAACAATGCAGAGATAAGACAGATGACTGAACAACAACCAGTCTCATGGGTGATCAGGAAAAGGAGATGGATTTATGGTGGTCACGTGATGAGAAGAAACAGTCAGAGAATCCCAAAACAAGCTATAAAATGGAATACAACAGGCCAAAGAAAAAGAGGCAGACCGCGTGAAACTCTGAAGAGGACATTGTTAAGAGAGGCCAAATTAATAGGCATAAAATCTCTTGATGAGGTTGAAAGACTCGCCGAAGACAGGAAAAATTGGGCGAACTACCTTGCGAGCCCTATGTGACGTTTAACGGCACGGAAAAGATATAAGATATAAATTATGACTATAACGCAGTCCTAACAGCTATCTATTCCAGTGTTGCTCAAATATACATGCTGCGCGACTCCACTAGTAACCACGTGCGTACCGCCAAACTTTAACAGCTAAAAAGAAATTCTTTCCCTCCAAATTAATATCAACTGTAACACGAAATAAAATTAAAGATTAATTACACGCGAGTCCCGAATTAAGAATACAGGTGTATTTCCGCGACAGAAATTTGCTTAACCAGGTGTACCACAGTCTGAAAATATATGAGAACTAGTTTCATGGAACAGTGTGTTTCAAAAGTCAACATAAGCATGCATGCACAGTCTCAATAAATATATATTGCTGTTCAATATTCCCTCTAAGGTTTCGCGTTTCGTGGGCAAAATTTAAAACGGTGTGTAAATAAATATATTTTCAAGCATATTTTGTGTGAAACAGTGCGTCGTAAAGTCAAATTACATCTTATAATTTAAAATTCTCATAGGAAAAGGCAGTAAACCCAAAGAAATCAAGAAAACAAACTCATGTAACGACATAATATTTTTTACCGTTTCTATAACACATCAGAACTTGAAAAGTAAAGGTAACAATTTTATACTGTTAATAAAAAAAAGTGTGAATATGAATATATATATATATATTATATATATATATATATATATATATGCGCGGCACATAAAATTTGGTGCGCGGCCGCGCATCTTATATGAAACACAGATGAAGCTCAATTAACACTTCCTGCCGTTCTGTGAGTCTCCTGGTCCCCAGCAAGTAGTTGCCTTGTCACGTTCGTGACTAACACGTTTTATCTCTTAAGTACGCCAATATCTCGTAGTTTAAAATATTATCTACTGTATTTATCCATAAAATCCTTGTGTATGTATGTGTACTTTTGTTCCAGCTACAACTTAACAAACTATATCAGTGCCACATCAGGTTTATTATTAATAATATTCAATTATTTAACTGTGAAGGTTTACAGTACGTGAAAAGGTATACGGTACTTGTATTTCACAATGACAGTTACTCCATGACGATATATATTTTAAAAAACGCATAAATTAAGTTGGACATACAAAAGTATAAACTGAACTGCCGATATAAACATATAAATTAAAACGCCTATACAAAAATGCAGCACGAAATTCTTTTCCCTTTATTTTTGTACCACACAACAACAGCCGTGTCAGATAATCGCTGCCTCTTTATTCCCCCCTCAACCCGAACGTTACATCGCCTCATAACACTGTAAGAATGTCAACTATAAACGACTCTCTCACGAGTTATTAAACATCAAAGACAAACTAAAATATCAAGAGCCAGCTCTCACTGATACTGTAACCCATATTACGACATCACGCTACTGCAACTTCCAAGCGGAAATCGTTATAACAAATACGTATATAAAAGGAAAGAATAACGGCTATAACGTCTTCACGAGTGGATAAATATTCTGTAGGAAGACAGGAACTCTCTGAAAAGTACACTAACACCTTCCACGTGATCGCACAAAACTCCCGACAGAAACTGTTGACTGTTGTACCATGTCATACAGCGCGTATATTCCTGTAATACAAACGCTGTACTCACACCAGGAACACAGGTCTAGTCAACTCGTACGCGCACGCGACCAACAACCTCGTCTTAAAAGCGCCTCCGGTTTCACAACACGCGCCGTCGGTCGCAAGCCCTCGCTAGACGATCGAGGACAGATGACGTAGGGATGACCGACCGGTCGCTACCTCGCCGTGACCTGCAAAAGAGTGTGAACGTAATGTAGGCCGAGAACAAGAAGTATCGTTGGCCACAACTTCATACAGATGTGCGCGGGACAAGCAAACGATGAGAGCACGTGACTCGAAAGATTCATGAGCTCTCCAGGACAGTATTCACGCTCGAGGTCAAGTTCAGCCCACTGCTTCTTCATACACGTCGCACCTGGATGCTTGTAGCTGTGACGAGAAAATGGTTGTTTGGTATTTAGTGTATTATCATATTGTGCCATCTCAACTTTGAAAATAAAGTTCTTTCGTTCTCCAGGGAAGGTTGGCTGCACGGATTTTCACTTGGCTTATTCTCACAGTACACCCGGACAACCTGATTCATGCCCGTCTCTCAATGTCGTCCACACATCTATACTGTCAGTTGTCCTGCTCTTATGCCTTTACTTCTCTCTCCAACTTCAGTTCATGTGTTATCTGTAACATCTTCTGGTGGTATGACAGGATTGCGAGCTATGATGTATACCTGCTTCTGGAAACAGCTAGTGAATCACAGCCGGTCTAGTCCCAGTTCTCTGACGCCGACTGTCACAAAAGCCTAGCGCTCGAAGGAAAGAGAAGACTCCAGTGGTGAAATCACGAGGGGAGAGGAGGGCTGGAGGTGTGCTGAAAAGTTATCGGCTCGACCAGGAAGAGAATGACCTAGAGCCATGAAACCTGTAAGTTATTCCACATACTCACCTGGAAGTTCAACACACTTGCCACATCGTTTCTTAAGTTAACTTTCCTTTTTGTGTGTGTGTGTGTGATACCTGGTCTCCGAAATACTGCTCTGCTGCTACTATCACTTCTGAACCATCAGAAAATGTTCTCACTTTCAAACACTTTTTACGGCTGGGAAAAATGTAAAACGGTCAGATGGAGCAAGAACTGGTCAGTAGGGTACACGATCTGTCCACTCAAACCTCAAATTCTTCAAGACGTCCAAAGTGTTGTGAACCTTGTTCTGCACAAACAGAACACGTTTCCGCGGCTTTCCTCGCCGCTTTTCTTCCAATTCATCGTTTAATCTGGAAACTCCGACCGTGGGCTGCATCGTTACATTTTCTTGTGAACGTCCGGGGACACCACGAAAGTCATGATAGCTCATCATCATCATCATCGGCCTAAAGGGCCAAATCTGACAAAAGACCAACAACAAAGCTTTTCTACCAAAAATAAGACCAAGCAAACAACCCCTGATTTCTTCACTCCCACCCTACCCCACACTCACACTGTGTATATCGAGACGTTAACCTCTCTAAATGAGGATCGAAACAGGACTTCGATTTACATCAATTTTTAATCTGCATTTCTAAACGACACCATCTGCATGTTTCGAAACGGCATGTATGATACCAAACGGCACTGTTTGCATACTTCTAAAAGATACTCTTTGTGTATATCTAAACGACAGTTTGTATCTTTCTAAGCAACACTGTATATTCCTAAACTGCACTGTTTGTGCATTTTTAAACGACAGTATGTATGCTTTTAAATGAATAGTATATACGTTTCAAAACGAACAGTATATATGCTTTTAAACGAACAGCACATATGCTTTTAAATGAATAGTATATACGTTTCAAAACGAACAGTATATATGCTTTTAAACGAACAGCACATATGGTTTTAAACTAACAGTATGTATGCTTTTAAGCTAACAGTATGTATGCTTTTAAACAAACAGTATACATGCTTCTAAACGAACAGTAAATACGCTTCTAAACGAACAGTGCATATGCTTCTAAACGAACATTACATATGCTTCTAAACGAACAGTGCATATGCTTCTAAACGAACATTACATATGCTTCTAAACGAACATTACATATGCTTCTAAACGAACAGTAAATACGCTTCTAAACGAACAGTGCATATCCTTCTAAACGAACATTACACATGCTTCTAAACGAACAGTAAATACGCTTCTAAACGAACAATGCATATGCTTCTAAACGAACAGTAAATACGCTTCTAAACGAACAGTACATATGCTTCTAAACGAACATTACATATGCTTCTAAACGAACAGTAAATATGCTTCTAAACGAACAGTGCATATGCTTCTAAACGAACATTACATATGCTTCTAAACGAACAGTATACGTGCTTCTAAACGAACAGTATACGTGCTTCTAAACGAACAGTATACGTGCTTCTAAACGACACCGTCTGTAATATTCCACAATAAGGCTCTCCTGAGTGTTGGTGATAACATACAGAGGCAATCAACCGTTGTTTATTATGTTTTCTAGTATGTTTGTATGACAGGGACAAGAAATAACGCTGGCGAAACTGCAACTGCCACCATCCCACCTGCCACCATCCCACCTGAGAATGTTTTAATTTATTTCTTTTCCTTATAAACATATGGATTTCATTATTTAAAATAATAATAATAATAATAATAATAAACTGGATGTCCACCGGCAGCAAGAAAATGTTAGAGGTAAAATTCTCTTTCCTATGATTTCAGAAGCAAACAAATAAAAGATTAAGTTATCTGTAAGAAATGAGCAGTCTCTGAAAGGTTGCCAACTATAGCTGGATGCCAGTCCGGAATTTTACAAATAAAGCTTTATCTATTTTTTTTTTGGGGGGGGGGGGGAGATTGTTATTGCTGATGTCGTAGTTTTCAACCTGCGAGTTACAAAACTTTGGTAGTTTTTATAAGTGTTATTTCCTAACGTTATTTCTGAGCCCTCTCTTTCCCTGCTGTGAGTTGGCAACAGGTTGAACTTTTGTTTCAGTGTACAGAAAACAACAGGTGAACGACCGATTACTAAGTGAAAATTGTTAATACTAAAGTTCCCTTAATCAAGCTGAACGTAGAAGCCATGCAAAACAAGTGGTTCAACACCCTAACAACAGTCACTGCTAGGGACTGGAAACATTCACTGGCACGCAGCAAGAATACACTGGTTTGTTCATTATGTACTGTTTTTTGTGTGTGTGTGTGTAGAAAAGCCAGCAGATGGGGGCCCCGAGTTACATGAGGGCGAGTATTTAGCCCGTGGCCGCAGAGACCCCCTGTTCTATGTGAATATTTTACATTGTTGACAAGTGTAATGATGGCTGTCACGTCCACAGTAATTAGTCTAATAGTTATCTTCTTCAATCTCCCTGGAGCTCTGAGCTGGTGTTCTTTGCAGCCGATGCGCTGATGACGTTGAGACACAATAATCGTGTCTGACTGGAAGCCAGTTACACCAACTCTCTTTTCTTTTCTTCTTCGGCGCTGAGTGGAGCTAACCAAGCAGGAAGTGTGCAGCGCTATTTTAGCCATGGGGATTATGACGATCTCTGCCACGTTAGCCAGGCTAGGTCTGTTACTGGGGATACCAGCGGAGAGGTGGGACAGGGTCTTGGTCAACTCTGATTCGCCAACCTTGACGCTTGCAAATCAGAAAGAAGAAAATGTGTGCTTGTTTGCCAAAACGGTCAGCGTTTTCACCTCCGGATGGCTGTGTTCAGAGATAACAAACCAGTCATTTAGGGCCATCATCGTCGGTTACGCCGGGACAACTCCGCCAGTACTCGGATCTCTTTCTTAAATATACTTTTTTCCCTTTACAGCAACTTCCTGGTTCTGTGCTAATCTACAGTTCTTTCTACGCCGTTAATTTTGCGCTTGCTGTCATGTGAATGGGGGTGTGGACAGGCGGGCCTCCAGGTTTGTCAACATGAAACTGTTATAGCACTTTACTGTGTGAAAGCTTCGCTGTTTCTCATTTGAAAAAAAAAACGTGTAGCCAAAGCATACACCGAAACTATCTCTACGTTAAAAACTTGTTTGTTTATTTATTGTTATCGCTGTCAAAGTAGCACTAGACATTTGCAGAAGATCACGGGCGTATGTGTGCGTCTCAAACCTGTCGGAAACTAAATTTAAGTGACAGAATTTCTGTGCCAAGACCTGTTTCCTCTCCTGGTGTCACGAATGATTTCAGCAGCACGCATTTCACTCATTTCTTCCACCCAGCAGCCGCGTGAGCTTGCGCTCTCCGGCTCCACGCTATGGCAAACTATCTGTAGGTCTGTATCAGGTATGTCTATAATGTGTTCTCGATATCTGGCTGTTCAGGCAGGTATTCCTGTCGTGAGTATTTGAGTGCTGGGCATTCTACAAGATTGTCTGCCATTATTATCACACAGCGGAAACCTGGGCGTCTTATCGGGTCTTCAGACGCATTAAAGGCTCGGCTATCCAAGCACCTGTTTTCGAAGGCGTAAATTGGCCTAGGGGACGGTGTGCTGTTTCTCATGGCTAGACAGCCGCTAGTTCTGCCAGAGTCCATGGTTCGAGTCCCATATATATATATAATATATATATATATATATATATATATATATATATATATATAAAGGTCTGTACATTTATTAACAGGATAAACCTGCTGTATTTTTCAGTTACTGGTATTTAGTTAATTGTAATGATGATTTCTTTGTTTACTTATTCAGTGATTCTGCTACAGTACTACCGAAACCACGCGATAAAAAGACCAGTTGAAACATCCGATCCGAAAGTTATATCTCAACAAGAAAGAAAGAGTAAAGGAAAAAAACATGCACCATCACTGTATTTTACTTGATCGCAATTATAGCACGGAGTAACATCTAGAAACTGGAAAATAAAAGTAGCAGTTTCACTCTCCTTTTTGCGCGGCTCCAAATATTTTGTGCGGGTATGATTAAGCCACGGAGCTTAGAGGGAACTCTGGTCCCAGGTAATTCTTTTGTCATTTTTCTTTCTCTCACGTCTAGAGTGCTTTGTCTACTATTTCTCTAACACAACATTTGTGCAAATCACATTTCTGTGGGAAAGATTCGCCGTTTCTCATGTGAAAAATATAAACGATTTCTGCCCTGGTATAGCATTTGTCCAACAGGTACCGCAGATGTAGCTAGTTCTGCCACACAGCCTGTTCTTTTCTTTCCAGAAACGCTGGACGCAAGCAAGCATAGTGCTGCCATCAGAGCTGGCAACTCACTGCCGGCCAACATCAGATCCTACATGAATACAAACTTCTGACATGATTACACTATCGCGTTACCAACAACTATCCCGCTTCGACGCAGCTGACAATGAAACAGCCAACATCCTATTCGAAGCTGGCAGCAATCAAGAACAAACAAATCACTCAGTAAACTACCATGAGGCAAAAACTATCATCCATAACCAGTGCGGGCACGAATGTAAGCAACAAGTGAAACCTAACAACAAACCAGATGCACTACACCAACCACAAAGACAAACCGTCCTCTTTCGCCTAAGGTCAGACCACCATAGACTACTCGGCCACCTTCATCGACTCAAAATATCTCACACTTTCCAGTGTCCATGCAGACGTGGAGTCCAGACTCTAGAAGACATCCTCCAAGATTGCCAAAACCATGCAGATCTGATGCGTGAGACATGGCTTGTGGACAAGAGCGTGAGACAAAAGCTTTGGGCCTTCTATCGGGATCTGGAGAGGATTCCGGGCCTTGTTCTGTCGACAGGGATCAGGATTTGTCATGGCCAACAATCTCGAAAGCAGAAGTAGTAGTATCAGACACGAAACTTTATTTTGCTGTAGAGAAACTTTGTTTTTAAAATATCTTACGCCTTTTGACTCTACTGGAAGGCGTATCCAAGAAAAAAATTCTCTCAGAGCCCCACTTTAGCCACCAAGTACCTCACCTCTTAGAACATCACTAGGGGGTAAGAGATAGCTTTCATCTCTCTGAGGACGAGGCGAGACTGTGCTAAAAGCTCCCCACTAGCAAGAAATAGCCCAGTTACAAGATTATTCCGTTTCCACGTTTTCATCTCCACTGTCTTGTTTTGCTGAAGAAAAATGTTTCCAAATATCTGAATATTTCTTCTGGTATGCTTTCTTCTCCAGGGCATTTTATTATTATCTTACCTCCATCTTTTTATCGTGGCCTCAGCATGCGTCGTCTTTCTCTCTTCCTTGCAAATACAAAACAGATGTAACGATTCATCCAGGTAAAATGAATAGCTTTCTTTCATAGCCATCTCACCACTCGTCATCGCTGTTCCTATCTACTGTAGATCTTTTCTCCTTTTATTTAACCTCACTCACGTAGAACAAGGTTCACAAGTTAGCGCCTATCCATTTCTTTATATTATCAAAAACTCCCATCTCTGTCGCTTTCTCTAATTCAAATTTTTTCAGTTTTTTTTTCTTTCTATTTCGATGTGGATGTGACAAATGCTCTTTGTCCAAAAAAGACTGATTAAATTTGTCATCTTTCTGTGCTATCCCCACGGCGAGGTTTGGCTTAAGGGAGAGTCTCTGACTTGCTTTGAATCCTGCCTCAAACCTACCAGACTAGAAGTCCAAACACCGCGTAAGCAACTTTATAATAAACAAACCCGCCATGTTTTTACAGGAGAAATAACGATATTTTTATTTTTAATTTATAAACATTTAAATATAATATTAAAACATTTAAAACAAATTGTCCCGTTGCCAGCTGTAAGACATGGGGTGTGTGTGCCTTCACTTTCTGAGTCACAGCTTTGTGTCCTTGCCATTACTTTCCCAGTGAAATTCCCCTGTATCCATTTCTTGAGACTGAATCAACTCCGAGCACGATCAGAGAAATAATTCCATCCCAACGGAGCTCGGGGCATTCTAGTCGGCAGGTGAACGCGCTAACCGCTACACAAATACGGCACTATTTAAGTTACACTTAAAGAAATAAAGAAAGAACGCAGCCGTATGATACCAATCTACAGAGCCATTTGTGTGTGTTATACCACTGCCACACTCTTACTGTAATTTGTTTCACGCATCACTGTCACACTACAGACAGATCAACCATTTTGTTTTCTCCTAACTGCAGGGACTCTTTCCCCAAATTGGGCATTAATATTTTTGTTTCTCGTATTTAATTTGAAAAAGCGTGTATGAAACTCGCGGCCTGTGATAGGATTTTGTTTAAAGGAAAGTTGAGTGAAGTAATACGATTTTAAATATCGATTGTTACATATTTTCATCGCATTTTTTCATTGTTTCGTACTTATGTAAGTTAAATTTCCTGACATTTTTGTTAACAATCCTCTGTGTCAACAATTTATCCCATTAATGAACCTTCTTTCAGTACAATTTCATTAAAGCTTTGACCTTCACTGGATCTAATACGGTCTATTTCTGCTCTCATAATACTCTTACTTTCAGCTGCTGTAAACACTAGTAATAACATTAATGAGGAAACGAGGAAAAAAAAGAACAAAATCGAATACTTTCAACAAAACTATTCTTCTGAGAAATCGGTATGGATCACACATCAAGCACACACTCACTCACGCAGACACACACACACAAGAAGAGAAAAACACAACATTCACTCATCTGTTTTGACGTCCGCTCAGACATAGATTGACAATTTATTCCAGGTATAGCAGTGCACGGGAGATAACTGTTGTTTTTAAACAGAAAAGGCAACTGTTATGATTCCCTTTTTGAATTTTTCCGGGGTCGGTCGAGATCCTTCTAAAACGTCACGTGGCCTGAGAAGCCCGTGATAGAGAATGGTGGGAGAGACTGTGAGTGTGCAGTCAGTCTACGTCTGAATGTGAAACTGTGTGCATGGACTTTTGCACCGTCGAGAAGATGGATGTCTTGCTACTGTGACTGGAATGATCTGTAAAGTATGAACGGACTTGCCGTGTGGAGGGCAACCTGCCGGCAGTCCATATTTTCTTCATCATTTATCATTATCATCAAGAACACTGAATAAATGTTGTGTCAACTTAGCACGCAGGACTGGCTTGACTTCCATACATGTTGTGCCAATGTTGTGGTTAGTAAGAATCTGGGGAGGGAAAATGAGGCTGGAGACAGCGGATAACTAATTCAGAAACTACTCAGTTTAGAGGACACACAGGCCCGGCACATGCCGCTTAACAAGTTTATCTATTGTTTTCTCTGTCAACGACGAGAAGACTGTCCCCCCCCCCCTTCTCCTCCTCTTCCTCCTCCTTCTTCCTGAAACTGCGAGCTGGCGTTCTTTGCAGTCGATGAGGTGAAGAGTTTGAGGCTCGGCATCATGTCGGAATGGGAACGAGTTACGGTGGCCCTTTTTTTCAGTCTCTGCCTGGAGCTAAAGTGCAGGAGCTGTGAAGTATATCTTTAGCGGACTCCACCACCATGGGGACTACGGCCATCCCTGCTCCCTTAACCAAGTTAGACCTGTTTCTGAGGGTACAAACGATGAGGTGGGACAGGTTCTTGGTCACCGATGATTCAGCTGTGGTTCGCAAACCCTAACGCTAACATGTCAGCTATGGTTTGCCAACTGATGCTAACATGCCAGCTATGGTTTGCCAACCCCGACACTAACATGTCAGCTATGGTTTGCCAACCCTGACGCTAACATGTCAGCTATGGTTTGCCAACCCTGATGCTAACATGTCAACTATGGTTTGCCAACCCTGAAGCTACCACGACGCTGATCAAAATAATGATGGCTTTGGGTGATGTTGTTTTCTCAAGTTTCTTCCCACACTCCCTGAAGATTTTCATGCAAAATGTAATCATTTATATTTCCACCAGTGCAGCAGTTTCGTCAGCTCAGAATTCATCTACTTGTAAAATCACTTTCATCTTTGTCAGGTAAGGCGTATCTAGAAACATAATGGAGAGAAGATCATAGGCGGCACTCGCCCGCGGCGCTGGTGTGACGAGACCAACTAATCAACCTGTTTTATTGTAGCAATTATTCCGCTTGTCCCACTTCAGGCACTGAGAATCTGTTTCAGCCTCCGCAGCTGTCTGGTTTGGTACCGAAATAGTCTGCCGCTTCCCAAGGTCATCCAACGCAACTAGCCCAAAGCACACAATGTCCAGGCAAAGGGCAGAAACCCACAATAAAACGCCGTTGTTTGTGCTGGGCTTAGGGCGCTGCTGATGGCATGTGAAGGATTTATACGTGTGTATCTCGTACTTGATGCTGGATCAATGCTATACTTTTCTTTGCAACGATGATTTTGATCATCTTATAAACTAACAGGTTACTGTAATGGTTGTGGAGCCGTCAGAAATGACCATATATGAATGTATCACACGTGAACAGTACAAAAACAACACACACACACACAGTGGACTTAATGAATCAAATGCAATTCTGTGTGGAGCTGGTGTACGTAAAAATGACCAATCATGACGGAATCAGACCAGGCAGTAGTGAAGGAGACAAATCTAGAGTCATGGCCAATTTTGGGTGGAGCTGGTGTATGTAGACATGACCAATCATGAAGGAATCAGACCAGGCAGTAGAAAAGTAGACAACTCTAGAGTCAGGGCTAATTTTGGGTGGAGTCCGAAAGTGGTGACACTACCATTCATGAAGGAGTCGGGGACAACAAGAGAAGAACAGACTCAAGAGTAAGAAGCAATTTTGGAGTTAGTGGATATTACAAGTCATAATTGTAGTCTGAGTAGGAATGTAATACAGTGTCTTGTAAGTTATGATTGTAGTATTATTACAGCCTTGTAGCATTTTTATTATAGTGATGAATATTATTGATAAGTAGAAAGTAGGTAAGAAATGAAGTAAATAATTTGAGAATCGGTGGGATAGGAACATTCCCACGGTAATAGAAGTATTTTGATAGAATTAAGTAGAAATACTTAATGAAACTGACGGAAAGGCAGATTAAAGAGATACATCCAGATTATAATAGTCTTGACACAACTAAATTGAATGATTAAATCAACAATATGGAGACAAACGGACACTGTGTAAACAGATATCCCTTACAAATATCGCAAACATCTGATACTGGATTATAAGAGTTTACCCAAGCGAGAAAATTGAATACACGGATTTGACGCAACAGTCTTACTGACAGGTGAGGCATATTAGCTAATCTTAGGACGCAATTTGCACACATGAATAGTCCAGCGGACCAATAAAATGACCAAAGGGAGTGGATCGATTTATCCCAAAGTCCAATCAGTATGTAGTCAACCAGCAGAGCAATAGAAAGATTTAGAGGTGTGTCCTACTGGACAAGTGACTTACGAGATATAAACCAGGCATGCAGTTTTGAAAAGAAAAGTGAAGACATAAGATGGAGGACAGAAAAGAATAGAAGGATAAACAGGAGAGCATCGGCAGAAAGAATGGATGAACAAGTATAGCCAATAAATATTTAGGAGATAGAAACGCAGTTTAGAACCATAAGTAGTTTAGGACAGAAGGCGACGTGTTTCAAGTTAGAAAGTGATTATTAGTACTGTGTGAGAAATGCAGATTTGATATTTCTGGAACTTTGTGTAATATGCTTTCGGAGATCTCTGTGTGATACTTGTGGATTTCGTTTGGTGTACATTAAATCTGATTCTAGAATGAACCATCTGAATTATAGTGACTATGTGTGTTAAGATTTCAGTCTTGTGGTGAACAGTATAGTATCACGTGCAGTGCCATTCTAAAATGTTGAAGTGAACAAAAAGAAAACGTAATAATGCATTCATAATTAAAAAGTGACAACGCATAAATATAATATCGTCGCGGCCACAATGTATTAACTATGCTGTATGAAAGTGCATTAAGTTGGTAACATTCAAATGGCCAAAGTGTACGTGACATTCGCCATCATTCAAAGTCAAGCAATATAATCAGAACACTAAAGACAATATATAATTCAGAAACTTTCAGTATTATAATGGTGTTCTATAATCAGACACGCGCACAATGTTAAATTATTACATTATCTCAAATTTCATAAAGTTTAATCAGCTGTAAGCATTATCATCGATTCAAGTGGCAGAATTATAAGACAATAATAAGACAATTATAATCAGATAACATTATAATATTAATAACATTACATAATAGCATAAATCACAACCCTATATTATTACAGGACAGAAAAACAGGATCCACATTAGGAGTGGGACAGTATAAAATTAGAGGAGACAGGGTAGGAGTGGGACAGTATAAAATTAGAGTAGCCAGGGTAGGAATGAGACAGTATAAAATTAGAGGAGACCGGGTAAGAGTGAAAAAGTATAAAATTAGAGGAGACAGGGTAGGAGTGGGACAGTATAAAATTAGAGGAGACAGGGTAGGAATGAAACAGTATAAAATTAGAGGAGAAAGGGTAGGAATGAAACAGTATAAAATTAGAGGAGAAAGGGTAGGAATGAAACAGTATAAAATTAGAGGAGACATGGTAGGAATGAAACAGTATAAAATTAGAGGAGACAGGGTAGGAATGAAACAGTATAAAATTACAGGAGACAGGGTAGGAGTGGGACAGTATAAAATTATAGGAGACAGGGTAGGAATGAGACAGTATAAAATTAGAGGAGACATGGTAGGAGTGAGACAGTATAAAATTAGAGGAGACAGGGTAGGAATGAAGCAGTATAAAATTAGAGGAGACATGGTAGGAGTGAGACAGTATAAAATTGGACGAGACAGGGTAGGAATGAAACAGTATAAAATTAGAGGAGCCAGAGTAGGAGTGAGATAACATAAAATTAGAGGAGACAGGGTAGGACAGTATAAAATTAGTGGAGTCAGTGTCGAAGTGGGACAGTACAAAATTAAAGAAGCCAATGTCAGAGTGGAATAGTATAAAATTAGAGAAGCCAGGGTAGGACAGTATAAAATTAGAAAAAAGGGTATGACAGCATACAATTAGAAGACCCAGGGTAGGACAGTACAAGACTAGCGGGGGCAGGGTAGGACAGTATAAAATTAGAGAAGCTAGCTTAGGAGTGGGCCAGTATAAAGTTAGAAGTTAGAATCGGACCCAGGGATGGAGGGGGTCAATAAAAACTTAGAGGTATCAGTGTCGAATTCAGAGGTCTGTGTACTAACTCCACTGCCCTGACTGTATAATTATCTTGATATCTAAAATATCCTGATATTCCAGGGGCGTTGATATGACATATGCTTTAGAGCACTGTTCCCTCTAAGCTGCTCGGGCGCGCACAGAAAAAAAAAATGAAGCTGCTACTTTTATTTTCCAATTTCCAGATGTTACGACGTGCTGTAATTGCGATGAAGAAAAATTATGACAATATAGTGATTTTTGAAGGCAGAGGTTAGCTAAGTCAGTCTGGTATTTTAAAGTTGGGTTTAAAACAGAGTTATGCCCCGCAAATTGTTTACGATTTCATTCCCTTTTTTAAGTTGCAGCGTGTATTTGGTGCTGGCCAGTGAGCACATGCGAGTAGAGACTGGTCAGGTGATCAGTTACGAAAAAAGAGACTGTGAGTGGGCAGTCAATCTGAGTTTGTTCGTCAGGGTCGGTCGGAGCTTGTGTTTGAATGTAGCTTAGTGTAGGGACTTTGTGTTTAGTTGTCGTCAGTAAGTAATTTGTTGTATATAACAGTAAGTCTAGAATGAGGTAGGATTCTCTAAATTGTACTATTATCGCATTCTTCAGTTCTCTGGTCAAAACTCACTGTAATCACATACTAGACAATTAGTTACTGATAACAATACAAACTCTGAATGTAGCCATTCTTTTTATGACGCAGGAAAGATCAAGGTTATGTTGTTTAGGTTTTGTCAACTTCTCGTGATATTAATTTTTTTTATAGTTAGGTGTTTATTTAGTCCGGATAAATTTAGTAACAGAAAGTTAATTTTGGAATTTTTTTTTCAGTGTCTTTCCGAAGGTCATAAATAGGCAGATTCACGAGGATTTAGATTCCTCGTGCAGTAAATCTTCGGGAAATTTATATGAGAATTTGCAGCTTATATTTAAGCATCAGTTTTTTAGCGGATGGGGATTATTATTATTATGAGTTGATTGTAGAGACATGTAGTGATAAGTCCTAGTGTGTGCCTAGGATGGCTGCATTCAGAGTTTGTATTGTTATCAGTAACTAATTGTCTAGTATGTGATTACAGTGAGTTCTGACCAGAGAACTGAAGAATGCGAGAACAGTACAATTTAGAGATGTTGTTAAACTAGCAGTTTGGTACTCTGTGATGTGTTGTGGTGATTTCAGGAGACCATTCATGAGGCTGTAAGTAGTAAACCTCTTTTGTTCTCTGCTCATGATGTGTGACAGCAGTTATAATTGGTGTGAGTGTTGTCCACTCCCTCCCCATAAGGCAAACTGAGTTCTTGGGTGGGGGGGGGGGCTACTTGTACATTCGTTGTATATGTTATAAAATTCTCCCATTCTCACCTATCACCTCACATTTTCTCCATCAATAAAAATGTGGTTTTCTGTTATTCAGTTCTGGTCAGTTGCTTCTCACTGTTAAGTGTCACTGTCCTTTGTAAGATACGAAACTCAAATCTTGAAGCAGAGAATTTGAAGAAAGATTTCCTTACCTGTGCTGGAGAGGCACATAACACTACGTCAACACTGTCACACTGTCTACTACAGACAACCACACACACGTGAAAGTGGTGCCATGCTGGTCCGGTGTATCACAGAGTAAAGCCAAAGTGGTTAAAAATACAATAATGGTACATGTTTTTCTTTTACTGTTTCTTTATCGCGTAGTTTCGTTAATACTGTAACAGAATCGTGCCAAGGTATGTGGGCACATAGAGAATAGAGGGTAATTAAAATAGACGGGCAGATGAATTTCCACTGCTGAAAAGTACAGCAGGTCTATCCTGCTATTAAATGTACAGACCTTTACAATATATATGTTGTTACTTAATGCGAAGAAAACTAAATTGATTGCAACTGACAAAACAAACAAGGCAGCTGAAATATGTATCAATGAGGAAAAACTGGAAGAAGTGGAGAGTTTTGAATATCTTGGATCATTACTAACTAATAATGGAGATACAATGAGGGAAATTAAAAGAAGGACATCTATCGCTCTTCAGAAAGTAAAACAACTAAAGAATCTGTGGAGAGGAACAGACAGAACCATAAAAATAAGATTTTTAAGGGCATGCATCCCATCGCAACATATGCCTGTGAGACCTGGACACTTAACAAAACAGATGAGAAACATATAAATGCCTTTGAATGTAAATGCTACAGAAGAGTTCTCCAAATATCATGGACACAAAAATGAACAAATATATCCATACTACAAGAATTTAATATTGAAGAAAGCTGGCTAGTAAAGAGGATTAAAGAGCGAAAACTTCAATATTTTGGACACATTAAACGTCATGATAATCTAGAGAAGACCGTCTTGGAAGGGTAAATAATGGAAAAAAGAAAGAGAGGAAGAGGAAGACCAAGGCGAAGATAGCTGCAAAACATCGCTGAGGATCTGCAAATGGATGCATCAGCACCAGGCCATCTTGCTCACAACCTAGAGGCCTACAAGAGTGCTGTTAGGGAAGCAAAGTTCCGCAAGGGACATGCAAATGAATGAATGAATACTACGCACATTTGCACACACAATATTTTTTTGCACATGAGCTGAACATTTTGCACACAGACAGCAAACCCATAGTGGGAACATTGCTCTAGTGTCTAGTATAAAGGGGCACTTCGTTAAACGTATTACAACAAGAGTCTCATTGCCAGACTACTGTGCCATGTCTTTTGTTTCAGATGAGCATTTCTGCGGAAAAGAGGCCATGGGCGGTGTCTTAACCACGCTACAGTCTGGTGATACACGGAGAATCCCCCCTCATCGCTTATGTTGTTACAGATTTTGCTCTGCAGTGTATTTGTTTTAAAGGCATGGCGCAGATAACAGCAACTATTCATTCTCTAACAGGAGTTGTTTAGACAGACTTTGATAAAAAAAAACCATCCCTTTTTATAAAGTGCATTGCATTTGTTGGTGACTGCTCTAATATTCTGCACCTACGTTAGCTGTTTCCTTTTATAAAGCTATTACAAATTCAAAATTTAAAAAAAAACATTACTATTCCTGGCCTCTTCTTATCTAACAGAACTGTTAATAATTCGGAATGACACTGGGACAAGTGCATGCCGAAAAATCGGCATTCACCCTGTACTTACATTCAGACGTCACCGTGTTAACCGGTAATTACTCATTAAAAAAAAAGAAAGAAAGAGAGAGAGAGAGAGAGAGAGAGAGAAACCAAAACTTTTGGAGGTTGATTACCTTAACTAGTATCTTATATATATATATTTTAAAATAAACTGGTAAAAAGTAACCAGCGAAATCGATTAGAGGATGTTCAGGCCAGTATGTTGATGATGCTCAATCTTCATAGAGGAAAATCACCCAGTTCTGACCCTGATTTAGGATGTAAAGATTAATTCTTGCCAGGAACAAGATAAGAAAAAAAAATCACACAAACATTCAATTCCCTACTGATACTAGCATTTCGGAGAGTTCTTCATGCAAGGTGAAAGACAGGTACACTTGGTACGGATTTCAAACAATCCTAGCATGATCACTGAACGGGAACCGGTGTATATGTATATCAGTGCTAGGCGATCGTGTTAGGTGTCTAGACCGTGAACAGTTTTAAAACCGCTGCACCAAAATTAGCCCGAGTTGGCGCTCCGCCTGACGTCAACGCATAGTAATATCTTCGCCATAAAAATCTCTGTTTAAAACAACCAAGTGGAGTTCTTGTCAGGTTACTGTGTATTCTCTAGCGACCTGGCCTACATCTACGTGTGTGAGAGAGAGTGAGAGAAAGAGAGAGAGGGAGGGAGAGAGATAGAGAGAAAGGGAGAGGAGAAAGAGGGCTAAAAATACCACAATACCTTCTGCCATTGTCAGAAAATATGGACTTGGAGTTAGTCCAGCACGTATTCACCCTTTTCTAGCAATAACGACTCCCATCAGGGACTCACCTCACCTCTCCTGGTGAAAGCTACAAATCTGGAACATGTCCGGAAACAAGAGCAGAGAACAGAATGGAGACAGAAAATTCTTCATGAATTTCTTAGCTTTCTAATAATAATAATAATTCCTGCAAAACAATGTTACAGACGAAGAAGAGAAAGGTGGGGGGGGGGGGGGGGGAAGATGCCCGATAAGGTAATCAGCGACCCATAGCTGATATGTCAGCGTCAGGGTTAGTGACCCATAGCTGACCAAGACCATGTCCCACCTCTTCGTTGGTACCCCCAGTAACAGGCCTAGCCTGGCTAACAGGGCAGGGATCGCCATAGTTCCCATGGTGGTGCAGTCTGCTAAAGAAGCACTGCACACCCCCTGCTTTTTAGCTGTACTCCGGGACTGAAAAAGTAGCCACCATAACCCGCTCCCACGCCGATACGATTCTGTGCCTCAACACCTCTACAGCATCGGCTGCAAAGAACAACAACTGGCAGTTACAGGAAGTTCGTACAAGTACAATACTTGTTAGCCAGGATAGGCCTGCCACGGGGGGTACCACGAAGAGGTGGGGGCAGGGTCTTGGCCAGCAACGGTTTGCTAATCTTGACGCTGGCACATCAGCTATAGGTCGCTGACTGCCTCATCAGACAGCGTCTTCACCCCCTACATGTACAATCAAAAGAGAAGAGAAAGGCGCACTAATCTATCGGAGGCACTTAACTCTTTGACTCCTGAACTAACGTACATACCCCGCCAGAATAAATTCTGATGAGAAATTCTGACAAAAAGAAACTGGAAGGAAGTTACCCTACAATTTAAAAACAGGGGTTAGATTGGAAATATGCTAACTCCCCACTGTGTTTTGACTGCCTAGACATCTACCGACACTGCCAGCGCTGTTCTGGAGTGACAGAGACTCTCACTAAGCAAAGACGCTAAGTTACATATGATGCAAGAAACTGGAGGCAGGGATGAAAATAAAGTCAATGGATCATAAGCGAATTTCTAAACATACAAATTTCTAAACATACACCCGTTAAAGACTTCAGACAACTGGGTGCCAGCTCGACCTGGCTGTGAATTTTAAGACAACGGACTAAAAACAAAAAACACACATACACACACATAACGCCCGCCTGACATACAATTCCACACATGTTTTTGCGGCCCACAGAACTTCGCTTCTCTTAGTGCTCTGTCACTGAATTAATGAATTAATAATACTGATTAAAAATAATTAATAAAAATCATAACAACTGTAATTTATCAAAAACATCTATCACAGAGTGCAAACTTTTTCTCCCATTGAATCTCGATTTAAAAGGTATTTATCGGTAAGTCTCTGGTTTGCCAAAGAGTCCTGTTCCTAGTCTGTTTTTAAGTTGAATTTGTACATAAGTCGGATGTCTGAGAGGAAAAGTGGTTAACACATCAGTCACTCATGGCGAAGGTCGAGTATGAGTGTGTGGGGGGGGGGGGAACCAATCACCCCCAGCTGTAGAAATGGATACCCGACTTCTTCTGGAGCTAAAGATGGAAAGGCGGCCATGGGCTTGATGCTCTAATGTGCCGAGAGGTCAAGGAAGATATGGCCACTAAACGCCATATCCCTTTGTGCCTAAGGCATGACAGAGTTACCTTCACGTCTACCTACCTTGCGCACAACTCGGAACACTTGAGTGAGGTCTGCTTAATATCAGCTAGTCAATGTCTTAGTACACTGTATGTAGTGTGTGCCTTTCTATGCATAAGGAGAAAAAAAAACCATTAAAGACGCTTAGATCCAACCTGTTTGGCAATGTAGCATTCGTTTGTTTTACCATTGTATGTAACTCGAATGTTGAATGTTCGTTTGTTTTACCACTGTAAGTAACTCGAATGTTGAGTGTTCGTTTGTTTTACCATTGTATGTAACTCGAATGTTGAATGTTCGTTTGTTTTACCACTGTATGTAACTCGAATGTTGAATGTTCGTTTGTTTTACCACTGTATGTAACTCGAATGTTGAATGTTCGTTTGTTTTACCACTGCATGTAACTCGAATGTTTAATATTCGTTTGTTTTACCACTGTATGTAACTCGAATGTTGAATGTTCGTTTGTTTTACCACTGTACGTAACTCGAATGTTGAGTGTTCGTTTGTTTTACCACTGTATGTAACTCGAATGTTGAGTGTTCGTTTGTTTTACCACTGTACGTAACTCGAATGTTGAGTGTTCGTTTGTTTTACCACTGTACGTAACTCGAATGTTTAATGTTCGTTTGTTTTACCACTGTACGTAACTCGAATGTTTAATGTTCGTTTGTTTTACCACTGTACGTAACTCGAATGTTTAATGTTCGTTTGTTTTACCACTGTACGTAACTCGAATGTTTAATGTTCGTTTGTTTTACCACTGTACGTAACTCGAATGTTTAATGTTCGTTTGTTTTACCACTGTACGTAACTCGAATGTTTAATGTTCGTTTGTTTTACCACTGTACGTAACTCGAATGTTTAATGTTCGTTTGTTTTACCACTGTACGTAACTCGAATGTTTAATGTTCGTTTGTTTTACCACTGTACGTAACTCGAATGTTTAATGTTCGTTTGTTTTACCACTGTACGTAACTCGAATGTTTAATGTAACAGAGTTTATCGGAGTTCGTAAATCGGACACTGGCTGTGCAAGAAAAATGCACGATCTGAAAGAAACTTGGATGAACCGTAACAGTTGTCCGATCTTCCTCCGTCAATAAAAAAGCAAATCAATGATGCTAACGTAATCTATCATCTCTATTACGTATGCGTTGTACACCCAAGATCTCCCAAATTCATAATAGCAGATAACAAAAGAGAAAAAAAAACCCCACCAAATTCCTCCGAAGAAGCGTTTATCAGCGTGAGACTGACAACTCTCATAAACCAGAAACTAATCCAGAAGTTTACCCTAGAGAATATTAAAGTCGGTCTAGCCACGACGACGTCTAACATTAAAGCTCTTAGTCGAGGGAGAGTTAAAGTGGAATGTATTTCGGTAATTGAAAGAAAACAAGCGTTAACCCCGACACTTTATGTGTGACTAAAGAAAGAAAGAAAGAAAGAAAGAATATAAAAACTGGAATGTAACGGGTGCTGAAATGAAAAAAAATTTTTTTTTTCATTTTAACTTAAAACTATGCAATATTTACTGAATTAAAAACAAACAAACAAAAAAAAAGTCCTGAAGGAGATTAACTTGCTACCGTTTTGCTCTAAACACGTCACACCTAGTTCTTCTAGGAAAGGAGAAACTGGATCTGAAGAAAAACGCTCGAAATAAATTTACAGCGCCAAGTGAAATTTTAAAAAAAATGATTCAAACTACAATCAGAAACTAGAGTACTTGCTGTTCGGTAAAGTTCCTAACTGTAGTTAGAAAAACTTGTGAGTGTAGTCATTAGACGTTGATTTCCCATGTGACCATAAAGGATTTTCGGTAAAATGTACAAGCGTGTTTAAGAAAATATCACTGATGAAGCAATTCAAAAAATGTGAGTGTGAGAATGTTAATTAAGTGCCTTCATGCGCTTGTGTGCACCACGAAAATAACGAACATAATGGAATATAACGAACAAAACATTTAGGTTAACATTCATAGTCTTAATAAGCTTCCTGGTATACAAGATAATCAGGCAGAAGAGATGAGAAAACCTTCATCAACACTCCTCCTTAAACAATGACCATTCTGGCTTTTCGATGGCCCCGTCGGAAAGCGGAAATGGACGTACAGCGAATTTCATAGGGGTCGTGTGTATACAGTAGTTTACTGTCAGTAGACAGGCATGTTTTAAAACATAAAAATAAACTACAGTGACTCTACAATTTGTGCACAAACTTTAAAATAAGTAATTTTACATTAAATAAGAACTGTATATTCTTTTAAAAACTGGTAAATTTGTAATTAGAAGCCACAGTACCGATGGTGGCAAAACCGGATTGTTGTAGAGCGGAATGCCGTAAACCGGGGACATGAATAAGAGTTTTTAAAAATGACCACGTGTAAAAAGTATCTGCCAAATCTGGCGAGTCGGAAAGTGGGTACCGACATAGTATAAATCCTACGCACGCACGCACACACCCATGCAGTTAAAAAACGTATAGCTCGCTCTGTGACAATCGGTCCGCAAGGGGGATAAACTCTAGGAAAAGTTCACTTCGAAAGATGGAATGGAATGACCACCACTGCTGCTCCATGTAAGTCAAGGACACCACCGGACATTCACAATGCCCAGAAACAGATATGAGCAGTGATCGCGCTAGGATTTTTTTTTTAAACCTGTACAATCCTACCTGTCGTTCACATTCGATGAAAAACTTTCCCAAATACCGGTTCTATCAATACAACATTCAGTACTTTAAACTTTTTAAAAGTAAAATTAAAAACGCTTAACAAACATCAACAAGAATTAAATATTCGTGTGAATTTTTTGTCTTATCTGCGGCGAGATTTAATCTTCACAAAATGCTCACAAGCTGAACTGAAAACTGCTGAGTCTCATGAAAATTGAGCACCGTCAATGTCCTACTGGCCTGATTATCCTCAAGCCGATTTTCTTGCTTGCTTTTTTACTCATAGATTTTTTTTTTCAAATATAAACCGGTTACGGTAACCAACGACCTCTACAAATTTCGGTTTCTCTTTTTTTTTTTTTACTCCTACTCTAGTAAACAAACCTACTCTAGTAAACAAACCTACTCTAATAAACAAACCTACTCTAGTAAACAAACCTACTCTGGACAAAACAAACAAGGCAGCTGAAATATTATCAATGAGGAAAAACTGGAAGAAGTGGAGAGTTTTGAATATCTTGGATCACTGCTAACTAATAATGAAGATACAATGAGGGAAACTAAAAGGAGGACATCTATCGCTCTTCAGAAAGTAAAACAAACAAAGAATCTGTGGAGAGGAACAGACAGAACTACAAAAATAAGATTTTTAAGGGCATGCATCTTCCCATCGCAACATATGCCTGTAAGACCTGGACACTTAACAAAACAGCTGAGAAACACATAAATGCCTTTGAATGTAAATGCTACAGAAGAGTTCTTCAAATATCATGGACACAAAAAAGAACAAATATATCCATACTACAAGAACTTAATAGTGAAGGAAGCTGGCTAGTAAAGAGGATTAAAGAGAGAAAACTTCAATATTTTGGACACATTAAAAGTCATGATAATCCAGAGAAGACCGTCTTGGAAGGGTACATAATAGGAAAAAGAAAGAGAGGAAGACCAAGGCGAAGATGGTTGCAAGACGTCGTTGATGATCTGCAAATGGATGCATCAGCAGGAGGGCATCTTGCTCACAACCGAGAGGCCTACAGGAGTGCTGTTAGGGAGGCAAAGTTTCGCAAGGGACATGCAAATGAATGAATGAATGAAATGAACTCTGGTAACCATCGGTTACTTAACGAGATCACTAGATATTAGAAATCTCTTTGTTTCTGTCAGTTTATTTTTTTTCCACCCCAAAATGAAAGACCAGTGATATCCATCGGTGCCCGTCACTACCCCCCTCCCCCGCCACACTCTCTCCCTTTCTTTTTTTTCCAATGTTTCAAATTTTTAAAAAAACGTCCATATTCCTAGTTTGTCATTTAAAACGTCTCATCTGGGACGACTTTGTTTTTTGTATGTCTAATTTAAGTGCCATGCTGCGTTGCGAAGGCGATCATTTCTCTCCACAATTCCATGTCTTTTGTGTTGATTATGAGATCCGCCGGTGACTTTCTTCCTATCCACACTGACAGTCCATCCAGTAACTTCTCTCTTTCTGTCTTCTGTCTCTTCTTCCCTCAATTTTTCCTCTTGCCACAGTCTGTTCCAATTTTCCTCTTCTCAGAAAATGTCCTACAAATCTCGCTTGTCTGCCTCTGATCTTTGCCTTTTAACTCCAGCCTCTCTTAAGACTTCTTCGTTGGTTTTCTAGCTGTCCGTGGTA
Organism: Achatina immaculata; assembly: GCA_009760885.1. Classification (NCBI taxonomy): domain Eukaryota; kingdom Metazoa; phylum Mollusca; class Gastropoda; order Stylommatophora; family Achatinidae; genus Lissachatina; species Lissachatina immaculata. Next base: position 73,654,549 of record CM019716.1, read on the forward strand.
CCTTCAGCATCCTTCTTATGAACCACATTTCCATGGCCTCCATTTCTCGCTGTACTCTCTTATTCATGGATCATGCTTCACATTCATAAAACAGAATTGGCTCAATGTAACATTTAAGTACTCCGAATCTTGTTTCCATTGATATGAATCTGTTGCACAAGATGTTTCTCATTTTCTGGACTGCTGACGGCCTGAGCACGTCTGCTTTTTATTTCTTTGTGACATTTCCCATCAATTGTTATAATCGTTCCTAGGTATTTTAATCTATCAACTTTTTTCAGATGTGTGCCATCGATGGTAATGCTACATTTTGGTGGTATTCTTTTCTTTGAGATGACCATTACTTCAGTCTTCTTTCTGTTCAGGCTGAGTCCTTTATTTTTACTTTATTTTTACTTTCAGGAACCACGACTTCCAGAAGAGCCTGCAGCCCCCTTCACTTTTAGCAATCAGAACTGTGTCGTCTGCATATCTTAAGTTGTTACGGTTGTATCCGCCAACTAATATTCCTGGCATGTTCTCTATATTTCTCATTATGTTTTCGCTGTACAAAGATAAGAGGTCGGGAGATAGAACACATCCTTGTCTCACTCCCAATTTTATGTTTTGGAATGCTCCTATTTGGTTCTCAACCCTCATTGCTGCTGATTGTTGCTAGTATATGTTTTTGATGAGTTTCAGATCTTTCCCATCTATGTTGATGTCTTCCAGCATTCTTATAATTTCTGTGTGTCTTATATATATATATATATATATATATATATATACTTGTACCTTTTCCTTCGACGAAGCCGTTCTGTTATTCAGCGATTTCTTGTTTTATTTTGCCCCTGACTCTTCTCATGACAATACGAAGCAGAATTTGGTAACATGGCTCATAAGACTAAAGGTTCGATGGTCTTCACATTCAACTGCACCTTGTTTCTTTGGTAGGGCAATGAAAACTGATTGCAAAAGGTCTGATGGGACATAGTTACTGCTATAGATGTCATTCAGCAATCTGGTAATTATTTCTATGCCAAGCTCTCCTGTTTCCAGTTCTTCCTTGGTGATTTTATCTGATCCTGGTGCTTGTTGTTTTTCACGCGTCTGATGGCTTCTTCCACTTCTGCTTTTAATATGCGAGGCCCTACATTATTATTTCGTACATCTATTTCACTTCTATTGTCCTCACAGAGTTCTTTAATGTATTCACTCCATCTTGCCATTATTTCATCCATTACTGCATGCTTCTCCTTTGACTTCAGGCAACTAGTCTTGTGATATGTCCTTTTGTTTGTTAACTACTTTATTTGTTTGTACATATCTCTTGTGTTTCCATGATAGTGTGTGTCTGTTTCATTACAGTACTTATTTAGCCACTCCTCTTTAGCTTTTTGCATTTGTGTCTTATTTCTTTATTTATTTTGTCACATTCATCTTTATCTTCCTTAAGACTTCTTCTCCGATCTATTGGTTGCAAAATTTCTTCTGTTATGCACCCCTTTTTAGCGTGTCTTTTATTGTTTATGAATACAAATAAAAATGGCTAGGATCAAGTCGGAGGAGTTTTCAGTCATTACACAGTTTGGGGGGGGGGGAATTTCCCTTTTAGTGTTATTTCTCTCCTACGTTCTTCTTTTATTATTCTCTTCCTCTTCCTCCTCCTCCTTCTTTCATGTAACTCATTATATATTATATATATATATTTTTTTATAGAACTTAAGACACAAAAGAATGTGCCAGCAGACCAGGTACGTCATTTAAGGATATAAAGGAATGTACACACAGGCACTTCAGGCATTAAGTCAGGCTCGCTTGCCACCGTTTATGTCTTAATGTCTTACAGCTACTAATTCACCTGCCTTGTTCCAGCCAAGGAGTTACCCAACTGGCGGCCCGCGAGGTTACTGAAATACAAGATTTAATCAAAATATTTAACTTTTATGTAAGTCGGCAAAAAAAATAAAAAATAAAAAAACTAGTTTCGACTTCAGCAATGGCGGTGGGCTGCATTTGACCGTTTCACGCTCTCACAGGCGATGCTCGATTGTTGTGAAATTCTATGAGGGGTTGGATATCTGCCCTGCCGGTTGAAACTGCTTGTGTCCTGTGGTGGCTCTTCGTAGTCTGGGTGTGGTGCCAACGAACGTGTCAAATGAGCAAGTGCCTTCATTGCTTTCAGGGTGGAGGTCGGTTATATGTGCTGAGCTACTGAGCTTAGTGCTATGGTCCCTCTGTAAGCTGTGAACTTCGCACAGATAGCACTGACTGCTCTTCATTATGTATACTTGGCCAGTGGTGAACTATGATGGTCTTTGTGTGTTCTAATTTGGCTTGGGGCCTTAGCTACGGAGTTCGTGCCGAGAGCGACGCTGACCAGTTTCGCATCTGGACTTTCGTATTTCCAAAAAATGGGGTCCTCACTGGGTGGCTCATCATCAAGAACTGATGTGAAGGATCACTAATGAACATTCTGTGTGATATTCACTGGCACAGGCGGTAGAGTGATTATGTGAGTATCTCGTTCGCGATGATAGCCCAGGACCTAATACTGAATCGACTTCAGCATATAGTTGTGGCCCCTGATGCTACCGGCGTTGGACACTCCAGTTCTAAAACGGTTCGGAACAGTTCAAAAATACAAAGAACAATGAAGTAAACTTTTGACGTTTAGTATGGAAGTGTGAAGTCAATGAGGGTGGAGTTTTTTCCTATCCATCTTTAAAGTATTATTTCATTTCTGTACTTATGGACAACGTATTTTATAAAAAAAAACTTTTATAATTTTGCGAAGTTATCAATGGATAAGTTATTATTTATCTATGTATTTCGTCTTTATTCTTTTTTTTTTGGGGGGGGGGGGTAAAGATAGAAGGAAGAAGTGAGAGACAGGGAGAGGTGTAGTATGATCAAGAAAACTCCATAACACTTACCTTAACAAAACCGTAAATAAGTATGGCCGCTTCTACACCGCCAGTAATCGCGAGAAATACCACACACACAAACTTACAAACAGATATATGGAAGTCACAGTGGGTAGAAATTACCACTTGTGCAAGAGTCGCTGTCCAAGTCAAAGTGGAATGAAAGAAACGCGCAGGAGGCACAGGCGGAAGCAAATCTAAGCGGAGATGAAGAAATGTATACCATCTATGAAGAATCAGACTGTACATAAACTGGAGCCGTAACATCCCCACAACCTTGTTTACATGTTCGGCCAAATCTAGTCAGGATTCCACCTCTGTGTAAGTACTATCTGGTGCTAGTGTCTGCGGGCAGATGGGCCTCAAGCCCAATGATGTGGCCATAGCTTCAGTTAATCTGATGGTAACAGGAAGCTACAGTAACAGTACTGATGACATATGACACTAGACTGATACTGACTTTTAAAAAAAAAGTTTAGGGTGGGGGCCTGAGCTCTTGGCTGGCTTTGTGTCTCGATGCCACGTCTGCAGATCTACCATGCTCACCACTTTTCAAAACGAAAAAAAAAAAAAGTTTACAACCTTCTTTTCACAGACCTGTTGATGTTACTTACAATATTATTTCTGCGTCTGATAAGTACGTCAGTGCTCGCTCTGATTTGGCTAATTTTACTCTCATAACCTCACACTTTTAACACTCCTCAATATATGACAGGTTACAAAGCCCACGAGAACAGACAAGGGTTACACAATGATGTCACTGTTCAACCAAGTAATGGATTGCTATATCTGGGCAGGAAACAATAATACAACTCCTCTGATTGTCAAAGAATCCCCATGCCCTCCCTTTTTTATAAAGACATTAACACTTTTCTTTGTCCAGAAAATTTACATGATTTCTTGAACAGCAACTGCCTGAATGCCTCTAAGAATGTAAAAAAACAAAAAAAAACTTCCCGTAGGGTGAGACTGTGCACACAGATGTTAGTGCACGATTGAATATGTACTGCAAGAAATCAGCTGCAGATTAACAGACCACTTAAGAACATTGCCTGCCTAACTCTGAGACCGTACCTTCAGATGGTAAACAAACAAAAGAAAGAAAGAAAGGACAATGAACAAGTGAACGCTCATTGAGAGAAACAAAAGAAAGGACAATGAACAAATGAACGCGTCTTGAGTGAAATGAAATAAACGACAATGAACAAATGAATGCACATTGAGAGAAACGAAAGAAAGGACAATGAACAAATGAACGCACACTGAGAGAAAAGAAAGAAAGGACAATGAACAAATGAACGCACATTGAGAGAAACGAAAGAAAGGACAATGAACAAATGAACGCGTCTTGAGTAAAACGAAATAAACGACAATGAACAAATGAACGCACATTGAGAGAAACAAAAGAAACGACAATGAACAAATGAACGAACCTCGAGAGAAACGAAAGAAAGGACAGTGAACAATTGAACGAACCTTGAGAGAAACGAAAGAAAGGACAGTTAACAAATGAACGCACCTTGAGTGAAACGAAATAAACGACAATGAACAAATGAACGAACCTCGAGAGAAACGAAAGAAAGGACAATGAACAAATGAACGCACCTTGAGTGAAACGAAAGAAAGGACAGTGAACAAATGAACGCACCTTGAGTGAAACGAAATAAACAACAATGAACAAATGAACGCACCTTGAGTGAAACGAAAGAAAGGACAGTGAACAAATGAACGCACCTTGAGTGAAACGAAAGAAAGGACAGTGAACAAATGAACGCACCTTGAGAGAAACGAAAGAAAGGAAAATGAACAAGTGAAACGAAAGAAAGGAGAGTGAACAAATGAACGCACGAGCTTCCTCTTAAAAGAGTGAAGAAGTGAACACAAGGGCATGACTGGCATACCCCCTTCGCCAGCCAAAGGGAAATCATCATCATTGCCTGCCACATTAGAGGCCGGTATAAGTTCGATATTTGTCCATAGCTGATGTTATTTCACCAGAATAAGAACATCTAAGAACAGAACTGCTGAAAGAAAATTCTAATCTAATAATAATTTTTCAGAGAAGAAAACTGATCACAGAATGAGTCACATACTCCCTTCCCCCACCCTTTCTAATCATTTGGGCCCTATGGATATCCCTCGGTTAAGAACCTCTATTCTAAACTTGCGTTCACAAACCATATATTCTACTACTGAAGACAAGAACAGGCAGTGCAAAAGCTACTACTGAACGGCCTCCGAACTGGGTGATCTCCAGAAAACATATCTACTACCAAAAGTCTCATCACCAAATTGCATCATGAAGATACAGAACAATGTAAAAATATGCCCACATTGTATCATTACTTAATACACTAGAACAAAGATGCTCACATTGTATCATTACCTGAAACACACTAGAACAAAGATGCTCACATTTTATCATTACCTAATACACTAGAACAAAGATGCTCACATTGTATCATTACCTGAAACACACTAGAACAAAGATGCTCACATTGTATCATTACCTGAAACACACTAGAACAAAGATGCTCACATTTTATCATTACCTAATACACTAGAACAAAGATGCTCATATTTTATCATTATCTAATACACTAGAACAAAGATGCTCACATTTTATCATTATCTAATACACTAGAACAAAGATGCTCACATTTTATCATTATCTAATACACTAGAACAAAGATGCTCACATTTTATCATTATCTAATACACTAGAACAAAGATGCTCATATTTTATCATTATCTAATACACTAGAACAAAAATGCTCACATTTTATCATTATCTAATACACTAGAACAAAGATGCTCACATTTTATCATTATCTAATACACTAGAACAAAGATGCTCACATTTTATCATTATCTAATACACTAGAACAAAGATGCTCACATTTTATAATACACCAGAACAAACTGAGAACTCGCTATTCCTGAGATCAGAAAAGTCACCATCACAGAAGTTCTGAGAATCATCAAATAAGTGATGAAAAGAATTTTTTTTAAATCAACATTTCAGAGAAGCATACAAAGACTGATAATTAGAGATAAGACCACACAAAAAATACATAATATTCTCTTCATCTGAACGTCACAATACAGGATGCCAGGATTTTTTAAAAATCGCCAAGCTCTTCCAATCCCATTAAAAAAAAAAAACCCTGCAGAGACTTATTAAACAAGACATGCCGACACGAAGAAGAAAAACACGCTTTGTGCCTCTTACTCCCAGACATCGCGCGCTAACTAGCATGATCAGTTGATCTGGTGCACCCAAACTGTGACATAACAATTTATGCAAGGACGTGACGGGAGGGGAAGCTTTGAAAGCAAAGCTGGTTTTAAGCACTGCCGATCTATCATTCTTGAGAATACGCATAATAAACTTTTGCCAATGGTAATTTTCTTCTTCTTCTTCTTCTTTTTCTCCGTAAATTACTTGCATATAAATAAAGAAGTACGCCCACTGTGATAAGAGGGTAGCAGGTGGGTTTATCGTGAAGCACAAGGCGGATATATAGAAGAATTTATGTGCGATATTTGGTTCAGGACACGAACTGGGGCGCCAGCTTAGCGAGAATAGGACAAACAGAAATAATGAGAAAGTATGAGAAACATGGAGACAGATAAAAGACCGAAAGAAAGGTAACGTAACGCAAGTAGAGAGAGTGTGAAAAACGATGAAAGATCAAAATATGTACAAAGCAACCCAACATAAAAAAATCAACTAAAACAGCCAGATATATACTCACGGAAAAAAAGTAAATGTGCAGTGGTGTCAAGCGGACCAATCACGTTGTCATGAGTGAAATCAAATCAAATTTGGCAAGAAGTTTTGTCTGAGTGTTGTCCACTTCCCCGTGCTGCACGAAGTTGATCGCACATGGTTACTGGCCACGGATAAAATGAGGGTAAGAGTGTAATTCTGTTCTCAGTGATCTCTTCACGTAATCGTTGAAGAAAGGAGTAGTGGATTTCCAACATAAACATCTTTTTTTCATCATGCCAGGACTGAACGAACATCAGCGAGAAATAGCTGTTGGGATGTTAATTACTGGATCAACAGTAGCAGCAGTATCTCAACATTTTAATGTTCACAGAAACAATATCACGCCTTCAAAGTCGTTTAACCGAAATGGTTCCGTTGCTGACCGCCATAGAAGCGCTATACCACGAGTTACCACCCTTGCACAAGACCGCTACATCCACCCCATGCACCTTCGTAACAGGTTTCTCCAGGCAACATGGACATTCCAGGTTTAAGACGTGTGTTGGGCAGGACAGTGCGGAACAGACTCAGAGAGGCAAATCCTTTACCTCATAGGCCTGCAATTAGACCAGTACTGACATTTCGCCACAGACAAACCCGCATGACCTGGGCCAGGCACCACGTGGCATGGCCCTATCATCAATGGAGACGGATCCAGATGAGTCCAGATTCTGTCTGAAAGGCTATGATGGGCGTGCTTTACTGTACAGACGAAGAGGAGAACGCTTTGCAAAGAACTGTGTGCTAGAGGTGGATAGGAGGAGAGGAGGCAACGTAATGGTTTGGGGAGGAATTTCATATGCTGACCGAAGAAACCTAGTCTTCCTCAATGGCAAACCGTACAGGTTTACGATATAGGGACGAAATCATTACACGCCACGTAATGCCTTTTCTGGATGCTAATGGACAAGGCATGATACTGCAGCAGGATAACGCTCGTCCACATGTCGCACGTGTGATCAGGGACCACTTTCAACCGCACCAGATTTTTACCGTCTTGCCATGGCCACCAGTTTCACTGGACCTGCCACATATCGAGCACATTTGGGATGAACTGGACCGCAGGTTGCGAAGACGACACAAATCGTTCTGGAAACCGCCAAGAATTAGCCCAAGCGTTGCAAGAAGAATGAAAAAACATGTCTCAACAATTGATACAGCGTGTCATTGGTTCGATGAAAAGGCGGCGTCAAGCAGTGATAACTCCCCGATATTGAAACCCTGATTTTCTTTTCTTGGGGTGGTGAGCTACATTAGGTGAGTTTTTTTTTTCTGACATGTGACTGGCCTGAAAGTTATCATTTTATCTGTTATTGGATAATCAAATATAATGTGTGCCAAATTTTATTTCAATCACCTGGGCACGTTCACGATGCTTTTTAAAGCACTGCACACTTACTTTTTTCCGTGAGTATATATATTATATATAATGAACATGCAGGTGCAGGTTCGCTGGTACACGCATGCATGCGTGGATGGATGAACACAAAAATATGTGCTGCTGAACTTTCTGTGAGCACAACATATCAAGTAACAGCGTGAACACCTATCAGCAAGGTGCTCCTCAACTGTGGAATGCCGATTCAATGCCAAGAAATAAAAAAGTATTATCTAACGTTATGATACCCTGACAAGCCTAAACTGAACATAAATCTGCCAGACTTAGTTTTCTTTCAGACACCGACTACAAAACCTGTCTCCCGGCCAAACTGAGCTCAGTTCCCTCAACACAGACGAGACTAGAACTTTATACATATTTATTGCAGGATATCTTCAAATATTACCGGGCAGCAAACAAATACAAGTGTTCCTGGCGTATGTGTTCTTGGCGTATGTGTCCTTGGCGTATGTGTTCTTGGCGTATATGTTGTGGAAGTGCTCACTGCAGGCCTCAGTTCATCATAGAGCGCTCCTTCTTTCATAAAGCACAATCGTTTATACCTATGTACCTGGGGTTACTTTTGTTTCAAACATATACAATAAATAAAAAAGGCTCTCGGCGAAACAGGATTAGACAAGTTCTCAGCTAAATGAGGTTAGACAAATTCTCAGCTAAATAGGATTAGAAAAGTTCCCAGCTAAATGGGGTTAGAAAAGTTATCGATTAATAGGATTAGAAAAGTTCTTAGCTAAATGGGATTAGACAAGTTCTCACTTAAATGGGATTAGACAAGTTCTCAGCTAAATTGGATTAGACGGATTCTCAGATAAATGGGATAAAACAAGTTCTCAACTAAATGGGATTAGAAAGTTCTCAGCTAAATCGGATTAGACAAATTCTAAGCTAAAAGTACGTTTGCACTTATCCCCCTAAATGAAATGTTGAAAAAGTTCCTACAGTTTTAACAACACCAGAAGTCGTCAAACCACTAAAAGGAAGGAGAAGAGATAATATCACCAGAGATGCGACAAGGCCTCCTGCAAAATAAGAATATCTCACACTGATATTGTGTTCTACCCAGAGACCCAAGAACACTTGATCCTGTTTTAGCCAACGACTCAAGAACACAAGATCTTGTTTTATCCAGAGATTCGCAAACACAAGATTCTGCTCTAGTCAGAGACCGAACAACACAATAACACTCAAGAACACAGGATCTTGTATTAGTCACAGATAAACACAAGATCTTGCTCTAGTCAAAAACTGAAGAACACAATAAGACTCAAGAACACAATGTCTTGTTTTATCCAGAGATTCGCAAACACAAGATTCTGCTCTAGTCAGAGACTGAAGAACACAATAACACTCAAGAACACAGGATCTTGTATTAGTCACAGATAAACACAAGATCTTGCTCTAGTCAAAAACTGAAGAACACAATAGGACTCAAGAACACAATGTCTTGTTTTATCCAGAGATTCGCAAATACAAGATTCTGCTCTAGTCAGAGATTGAAGAACGCAATAAGTCTCAAGAACACAGGATCTTGTATTAATCACAGATTCACAAACACAAGATCTTGCTCTAGTCAGAGACTGAAGAACACAATATGTCTCAAGAACACAAGATCTTGCACTAGCAAAGAGACTTACGAAGACAAGATCTTGTTCTAGTCAGAAACTCAAGAACACAAGATCCTGTTTTAGCCAGAGACTCAAGGACACAAGATCTTGTCTTAGCCACAGATTCACAAACACAAGATCTTGTTTTAGCCCGTCAAAAAACAAACAAACAAACCAGGAATTCGACCGAGTCACAGCAGATTAGCAAAGGAAAAAAAATAAATAAATAAAATAAACCTCACACTGCACTCAAATAAACCGAACAAAGAGCAGGCAAAAAAAATCTTTAAAGCTTTTTGGATAACTGTATGTCACAGAGACTCCTTAGTGACTAGTGAGAAGGCTCTAGTCTGGCTGGAGGCAGCTCAATCACCCAGTTGTTCAAAAGAGTACCTGGCTCCTAAGAGCTGGAAAAGGAAACGCAGCCTGGCGTGATGTTGACCACATGACCCTCTAGTACCGCCAGGTCAAGGAAAAACATGGGCACTAACATCTTATCCCTAAATGCCACTACAACATGATGGGACTGCGTTTGATATGTAACATAAACATAACTTACCAATTACATTTTCCCCAGCAGCAAAGGATAAACTTATTTACAGAAGACGACCGTAAATAAAGCGTGCATCAGTAAACATTATTCCAGCACTAGGTGAAAGCATATGTTCATCGATGTAACCTCTGGCAATCTTCGCGCTGGTAATCGCTTTTACAGACGCTGCGACAGTTAAGAATCTTATTAAGAGAACAAATTTAATCGTTCAGGTTAACAACGGGCTCTGTATGGTTGCTAATTATGGCGGGAAACCGCTAGACCTTTTTTGCCATTCTATCTCCCTGAATCTGCGATGCGGTGACGGTGGTGAACCACAACACTGTGTCGGACTGGAAGCGTGTTATGGGGGCTTTTTTCTCAGGTACTGAGCAGAACTAGAAAAGCATGGGGAGCGCAGTACTTCTCTAGCACACTCTACCGTCATGGACACTATGACGATCCTGGCCCCGTTAGATAGGTTAGGCTTGTTACCGGGGGGGGGGGGGGGAAGACGGGGGAACTAATGGAGAGGTGGGGCAGCTAAAGAGTACTGACTCAATCTGCTAGGTTTATATACTATGTACTCTTTCAACCCTCAATAACATTTTTTCCCCCTCGATGCTTCAATTATTTTTTTTATCTCTCCGAGTTGGCAACTCAGGGAATTCGGTCATTTCTGATGCGGATGATTGAAAGTCACGGTTTCACAAGACATTAAAAAAAAAAAAAACTTAATTACAATAGGCTGCAGCTGCTGGCGATCTTGATAAGGAATGAGTCCTAAACGCATAATTGCCTTTTCGTGGGGGGTGTATGGTTCAGCGGTTTTCCAAAACTGGACGGCACCGCCTCTATGAGAGGGGGACGGTGGGGGCCGCGTTGGGAAGATTCAAGGAGGGGGCCGTGAGGAAAGAGGGAGCGGCAGGAGGCATAGGAACGAACTGAGCGCAAACTATTTTTTCCTTTGGAGGGGGCCAGGCAGGTAGGAGTGTAGCAGCCCGAACAAGTGCGGGAACCAACGCACAAAAGCAACACCCCCAAGTTCACAACTGGCTCCTGCATACAACACGTGGACGTTCATTTATTCAACATCCAACGCAAGCAAAGTTTGGGACGCACAAAATGACAGTGACGTCCACCGACGGCAAAGTCTGCAGTAAGCCAAAAGCAGCGATCACATTATAACCACCTCCCCTCCGATTCTCTGACTGCATGACTGTGAATGATTGTACGCTGAAATACCTATTTGTTATTTCTGCGCGCAGTGAAGAGCTCACAGAATTGTCATGTGCTTCCTACACGCCGTACACTTCTGAGACTTGTCTTATTCAAATACTACTCTCCGCGATCTGTGCTTTTTTTTAATCATAATTATAAGTAGCCTCCGCGATCTATGTTTTTTTTTTCATAATTATAAGTAGCCTCCGCGATCTATGCTTTTTTTTCATAATTATAAGTAGCCTCCGCGATCTATGTTTTTTTTTCATAATTATAAGTTGCCTCCGCGATCTGTGCTTTTTTAAAAATAATTATAAGCAGCCTCCGCGATGTGCTTTTTTTTTTCATAATTATAAGTAGTCTCCGCGATCTGTGCTTTTTTAAAAATAATTATAAGCAGCCTCCGCGATGTGCTTTTTTTTTTCATAATTATAAGTAGTCTCCGCGATCTGTGCTTTTTTAAAAATAATTATAAGCAGCCTCCGCGATGTGCTTTTTTTTTTTCATAATTATAAGTAGTCTCCGCGATCTGCGCTTTTTTAAAAATAATTATAAGCAGCCTCCGCGATGTGCTTTTTTTTTTCATAATTATAAGTAGTCTCCGCGATCTGTGCTTTTTTTTTCATAATTATAATCAGTCTCCGCGATCTGTGCTTTTTTTTCATAATTATAAGTAGTCTCCGCGATCTGTGCTTTTTTTCATAATTATAAGTAGTCTCCGCGATCTATGTTTTTTTTTCATAATTATAAGTTGCCTCCGCGATCTGTGCTTTTTTAAAAATAATTATAAGCAGCCTCCGCGATGTGCTTTTTTTTTTCATAATTATAAGTAGTCTCCGCGATCTGTGCTTTTTTAAAAATAATTATAAGCAGCCTCCGCGATGTGCTTTTTTTTTTCATAATTATAAGTAGTCTCCGCGATCTGTGCTTTTTTAAAAATAATTATAAGCAGCCTCCGCGATGTGCTTTTTTTTTTCATAATTATAAGTAGTCTCCGCGATCTGCGCTTTTTTAAAAATAATTATAAGCAGCCTCCGCGATGTGCTTTTTTTTTCATAATTATAAGTAGTCTCCGCGATCTGTGCTTTTTTTCATAATTATAATCAGTCTCCGCGATCTGTGCTTTTTTTCATAATTATAAGTAGTCTCCGCGATCTGTGCTTTTTTTCATAATTATAAGTAGTCTCCGCGATCTGTGCTTTTTTTCATAATTATAAGTAGTCTCCGCGATCTGTGCTTTTTTTCATAATTATAAGTAGTCTCCGCGATCTGTGCTTTTTTTCATAATTATAAGTAGTCTCCGCGATCTGTGCTTTTTTTCATAATTATAAGTAGTCTCCGCGATCTGTGCTTTTTTTCATAATTATAAGTAGTCTCCGCGATCTGTGCTTTTTTTCATAATTATAAGTAGTCTCCGCGATCTGTGCTTTTTTTCATAATTATACGTAGTCTCCGCGATCTGTGCTTTTTTTCATAATTATAAGTAGTCCCCGCGATCTGTGCTTTTTTTCATAATTGTAACTTTCCACGAAAAATAAGAACAGTTCATTGTGTGTTTGCTTGTCGTTGTTTAATTTTTCTATGCGGTGGATTTCGTGACAGCTTCATAATAAACAATAATAAAATAATATGATAATAATAAAATAATATGATAATAATAATAATAAAATAATAACAACTTGAGAAAGCACGTTACTATCTGCACAATGCCTCAAGCAAGATCTGTAGGATATCACTGTGTATCGAGGACCTCTCATGTTTAAGAACCAGAACAATGAGCAGGGAACTGTGTGAAGATATGCTACCAGATGATGATGATGATCATCATCATCATCATCAGCATCGTGTCGGTAGGCACTGACGGCCATGCTTCTCCACAGATCTCGTTCCTTGATATAATAACATCAGTTTAGTTTGTGATTTTTAGTTTTGTTTTGTGCCTGTCAACGAATTTTTTCCTTCTTGGTCTCCCCCTGCATCTCTTTCCCATTTATCTTCCTTGTTGTTATGATGTTTTCAAACCCTTCCCTTCTCATTATATGCCCAATGAATGATGACTGTCGTTTTCTTAAAGATTTAATTAGGTTCCTATCTACAGTTGCTTTGATTAGACATTCCCTGTGTGTCATCTTAGTTGTCCATGACAACGGGGCACATACCACTGTATAGGGCCTTCTTCCTGCACGATTACGTGTGAGAAAACTGCTTAGAACAATGAGAACCCTAAAGTTCTGAAGTAATAGCACAGAAAACTAATCTACTTCAGTGCTACTTTTACTAACCAGTACTCCGCTAAATTTCATCTAAAATTTCGCCTCATTTCCTCCAAACTCATGTACTCTATATTCCACTCTCTTTAGTCAGTCAGTTAGTCAGCCATTTTCATGTCCCTAACAGCTCTCCTGTAGGCCTCTCGGTTGTAAGCAAGATGGCCTGCTGCTGATGCATCTATTTGCAGATTATCAACGACGTCTTGCAGCCATCTTAGCCTTGGTCTTACTCTTTCTTTTTCCCATTATGTATCCTTCCAAGACGGTCTTTTCTAAATTCTCATGACGTTTAATGTGTCCAAAGTATTTAAGTTTTCTCTGTTTAATCTTCCTTGCTAATCAACCTTTTTCAATGTTACGTTCTTGTAGTATAGACATATTTGTTCTTTTCTGTGTCCAAGATATTTGAAGAACTCTTCTGTAGCATTTACATTCAAAGGCATTTATGTGTTTCTCAACTGTTTTGTTAAGTGTCCAGGTCTCACATGCATATGTTGCGATGGTAAAGATGGACGCCCTTAAAAACCTTATTTTTGTAGTTCTGTCTGTTCCTCTCCACTCATACCTTCACAAAATCCGTAACTGCTCAAGTCATTCCATTACAAAACAAGTCCCTTGGGGTGGGTACGGCAATAAAAGAGAACCGAACTCGAAAGAAAAACAACTGTATGGTTCAGTGCAGCATCAGCTCATCTTTTAACATACTCAAACCTAACAGAAAAGCTGGAATTTGTAGCCAGTACGAATTAGCCAAAGGAAAATATGGGAATTATCCAAGATAAACACACGCTGTGGACGAAAGAAGGAGGGAGAAGGGAGACAGAAAGAGAAAGAGAGAGAGAATGTATATTTAAGGGTAGTCACATTTCATCTATTAATAGAAGATAAGGATACTATGTGACTGGTGGGAAGGTGAGGGAAAGGGAAAAAATGACAGCATACACCTAAAAGGAAATGAAACATTTCTGTTGGCATTCACCGCCATGAAATCACGCATTAGCCACTAAATATAAACGCAAAATAAATTTACAGCACCACAATCCTAGTTGTTTAGAATGTTCTTTTTCTACATTCACCTGGAACGTCATTCTATTTTCCTCTGTAGAATGTAAGGACTCCACTTAGCGAACGTCTGACGCCGAGAATCTCATAACACTCCGCCAACATCAAAGAGAAACTTTCAAGGTGAGCATAAAGTCTTTCTCTGATTTCAAGCATTTATTACACAGAAACTATTCTAGGTACAGACCAATGTTCCCTCTAAGGGTTTGCGGTCTGTGTGCAAAATGTTCAGCTCATGTGCACAAAAATATTCTGTGTGCAAAAAAATATTCTGTGTGCAAATGTGCGTAGTAACAACGTGTGTGTATATATATATATATAGATAGATATATATATATACACACACTGTAAAGGTCTGTACATTTAAGAACAGGATAGTATCATCAATGACTTTTCAGCAGTGGAAAGTCATCTGCCCGTTTAATTCCCCTCTATTCTCTGTGTGCCCACTTGCCTCATCACGATTCTGCTGCAGTAATACCGAAACTGCGTGATAAAAGAAACATCCGATCCGAAAGTCATATCTCCAACAAGAAAAGAAACAGTAAAGGAAAAAAAACATGTACCATCATTGTAATTTTCTTGATTGCAATTACAGCATGGAGTAACATCTGGAAGTTGGAAAATAAAAGTAGCAGTTTCATTTTTGTTTTCTTTTGCGCGCGGTATGATTTTTTTTTTTTTTTTTGGGGGGGGAGGGGTTAAGCCTCATGTCCAGTGAACATGGTGACCATGGTGTTGGACCATCGTTCCCTGTCCATCGGTTTTGAAAGTTTTGCATTCAGGAGCTGACAAACAACTAAAGCCCAGTGTGGAGGTGTACCATCTTGTTGGAAAACTACCCATGGCTGAAACGCTTTTCTGAGGCGCCACGTGAAGCTCATATATGTCCTGGTAAACGTTTACTGAAATGGTTGGTTCTGTTAAAACAAAAGAAAGGTCCAATAACCTTGTTGTGCATCAGACTGCACCACCCAACTTTTGAGCTGTGAAAATTCGACTGCGCGGGAGCTCTAAGACTCCACCCACATAAAGCCACAACGTTCATGTTTCTGTCTAGCAGAGTTTTTTAGATATTATTTTTCTTAATCTGGGAAGGACTTTATGATCACCCTGTATGTGGAGAAGTCTAGTTTCTATCATAAACAATACGGCATATATTGCTGCATTTGAAATCTACCATCCTAAAACAAGAATGTAGCGGCCCGTGTCGGTCTAAAAACATCCGCTACAAGCTGGTACCTAGAGAAGACTGGTGTTAACTGGCTGTAAAATGACTGCTAGGGGGATAAAATGCACTCCAGTACTTTGTTTATAAAGAAGAAACTAAGCAGGACTAGAGTCCATTAGTTATTTCCCGCTGCTGCGCTATCAACTGTTAAATATTGAGCTGATAACTGATTTTCTGGAAACCAATGGTTCGGCACTTATTTTTATCTGGGTGAAATAAAAGCATCTAGTTAAATAATTTGAGAGGGGAGAATTGGTCGGCGAGTACACTGTGTGTAGCGCACATAGCATTTCCCGTCGCAAGGCTACATTTGAAAAAGTGCCATTTTCAATATCTGTAACTCTGACGACAAAGACGAGGTCCAAATTAGCAATCAGCGACCCACAGCTGACCAACTAGCATCGAGATGGCGAATCATAGATGATCAAGACCCTGATCTACCTCTCCGTTGGTACCCTAAGTAACAGGCTAACTGGGCAGGGATCACCACTGTCCCCGTGGCAGTGGAGTCTGGTACAGAAACATTGCACACCTCCTGCTTATCAGCTTCACTCAGTGACTAAAAACAAACAGCTGTCATAACCCGCTACCAAGCCGACACGACGCTGTTCTTCTCAAGACCTTCACAGCATCGGCTGCAAAGAGCATCAGCTCCCAGTTCCAGGGAGTCAGAAGACAAAGACTATAAACCAGTCGGCGGTTTCAGTGTTATACATATTTGTGCTCACTATGTAATATTCTGAAAAGCATCTAAAGTTCAATTTTCTAATTACCTTCATGACCTCCTAATCCGGCAAATTTTTTAGTCCGGGATTGTTGGCTGCCAGAAAATCAGTGTTAATCCCAAAGTCAAAGCAAATAAAGCGCCTGATCACCAAACAAAAGGGAAAAAAAACCAAGCTGACTGGGTATTTTTGGTAAACACTATGTTGTAGGACAAGATAAGCAGTAGCACGTGACCTTACAATGTACAATACATGGAGTATAATGAACTTTGTCTCGGCTAGGAATACATGGAGTATAATGAACTTTGTCTCTGCTAGGAATACAGGCAAAGATAAAACCGTTCTCTGCCTTCTTTCCAAGATAGTAGCAGAAAACACGAATGGCCGAGTTTTCATGTTATTTTTAACTGAGAATCAAATTATGAAGGTTTGTGGGTCCTGGAACAAACACAATGACCTGTAGTTCAAATAAACGTTTGCGTGGTAGAAGATAAGGTAACGGTCTTCATGACATAGATATGACACCTAAGAGATATGGTGTCCATATCTTCCATGACATGTGGACACACTTGCAGTTGATGTGGTTAGTATCACACTCGGCTACCTTTCCTTACCAGACTAGAAGGTGCCAGTTTCCACAGCTGAATGACAAGAGGAGGGGCTTTTGGCCAGATCTGAACCACAGATCTTGGCCATGAGATCTGTGTGTACTAATCACTTCACAACCCAAGCATTCTTCTTATATGGTCTCTGGCTGATTCTCTGTAGTTCACGCATTCTTAATTTTCCAATATCCTTTGAACTATGACCCATGTGCTCTCTGCAGACAACACTAGGATGATACAACACCAAAAGCATTGGGTATAGGAGTGGAGGCAGTTACAGCAGCTTGCTTAAGTCTGGAGCACTTCTTTCATTTGCTTCCCTGCTCCGTATACTGTACTGCAGTTGTCTGTCTGGAGGAAGAAGGGCCGTTTTGGTGTCACTGACGGCCAGAGAATTATACAGTTGTCATTAACAGAGCCATGTATGTCTGACTCGGTGAACTTTTCTCATTTTTTAAAATTGTGTACAGTTTCATATCACTGAAGATGGACCGGTCATATGCAATCTCTCCAAAAAAAAAAAAAAGAAAGAAAAAAGCAAAAACAAAAACCTAAGGGAAAGAGAAAGAAAGATCAACCAAAGACAACCTGGCACAGTACTGTAGAAGCAGTGATGAACAGCTTGCAAAACAAGTTAGGATCCACACAAAGGACAGCTGCAGAACACAAGAAGTGGAGTGAAACTACTGCTGCCCAGCAGGATGCCACAAAGCATACTGGGCAGATGTTTAACCACTTTCTGATGAAGGATATGGGTTGATGAATAGAAAGTTTCATGTTTGATGTGATCAAATGTTTACTTTATTAAAATGTTTTGCAGCCTCTTTTATGAGGTCAATTTAAATCAATAACAGATGCATTTGTTTTATGTGCTCAACTTCTTTGGGTTTGGTATTTTTCGTTTTTGATTTCACGATTTTCAGTGCCATATGTTTGATATGGTAAGCTTTTCTTTTTGTTTTCATGACTTACAATTTCACATAAATATTTTTGATATGGTCAATTTTTTTTTTTTGGAATTACTGAAGTCAAGCTGGTAGGCTTAACATTATCTTCATAACAGAATAATTGGTAACAAAAGTGCTACAAAACACATTACAGTAGTAACAATACATTTTTTTTTCCCACAAAACAAACCTGGCATCATTAAGTTTGAATGTGCATGGACCATGACTTTAGAGCTTGAAGAATGAAACAAGCCCCCCCCCCCCCCCCACGACACACACAAGTACAACACACACTGTATCAAAACATTTACAACATAAAGACAATTTACGCATCAACATTTCAACAAATTAGCACAATTTACATATCAAGGGTTCAAAACTGAGCTTGATTTTTTACAAATCAAAATTTCAACATCTGAGAACAATAAGAAATGAGCACTAACCTTCTGCATAGCTCGATCCACCTTCCAAATCCGAAGACTTTGATCTTTTGACCATGTGACCAAATGATAATCACGAGCACCTAGAAAAGACAAATTTTTAAAAATACAACTCAGAAACTCTACTACAAAACAAATACTTGTCCTTGAGTGATGACAGTATTATACAGATCTTCCATCACCAAAAACATCTGTAGTTCTTTTCAAGTCCTTCATACTTAACAAATGTTAGTTGAAATGTATTCCTCAATTTCATCAAGTAAATTTTTATAACAATTTTCATTTACTGACTGCTTGTTTAAAAATTACTATACACACATCTTTCATAACTCTTTTTTGCTATGATTGTTATAAATATAAATATAATGCCTATACGACAATTTCTGTTTAATCTGACAGTCAATGACCCATGGTTGACATTCCAGCTGCTGGGCTGGTGAACCATAGCTGATCAAGACCCCGTTCCACTTCTCCATTTGTACCCCTAGTGACAAACCTAGCCTGGCTGACAGCAGATACTGCCACAGTTCCCATGGCGGTGAAATCTGCTAAAAAAAGCATTGCACGTACCCCACCCCCACCCCCTGCTTTTTAGTTCCACTCAGAAACTCTAAAAACATAGCCACCATAACTTCCTCTCAATCTGACACAATGTTGTGCCTCAACATCTTCAGTGCATTGGCGCAAACAACAACAACTTACAGATCTGACAAGGAGGAGAAGAAGAAGAAGAAGAAGAATGCCTCTACTCATCTCTGAAGATGTTTCTGAAGCAGGCAGACGTTAGTATGAGTAGTTTGTGTTAGCTTCTATCAATACCTGATTCTACCAATTTATGATCCGCATAACTGGCTGAAGTGATAATAAACAGGCTATTTTTTTCTGTCTCTTTGGTAGCGATCTTTCCCCTTTACAACAAACTCTTCATGAAAATAACTCATTAAAAAAAGCACAATGTTCAAATTCTGAAAACGCCTTGTCAAGTCATGATATTATAGTGATTCCTTAGTTAGAATTCTGAAACCTCTGTCTGTGTGAAAATAAAGATGGCGAGAAGGCCTCGGGAATACTGACATAACACACAGACAAGAGAGAAAGAAAACCAGCATGGGAGCTGAATCCCAAAATCAAAAGGAAGCAAACAGAGTAAGATTAAAATCAAAAGTACACAGATTCTTAACAATCATCAGGGCATACATCCTTATGACAAGATGAACAATAAGGGTGGTACAAAAACCAAAAGTAACCAGACCCATAAGAAGAACTGATTCCTAAGGGCTTACACCCTTACATCAGGATGAACAACAAAGCAGGATCAAAGTCAAGTCCAAAAGGCATGAATGACTTTTGTACAACATCTGAAGGGAAGATCTTCCATTTAGGGTGAAACTTCTTTGACAATTCAGGAAGCAGTAGTGCTGTTTCATTTCTTCTTCTTCTTCTTCTTCTTTTTCGTTCGCACTGTCTGTCTATATCTGCAGTCCTGTCTCTTGGATAAATTTCACTGTTTTTTGTAATTCATGTATGGAACCGTAGAGCTTATCTTCTTTAGTGGTTTCACTGGGCCAGTAATTATTTCTCAGTGTTTCATAGTTGGTGCAGTTCTGGAGGATATGTTCCACAGTTTGGGGCACCTGGGCACATGTACATAGATTAGTAGTACCAACCTTAAACTTTGTATACATATGACATCGGAGTCGGGTGTGTCCTGTTCGGAGACGGAAGATGGTGACTTGTTCCTTTCTGTTTAGCATATGATAGTCATCATGTGGTGGTGTTTGTGGCTTCCTGTAGGTTTTTATCATGCTTTTCTTCTGATTATAGGTGATAGGTATGTCTGGTTGCTCCATTTCAGTGCCCTCTTTGGCCAGATGGTCAGCTTTCTCATTGCCTGGTATCCCACAGTGGGAGGGAATCCATTGCAAAGTGACTCCATGTTGTAAGCCAATTTTTGACAAGGCATCCTTAAGGTCTGGTAGTTTGTTGCACTGAAGAGCTTCCAGTACTGATCTTGCATCTGTGAGAATTACTACAGGACATGTATCAATTCTGGAGTCTGATAGTTTTTCAACTGCAGCAATAATTGCCCTAACTTCTGCATCAAAGTTGTTGCAGTATTTTCCAGTGGGTATGGAAATCTTGTCAGTGGTGTTGTTTGGATATTCAATATATGCTCCTGCCCCTCCATTCTTTATGGCATTATGTGCAGATCCATCTGTATACACACGTATCCAGGTGTCACATGGATATTTGTCATCTAGAACACTAAGTGTGGCTGTTGATCTTACAAGACTGCTCTGCATCTCACCATTCTGCACACCTTTCACTTCAGTCTGAATAGTTATTTGTGTATAATCTGCTTCTTTCCATGGTGTATGCTCTGGTACAGATGATAATGGAGCGACTACAGTTGGAAGGTCAGGTATTAGCTTACGCATACGCTTTGCCTGATGAATGAAGCTGCTTCTTTTAAGCCGTCCTAATGCCAAGTTATTGAATCTCTCCTTCAGGGGATGGCTTACAGAGCTAAGGAATTTTTCTCCCATGGTCATGATCTTTGTGTCTCTACGTTCCTTTAGCGCTTGAACACCAACTATTTTCTGCATTTCTACTATTGGTGTGGACCTCATGGCACCTGTGATAATCCATAGTGACTGATTTTGAACCTTGTCTAGATATGCAGCGTAGTGTTTGATGCTGTGCACCAAGATGTTGAGCCATATTCTAAATGTGGTAGAATACTTTGCTGATATACATTCTTGAGGATTCTTTCACTAGCTCCCCATGTGGTTCCACTCAATTTTCTTAATATGGCTAGTTTTCTTCTGGCTTTTGCTTCTGCACTGTTGATGTGTTGCTTCCACGTCAGTTTTGAGTCAAGAGTCACTCCTAAGTAAGTGGGTTGGTTGTCCATCCTTAAGGGTATTTCATTTACAAAGATCTTACCTGCTTTCTGTTTAGATGAGAGGGTGAACAGAGTGGTACTTGATTTCTCTGTGTTGATACTTACACACCATTTGTTTGTCCATGATGTCAAGATGTCTGCTGCTCTTTGGAGTCTCTGTGTAGCAACTGTCGCATATTCATCTGTACACCACATGACCAGATCATCTGCATACAGTGCTGCTTTGATTCCATAGGGAAGTTCCTTGACCAGGTCATTAATGAATACAAGGAATAGTGTAGGCGAAAGGACTCCTCCTTGTGGTACACCGTGTCACAGAAGTACTTTCTGGCTTTTGTGTCCATCCATTACTACTCTAGCTCTTCTATTGTGTAAATAGGACTTTATCCAGTTGTACAGTCTTCCATTCACATTGCAGTTTCTTAGTTTCCACAGCAGACCTTTTTTCCATACTTTATCAAAGGCTTTCTTCAGGTCTATCCACACTGCTAGTACAAGGTTTTTCTCTTGGAATGCATCCTCAATCTCTTGAGAGAGATAAGTCACTTGATCTTCCGTACTGTAGTACTGCCTAAATCCTGCTTGTTGTGGAACGAGAAGGTTTTCACTTTCTAGGTACCATTTTAGCCTCAGGTCAATGATGCGTTCCATCGTTTTGCATAGGCAGCTAGTGAGACTGATTGGTCTGTAGCTGGAGGCAGTATCACTGTTTTTCCCTGGTTTTAGCAGTGGTACCATGCTTGCTTCCTTCCAGATTTGAGGTAACTTACCTGTGCTCCAGCACATATTGAAAATATCCAACAGCTTTCCCCTTGCTGCCATTCCCAGGTTATTGATCATTTCATTGGACACTCCATCTGGTCCTGGTGATTTCCTTGGTTTCAGTTTACTAACTGCTAGGTCTAACTCACTGCGTGTGATTGGTGCATCCATGACCTCCACTTTTCTGACTTGTTCCTCCTCTTTCTGTGGCTCGATGCGCACTGTACGCTCCTTCTCTGGATGGATATCAATGTTGCAGTCCTGTGCAAACATGCGAGCAAAGTGATCTGCTACCTGCTTACCTGTAAGAGTTTTCCCATCCTCTATTAGTGTAACCTTTGTACTTCTTCCAGTACTCTCATCATTTAACTGTTTGATTAGTTTCCACAGTTTCTTTCCATCCTTTTCAAAGTTTAGGGACTCTGTTTTCTCTCTCCAACTTTCCCGTCTGGCTTGCAGCTTTGCTCTCTGAAATTTGGCCTTAGAATGTTGGTAATTATTGTGGTGTTCTTGGCATGGTCTATTTTCTGCTTGCTTTCGAGCTGCTTCCACGTCATCATGGAGTTTTCCCAGCTCACTAGACCAGTATGGTTTATAGTCCCTGCGAGCTCCTCTGGGAATGGTTTCATGAGCGGCCTGAAGGATACAAGCATTGAATTCCTTCACTATGCTGTTAATATCCTTACTTTCTATAGACAGCTGTCCCACCAGGATACCTGTACGATGTCTGTACATTGTCCAGTTTGCTTTTTTATAGTTCCATCTGGGGAGAGGGTTACTGGTGTTAAGGAGTTCATTTTCTATTGTCAGGAAGACTGGTCGATGGTCGCTACCTCCAAGTTGTTTTCCAACTTCACGTGTAATGTTCCACTTCAGATCTGGAGAGTGGAATGCCAGATCTGGTGTTGATTTTGTATGCCACGCCCTTGAGTAAAATGTTGGGGCATCCATTGGCTGGTTGATCAGGAGAAGTCCATTATCATCCTGCCAGCTCTCAACTTCCTCTCCTCTCTTGTCTATGTGGTCATAGCCCCAGCTCTGGGAATGACTGTTAAAATCACCACAGACCATCAGTCTCTCTTTGTGTGGGATTGTTCCTAAAGCAAGTGGGCGGTCATTAGGACAGTAATAGTTAAGGAGGTGGAAATCTGTATTACTACTTTTTAGATGGATCATCTGGTATTCGGCTCCTTCCATGTACACTCCCACCTGACATGCGCTGATGTTATTCTTAACAAGTGTGAGTACTCCTCCTTTTCTTCTGTCCTGTCGGTCTGATCTAAAGCACTGGTAGCCTCTGATTTTAAAGGCGGCATCTTTGGTTAGGTGTGTCTCCTGTATGCAACATATACTTACCTGCTCTGCAAAAAGTATGTTCTCTAGTTCAACCTTTTTGCTATAGCCATCTCTAACACTGCTGACACCCTCAGCATTCCACTGCATTATTTTAAGTTCTTGCTTTTTGGCTGTTTTCTTCTGTTGTATTTTTTGGCCAGTAGCTCTACTCTCATGTCTCCTGACTCCACAAGACGAACTGAGAGGACCTCCAGTAGAATTGGGTGGACCCTTTCGAGGCAGGGGGCCCGGCACTGCACCTGCCTGGTTAGTCTTCACAGGGCGAGCACCATGTTTGAAAACTGCAGATAGAGACATTTCATTAGCGATAATGCGTGTTACCCTGATTTTTGCGATGCGCCTTTTGACTGGGTAACTCCGACTTCAGCACCTTTCCTTGCTAGGGCAGACTGTGGTCTTGCTCGGACTGCCATGAAGACAGTGTGGCTGGCCTGGCCAAAACTTTGTTTTCCAGCCTCTGGTGGCTGTACTTAAGCCCCTTCTCCATGTCAGATGGTTTTGAGACAGTTCCACAAAGACACTCTGACTTTGAGATGAGGAACCTGATGAGTGCTTCAACGATATCCATTCCCCGCCACCCATAGTCTACTGGCTCTGTTTTGTTTACATCATTCTGATAGCCATTGTTGTAAAGACCCATAGGCTTGTCACGTCCTGGATTCATTGGTTTCACACCAGACTTCCCTCATCCCTGCCAGAGATCTCCATGTCCCCATCCGTCCACCAACCTGACATTACATTTTACAAAAATAACAATTACAATTAGTGTTGATTGTTACAAGTTTCTGGGCTACAGAGGTAGGTCAGAGTTTTTAAGCAAACAGATCTATGTTCCCTGTCTCACAAACACTATGTTAAGATAAGTGTGCTCTTAACACAGTTGTTCCCAGGGGGCGCTGTTTCATTTGATTCAAACTAAAAATTTACCTTGTCTAACAGCAACATTTTAGAATACAGTGGTACCTTGGGTCACGAACACCTCTAGTCACGAATAAATTAGCCCACGAACACAACTTCCAAATAAATTTTGACTCAACCCGCGAACAATGCCTCGGCGCACAAACATGGCTTTGGTGCCATGTTTTTGGCTCGCAAACAGCATCAGCTGCACTCAGGTTTGCGCGCTGTGAACATTGTTTGTCGTCGTGTTACTCTTGATACAATTTTTTTTTTCCTTTTTGCATTAAATGAACCCTGATTATGGCTCCCAAGAAAGTGAAAAGTGTTAGTGACAGCGGTGTCAAGAAGCCCAAGCGTATTACAGTAGAAACAAAGAAGGAAATAATAACTAAACATGAGAATGCTGTTTGTGTTTCTGATCTTGCCAAGCAGTACGACATGGCTAAATCTACAATCTGTACGACCTTAAAAAACAAACATACACCCTAACAAAACTGTGACCAGCAGAGCAGTGGACATTTTAAATGACAATGTGATGTCCCATTTTTGGAAAATTATCCAACAAAGAAAAAGACAAATGTCTCTGGATCATTATCTTGTGAAAACACCAGCCACAGAGCCAGCAATTGAACAGGATTACCAGGATACACACAAGAGGAAAAAACCACCAGAAATACCTAAACAGTTGCCCAACAATATTATGGAATGGGACTCTCCTTTGAATGAGTAGTCCCCCTCCTCCTCCCCCTCTACCATCTACCTGTGCCAGCAACTATCAACCACAAAGGTAAAATTATACTGTATATTTTATATTATATATTTCTGCCACGCATAAATCCATAGAAAAGTCAAAAAAACAATATGTTTCTGGGGCAGGTGAACAGATTAAATGGATCTGCATTAATTTCAATGGGAGAAATTATTTCAGTTCATGAACATTTCAGTTCACGAACGGAGTCATAGAATGAATTAAGTTCATGACCTGAGGTACCACTGTATTTCCAATTATGTTTCCTATTATATTTTCACAGTCTATCTAAGAAACTTCCACCTTTCTTACCTTGTCTTCTTCCACATTTTCTGTATCTTTATTTCCATGTATAACAATATGAACCTTATCTGAGATAAATGCTACAAAAACTCATTTCCACGACAAATTTCTAGAGCTTAATGCCATAACCATTTTTTTTTTTTTGGCACAGTCCGCTTCTTGGCAAAAATTTGTTCCACAGGTTAAAAGTTAAATAAAAATAATTTTAAACATAAATACCATCTTGCTGTTTTCTCCACTGAAATTCCAGTATCACATCCTTATGCCCAACAAAAGTGTGTACTGGAGTCTGCTGTTCCCCGACATGCCAGAGGTACAAGCTGTTCTCTCCCCTTCTCAACTGGGGAACTACTACACTGACTATTCCTTCACCAAATGGCTGGATAAGAAACAAAAATATGATTTACTGGTGCTATCCAGGGTGGTCTAAGTTTTAAAAATGAGTGTGATGTATTTTGTTCCTAGTGCTGTCAGACCAAGAAGTTTTCATTTCTGCCCTGAGATTATTCATCTCTTGCTCAGAGGCTAAAAACATTAAACGTCACGATAATCTAGAGAAGGCCGTCTTGGAAGGGTACATAATGGGAAAAAGAAAGAGAGGAAGACCATGGCAAAGATGGCTGCAAGACATCGTTGATGATCTGCAAGTGGATGCATCAGCAGCAGGGCATCTTGTTCACAACCGAGAGGCCTACAGGAGAGCTGTTACGGAGGCAAGGTTCCACAAGGGACATGCAAATGATTGCTCAGAGGCTGATGGTTTAAGACCAGCCTGGGGTGCCCCAGTCACCAAGCTTTTGATAAGGCTACTCAGCTTCTCCTGTTGCTGTGGAAGGAAAGGCAGCCAAGTGTGGTGCTGACCATGTCACCCTTTAGTGTGCCATCAGGTCAAGGAAAATATGATGCATATGTCTATATGACTCTGTGGCATGATGGGGGACTTTTCTGAGATGACAATCATGATAAAAGATTGAACCAAATGTCATAGCTCTCTTTATTTCTTCTCTCAGAATAACTGCAGTTCAGAGTTTCTCTATAAGCTCCACTATTAAAAAGATCATTCCAGGGAATGCTGCTAAGAATAAAGTTAAGGTCAAGATCAGACACATCTCAGCACTGTTAACAATAGACAGGATGCTTGCGTTTTTCCATGTGATAAAATATCTAAAGAGTACTACAGTTTTATCACCGTTATGAATGGGGAAAAGAAAAGGCAAGACCGTTTTCTTTAAATTAAGGATGACTGTCACCTGACTTGTAAATTAACTCTTCCCGTGCCACAAGAAGAAAAGTGGACATTCACTTGCTTACCAGAGTAAAAGTGCAGGTCTTGATATGTTAGGGGGTATAGTTGTAAAATGGAATGGAAAACAGTATTTACATGTACTTCCGTGTACTTATTATGTTTCAAAGTATAACTAAATGTATGAAAATTTCATAAATGCAGGGTTTTTTAGGAGAAAAAGAAGTAATGTGATGTTTTTAGACACTGACTGTGCCCAGCTCACCATCGGCTAGGTCTAGATATACACTACTTACCATCTGAGATGTGTAGATCTACTTGTTGATCTCATATTCTGACTCTATGTTGCATTCTCGCTAAATTAATGTCTGAAATAACCTTCTAACTACTTCTCCCATCGTCTAATATGTCTAGATCTACTTGGGATACATTCAAGAGCAGCGGGGTGGTCACAGGCCATGTCCATACCCCTATCTACATCATCAAAAATTGAAAAATTTCGGTCTTTCTCTTCCTTTTTCTTGCTCGGCATTACTAGGCACTCTTTCGCCATTTTGAAAAGTGTCACCGGAATCGTGGACGAAATATGTACAATCTAAATGTTACACCGGTTGTTTTACTGAAACAAACCAATGATCGCTGTATCGACCATTGGTAAGTATCGGGAAACCGGAAATGTCGAGTTAAGTAGTATTCATTCTACACTTACCGTGTATCTGGCTCTCCAAACTGGATTTCCTGAGTTGATCATTGCTTCACTTCGTCTGGGATTATTGTAGTCCCAGAACTGAGGTGAGGAAATGTGGAACAAAAAAAGCACTGATTAACTTGTCAACTGTATCATTTAGAATCACATATTGTAATTTACGGTAAACTGCTGTATGTATTGTTTCACTATTAAACTATGTATGTGGGTGTGTACACACACATGCACAGAAGTCACTCACTTATGCAAATGGATATGTAGCATATGTCACAGGTGTAAACACCATTATGGTTTTTTTTAATGGAGATGCCCATGATTTAGTATTTACATTTTCTGAATGACTGGCTTTGGTCCAAGAAACAGATTCATGTGATCTGGTGAGGTAAAGACTGGAATGCAGGGATGTGTGTTAAAGAAAAACAGCAAAAAATGAACACTTGATTGGTATGGGTGTGTCTGTCACCGTATTATGAAGCTTTTGGCTGTACTAGAAACTTTGAGAATTGTTGATATGTTTTATCCAAAGTCTTTCTGACCCGTTTGCCTGGTATGGAAGCTTTACATAAAATATACAGCCTGACTGTTTGAAGGCTGAGCTACAACATACTGCTCAATATATTTATCATCCATCCAGTACCCATCATCGCCATCATCAAGTTCCGCCCAATAAAATTCACCTTGTCAGCACCAGTTCCATGCTTATTACATCGTGATGTCTCGACAAAGGAAAAGATCCTGGGCATCATCTGAATCTCTCTCTCTCTCTGAACCTTAAGTGCCCAGGGCACATGGGGCTTCCGTAAGGGTTTTCCACAAATGCCTGTCCTTCGCCTTTTTTTCTGCTCTTGCCCAGGTGAGCCCTCTATTGCTCAACATCCTTTCTGTTGTTCTTCTCCATGTCTCTTTTGGTCTACCCTTACTTCTGCTCCCCTGTGGTGTCCATCTTAGTGCTATTTTTGGTAGGGAGTTGTCAGTCATTCTGAGCACATGTCCCAACCATCGCCAGCGTCTTTCCTCAATAATTGTTGTCAGTGGTTTCATCTGCATTTCTGCTAATAAGATGTTATTTCTTATGGTGTTTGGCCAAAATATTTCATCTGAATAGTGAATATTAATTCAGAGCTTGCCGCCTGTGCTGCACACCTGGCTCATATAGCAACAGCACATTCACAACCCTATGCATAAATCAATTTTTTTACATAACCTTATCTGTATTTTTATGTGGCTAGTTCATTCCATAAAATTTCCAAATATATGACAAACAAGGACACTTACTCGCATTGTACAATCTTGACTAGCTGTGACTAGTTTATGCTGGTTGGCCTGACTCCAGTCAAGCCCATGAATCTTGGACGGGTGTGCTGATATGTACTGGATCGGAGTATTTCCTTTCTGTTCATTGATGAAAAATGATTAGGGAAAAAAAATGCAATTTAAACACCACAAAACAAAACAAAAAATTAGAGATGTGCATACATACCTATGTATGTATATACAAGTATACATTACAATAATCAATATAAATTATAATAATAACTATAAATTACTTACTTTCTCCATATCATTAATATTTTTTAAATAAATCACTTTCTTACAAAAAGTTTTGATATAAAAATTTTATGAGAATTTTTTTAAAAATATTTTACTTAGGACAAAAAAAAAGTTAATATTCACAAGTTTTATGTGATAATCTTCATTTAAAAAAAAAAAGTCATATCACTTGCAAAGTGAGTAACGTATACTGCAGGCAGTACTTACCCTTGGGTCCCATACTCTAACATCACCATCATGTGTTGTGGCAAACAGGTTGTTTGTCACCTTGTTCCATTTCACCTGAGAAGCACCAGCTAGTTTAAAAAAAAAAAAAAATATATATATATATATATAATCACTCTAACACCATCTACTTGAACTGCAAATAAGGTTTTTTTCAAAGTCTGTGGAAAACTCACGTCAATTACTTCCAGCCATTGCCTGCAGCTAAACCCTACTGGAGAACAATGATGTCTGTGATTAGAGTGTTGGCAGAGTTATGAATGTCATGAACCTCAACTGGCCAATCGCCAGTCTTGTCTCTCTATTGGTTTCCTAGCAGCGGACTATTGTGGATCTCCTACCTAGCTAATATGGCATGGATTCAAATAGTCCCTGTGATCACTGCTGATCCATTTAGGGGTTTCAACCAAAGAAGTGGAACCCTCTCTCGTCCAAATATGAACCTTATGCTTCACGATCATCACATCAGCTGCTGAAAAACTGAGTTTGCTGTTCCAATGATATCAAAAGAAAGTGCTAAAAGTACATGAAAAGGTGATATTTTTTTTTCCACAAGTCTGCAGAGAGCTGACACTGCATAAAATCTACCCCAGATACAATTTATAAAGTTTCCATTTAAACTGTGGTGCTGTCTATTATCATCTATTTTCTTTTTCACTCATTCCACTATAGACCTGGGTGAAATCCTCTGTTCATGCATATGACCTGAAAAAAATACCTTATTGCCCTTTCATTCACTGACAAAAGGCAATGTGTGCAATGAAGTCTGGCATGCCTCACTCTGTATGTAGATATATTCATTTATGGGAGCTGTTTCTGCTCCCTCAGCAACTGTTGTTAAAATTAGATCATCTGGAGACAACTATAAATCTTCTGATGAGACCACAATTCACTACTGACTGCCCAGTTAGCACACCTAACACCCTTCAAATCTTAATACCTATCTACGTTTCACTTCGCTTCATTTTATTTACAAGTTCAAAGTTACAGAAGTGAAAACAATAAACGGGTATAAATAAAAAGGAAATAAGAATTAAACCATGAAAGAAGTGCACAACACTAAAAAGCCTCGAAGTAACTAATTAGGCTTCCTTCTGAGTGCACAGCACCAATATACATTTCAAGAATAAGTCAGTTTATTAAAACTGTTTATATGTAGTTTGTGATAGGAGACAATATATACATTTACATCCTTTCCGTGCCATTAAATGGCTCGCATGGTAGTTTGCCAAGATTTCCTGTCTTCAGTGAGTTTTTCAACCTCATCAAGAGATGTTATTCCCACAAAACTGACCTCTCTTAACAATGTCCTTTTTAGAGTTTCATGTGGTCAACCTCTTTTTCTTCCACCTGTTGTGCTCTACATGATAGCTTGTTTTGGGATTCTTTGGTTGTTTCTTCTCACCAATGACCAACATATGCCCATCTTCTTTTTCTGATCACCCAAGAGACAGGTTGCTGTTCACTCATCTGTCTTATCTCCACGTTGTTCTTGAATTCGTTTCACATTATACCAAGTATTTTCCTGAGGCATTTGTTTTCAAAAAAGTCTATTTCTTGTCTATTTCTTTAGTTGTTTTCCAGCTTTCACATGCATAAATGAGGGTGGATATTACATTTGAACTGAATAATCTTAACTTGGTTTTTGTGCTTATAACTTCTGACTGCCATATGTTCTCAAGATTCTTGAAGGTCAATATATACACTAGCAAAACTAAAC
This sequence comes from Achatina immaculata, assembly GCA_009760885.1. NCBI lineage: Eukaryota > Metazoa > Mollusca > Gastropoda > Stylommatophora > Achatinidae > Lissachatina > Lissachatina immaculata. Next base: position 73,685,685 of record CM019716.1, read on the forward strand.
ACAAAAAAAAAACAAACTAAGAGAGCTCATACTGCCAATATCTAAAAGGTCAAAGATTCTGCCTAAGAAGGATGCAAATTATAATTATCTGGAAAGCTGTTGGTTGTTTTTCCTTTACTCTTTAAAACTGTCTCCAGAATTTTCTATGAGTTTTTTTTTAATATAAGTCATTTAGTGAGACTGAAACTAAGCAATACTCACAAACTGTTTGGAATGACCTCACTGGTTTCTTTGAGTCTCTTGAAGGAAGAAAAAATTTTTTTAAAAAAAACATTTAAAGTAAATATAAAAATTAGGATGAGATTAACTTTCTCTGGTGTCACACAAAGCCAGTGAGACAATCAAATCTAAGTCACTGGATGCTGATGATCTAAAATGCAGTCTCAATCCAAAACAGTCTGTAGCATCATGTAACACATTCTCTTCAAACATCAGCCTGCAACAAAATCTCCATGTACTGCTCCAGCTGTGACGCATGCTGTCCATCTTGGCGTCTTATAACTCTCAAAAGCTGATATTTAGCTGGCCTTTCTTATTCATTCTTTCAAAAGCTCAGTGAGTGGCTGTTCTAGCAGCAGTCTTGAAATCAAGAATACATAACCAGTCCACTTCCAGCATCTTTTAGCAGATAATTATTTGTACGTCTTCTAGCACACTTCAAGGGAGTAAGCCTACATAACTTAAAATCAACAGGCAGAAAATATTCAGACTCTTTCTTAGATAAGTTGCATGAAATAGGATACTTTAGCCATCTTCTTCTCTATTCTTCACCAGCACTCTGCTCCTTCTTGGATTGGGGGAAACATACAGTTAATGATGTGAGTGTCTTGGTAGAAACAGTTCTGCCACCACATATATACACAAGGATAGGTTTACACAGCTGGCTGTTCATATTCTCATATTCTGCATAAATACAGTTCAGACTACTTCTTACTTGCACAAGCAGACACAACCATTTTTATAAGTCTGTATGAGATGAATCGAAGTTTGCTCCCATTCTAAACAGACACTGAAGCACACATAATCCTACGAGAAAGCAGAAGAATCAGCTCTATTGCCAATGATGGCAATTCAACTACTTGTTACCTTCTGGATTCCCCAGGCAGGCTCCATCTTAACAGGCTGTCAAACTTTACTGAGAATTAATATGAAAGAAGTCTAGCCTTCTAGAATGACAGGGGTTGCAGCCAAATGAGTGAAGAGCAATCAACCATTTAACTCACACACCAGATAACTGAGAAAGTCACAGTGACCTGTTACCACCGTTGTAATTACCATTATCTATCATTCTTACACTCATTTTTTTTGTCAAAACACTAGCAAATAATAATCCACTTTACATTCATTTTATGTCAAAACACTAATATTAATCCACCTTACATACATTTTATACCAAAACACTGGCTAATAATAATTCACTTTACACTTATATCAAAACAATGAATAATAATAATAATCAACCTTACACTCATTTTATAACAAAACATACCTAAAAAACCTTTTTTCAACAATTACTGAATTTCAGTAATTTTAATATTATAATAACTTTGGCATGGAGGGCCTTAACAATTTGAACCAAAAACCACCACAAGTTCCAGGGACTCCTTTTTTAAAAATTCAGTTAATATAACTGTATGAGTGACATTAAATTAGAGGAGATGGGGAAAGAATAATTTAAGATAACTTTGAACTGTTTTCAACATCAATGGTAAAAGCTAGAGCCTTTCTGTCTGCATGTACTACAATGTTTGCACTGTCTGCATGTACTACATGTTTACATGTGTGTATGTGAGCATTTACAATATATACATTTTGTTCTATTTGTTAGACTATCAATAAATTATATAAATTCACTTTATTAACTCTTCCCGTGCGGGAGAAGAAACACGGACATGTCGTGGGGTGCGGGAATAAAAACGCGGGTCTTGTCTGTAAGGGGGTCTAGTTGTAAAATGGAATGGGAAACAGTAGTTCCATGTACTTCCATATACTTAATATGTTTCAAAGTATAGCTAAATGAATGAAAATTTCATAAATGCAGAGTTTTTTAGGAAAAAAGAAGTAATGTGATGTTTTTAGACACTGATTGTGGCCAGCTCACCATCGGCTAGGTCTAGATTCGCGCTACTTACCACTACTTACCATCTGAGATGTGTAGATCTACTTGTCGATCTTGTATTGTGACTCCGTATTGCATTCTCGCTGAATGAATGTCTGAACTAACCTCCTAACTACTTCTCAAGTCGTCTAAATATGTCTAGATCTACTTAGAAAACATTCAAGGGCAGCGGGGTGGCCATAGGCTATGTCCATACCCCTATCTACATCGTCAAAAATTGAAAAATTTCCATGCTTCGCGTCCTTTTTCTCGCTTGGCATCGCTCGTAACTAGGCACGCATTCACCATTTTGAAAGTGTCACTGGAATCGCGGACGAAATATGTAGAATCTGAATGTTACACCTCTTGTTTTAATGAAACAAATAATGTCACTAAAGCGACCATACGGTAGTTTAGGGACACTTCCAGTGTCACTATATCGACCATACGCACGGAAAGAGTTAATATAAAGAAGCCTAAGTTTAATTCGCACCTACCTCACATCCCAAAAGTATGTGAAAGCATCGACTGAGCAGGAAGCAACAATATTTACATCAAAGGGAGACCAGTCAATATCACTAAAACGAACAGAGAGAAAAAAATTAGCGTATGACTTTTCTGAACCAAATATTCAGAATTCAGTTTTCTTCTTCTTCATATTCATCCTCTTCTTCTACATTCTCAAATGTCATGTTGGATATATTTGAATAATACAGAAGTCTGTGTTAGGTTATTGGCATCATCATCATCCAGCTTTGGATTGATACTGGTCAGGATTATGTGAGCCTTCCTTTGTACCATAATTCAGTTTTACATGTTGGCTTCAAGTTACAGGAGATTTCATTTAAAATGGTTTTCCAAAAGATTTAGTTATAAAAAAAAACCTTCTAGATCTCTGGCTTTAAAAAATAAAGATATGTAGAACATCCCATACCAGATGTTTCCTCAGACAAAATGTTTAAAATTCTGTGGTTTCTTGCAAAATTTCTTACAAGGAAACTACCTCAGTCTGTAAAAGTTTATGGAGGACCTTAGATCAGGGGTTCTCAACCAGCAGGCAATTCAACCCTCATGGAGGAATTTAGGTTTTCAGGGAAGAAATTAGGACCATGGACTGACAAATTCAAACTGTTGAAATACTGATAGTCCTACAATGTAAATTTTTCAAACAGTATGAGCCTGTCCATCTGAAGCTTCTCTCTCTACTCCCCTCCCCCAAAACAGTGTGCGTGTGTGTGCATGTGTGTTTGGGAGAGGGGGGGGGGGGTTGTTGTAATCCATTTATTGAGAACCTTCACCTTAGTTTATTCTAGATTATGCTACACTGATAAGAAAGTTTCTGGCAATAAAATTGAATGCTCTTAAAGCTTTTTCTTAAACAACAAATAATGACAAAGCTAAATTAAAAATTACAACATTAATAAATATTCATCATCATCATCATCATCATCACCATGTGGCATCTCTACTGGCAGGCTGGCTGCAAAATTTATTCTTATGTCTTTCATTACTTCTCTCTCAAATTTCAGTTCATCTGATCAACAGACAGAATTTAGGCACATTACAGTACAGAAGATCGAATGACCTATCTCTCTCAAGAGTCCAAGACAAAAACCTTGTACTAGCAGCATTGATAGACCCAAGGAAAGCCTTTGATAAAGTATGGAAAAAAGATCTGCTGTGGAAACTAAGAAACTGAAATGTAAGTGGAAGACTGTACAACTGGATAAAGTCCTATTTACACAATAGAAGAGCTAGAGCAGTAATGGATGGACACAAAAGCCAGAAAGTACTGTTGCGACATGGCGTACCACAAGCAAGAGTCCTTTCACCTACACTATTCCTGATACTCATAATGACCTGGTCAAGGAACTTCCCTATGGAATCAATGCAGCACCATGTGCAGATGATCTGGTCATGTGGTGTACAGATGAACACACGACAGTTGCTACACAGAGACTCCAAAGAGCAGCAGACATCTTGACATTATGGACAAATAAATGGTGTATAAGTATCAACACCGAGAAATCAAGTACCACTCTATTTACTCTCTCATCTAAAGAGAAAACAGGTAAGATCTTTGTAAATGAAACATCCTTAAGGATGGACAACCAACTCACTTACTTAGGAGTGACTCTAGACTCAAAACTGACCTGGAAGCAACACCTCAAAAGCAAAAGCCAGAAGAAAACTAGCCATATTAAGAAAATTAAGTGGAACCACATGGGGAGCTAGTGAAAGAATCCTCAAGAATGTATATCAGCAAAGTATTCTGCCACATGGGAAATGCAAAACAGAAATTAGGAACAGAATAGGCCAAGCAAAGACTGCATTTCAGAGAATGAGAAACATATTAGTTAACACATCCTTATCAATGAATGTTAGAAAACGAGTCCTAAAATGCTATATTGAACCTATCTTGTTATATGGAAGTGAATCATGGACAATAGGCAAGTCTGCACAAAAATCATTGGAAGCAGCAGAAATGTGGTTTATTAGAAGAATGTTGCGAATCCCCTGGACAGCAAAAATAACTAATGAAGAATGTATGAGAAGAGCTGGAGAGACAAAAAACCTTGTCAGAAAGATAAGAGAGAGACAATGTACTTTCATAGGACATGCAATGAGAAGAGGGGGCATTGAAAATATTATAACAACAGGAAAAATAGAAGGAAGAAGATCAAGAGGAAGACCAAGAGAAATGATACTGGACAGTCTGACGGGATGGTGTGAGAGGAGATCACCAACTGAACTGATGGCCTGCATGAAGGATCAGGTACTCTGGAGAAGCATAATAGCCAACGCCAGTCGGCACGGCACCTGATGATGATGATGATGATGATTCTGCCACATTCAGAATATGGTTCAATAGCTTGGTGCACAGCATCAAACACTACGCTGCATAATCTAGACAAAGTACAACATCAGCACAAAGTATAAAACCAGTCACTACAGAATATCACAGGTGCCATATGATCCATATCAGTAGTAGAAATGCAGAAAATGGTGTTAAAGCACTAAAAGAATGCAGAGACACAAAGGTCATGACCTTGGGAGAAAAATACCTCAGCTCTGTAAACCATCCCCTGAAGGAAAGATTCAATAACTTGGCACTAAGACAGCTTAAAAGAAGCAGCTTCATTCATCAGGCCAAGCTTATGTGTAAGGTGATACCTGACCTTCCAGCTGTAGTAGCCTCATTATCATCTGTACCAGAGCACACACCATGGAAAGAAGCAGATTATACACAAATAACTATTCAGACTGAAGTGAAAGGTGTGCAGAATGGTGAGATGCTAAGCAGTCCTGTAAGATCAACAGCCACACTTAGTGTGCTAGATGACAAATACCCATGTGACACCTGGACACGTGTGTATATAGATGGATCTGCACACAATACCATAAAGAATGGAGGGGCAAGAGCACATACTGAATATCCAAACAACGCCACTGACAAGACTTCCACCCCCCTGAAAAATACTGCAACAACTATGATGCAGAAGGTAGGGCAATTACTGCCGCAGTTGAAAAACTATCAGACTCCAGAACTGATACATGCCCTATAGTAATTCTTGCAGACGCAAGATGGAAACTCTTCAGTGCAACAAATTACCAGACCTTAAGGATGCCTTGTCAAAATCTGCCTCACAACAGAGTCACCTTGCAGTGGATTCCATCCCAATGTGGGATACCAGGCAATGTGAAAGCTGACCGTCTAGCCTAAGAAGAAATGGAGCAACCAGACATACTGATCACCCAATATCAGAAGAAAAGAATGAAAAAACCTACAGGAAGCCACAAACACCACCACACGACGACTATCACATGCTAAACAGAAAGGAACAAGTCATCATTTTCTGTCTCCGAACAGGACACAGCCAACTCTGAAGTCATATGGATACAAAGTTTAAGGTTGGTACTACTTCTCTTTGTATATGTACCCAGGTGTCCCAAACTGTGAAATATATCCTCTAAGAAGAAGAAGAAGATCTGATATTTCTTTGTTTTATATTCTTCCAAAAAAAATGAACTCCATTCTTCTGTGTATTCACATTTTCAATTTCTATTTTCCATTCTCTTGTTTAAGTCCAAGATTCTACACCACAGATATCACACAGATTTTCTCACCAATTCAGATACATACAGCTTATGATTACTGATAAACATTCATTCCAGATACTTATGGCTTATGATTACTGATAAACATTCATTCCAGATACTTATGGCTTATGATTACTGGTAAACATTCATTCTTCAATATCACTCCCTAAAAATTGTGAAACAGAACTGTTGATTATCAGGAACACATTGATCTGTTGATTGTCAGCAGTCTTTCATGAGTCTAGCTTTCTACATAATTAGAATCCCTATTAATAACATATACCACATAAAATATACCACAGGATGCCTGAAATCAAAAGAAGGTAAAATGTTAATGGGAAAAGAAGACATTGTGGACAGGTGGACAGAGTATATCGGTGAGCTATATGGAGGAGAAAGACCAGAATTAACACCAGATACTGAAAACTGTGATGGACCACCAATACTTGAAGATGAAATCATAGATGCCATCAAACACATGAAGAAAGGAAAAGCAACTGGGCCTGATAATATAACAACAGAACAAATAGAGGCACTAGAGGAGACAGGAATAAAAATAATAACCAAGTTACTGAATGACATTTACAACAGTGGTTATATTCCCAGTGACCTGATTAAATCCATGTTTATAGCACTACCAAAGAAACCAGGTGCAAAGGAATGTGACGACCACCGGACTATCAGCCTCTCATGTCACATAACAAAGCTACTTTGGAGAATAATTATGAGAAGAACAAGGAAAAAGACAAAAATGGAAATAGCAGATGAAGTTTGGATTTGTTGAAGGAAAGGGAACACACAATGCCATTTATGCTTTACGAACACTAACAGAAAGAGCTTTAGAAGTACAGAAAGATCTCTACTTATGCTTCATTGATTACACCAAGGCATTTGACAAGGTGAAACATAATGAAATTATTAAAATGCTTGAAAACATCAATATAGACGGCAAAGACCAGAGGATTGTAAAACATCTATACTGGCAGCAAGAAGCAGCAGTTCGAGTTGAAAATAGAATTGGAAAATATCAACCTATAAAACAAGGGGTGCGACAAAGATGTGTACTATCTCCAGAACTTTTTTCTCTGTACAGCAAGAATATTCTAAGAACAATCATCACAGAACCAGGCATAAAAATTGGAGGATACAATATTAACAACCTTCGGTATGCTGACGACACAGTACTGATAGCTGAGAACCAACAAGACCTGCAAAATCTCTTGGATAAAGTCGCCAAAGAAAGTGAACAGAAAGGTCTTACTTTGAACATCAAAAAGACAGAGACTATGGTTATATCTAAGAAACAGAATCCACCAGCATGCAGTATTAAATTAAACGGAACTATTCTAAAGCAGGTGCAGAAATTCAAATACCTTGGAGCAGTAATAACCTCAGATGGGAAATGCAGAACAGAAATTAGGAACAGAACAAGCCAAGCAAAGACTGCATTTCAGAGAATGAGAAACATATTAACCAACACATCCTTATCAATGAATGTTAGAAAACGAGTCCTAAAATGCTATATTGAACCTATCTTGTTATATGGAAGTGAATCATGGACAATAGGCAAGTCTGCACAAAAATCATTGGAAGCAGCAGAAATGTGGTTTATTAGAAGAATGTTGCGAATCCCCTGGACAGCAAAAATAACTAATGAAGAATGTATGAGAAGAGCTGGAGAGACAAAAAAACCTTGTCAAAAAGATAAGAGAGAGACAATGTACTTTCATATTACATGCAATGAGAAGAGGGGGCATTGAAAATATTATAACAACAGAAAAAATAGAAGGAAGAAGATCAAGAGGAAGACCAAGAGAAATGATACTGGACAGTCTGACGGGATGGTGTGAGAGGAGATCACCAACTGAACTGATGGCCTGCATGAAGGATCGCGTACTCTGGAGAAGCATAATAGCCAACGCCAGTCAGCACGGCACCTGATGATGATGATGATGATTAATAACATACACAGCATCCAAATTACTTTTTATTCATTAAAACAAATAAGCAAACAAATAAAAGACAGAGAATTCATATTTTTATCTTGCATTGTGAAAACAAATTTCTCAAATGATAATTTACAGCACAGCATTAAAAAAAAACAAAAATGTGGGAGATAACAAATGCATTACCTGACTGTCCTCGAATGTGCTTTTAATGAGCAGAGATGAGATGCTGCACCATCACGAAAATCAAAAACATCAAGTCTCTGATTGCACTTAAAAGGACAGCAAGGATTAAAGAAATATTAACAATTTTGGTCATAATTTACAACATTTTTTTCCTCTTCAAAAATGTCATTATATTAGTTCAGCAAATTATAGTCTTCCAAGAAAGTGCATTATCTCGACCATTTGCAGAAATAAAACCTTTCAGAGTAGTGTCAAAAAACAGCTTTCACTATGTGAGTGGTTGGAGTTTCAACTTTTGTTCATCTATCGGTTATTTTTAAATGTACTTCTCTCTGCCAAACCCGTGCTGTTTAGAAAAAACAGCTTCCACTACATAAGTACTTAGTGTTTTGTTCATCTACAAAGTCCTTTTCATTAGTTTTATGGCCTTTTTTTAACAAGAATTTTATCCTTATATTCTGAGCTAAACATTCATTTGTTTGAAAATTTATTCTGTAAAATATGTTATACAAAGATGCAACTAATACCCCAATAATACTGACTTTATGTTATCAATTTACCATCATCAGTGACATTATAATCTGTTTTTCCATAAGTTTTGCACTACTGTAAAACACAATTTATCATGACCCAAACAGTACAGACACTAATGAAGCATTTGGATGTTAAAAAGTCAATGTCATCTGCCAGATCTCATCTTGCAAACAACTTCTCGTGTGACTGATCCCCCATGACATTTGACTGGCAGGGTAGGTCACAGAAAGAAAAAAACTTCACATTTACATTAAAAAGTTCAGCCTTCTTGTGCTAGCATATCTCTGTATTCCTGTCCGACCTTCACTTCATCTCTGTATAATGCAGCATGCTGCACAGTCACTCTGCACATCACAGTTCTCAACTACTTTTTGTATATATCTATAACTGTAGATTCTCTCTTGAAGCTTCTGCCTTGTGGGTAACCCTGCATCTCAGTTTTAGTCCATCTTTAGGGCTCTTTATTTCTAGAAGTTCAGCATACAGTCAATGGCAGATTACCCTGCAGGAGAACAGGTTTTTAGTCTAAGAGCCGGTAGCACCAGAGGAGCCTGTAACACCAGAGGGGCCTGTAACACCAAAGAGACCTGTAACACCAGAGGGGCCTGTAACACCAGAGAGACCTGTAACACCAGAGAGACCTGTAACACCAGAGAGGCCTGTAACACCAGAGAGGCCTGTAACACCAGAGAGACCTGTAACACCAGAGAGACCTGTAACACCAGAGAGACCTGTAACACCAGATGGGCCTGTAACACCAGAGAGACCTGTAACACCAGAGGAGCCTGTAACACCAGAGAGACCTGTAACACCAGAGAGACCTGTAACACCAGAGGGGCCTGTAACACCAGAGGAGCCTGTAACACCAGAGGGGCATGTAACACCAGAGGAGCCTGTAACACCAGAGAGACCTGTAACACCAGAGAGACCTGTAACACCAGAGAGACTTGTAACACCAGAGGGGCCTGTAACACCAGAAGGGCCTGTAACACCAGAGGGGCCTGTAACACCAGAGGGGCCTGTAACACCAGAGGAGCCTGTAACACCAGAGAGACTTGTAACACCAGAGGGGCCTGTAACACCAGAAGGGCCTGTAACACCAGAGAGACTTGTAACACCAGAGAGACCTGTAACACCAGAGGGGCCTGTAACATCAGAGAGACCTGTAACACCAGAGGGGCCTGTAACACCAGAGAGGCCTGTAACACCAGAGGGGCCTGTAACACCAGAGGAGCCTGTAACACAAGAGGGGCCTGTAACACCAGAGGGGCCTGTAACACCAGAAGGGCCTGTAACACCAGAGGGGCCTGTAACACCAGAGGAGCCTGTAACACCAGAGAGACCTGTAACACCAGAGAGACCTGTAACACCAGAGGGGCCTGTAACACCAGAGAGACCTGTAACACCAGATGGGCCTGTAACACCAGAGGAGCCTGTAACACCAGAGAGACCTGTAACACCAGAGGGGCCTGTAACACCAGAAGGGCCTGTAACACCAGAGAGACTTGTAAGACACCAGAGAGACCTGTAACACCAGAGGGGCCTGTAACATCAGAGAGACCTGTAACACCAGAGGGGCCTGTAACACCAGAGAGGCCTGTAACACCAGAGGGGCCTGTAACACCAGAGGAGCCTGTAACACAAGAGGGGCCTGTAACACCAGAGGGGCCTGTAACACCAGAAGGGCCTGTAACACCAGAGGGGCCTGTAACACCAGAGGAGCCTGTAACACCAGAGAGACCTGTAACACCAGAGAGACCTGTAACACCAGAGGGGCCTGTAACACCAGAGAGACCTGTAACACCAGATGGGCCTGTAACACCAGAGGAGCCTGTAACACCAGAGAGACCTGTAACACCAGAGGGGCCTGTAACACCAGAGGAGCCTGTAACACCAGAGAGACCTGTAACACCAGAGAGACCTGTAACACCAGAGGGGCCTGTAACACCAGAGAGACCTGTAACACCAGATGGGCCTGTAACACCAGAGGAGCCTGTAACACCAGAGAGACTTGTAACACCAGAGGGGCCTGTAACACCAGAGGGGCCTGTAACACCAAAGGGGCCTGTAAACACCAGAGAGACCTGTAACACCAGAGAGACCTGTAACACCAGAGAGACCTGTAACACCAGAGGGGCCTGTAACACCAGAGGGGCCTGTAACACCAGAGGGGCCTGTAACACCAGAGAGGTCTGTAACACCAGAGGGGCCTGTAACACCAGAGAGACCTGTAACACCAAAGGGGCCTGTAACACCAAAGGGGCCTGGAACACCAAAGGGGCCTGGAACACCAGAAGGGCCTGGAACACCAAAGGGGCCTGTAACACCAGAGGGGCCTAGCATTAAGGAATAAAAATTTTTATGATTACTGTTTCATGTGATAATCATTTATAACTATTACTGCTGCTACTAGCACATTATATTATCCACAGTGATACTGGTTGTATCTTATGCATGTAATACAAAGGGATATAGTAATAGCAGAGATAAAAACTAGAAAGGAATCAAGCTACAAATCAGGAGATGGACGGTATAGGTCAGAGGTGGCAGGGCACTTACTAAGTTTAGTCTAGGGGGGTTGTGGTGGTGGTCACTCTTCCACTGTGTATATTATTTATTTCAAGATAATCTTGTTACTCAGTTATATCATACAACCACTTAAGAAGAAGAAAAAAAAAAAAAGACTCAAAGTTATTTGCCCACACTCACAAAACAATGTTATCACAATGAGACTGAAGCGACAACACTGACCATCATACTCACAGCAGTAACAAATCTGTACGCATGAGACGCATGACAGTTCCACTGCACGCAGCCTATATCCCATTTACTCTGCCTCGTTACTTTAACGACAGTCTGCGCTGGTCTGTTCAAGTCTACAAAGGCTAAATTTTTGCGTCTGAGGAAAAAAAAAAAAAAGTTTCTTTAAACAGAGTAATAGAAACAAAATACAGAATTCATCTTTAAAATTTACAGGGCAGAATTCAAACATAAAATCTTCTGCTTAATGTATAAGTAGTACCTGTGAGTCATGAACAATAAACAAAGAAAAAACATTATAAGCAAATGAAAAAACATTAACAAATATAAATAAACATACACAATAAACAAACAACACAGAAATTTGTTGGAACATAGGTGTGGTTTTTGGAAAAAGATGCACAATACATATGGAGCAACCAGAAAAATAAATGAAGCACTCGTCGGAAGAGAGCAGCCAAACTTAAAAAGAATAACTAAAACAATAAAGAAGGAAAAGAAAACCAAAATTCTTTTCCTACATTATAAGAATAAATTATAGAACCTGACAATCGCTGAAAAACTAGGGCAGAGAGAGAGAGAGAGAGAGAGAGAAAGAGATATGCAGAGAGGCCAGGAGAAAAATATCTGAACAAGCCAAATGGCACAAAAAAAACTGATGTCCTTGATATATCTGATCACAGATATATCAAGGACAACACAAAAATATAAAATAGAAATATGGTAGCCAAAGTTTGTATCAATACAACATCTAACGAATGTATATGAAAAGCAAAATTATTTACAACTCCGGCCACCATGATTTTAAATTTCTGATCATGCCCGAGAACTTGTATATTTAAAATAATTTTATCTGTACTCTACAGGTCTAACTAGATATACATAAATGTTTTTATTTAGAATAATAAAACAAAAAAACCCAGTTCTGTTTATTACATTATCTATATCACAAATTTCTGTCTGTATTTTTGTGAACTCATTCATTCATTCATTTGCATGTCCCTTGCGGAACTTTGCCTCCCAAACAGCACTCCTGTAGGCCTCTCGGTTGTGAGCAAGATAGCCTGCTGCTGTTGCATCCATTTCCAGATCGTCAACGATGTCTTGCAGCCATCTTCGTCTTCGTCTTCCTCTTTTTCTTTTTCCCATTATGTATCCTTCCAATACGGTCTTCTCTAAATTATCATGACGTTTAATGTGTCCAAAATATTTCAGTTTTCTCTCTTTAATCCTCTTCACTAGCCAGCCTTCTTCAATATTAAGCTCTTGTAGTATAGATATATTTGTTCTTTTTTGTGTCCACGATATTTGGAGAACTCTTCTGTAGCATTTACATTCAAAGGCATTTATGTGTTTCTCAGCTGTTTTGTTAAGTGTTCAGGTTTCACAGGCATATGTTGCTATGGGAAAGATGCATGCCCTTAAAAATCTTATTTTTGTGGTTCTGTCTGCTCCTCTCCACAGATTCTTTATTTGTTTTACTTTCTGAAGAGCGATAGATGTCCTCCTTTTAATTTCCCTCATTGTATCTCCATTATTAGTTAGTAGCGATCCAAGATATTCAAAACTCTCCACTTCTTCCAGTTTTTCCTCATTGATACATATTTCAGTTGCCTTGTTTGTTTTGTCAGTTGTCATCAATTTAGTTTTCTTTGCATTAAGATAGAGGTTCTGCTCTTCGCTGTTCTTGCGGACTGACATAATTAGTTTTTCCATTCCTTTTTGTGTTGTGGACAGCAATACTGTGTCATCAGCATATCTAATCTCTGGTATTTTTTGTGAACTGCTGTATCTATATTCTAAATTTTTTTTTTCAAAGAATAAAAAAAATGTATTTTTTATAACACACACAAGTGCACACATGCACATATGCATGCATGCATACACACACACACACACACACACACACACAAACCACTTTCACAGACTATTACAGTACTATCTGATCTTTTTCTTTTTTTTAATCATATAACCAGTACTATGTTTATTACAACACTGTGAATCACACAATCACACAGTAGCAATGCTTGATCATTAAAAAGAGACTGTTCAGCTCATGCTGTCAAGTTGTGCAAACACATTTCTCAGTCAAGCTTTTCAAAACCAACGTCATCTGCATGCCGTCTGAAGCACCGCCTACAGATACTGAGGCCATATTTTCTGATCAGACCATGAGAGTTGTTGCAAGACACGACATGATCATGAGCCAGGCCCAGATCATGGTGGATGAGAGTATCACGTTGTAGTAAAGCCCATCTTCATCACTGTGTCGGCAGAGAATTGAAGTTGCAAGAGCTGCTATCTGACAACCTACACAAGCAGATATGGCCACTGGGCTCGGACCTAAAGCGGAAGTGGTGGGAATATCAGAAGGTCCTGCAGAAGACTCTGGATTTCATCCTGACAATTTTTTTTTATAAATAGGAAATAATGAGGCTTTCGTACAGTAAGAGAACACAGTTTTGTAGGATTAGACGCCCAAAAAAATCATAGACAAAGCACTTTAGTGAGAAGTGAGAAAAAGAAAAATTACCTGGGATTAGAACCACGGACTCCAGTAGGATGAGCAGCCATCTAACCATGAGAGAACAGTGTACTAATGAACTGCGCTAATAGATGCTAATAATGCAGTTCGTTAGTACGCTGTTCTCTCATGGCTAGACAGCTACTCATACTAAAGTGCTTTGTCTACACTTTTTTCGGGGTCTAATTCTACAAAACTGTGTTCTCTTACTTCATCCTGACAACTGGGCTTCTGATTTAGCATGACCAAGAAGTTGAATGCTGCAGAAGTACTATCAATTCATACAATATAAGACTGAATGCTAGAAAATCTTTAAGATGAGCTCAAGGTCAAGAGTTTGAGCACTTTCTGTCATGAGGCTAGGACCATGGTCAAGAATTTACCTCCCTTTTTCTTGAAGTGGTCCATGATAACAAATCTGTTTTCTAGAAAAGGTTGGGACTCACAATACCTCTCCTTTCACCCACCCGCCCCATAGTGGAGTTTATTGAACAGCCTAGCACTAGACTGCATTAGATGGGGATTGTCCAGTCTTTTTATCCGTATTCCCCAAGAAAACCATGTCACTGGTATTACAATATTCTCTTACCATCACCTATTGCTATTAATGTGTGACAAAGTGAATATTCAAACTCACATAATTCAAAATGAAAGTTAGAAGAACCTACCCTGCCAAAAGGGCCCAAGTACCAAGACAATCTACAGCCATGGCACTTGCCTGTAAATAAACAATTAAAAATAGAAATTAATGGTAGAAACTGGAACAAATTCTTCAGCTGCTGCTACAAAATGAACTGAATTTGTATTTCACATCAGACTACAAGGACAACAACAGTTATGTTTCATTCATCAACAAAAGCCTTTACACATTTACTAGATAAATTTCCTGTTGAAGAGCTATTTTCACAGAAAATATGTGGAAAAAAAATTATACTATGCCTGCAAATCTAACATGATTTTTATAGTATATAACAAGACTTCTTTTAAACAGAGCAAGCAGTATACACAACAGCAGTTTTGGACCACTTAACCCATGAGGCAATCCCCTACCCCCAGGAGGGCCCCAAAACAAAGCTCTGCCAAGGTTTCAGCACACTGTTTACAAGACAAGGCTGGCAAAGTGGGGGAGGGCCCCATGGGTAAGTGGTCCAGAACTGCTAGTGTGTGTACAACTAGGCAATACACAACTGACCACAGTTTGCTGAAAAGAATCTCTAAGGCTGAAATGAGTAAAAATGTGTTTCAAAAATATTTGTAGGAAATTATGACTTCCAAATGTTGCCAGAATGATCAATGACCATAAATCTGTAGACATATAAGATACTTGATCAAAATGTGACATAATATTATGCATTTGCATTCATTAGTCTGCCTTCAAGCAGTATTCCAGTACACATTCACTATATATCATTTTTCTTTAAAAGTCTTCATTTAAATTGTCATTCCTTGCTCACTTTGCACTTCACATTTTTCACCATTGTTAACCAACATTACTGTCATTAATCATACTGCCTTAATTTACTTGAAGTTTAATTTTCAATTTATTATGGAGCACACTGAAATTGTGACCATGGTTTTAAGAATTTTTAAAAAAAAGAAATTTCTGTAAAATGTCCTAAGACTAATTTCACTGACACTGTATCAGGAGTCTTTGGTAAATGCTAATTTTTTTTTAATAACAATATATATATATATATATATCAGTAAAATTTAGTAATATATATATTATATAATAATTTGTATTACATGCACTTGTTATTAATGCAAAAATTAGATGCAGCATATAAGAAAAGGTCTATTTTTGCACTTTACTAAGATTACATGACAACAGTTTCAACTGAATCACATGAATTTGATGCATTACTTGTGTTAATGTAATTTGTTTTAAAAATATACTTTCTGTTTCATTATTTTTTTGTGGAACAAATGACCAGAGTATGACAGAAACTAAGTGTACTTTGTTCTATGTTGTTTTTTTTTTTTACATATGTCACAGTTTTTTAAGACTATGTTCTTATGTAATTGTGCTCTAGTAATTTATATGATGGAAAACAACTAAAGAAATTGAAAGCAAATCAAACACATTAGAAAACAAATGCCTACGGAAAATACTCAGTATACAATTCAAGACCAATGCAGTCTCATCAGTGATTAAAAAAAAAAAAAAAAAGCAACTGGACGTAATTGGCTATGTGATGAGAAGAAACAATCAGAGAATCTCACAACAAGCTATCAAATGGGACACAACAGGACAAAGAAAAAAAAGTAAACCATGTGAAACTCTAAAGAAAACATTGTTGAGAGAGGCTAAATCAGCAGGTATAAGACCCCTTACCGAAGTTGAAAAACTCGCCAAAAACAGAAAAACATGCGAACTGCAATAAATGAGCCCTATGTGAAGTTTAATGACAAGGGACGGATGTAAGATGTAAGTTTGTATGTGAGAATCCTTTGATTAAGTTCACCTTTATGTTTTATTATGCCCATTTCCTTCATACCATTATTGTATCTTCCATACTCTTCACTACATCATCAACAAAAAGGAAACAAAACATCTAAACATAAGCACGTCGCTATATTTAATGGTTACGCAATTCTAATAAAAATGATCGATTCGCGGTTTTTCTCGTCGCTATCATATCCACAAAACTATTCTGTTATAGTTTTATCCTTATCCGTTATATCACACAAAGTAACCTGTTCTGTGATTTCTATACTTTCTCCATTGCTTGTTGCCCAAGGTTTGTCAGGATTTGGAAATCTTTCACCTTCATCCTTTCCACAAAGTTCGTCTGCTACTAATATTAAACTCATGCCTCGTTTCTTTTATTGTCATAATACAACAACACCGCACTGCCCTTAAAATTTTACAACCTATGAACATTACAGCGATTTATTCATTCATCTGTAACCTTTGTTTTTATTATAATCATGAATGTAACCTGCAAGTCTTTGAATTCTGTAACAAAATGTTCCGTACTCCATCGTCCGGCCATTTTTAATTCGCTTAGGATGTTTACAACTTAACCAGACTTTTCAAGATCAATAAACTATTCTTTAAAAATAATTATTTGCTTTTCTAAAAGTTACTAACAGACTATTGCACTCATTATCACGTTTTACTA
The DNA here is from genome assembly GCA_009760885.1 of Achatina immaculata. Classification (NCBI taxonomy): domain Eukaryota; kingdom Metazoa; phylum Mollusca; class Gastropoda; order Stylommatophora; family Achatinidae; genus Lissachatina; species Lissachatina immaculata. Next base: position 73,702,959 of record CM019716.1, read on the forward strand.
AAAAAAACTATAAGCAAAGACTGTTGCACATTATCTATATCTGTATATTTTTTGTTGTCTTTAAATAATTTATACATTTTTCATTTTTATAAATTATTACAACATGGCATCTCACAAGCAAAAAGTGGGCGTTACCAAAATTGATTTCACATAAATCTGTCACCAAAATGTAAACTAGTAAACATGGGGAAACAGGAAACAAAATGCTACTTTTATTTATATATTTAACAATAATCACAACTCCAGCATGGTGAATATTGACTCCACAGAGCTCAGCACGTGTATATGAATTACAAATGTAGTTGAACAGTAAAGGAAATGTGTATATATATAGAGTTTGGAGGGGGTGGGTCACTTTTGGAGAGTAATAATTACAATGGAAAAGAAACAACTTAGGCTGATAACAGAAACGAGCAATGATAGCTTTGAAATATGAAGATCCAGTGTTATTTATCATTCCATCAGAAACAGACAGTGGATCTCAAATCATGCACTGCAGTTACCCCGAGTTGCGTTTGGTTCTCTAATTGATTTAGTTATTGTTAATAATCTATTATTGAAACATGAGAAAAAGGGGAGTTAATGAAAAGGTTTTTTTTTAAGCCGGGGGGAGGGTGGGGGAAGCGTTGAATATTGCAGATGTAGTGGTCAATGTCAGTCTATGAACTACAGTCCCCTAATCTCGAAGACTAATAACGAAACGCTTCTGTCCGACTTTTTGTTCTCATTAAAAGTTTACTACTGGCACACTCTGTAGTTGGCTTGTTGTGGAGCCTCAGATAAGAAGTTTCAGATGGTGAAAAATTATTTCTTCCCTCAACCCTCCCCCCCCCCCCCAAAAAAAAAATCCTCGCTTACACTGCAGATTAGAAATTATGTTTTCATCTACTACGGGTCCTGCTTAGAGCAAAGGGAGACCTCAGTGCTTCTTCTCCCCCCCCCAAACCCCCCCCCCAAAAAAAAGGCAGCCATCTGGGCGTCGAAAGTGCTTCGAGGCCTAGATGACTCTTGTTTTGTTGTTGTTGTTGTTGTTGTTGTTGTTTTAGAGTGGGGCAGTGCGCCTCCCCTGGATCCCACTCTAACTGTGAAGAAACTAGAATATTTTACCAGGAATAGCGTGGACATAATAACAAAAGTATTGCTGGTTCTTTATGCTGTAAATTCCATTACATATGTACCATACTGTAAGTATTCACTTAACTTGGCATTATTTGACTGTGTATGCGTTGTTCTTTGGCTTTTGCTGCTTATTCGTTTTTCTTTAGCTTTTATAAAAAATCTTCATAGGTGCACCAACAGGCAAAATCTTGAAGTTTGGAGCGGAGGCTAGTTGTTGGGTGATAATATCAAAACTGGGGAAAGATGACAAAAATAAAAAAAGAAGAAATTTACATTGTGAGTAGGAGGAATGGAGTATTTTTTCTTACACAGCAAAGACTACTGCTTTACACCAGGGGAGAGAGAGAGAGAGAGAGAGGAGAGAGAGAGAGAGGAGGAGGAGGAGAGAGCACGTTGTGATAAGAGAAATCTTATCTAGACTGCCACCTTAGGAAATAAGATATTGCTTCATCATAGCATACGACGAAGATAATACTGTTCCTTTGTCGATCGTGAAATGGCAATTGTTGTCTCCACTTTGGTGCTGCTGTACTTCTAAAGGTGCCCTTTGTTACTCGGTATATATCTCCCTGACTAATGTGGATTTAGATTTGGTGAAGCCTTAAGCTGCAGCACCAGATTTAGACTTTTTCAGGCCCTACAATATATAAAACTTTGCAGTACTCTCGTTAAAAACATTATACCAAGAGATGTGCCAGGCCTCCAGCTGTAACTTGTTTAACTTATCTCTAAAGCAGGCACTGCTGCAGACATAATGACTTTTGTTTATTATTTATTAACAATAATCTTACCTTTTAAAAAAATTATGTTTGTTTCTGCACCTTGTTATCAATGGAAGATGCGAATTTCTTTAATAATCCAATATTTGAAATGAGACATCTATCCTCAAAATGTTCAGAACCGTAGTTCTGACAGAATCGTCTCATACTGCTCACCACCGATACTAACCGACTTTTTCTTGTTGCTGTTATTTAGCGATAAGCATCTGCAACGTTATCTGGGGCAATATGCGGTCGTACTCATCGGCCTATAGTTATCGCGCGGCCCTATTTTTGGGTAACATGCAGATCCCTGTATCGTCGACCAGAATGAAGAAGTATGGCAGCCTGTTTATGGGTCTACGCGAGGAAGGGAAGATAAAAGTCTTGGCTGAGCCTGATAACTGTGTCTTTTCAGTGCTCCGAACTGCAGCAGTCGCCAAATCCATTGGCCATTTTTGTTTAAAATGTGGCTTTAGATACTTACGGTGTGGTGGAATTGTTCGCGCACTCGTATCTTGTGGAGATCAGCTATTTCAGTTCAGCCGGAGACGCCATAGAAATGGATAACCGACCTCTTCTGTGACTGAGGAAGACAGACATGTTGCTCATTATATCCTCTGGATCAGTGGTTCCCAATTAACAAAAGTCCACGGATTCCCTGGCGTTTCAAAATCCAGGCCACTAACTGTTCCTTTTTTGCTCAGTATATATCATCGTTATACCTCCTCCCCTCCCCCATCATGCATTAGAGGCACATAGGGAAATGGTGTTAGTGCCCATATTTTCCTTGACCTGTCAGCACACTAGAGGATGATATGGTCAGCATCAAAGCTGGCCGCCTTTCCTTCCCCAACTCCAGAAGAAGTCGGATGCCCATTTCTACAGCAGGGTGACTGGGGTGCCTTTAGCCGGATCGAACCCCTGACCTTCATCACGAGAAACCAGTGCATTAACCACTTCGCCACTCATACCCCCATATATCTTTGAAAGGACGTCGTTTCTGAAACAACAGTGGAAATTAAGGGAAATGCGATAAGAGAACCGCGCGCTATCGCAGAAAGTGCGTTTCACGAAGTATTCCAACAAAAGAAGAAACGTTGAGAATGCTGTATTGCCAGTTTGTACATTGTTACACAATAACTATTGTGTTCACGGACTTACTGATTTGGGGGGGGGGGCACGTTGAGACCGTGGCTGGTGAATTCATCATCATCTTCACAGAGGTAGAGTGGTGCGATAATGAATAATGTGCCTATGTGAAAGGATGATGACAGTCCTTTTATATTTTAACAGAAGACTTCTGAAGTGTAGCTGGGCTTGGGGTAGACCACAGCAAGGCAACATACATTAGGTTTGGGGTAAGTGCAGTATGAGTATGCTAACAGATGCTCAAACAAACGAAAAATTAAACTTAGCTTAAGATTCTGAGATTCATCAAAAGCTACCTATACTTCACACTCCTTTAAAGTTAAAACTGTGAACATTTACAAAGAAAATGGTAAACAAAATTGAAGCTCTTGAAATATGAATATACAGAAAAATGGGGCATATTCCCTGGACAACCCACCCCAACCAAATGTTAGATCAAATGGAACTGAAATGAGAATTAATGAAAAATGATAGGAACTAAAATGTTTCGGCCTTATCAAAAAAAATTAATGATACAATTTAAATGGCATACTTTAGGAAAAAGTTGGAAAAAAAATAGAAAGGATATGTTACAGATGGTGGGACAGGATTTTGTTTGGCAACGGAAAGAGCAAATCAGAAATCCACTGCATCCAACCTTCCAGAAATGGATGGCACAAGATGATGCCGACGGAGACAGATGATAGTCTGCCGAGTCTGGAGTAAGACGCAAAAAACATAAAGGATACTTAGGCTCAGGGTGTGACAGAGTAAATTTTTAAAAACTGGACACCTTTAAACAAGACAACAGAGCAGGCAGTTACACCAACTGAATCACATTTAAGGAAGTGAAGTGTGGATATCTGAGGCACAAGATGATGATGAAAATAAACAAATTCCCAAATATTGTATCATGTCATTTATTAAAATTGTCATTTGCTTTTTCTCGGAAAAATTTATATACACACAGATACAACCCAGCAATGTGTTGATAAAAACTAAAGAAAAATGACAAATTGTATGAACTATCATCTTGAATCTGTCTTTATTTCAACATCACATCTTTGAACATTACACACAGAAAAGAGAGTCTGTATAGATGTAACTTTCATTTTAATATCTGAGTGATACTAACAATATTACACATAGAAAAGAGAGTCTGTATAGATGTAACTTTCATTTTATTATCTGAGCAATACTAACAATATTACATATAGAAAAGAGAGTCTGTATAGATGTAACTTTCATTTTAATTGATACCATCAAACTCCTCAATCACCGACATTCTGTATGGAGATGTAGAACAGCTGAAGAGGACCTGTAAGTTTCATTATCTGGTACAAGGGAAGAGTTAAAACTCATAAACTCTGGGATTGGGAAGTCAAAATCAAAGTTCATTTTAATATCTGAGTGATACTAACACTATTACATACAGAAAAGAGAGTCCTTATAGATGTAACTTTCATTTTAATATCTAAGTGATACTAACAATGTCCTCACATATTGTTTTTTGTTTACAAAATATGTGCATGGCATCAATTATTTACCATAAAAAAATTAAACCTTGATATGACCAAGTTTTAAGACTCAAATGCGTTACTGAATCTCCACTACCAGTGAACATACACATGAAAGAAATCACACAAGATTTAGCTCAATTTGTGCAACTAAACAAAATATAACCCCAAAATGATGTACATATTTTTTTCATGAAAATTCATAACTGATTTAATTAATTAAATTCATAATTAATTTCATGACTTTGTAGAAACCTTCCTCAAAATGAACTTCTGTAACTGATATGAAATGATCAATGTATCTCTCAAAAGGCAATAACAGCTTTCAACAATTCATCTCATATAAGATGCAATGCTCTATACAAGCCCCATGATAGCACACTCCAATCTGGCAGGTGTTTGTGTGTGTGTGTGTATGGTATAGGTAACTTCATCATATTAGGATACACCATGTTTATAAGGTTTTTGTTTTTTTTGTTTCTGTTCATTCACTACCTACTTGGGCACAGTTCCATTTAACATGTGGGGTGACTGTTACAGGAATATCCTCAGCCCCTTAATACACTATCAACTGTTATGTTCACTGAACTCTGCTGTGGTCACACGGCATGTAGACAGTCTACATTTTCAGACTGCCATCTGATTTTGTTAACTGGTATATCTAAGAAAAGGGGGAGGGAGAGAGAGAGAAAAAAGAGAGAGGGAGAGAGAGCAGAATGTTAACATCACAAACTTTTTGAAGAAAATCACAGCAGTGGGATTCAAAAAGTTTTTTTCATAGCAGGCAGGGATCTGCCCTACTCAGCTACCCTTTCATATGATGAAATATCCAAGACTTTGTGAGGGTGGCACGATTCCCTAACACTACTGCCAGGAACCAAATTCTTACTCAGAATGATGTCAGTAGGTGGGGAACTGTTCTGGAATCAATGCAGTACTGTAATATCTAAAAACCTGGCTTCCAAATTCAGCCCCCCTAAACTTAATTCAATCTGAAAAAAGATAATGCCTCACAATGTGAATTTTGATCCATGGCAGTTTGATAAGTATCAGTGTAACAGGAGACTGAAGTAAATCACTACGCAGAAAAAACGTTTTCTTTTCTTTTCTTTTTTTTTTAAAGAAAAACAAAAGGCACAAGATGATGATGGTAACGACAAGATAGCGCACAAGATGATGATGGTAACGACAAGATAGCAAGTGATAAATAATCAGTAAAACTGAACCATGTTCCTCTGTCTACCTCTACTTCAGTAGGGCAGTTTTAACCACAGTCATCTTTCTGATAAAAAGCAATATAATTCAAATATGCAATCAGGAAAAGACAGGATATTAGCAAAAAAAAAAAAAAAACCAAACAATATATATAAATATATAAAAAAGAATTTAAAAAAAATTAAAGTATGAAAAACTAACAAAAGAAGTTCTTACTCTTGTAAGATTTACACTAATCCTTAAAATGGTCTACAAATTTGTAGAAAATCTGGACACCACAATGATAACAAGAATATAAGTTTACATAGCTCTCTTTATCTTACAACCCTCATCTTCTCCAAAACTTTCATTAATTTTTTTACCAAATTTCAAAGTGCTATTTTGGAAAAGAGATCAGGTGCTTGGTGCCAAGATCTGATTGGTTCCAGAAGACCCACAGTGCAAGTGTTCAGTACAAAAACTGGATGCAGACACTAAATTTTAACATATGCTTTTTGTGTAGAAGAAATATTTTGTAATAATGATAAAACTGAAACATAATGCATTGTCTGACTATGTTCCCTTCGTATATGTGAACTTTAGGGTCACAAAGCTTAGGTAAAGCTCTTTTGTAAGCAGATGGCAGCTGATATTTCTATGAAGAAAAAGGTAGAGGGCAGCTGATGCTTGTGGGTGGAGATATTGTAAACAAGTAGAGGGAAGCCAATGCTTGGGGTGCAGATATTGTGATCATGTAGATATGTTTTGGCTGAACACAAGCAGATGGCAGCTGAAGCCATTGGTGAAAATCTTACAGAAAGGTTGAAGGCAGCTGATGCCTGCGTGAAGATCTTAAAAAACAAGTAGAAGGCAGCTAACAACCACAAAATATCTAAGATCATCAGAGGACTTACTCTAATGCACTGGGTCTCTCTTGCCTTTGGTATTTTTTTATCTCTATGTACATACTTATAAACATTTCTCCTAGCTCTACTTTACATTCATACACTATCACACAATGTATATCACTTTCTGGCTAAAATATGAACACACATTAACCCAATTTGACAGGTAAATTTTTTTACCCACCAGGACAGATAAATTTCTTTTACCCATCAGTCATATAAAACAATCTTCACTACACCAAAATTCATTCTAAAGATTCACCCCTATTAAAAATATGTACAAAATTTTTCACAATGTTCAATTTAGCTTGTGCCAAAAAGCACAAAATATATCACATCTTTAATTGCCTCAGATGAATTCAAGCTCAACAATGGTAGTAAGAACTTGAAATTTATCAGGAAGTCCAGTTACTGTTGTCTGAGAAAAAGTGAAGAAAAAAATTCACGATAGCCAAGTACAGCTGGCCCAAGTTTTATGTCACAAATATCGGGTGTAGCACACTGTTCATTTCAGTAAAGAAACTGAATAATACTACTGGAAAAAAAAAAAAAAAAATTACAACCTGGAATCTATTAACATTTTACTGTGGTAATAATGTAATGATCTGTTATCGCTGGTACAGTAAATCAACCAAGTTTTCTACTGTTTCTTCACTTTAATACATGAGAAAATTATTCATCTCCAATATTCAGTTTTTATACGAAAGTTTGTAAGCTTTCCATCTTTCTGTTTTTCAATACAAATATCACTCAGTTCCATATACAAGTTCTGAAATGTTCCTTCTAATTTTCAATAAGAATATAATTCAGTCTATCATTTGTTTTGTCTTAAAGCTCATTCATGAAACTTGTGACAACTATAAAACGAAAATGAATAATATTTCCATATGCTGATTATGAGGGCTATTCTACATTAGAATGTACTCTTTGTTTCCTACATTCTTTTTTTAATTCTTAGGCCTTTTTTGTTTTTTTTTGCATAGACTTAACAAACTTGACACTTGAAGAGTACAGCTGAGGTAGTAAGCAGCCTCAGTGCACAGCTGTTGTTAAAGCACACATTTTGTCATAAAGGTCATGTTCCACGTAGGTTAAGTTCTCTTCAGTTTTCCAAACTGAAAAAAAAAAAAAAAATGTTTCCCAGATTGTCACTCTAACACTGGAAAACCAACAGCAAAACTGAAATTTACAAATTCTTCAGCTTTCTCATTTAAAAAAAAAAACAAAAACAAAAACTTCACAGGTTCAACAAAGACACTGAAAAACCTGACCCAATATGACAGCTAAGATGTGCACAAACAAACAAACAACAGCTGCTGACCGAGGATGCATGACTAACAATGTTCTTCGACACAAGAATTGTTCTAAAGAAGCTAGGTAGAATTAAGTATTAGCTAGAGGCCGAGGACGCTTCAAGCGCCTCCTGACCCAGCTGATGACTGTTGAGAGCGACTTCTTCTGGGGCAAATTAAAGATGTCTTCTTGTCATGGAGCCGGCCGTGGCTTCAATATCAACTTCCCATTCTGTAGAAAACAAGACTAAAATTTAAAATATAGCACATTTCCTCTCATTCAAATATCTAAGGAAAACAATAAGAAAACAACAAACAAAATTTTACAGCTGGAGCAAACATGGAATTTCCCAAAAATTAAACAAGAATACAGAAATCATTTTTTATTTCATTTTCCTTATGATCTGATGGAAGCGAGGAGTACTTGTCTGTTGACCTGATGGAAGGGAGGAGTACTTGTTTCTTGACCTGCTGGAAGGGAGGAGTACTTGTCTGTTGACCTAATGGAAGGGAGCAGTACTTGTTTCTTGACCTGATGGAAGGGAGGAGTACTTGTTTCTTGACCTGATGGAAGGGAGGAGTACTTGTTTCCTGACCTGATGGAAAGGAGGAGTACTTGTTTCTTGACCTGATGGAAGGGAGGAGTACTTGTCTGTTGACCTAATGGAAGGGAGGAGTACTTATCTGTTGACCTGATGGAAGGGAGGAGTACTTGTCTATTGACCTGATGGAAGAGAGGAATACTTGTCTGTTGACCTGATGGAAGGGAGGAGTACTTGTCTCTTGACCTGATGGAAGGGAGCAGTACTTGTCTCTTGACCTGATGGAAGGGAGCAGTATTTGTCTCTTGACCTGATGGAAGGGAGGAGTACTTATCTGTTGACCTGATGGAAGGGAGGAGTACTTGTCTATTGACCTGATGGAAGAGAGGAATACTTGTCTGTTGACCTGATGGAAGGGAGGAGTACTTGTCTCTTGACCTGATGGAAGGGAGCAGTACTTGTCTCTTGACCTGATGGAAGGGAGCAGTATTTGTCTCTTGACCTGATGGAAGGGAGTACTAGTCTGTTGACTTGATGGAAGGGAGGAATACTTGTCTATAGACCTGATGGAAGGGAGGAGTACTGGTTGCTTGACCTGATGGAAGGGAGGAGTACTTGTTTCTTGACCTGATGGAAGGGAGGAGTACTTGTTTCTTGACCTGATGGAAGGGAGGAGTACTTGTCTCTTGACCTGATGGAAGAGAGCAGTACTTGTCTCTTGACCTGATGGAAGGGTGCAGTACTTGTCTCTTGTCCTGTTGGAAGGGAGGAGTACTTGTTTCTTGACCTGATGGAAGGGAGGAGTACTTGTTTCTTGACCTGATAGAAGAGAGGAGTACTTGTTTCTTGACCTGATGGAAGGGAGGAGTACTTGTCTGTTGACCTGATGGAAGGGAGGAGTACTTGTCTGTTGACCTGATGGAAGGGAGGAGTACTTGTTTGTTGACCTGATGAAAGGGAGGAGTACTTGTCAGATGACCTGATGGATGGGATGAGGAGGAATGCTCGTCTGATGAGCTGAGGAATGCTCGTCTGATGAGCTGAGGCAGGTGAGTAGTAATTTGTCTGATGACCTGAGGTTAGAGAGGAGTATCTGCCCGATGACCTGGGTAGCTGTGGTTTGTTTTGGTCTCCACAAGTTTCCTGCTATAATTCAATAACTATTCTATATTCTACACTTAATCAGTGACTGTTACATAATTCATCAGCTACAAGATTAATCTTCAAAAACCAACTGTCAGCAGCACTTACATCATCACAGGACATATTATATTCGGCAAGAAATGTGCGACATCGGGAAGCAATGCTGAGAACAGTGTTAAGGATCCTTATTTTGAAAAGAAACTCACACGTCAAACTTTGTGGGAAATGATTTTGTTTTTCAAACCTGACACTGTTCCTGAAGAACTAACAGCTTAAAAGAAAAAATACTCAGCCGAAATCTGAAGGCTGCTGTCAATCTTTTGCCTTTTGCAAATCTCTTATATTATCTCATCAACTTATTAATTTGAATTCTGAAAAGAACATATAAAACAATCAAAACAAAAAAAAACCAAAAAAAAAAAAAAAAAGATTTTGAAAACAATTATTTGAAATGTTGAGAACTTATGGCTTCAGCTAGTCCCCAGTGATTGTAGTCTTCAGAAAAACCTGTTTCTTATGTCCATTCACAGACTTCAAGCATATCAACTTATCTCTCTTCTCATGTCATATTAAAGACAGTCTACCAATAGCACACCTTCTAAATCCCAAAAGATGGAAGCCATCACTTTGCCCGCAGACAGAACCACCCTTGATTTCTTTGGAGGCAGGGATCCATGATGTTTCAACTGATATGACTGTTCTTTGGTTTATGGTTCAAAATGATGAACCCAAGCCTCATCCATAGTCACAAATTGCTGAAGAAACTTTCTAGCATCTGCAGAAAAATGACCAAGATTGTCTCTTGACATGTTGAGACGATGTCATTTGTGATCAGCTCCAAGAAGTTTCGGGACCCATCGAGCAGAGACCTTTGTCATTTGAAGATCATTGTGAATAATGGCATGAACACATTCCTGGGAGATGCCCAACTCACTAGCAATGTACTGCTCAGTTAGTCATCGATCCTCCATTATCATGTCATGGTTTCTGCCAGTGGTTTCATCGGTGGTTACCATTCTTGGTCTTCCCAGACAGGGAATCATCTTCCACTCTCCTTTCCATGTTTGAATTGAGCTGTCCATTTCTTCATTGTGCTGTGAGAAGGGGCACTCTCCCCTAGAGTCTCTACCATATCCTCATTGATCTCCATCCATGACAAGCCCTTGATGCAGAGGTAGCGAATAACTGCTCGATGAGAAATTTTATCCATTTTCTCAATTTCTGCCACCCCTTACCATTTCAGTAGCCTGTAAAAAAATTATTTGGTAGCAGTTAATTTTTTGAAACTTGGCGTTTAATCTTACATTAACCTGATCTACAAATCCACCTAATATCAACTGTGCATTTCAAGTACTTGTACCTTATGCAGAGAACTTATCAATCACCCCTTGTACACATAAATTAATATTCTGACACAAGTATAAACTTAATTAAAGTTTACCAAAATTTATAGACCAAATGTTCATCTGCAGCACTATGAATACTTGTCACTTCAAATTCAGAATATGAAAATGCCTTTCTTTTTTTTTTTTCGGATTCATAAGATATATGTGCATTTTGGATAACCTGAACATTTTTTTTTTTTTGGTAGTTCCAGTACAGAACTTTAGAGCATGGATGCTACTTCTGATTATACACAAGTTAGAAACATTTGGAAGTGTACACAAATGCAGTGATCAAGTTAACCAGCAATTACTGGTAAATTTCCAGTTAAAAAAAAACAAGAGAAAAACCAAAACTTTTGGAGGTCATTGGTAAATGTAATGGTTTATATTATCAAAAACCTATTAAAAAACAAAAAAAAGTAACCACTGGAAACAGTTGGAAGATAACTGGGCCAGTATATTGATTATACTGAACATTCATGGAGAAGGATCAGTAAGTTTTGACTTCAGTTCAGCATGTGAGAATTTTGTAAAGATTAAATCTTGCCACAAATAAAATAAGAAAAAAAAAAATTCACATTAACATCTGATGATGGTTGTAAAGTGTGAATAACTTTACATTTATAAAGTACTAAATGTTGTATTAAACTGGTATTTCAGAAAGTACTTCATGGAAGATACAAGATGGTTGCAGTTTTGAAAAAAATCATAGCATGATCACTGATGCATGCTTGAGAGACTGTACACGAGACTCGTTTAAAAAAAAAAAAATGCTGTCGTAACTGACTGGGTAATCTGTCTTTTAGAAACGACACTAGATAAGGATACATTGATGCAGCAACCACCCTCTTGTGTATACCAAACAGGAATAGTAGCAACAACACTGAACAACTTATGGTGAAGAATGGGTGGTTCCACAGAGACTGAGACAGGCTCACCTGAAGAGCATCAAACAGAACATCAGCTCAAAAAAATAACACCGACAATTTAATTCTCTATAGAACAACAAAATATTTTTTAAAATGACAAGTCTGATAACCATATACTGGAAATCTGATTCATTGTACATACATTCACCAAAACATTTTACTGTAGACTTGTTCTCTATTTGTGTCGGATGTCCATTATAGATCTTTGTGCTCCTGATTAGTCAATCCAAAAATGTTTCATCTAGCCAGGATGCCTGCTTCAGTGAGCACAGTGGTTAGCATATCAGCAACTAGAGTCTATCGACTCCTCAGTTGCCGCCTTTCTCAATTCCCAGGAACCAGACATTTCACTATTGCTCTCTTGGAGTTATTTTCTTAATGGTCATCCTGATTTCTCGGAAGGTTACTCCTGGTAGTCTGCCACAGACTTCCTCATGGTTTTGGCAGCTTACAAGTTTAATTTGTTTATTCGACCTGCTAAAGAAAAATCATAAACTCCAGTGATCTAATGACAATTAATTAATAATGTAAACTCTACATTATGAGAAATAAACTGGGCAAGATATAGTAAACATCTACACTTCACATTTACTGCTATTCTTTTCAGGTTAAAACTCAAACTGAAAGCATCTGAAACTTGGGTATAAAATTCTATTTCTACGTTTCTTTTTGTCTTATATTATCTTCCATCTCCCTGTAACTGCGAGCTGTTGTTCTTTGCAGCCGATGCTGTGAAGATGTTGGGGCACAGCATCTCATCGGTGTGGGAGCTGGGTTATGGTGGCTATCTTTTCAGTCACGGAGTACAGACAAAAAGCAGGGGTTGTGCAATGCTTCTTTAGCAGACTCCACCACCATGGGGACTATGGCAACCTCTGCTCCGTTAGCCAGGCTAGGCCTGTTACTCGGGGTACCAAGAAGAGGTGGGACAGGGTCTTGGTCAGCTATGGTTCGCTGACCCTTGCGCTAGCATACCAGCTATGGGTCGCTGATTTGCCTCATCGGGCTGGCGTCTTCACCCCGTTTTTTTTTAAAATAATAAGCCATAAATGCCAATCAAATTATTTTATAACAAGTAACATGATTTTTAAAAAAAAACCTCTATAAAAAACTGGAACACTGCTGTCCAACTCAAATAGGAGAAGTCAAAAAAAAAAAAAAAAGAAAATCAGAATTTACTGGTTTAAAATAAGCCATAACACTGAAAAACAAAGAATAATGAAAGCATAAACACTGAACATGTGACAAAGAACAGATTCTAAGATAAATAAAATGATGTAATAAAAGAATAAAAAAAGAAAAAAAACACAGATCATTTATCTGTTTCATGTCACCAGATGCATAAAACTGAAAAATGGGATATCTGCTTGCAAGTGCAGGTTCTCAGAAGGCAGACACACAGGACATAAAATGGAGAGGAGGGATGTAATCTGAAAGTGAAAATGTTTCACCGTGTATTCAGAAGTATCCACTTACATCACAATACATGAAAATGACATCAGAACACACGAAAATGGTAAAAATGACACATGCAAGTTTAAGTAAACCTTCTTCTATCCATTTCTGTAGGGTGAAGACTGGCTTCATAATCTCATTACTCACTGTCTCATTTGCCAATCTTGTTTAACTGAGATATTCTTTATATCTGACCTTAAGTTCTGACTGAACATGAAACTCAGAGAGATAATTTAATACATGAACTGATAACTAATTTGACTGAATTATTTATTATGTTACCAGATGCATAAAACTGGAAATAAGATTTGCATTTGAAAAAATTAAGAAAACTCTAGGAACTGGTGTCTGAGAATTTTTTTTTACCTTGGGCGGGTGAGTATTAAATTTTTGGTTTCAGGGAAAAACTGGGACCACAGACTGACATACTCAAACTGCTGGAATATTAATCTACAATGTAAAAAAGACCAATATTCCACCAGTCTGAGTCTGACATCCCAATGCTCTCCTTCCCCATCCCTGAGGGAAGGGGAATCCCCTGAAGTTTATATGGCATTTTCAGTTCAGCCAGTTTCCTATTCACATACATAGCAGGAACTACAAGGCTAGTACAGAAAAAAAAAACATTTAAAACCCAGAAAGGCTTTGCAGAAACTACAGTGAAGTTATAGCAATATAGTACAATTATGAAAGCAAAAAAAAAAAAAAAAATCAGTTAAGCTGTTTTTATTACTCAGTAACCAGAAGACATGTTTGAGTCACTAATTCTTTAGATGTATTCTCATACCTGTGATGTTTCATGGTCCCATAACCAAGTCCATGCTCCAACCATGGTGCACAAGGACACGAAGATAAAGATGACTGAAAGATAATAAACATATGTGTACATAAGTCAAGTACAGTATTTATAGTGTATGAGCCCTACAACAAAAAAAGATGATTCTGAATCACAAGGGAAACTACAGGTAAATGAGACTGGGCTGTAACCAGTTCTAACTTGTTAATTATAATGAAATATAGTCACTGCTTCCTGTAAACTATGTTATAATCTTGTCATCCCATTTTTCTGTCTGCAGAAACTGGAACTTGTAAATGCCTATATCTGAGATAGAAGCTGTCTGCAGAAACTGGAACTCATAAATGCCTAGATATGAGACAGAAGCTGTCTGCAGAAAATGGAACTTGTAAATGCCTAGATATGAGATAGAAGCTGTCTGCAGAAAATGACTTTGTAAATGTCTAGATCTAAGGTAGAATCTATGAGATTGCTACCTAAACTCAGTGAAAACTAAGGACATCATTATGTTGACATAACTCTTAGATTTAGAACGAACTAACATATGAATGCTGCAAATGAGGTAAACTTTGTTTATTTTTACCTCTCATCACTCATGTGGTATTTATACCTGGCATGACATGTGAAATATAAATTCTAATATGCGTATAGAACTTTACTCAATTTCAAAAAGCTACTCAAAAGAGATAAAGCTGCTCTTTGCCTTTTACATCAGTGATTTCTTGTGTTCCTCTGTATTCTATACGCATTTATGCTGCTACTATATACAAGATCCCACCAGCTGTATGAGCACAAACTGAAACTGTTGTTTGCTGTACCTACTCCATAAACAATCTTTGCTTTCTGAAGAGTCTTTTTTTTTTTTGTTTGTGATTTATCATACAACAAAAATATGTTTATTCACCATACACAAATGTTAATATGAAAACTCCCAATATTCAGTACACTTAAGAAGGGAGATCAATTTCAAATATCATTATCTTAATGATGGGTCATTATGCTTAGAATGACGTGCCCTTTTACATCAAAGAGTGTGCAGTGAAAGCAGTCAAACATTAATCTCTCATGCTGAAGATTGACAACTCAATCCCAGACAGAGGTATTACAGTCAACTAAGTGAGCTGTAGAAATCAGCACTTGGCTCTTCCTAGAGTTCATCTAGGTAAGGCAGTCAGGCATAACACTGATTATATCACCCAATAGGGTGTCAATAGGTAACTGAAAAATAGGAATTAACACCAGATCACCTATACACCTCCAGGACATATTGCAGGACACTTTTATTTACCTATTTTTCTATTATAAAAAATATCTGTGGATGATCCATTATTAATGGGGGAAGAAGAAAATTTCACTAACATCAAGTTTAAATTGAAGATAAAGGTAACTCTTTAGCAAGACATTAGTCACATAGGTGACATGGTGTTCACTCATTCATTTGCATGTCCCATGTGAAACTTTGCCTCCCTAACAGCACTCCTGTAGGCCTATCGGTTGTGAGCAAGATGGCCTGCTGCTGATGCATCCATTTGCAGATCATCAACAATGTCTTGCAGCCATCTTCGCCTTGGTCTTCCTCTTTCTTTTTCCCATTATGTACCCTTCCAAGACGGTTTTCTCTAGATTATCATGACGTTTAATGTGTCCAAAATATTTCAGTTTTCTCTCTTTAATCCTCTTTACTAGCCAGCCTTCTTCAATATTAAGTTCTTGTAGTATGGATATATTTGTTATATAGCATGGTGTTAGTGCCTATATTTTCTTCAACACACCACAGGATAACATAGTCAACATCTGCCCCTGGCCACCAGCTCTAGATCAAGGTGAGCTGACTGAGGCCTCTTTGGCCAGGACTGAATCATCAGTCTTTGGCATAAGAATCTGGACACACTTTAAACAGAAGATAGCTCACTTCTCCAGAATCTGGCAGCAGGTTGATGGCCACTAATAACCTCTGTCAGTCTACGCTCAAAAGCTTTCAAGTCTGTGGAACAAGAACAATCTGATGTATATTATACTTCCTTTTATTCTAATTTTATTTTTCACACAGCTTGTTCTATGTAACCTAAATTTCTAACAATATGTTCTGAATATGTGACAAGAAAGTAAAGGATGACTCTATGAACATCTGAATGATAAATTTACAAAGGTTGCAGCGCAATATTTACAGCCTTTACTCCCAACCTGTGGCCCCCTTAGCAAGTCTAGATTTTAAAATTATTAAAATTTTTGTTCATCTTAATATAAAACCAAATGAAGAAGTATAGGGAGACCTATCACTGGCTTTAGGAGTCCATGACATGAAAAAGGCTTCAGTAATGAATAATGATGTTTGGTAGTGAAGACATAGATAAAAGGGATGGCGACTGCAGTAAAACTGGTTTAAATAATAAAGGTAGATAGAGGTATATGGTGTAGTTTTACAAAGTGGCAGAGGGAGGGAGTAAAGTGATAAAAAAACGAATAGAAAGTATGAGAATGTATAAATGAAAAACATACAGCATCCAATATTTCAGAGTGAGCCTTTTTCGAGGATTACATGCACAAATGAGACCAAAAAAAAAAAAAAAACTAAACGCAGAACTTATCTTAATATGACCTCATCCAGAAGTAGGAAACAGAGAAAAGGATAGTACATAACCACAGCACTCTTTAAATTAATGGAGTTATTTAAAGGTCATATCTATTGGGTAGGTACAATGCCAAGTTTCCACATAGGCTCTGCTGTGGCAATGATCATATCATACCTTTTTTTTTTTTTTGCCAGACTGTTGTAACAACAGCCTGTTTCTAGGATACTCTGCAGGGGAGTGTGGGATTGACCTGCACAACTGTGGTTTTCACATACAGATGACAATGTGTTTTTAGACTTGTTTTTCAACACAGCCTCTATCAATTTCACACAGATTTGTGCTATTTTATGTATATTTCACACATATTCACCGACACTATAACAATAAAATTAGTCTTGTCATGCAACCGGCGTACTTTGGGATAAGATGCTACCACCTCTATTTCCTTTGACCTGAAAGCACACAAGAGGGTGATACAGTCAACACATGCCTGACCATCTTTCCTTCTGAGGTGTCTCTTGCTGGACATGAACCACTGACCTCACTACTGCAATACTCTTTACCATTTTCCCAATCTTTCTTTATATTTTAAAGGCACCAACAAGTTATGGCTGAAATGAAAGTGCCAAATGTTCTATCTCACTGGAAGTATGAGCAAGATGGTAGCAGCCGCTGCAATTAAGGTGCTGAAATCACAAATTTCGTTATCGAACTTAGTGTGTAAGACATCGCTGACGATCTGCAAATGGATACATCAGCGGCAGGCCATCTTGCTCACAACTGAGAGGCCTACAGGAGTGCTGTTTGGGAGGCAAAGTTCCGCAAGGGACATGCAAATGAATGAACTTAGTGTGGTGGCCTCTTGAAAACCCGTGAGTGAACCCAAAAAGTAGGTTTGCCAGCAGACCCCACGACAGCTCCTTTAGCGAGGCTCTGCCTGTTTCTAGGAACGTAATCTTATGAACTGGTCCTGGTACCTATATCATCACCACAGGAGCCATCATTGCTTTTCATTCATTCATTTGCATGTCCCTTGCAGAACTTTGCCTCCCAAACAGCACTCCTGTAGGCCTATCGGTTGTGAGCAAGATGGCCTGCTGCTGCGGCATCCATTTGCAGATCGTCAACGATATCTTGCAGCCATCTTCGTTTTGGTCTTCCTCTTTTTCTTTTTCCCATTATGTATCCTTCCAATACGGTCTTCTCTAAATTATCATGACGTTTAATGTGTCCAAAATATTTCAGTTTTCTCTCTTTAATCCTCTTTACTAGCCAGCCTTCTTCAATATTAAGCTCTTGTAGTATAGATATATTCTTCCTTTTTGTGTCCACGATATTTGGAGAATTCTTCTGTAGCATTTACATTCAAAGGCATTTATGTGTTTCTCAGCTGTTTTGTTAAGTGTCCAGGTCTCACAGGCATATGTTGCGATGGGAAAGATGCATGCCCTTAAAAATCTTATTTTTGTGATTCTGTGTTTCATCATTCTTATCTTATATCTTATATCCTTCCCGTGCCGTTAGATAGGGCTCGCAAAGTAGTTCGCCAATTTTTCCTGTCTTCGGCGAGTCTTTCAACCTCAACAAAGGATTTTATGCCTGTTAACTTGGCCTCTCTTAATAATGTCCTCTTCAGAGTTTCACGCGGTCTGCCCCTTTTTCTTCGGCCTGTTGTGTTCCACTTGATAGCTTGTTTTGGGATTCTCTGATCATTTCTTCTCATCAAGTGACCAACATATGTCCATCTCCTTTTCCTGATCACCCGTGAGACTGGTTGTTGTTCAGTCATCTGTCTTATCTCTGCATTGTTCTTGAATTCATTCCACTTGATGCCAAGTATTTTCCTTAGGCATTTGTTTTCAAAAGAGTCTAATTTCTTTTCTATTTCTTTAGTTGTTTTCCAGCTTTCGCATGCATAAATGAGGGTGGATATTACATTTGAATTGAATAGTCTTAACTTGGTTTTTGTGCTTATAACTTTTGAATTCCATATGTTCTCAAGATTCTTGAAGATTGATGCTGCTTTTGCAATTCTGATCCTAACTTCCTTTCTAGTGTCACCATCCTGGTCTATGTAGCTGCCAAGGTATGCAAATTGATTGACTTCTTCAATATCTGTCCCTTCTATGTGTATTTTTCCATTTTGATTGATGGGAATTTTCATTATTTTTGTTTTGTCCTTGTTAATTTCAAGTCCTATTTTGCTAGCCAGTGAAGATAGGCTATCTGTTTTTTCTTGCAT
Organism: Achatina immaculata; assembly: GCA_009760885.1. Lineage (NCBI taxonomy): Eukaryota > Metazoa > Mollusca > Gastropoda > Stylommatophora > Achatinidae > Lissachatina > Lissachatina immaculata. The sequence goes on from CM019716.1 coordinate 73,721,940, forward strand.
GGAATTCACATTATTACTGATAAGAGTTATGTTCATCATTGCTACCAACAAATATATACCACAGCCGGTAAATGCTGCTCCTGTGTTTACTGGTATCGTACATAATTCCAAGTTTTCATTTTTTATAACTATAGGAAAATTCATTTAATAATTTATGTCTGTAACAGCACAGATTTCAGCTACAGATAAAAGGCTTCTAAATTAACCAGTTCCCACCGAAAGTTAATTACATACCTTCAGTTTGTTCCGCCATTTTGAAGTCTACAAGAGTAAAATGAAACACTAGAGTTGATTGGTTAAAAATGGTTCCTTCACCCAATACCAGCAGATATTGTATTTAGTTTTGGCCTAGCAAGCACACCGGAAGTTGAAAACCACACTCTGCCAAGATTGTCTTAGCATCTTGTTGGAACGAGAAATAAACTAAGCAATTTTTCAAGAGAAGCGCTTGATTTCAAGGTTTATAGATCTTCTTAATTGGTAAGCTGTATAATCAAGAGTCTGGGCATTACAAAGATAGTAAATCAAGATAGATACCAATCATACCATAGAAATGGAGCTAAGGAAGACCGGAGACGATCAAAAGATCGGCCGAAAAAAAAGTGTATTGTTATTAGTTCATATTTCGTGTTTAAATATGCAGTGAAAAAGTATAAACATCGTTCCAGGTGATAGAGGAGACTTGTAGAATCACGAGAAACACAAAAAGTGATGTACTGGCTTCATATAGATTTTGTTGTTAACATGGGTCTTGCTCACTCTTCTTATCCCCTGCCACTCTCATGTTGTTTTCCTTACATGCATTTATATTTATTAAATTGCCAGCAGAAGCAGTAAACAAGACAAGCAGTGGACTATACTACACAAAAAGGGAGAGCTACAGAATGTTAGGAAGACAGATTAGAAATAGAAGGGCAGGTGCATGACCTGGTTGGATGGAGAACTTGTATTTTGTGTCTCAGCATGTGCCACATACTGTGATTAATATTGATGATGACCTTGATCTTTAGCAGCAACATGAAAAAAACAAACTATTTTAATGTTTCTTTTCATGTAAGGTTATATTTCTTTTGTCAGTATCACAGATTATGTTAGAAGTGTGGATGTCACTTTTTGTGTGCTAAACATAGTGTTTGTTTACTGAATGAGATTCAATACATTATCAGTAATTGTGCTAGGATTAAAAAAAAACAAAACTGGTACAGTTGTACCTGTGTTTCACCTCGCTTGAAGTACTTTCCTTAATACTGGTTTTGTCAATATAACAGGTGGTACTATACTTCTTTTTTTTTAATTTACAGTAAAATTGACAAGCACTTTACAAAAGTCAGTGAGAATTACATGTTTGTGTGAAATTTGTTTATTACCTTATTTGTGGTGATGTTTAATGCAGAGTACTCGAATGCTGAAGCAGAATCAAAACTGGCTGATTTTCCTCCATGCAAATTGAGCATCATCAGCCTACTATCCTCCAGCCAACTTCATGGTTGCATTTTTTACGAGAGTTTTGATAATATAAATCAGTTATGGTAATTGATGACTTCCAAAAGTTTCAGTTTCTCTCTCTTTTTTTTTTTTTTTTTTAAATTGTTAATTGCTGGTTAATGTGATCATCCATTATATTGCAGATTCCAGCAACAGTTTAAATGAAAGGTTAAAAAAAAGATTGGCACATGCAGTTTAGACATCATTTGAGGGGGTGAAGATGCTGTTCAATTTGGCACTCAGGGACCCATAGCTGACATGCTAGTGTCAGGGCCGGTGAACCATATCTGACCAAGACTCTCTTCCAGCTCTCCATCGGTACCCCAAGTAACAGGCCTAGCCTGACTAACGGAGTAGGGATTCTAGTAGTTCCCATGGCAGTGGAGTCTGCACACCCCCTGCTTTTTAGCTCTTCATCGGTACCCCAAGTAACAGGCCTAGCTTGACTGACAGAGTAGGGATTGCATTAGTCCCCATGACAGTGGAGTCTGCACACCCCCTGCTTTGAGGTCTCCATCGGTACCCCAAGTAACAGGCCTAGCTTGACTGACAGAGTAGGGATTGCATTAGTCCCCATGACAGTGGAGTCTGCACACCCCCTGCTTTTTAGCTCTCCATTGGTACCCCAAGTAACAGGCCTAGCTTGACTAACAGAGTAAGGATTGCAATAGTCACCATGGCATTGAAGTCTGCACACCCCCTGCTTTTTTAGCTGCGTTCAGGGACTGAAAACCATAGCCACCATAACCTGGTCTCAAACTGACATGATGCTGAGTCTGAACATCTTCACTGCATCAGCTGCAAAGAACATCAACTCACAGTTCCAGGGAGATTAAAGAATGAACAGTTTGTTGCTGCTGTAGCTCACTATGACAAGCAGATTCTGATAGAAGCAGTCATGAGAGAAGCTGTACAGAAAAATGACTGTGATGGAAAAAAAAAAGAAAGTTGCCTTTCAACTCCAAGAAACAAATGGTCTCTTGAAAATCTACTTCTGTGATACAAAATACTTGTTACAAAACATTCTCCTTTTTTTTTTTTCTTGTTTTTTCATTTGTAAAAATGTTTGCATGTTATCACTGTTTTAGTTCCATTAAATTTTAAATAAAGTTTTAATAATTAGTCTTAATTATTATATGTACCCTTTTTAGATGTGAAAATGGCACATGAGAATCGGAAAGACAGTGGCTTTGGAGGACGGGGTTTTCGTGGTGATGAACGAAGAGGAAGAGGAGGGTATACATCATCTCTCTTTTAATAATTTTCTTACAGTGTGACAGCATCTTACATTTTAAAAAATTTCATTACTGCAAAACTGAATGGTTTTGGAAATTTCACATACATTGATAAATTGAGTGGTTGAAAAATTTATTAAAAATCAGTCGGAAAATCAAAAATGTCTAAATGTATTTTCTGTAAAATGAGACAAATACTGACAACAAAACAACGGAGCAGTTAAAGCTGTGAATTGTCAGTTGTGCAAAATCATTGCTGCTTAGTACGGCTCAGAAACAGGGACACTGAGAAAAATGGAAAAGAATGGTCAATATGGCCTCACTCCTGGCAATGGGAAGATCCAGAGGGACACTAAGGGAAAAGGGAGCAGAGGGACACTAAGGGAAAAGGGAGCAGAGGGACACTAAGGGAAAAGGGAGCAGCAGAGGAATTTTTTTGAAACCACTGAATTAAATGTTGTTTGAACTTTCAGAAGCAGTAATTGTTTTATATTGTACATTGGATAAGGATGGTATTTTTTGTTTTATTTTTTATTGACTCTTCTGAGTGGCAGAATTTTGATGATTTGCTTGCATGCTTTTTTTTATTACTCAGTTTAGTGACGTTATATTTGGTTAAATTCTTCATTTTTCATTTATTTCATTTTTTAAAAAAAATTTTAGCTTAACTTTTATCTTAAGCAGAATGTCAGATGGGCCTGCGTGCCCAATTCTTAACCCTTTTGAAATAAAGATCACTCAGTCAATCTTTTGTCAGGTTTTTTTTTTTTAAATAGATTTCTAGGCATCATTTGTTCTACACTAGCTTCTACTGTTGTTGAATGTATGGGTGAAAGATTATATGTATTAGTTGTTCATTCAGCATTTATTATTCTTAATACTAATGCTAGGAATAAAGTGATGTTGCATGAAAGCTGAGAGATGAAAGGCAGAATCTTATGCAAGCCAAATGCCTGACTCTTCACCCTTTGAAAACAAAGTTTGTTTGCTCTGATTAGCCTGCGCATGCTTTTTATCCCTCTCCTACTTCTAGACATCTCTGAATTTAAAATGGTGATTACTGTGACTTTGTTATGTAATTACAGATACATAGAATTATTTAACTTGAGTGGAATGTGAAAAAAAAAATATTTGGCGTTGTCATAAGCAACATTTAAACTTGTAGGCGTGGAAGCCGCTTTGGCAATTCAGAACGAGACAGATCACCGCTGCGAGATGGCCGATTTCGAGATCGGTATGCGGACTCTTACCACGGAGGTGGAGGGCCAAGAAGGAACTATTCAGAAGCTGGGTATGTAATATACATGATGCGATGTAAAGATTAATGTTCTTTATTGTGAAGCAAAAAAAAAAAAAAAGTTTAAGTGTAGTTTTTTTTGTTGCTTTTTTTTGTGTTCCAGTGTGTGGTGATATTATAGTGTATATTACCATATAACAGGATTGTTGAATTCATTAAAAAGTTTCTGATTCTAAACTGTTCTCTGTAGCTAATTGAAAAAAAGCCGAGTAGTCACGAAGAAAATCAAATTCCCCCTTCATTAAGAATGTCAGAATAGGGCATTTGGAACATTGTTGCAGAAGCTTATATCATTCATTTTAAGCCTTTAAAAGTTCTCAGCTGCTGACACTTCACATGTGACCTTAAGATGGGGTCACATTCTTATATATTAGTTTACTCATGTATTTAGTATTCACATCTGCTTTCAGATGTTTTAAAACATAAGTATTTTTAGTTTGGTAAAATCTTTTTATTTAATTTCATTAATATTTCCTGCATTTTAGTAGCAGAGAGTTTCAGTATTCATTTGCCATTGTTGGGGGGGGGGTGTGTACTTCCTCTAATGATCTGAAGGAGTTGTGTTGTTGTTCCACTCTCTACAGTAGAGAGTTTCCTGCATACAGAGCATGGAGATGCCATTGACAATCAAGAAAGACCGATGGACACTGGGAAAGACCAGAATCCTCACTGGGAAACCATCCCTGAACTGGGCTGGTCCAGGCCAGCAATCCTGTTAGTTGTCATACTATTGCTACAAAGTCCAAAAAGAAGAAATGGCCCCAGGATTCACCGAAGTGGGGGGGGGGGGAGAATAACGGATCCACAGGTGACTATATGGAAATGACCATGCCCGTCCCAATTAATTTGAGTTTAGAATAGCGGATAGTGTATCCATGCATCTGTGCCAGGAAATTTAACACTCAACGTGGCATGAAGATACACGGAACGAAGAAGGGATGTGGCAGTTCCTTGTTGCCCAATACTCAACAGTGCACTGTGATGCTAGTCTCAGATAAGACATTAAAAGATCTCTGTCAGGATATAAACCACAGTACAGAGAATATTCAAGTTGAGTTAGGCAGCAGGGAGGCAGTGCAGGCCTCTGACGAGACCAGAGACAAAGTTAACTTCCCATAAGTAAGTGTCAAAAGCATATGAGAAAACCTGGACACAGGATTATGCAAAGAACTGGACAAACAGCTGAAAGGGAAAAACCTTGAGCGAGAACTGGAAGCATTTGGTAACATCATATATCTTCACTGCCATAAAGAGTTTGGAACCAAACAGTCAGAAAGAGAAAAACTAACACCAAGAAAGTCCAGAAGACGGAGGAAAATAGAAGCAATAAGACAGCAGAAGAACCATGCCCGGAAAATGTTCAAGAAGGCACACGAATCAGAAAAGGAAGGACTAAGACAGGTTTGGCAGCATCTAAAATCCCAGCACAATGCCCTTTGCAGAGCTGAAGGACTATATAAAAGGAAGAGGGAAAGCAAGAGAGAAGTTCTATAGAGATTGCTTTGGTTTTGCCAAGCAGCTATTTGAACAGCTAAAATCAGGTACACTGAAAGCAGGTAAGGAGGTACAAGACATCTTTCTCTCTCTCTCTCTCTCTGAACCTTAAATGCCCAGGGCACATGGGGCTTCTACAAGGGTTTTCCACAAATGCCTGTCCTTTGCCTTTTTTTCTGCCCTTGCCCTAGTGACCCCTCTATTGCTCAACATCCTCTCTGTTGTTCTTCTCCATGTCTGTTTTGGTCTACCCTTACTTCTTTTCCCCTGTGGTGTCCATCTTAGTGCTATTTTTGGTAGTGAGTTGTCAGTCATTCAGAGCACATGTCCCAACCATCATCAGCATCTTTCCTTAATAATTGCTGTCATTGGCTTCATCTGCATTTCTGCCAACAATATGTTATTTCTTATGGCGTTTGGCCAAAATATTTTTCTAATTCTTCGTAAACATTTAGTATGGAACTTGTTTTCTATGGTTTTGGTGATTTTCCAGCATTCACTTCCATAGGGTAGTACACTAAGAACATTACTCTTAAGTATCCTGATTTTCGTATTCATGCTTAGTATTTTTAGATTTCCATATAGTCTGCAGCATAGCAAAAGCCTGGTTTGCTCTAGTAAGTCTGCTGTTGATGTCCTCTGTGCTGTCTCCATTTTCTGCTACTCTACTCCAAGATATACAAATTCATTGACCTCCTCCAATAACTTGCTATCTACTCTGAGTACATTTCTGTTGTTCACATTGGAACATATGCAGTCAGCATGTAGAGTATCATTAGGTCAAGGATGCTACACCTGGCAGCACAACAGAGTGCTGCAGGAACTAGTAGCCATTATAGACAGGGCAAAAGATAAATAACAGCAAAAGGGGTGAGGTCCCGCCTAAATATTTCATAGGTGCTGGTATGACATTGAATATTGAAATCAGGGACATTCCCTTACCATCACTGCTAGATGGTGGAAATGACTGGGATGTGATAGCGGACCTACCAGGAAGAAGAGAGTACCCGACTGTCATCAAGAACACAGGAATGTGACCGCACATTGTAGCGTACTCCATAGAAAAACAGGAATTAATAATAATCGAGCTTACGGTTCTGTACGAAACAAGGATAGAGGACCAGCGTGTGTTCAGATGTGAGAAGTACAATGATCTGGTCAAGCAACTGAGGCAAGGGGCAGGAATCAGGGCAGAAGTGATAGCTGTAGAAGTTGGAGCAAGAGGATTCGTAGCAACATCAGCATATGACCTATGTAAGCAACTGGGCATAAAAGGACAAGCAAGGGCATTGAAAAATATTTCAGAAACAGCAGAAAAAGCCTCACGCTGGCTGTGGAGTATGCGAAGCAAGCATTGAGGGCTTAAATAATTTCATTTGTCACAACTAATACCAGTTCTCCATAGCTAAATCACTAAAGATGCACTTCAAAGTGCAGTGCCAACTGGAAGATCACGGGTTCAATCCCGAGACAGAAAAAAAAAAGATCTAATGATCTGAAGGAGTTCTGTTGTTCCGCTCTCTACAGTAGAGAGTTTCCTGCATAAGCAGCATAAAAAAGTGGCCATATGTTTTTATCTATACTTCAAGGGCAGTTGTAGAGCAGTTTTTTGAACACATTAGAAGATATTTCTATTATCATTGTCTCAGGGACTTTGGGCCAAGAGAATCCTATTACCCAGACCCATACAGACGACCATATCCAGACCCATGGATAGGAGATGACCAATACAGGTAATGAATGTGTGAGAAGCAATGGTAGTTACCATGAAATCTCAGGCAGGTTTTACTTAGAGTTAACATCAGAAAAATAGTTCCAATTCTATACAGTATATTTATAATTAAATGTCGGTCAAATCATTCTCGGACTGTACTTATTGTAGTCGTACTGTTCAACAAATAAACAAAGGACACCAAAAGTCATTACTTTCGAGCCTACTGAGTGGGTTAGCTGTTTGATGTTGTACTATCCACACGTGTTCATTTTCTACACATGGTTTTGTGATCTTGTGTTAGGACTGTTCTGCGATTGTCGCAATGGCTGGTAAATTTGAGCAGTGTGCTTCTTCAAATTTTACGTGAAGCTCGGCAAATCTGCTACCAAGGCCCTCAGAATACTTTTTAGGCTTTTGGCAAACATTCTTTAGGTCAGATACAGGTTTTCAATTAACGTGCACGTTTCAAGGCCAATCAGTGTCTGTCCAAGATGACAAGCATTGAGAATGACCAGTCACCAGCAAACACTAGAAAATGTAGGGGAAATTTGTGAACTCATCCATGAGGACTGTTGCAAAACATCAGCTCTCTCACATGTTTGGAATCGGTTATGGAGTCTATCAGGAGATACTTATGGAAAACCTGAACATGCATCATGTTGCTGCAAAGTTTGTCCCACAGCTATTGACACTCCATCAAAAGCAGTAGCATTTTGATGTGTGCTTTGAAACAACGGCCCAGCATTTGTCTCTAGGATCATCGCAGGTGATGAAATTTGAGTTGACCTAATCCCGTGTGACTTTGTCTTGTCTTCTAAAATGAAATTGAAGCTGAAGAAATGTGGCTTTGGAACTTTAGATGAAATCGAAACAGAGTTGCAGACAGTATTGGATGGTCATCATGTAAAGGACTTCCATGGTGCTTTTGAAACATGGAAGAGGTGCTGAGATCACTGTGTATGTTCCCAAGAGGACTATTTTGCTGGAGACTACAACTGATTTTAAATAAGGTGAGCCTGTAGTTTTTTTAGGACCAGTCTGGGAAATATTCTGAAACCAATTCTTATGTAATGCTTAGATTCTTAATATCAGACAAAGCTGTGCAGAAGTCACATTGTCAGGCAAAGCTGTGCATAATTTACAATGCCAAACAAAGTTGTGCAAAACTTACAATATCAGACAAAGTTGTGCATAAGTTACAGTGTCATGGAAACCTGTGCATAAGTTATAATGTTAAACAAAGCTGTGCAAAACTTAGTGTCAGACAAAACTGTGCGTAAGTTACAATGTGAGGCACAGTTGTGCACAAGTTACAATATCAGACAAAGCTGTGCGTAAGTTACAATGTGAGGCACAATTGTGCACAAGTTACAATATCAGACAAAAGTGCGTAAGTCATAATCTGACTGTATAACATATATATCAGACAAATAGCATAATCTCTGAGATTTAGATGGCCTAAAGTATGTTATATGATATCGAATGGCTAAAATTTTGTTTGTTTTAATCTTGATTTTTTTTTTTTTTTTCTTTTGTTTTTCTTAGAGTATCTGTATTGCTGTGAAAAATACTGAAGTTTTCAAGATTTGCTCATTGACACATTTTCTTGAGCAAAATAGCCTGTCCAATTCAAAAGTGAATTTTCTTGTTTGTACATTATAGTATTCAGCTGAAACACTGACTTTGGTTTGAAAACTTATGCGTTGTTTGGCTTAACATTGCTGCCACTTGTTGAACTGTTGAGGGTGGAAGTAAATAGGGAATTCTTTAGATGAGATGTTCCAAGAATGTTACTGTTTATTGAGCTTTTCATGTTTTCATTGTCTTTTGTATAGATATGTATACTTAGATTGTTATCAGTATGTGGTTCTAAGTCTTCTCTGATTGATTAAATTCCACATTACTGGGTCACCTAGCACCAGTTCAGAATGAACTGTCCATGTGTGAGGTTGGATATGAGATACATCAGTCCCTTACACTACCTGGAAATCCACATCATGTACCGTGCGTTTACTGGCTCATGCAGATATACACTGCCAGATGTGGCATCAAGGGATTGACCTGAAATGGAGGCCGGGGCAGTGATAAAATTTGAGCAAGACTTCATTTTTGTTGTAGGGCTGCGGATTTAGTCAGATTTAAAACTTGAACACCAAAGAAGAGTGCTCCATATACATAATGCATGATGTTAAATGTGGATTTCTTGCTGTGGGCCTATCCATATTTTTCGTGCTTTTAGCAGTTTTGATACAAGCCTTTTTTTTTCATGCTAAGTTCTTGCACCATGTGATTTTAAAAAAAACAAAACATTACTGCTATTTCTGTGCATTCACAGACGAGATCCATATGCTGATCCATACAGAGATCATTATAGTTCAAGGACACCAGCACTTCCTCCAGTTATTGAGTGTGATATTTTTGTTACTGATTCACAATTACGGTAAGAACATTTTTCCACATATTTTGGGCTTTAAGTCTTTTTGTTTTTTACCTTTTTTTTTTTTTCATTGCAAGGTATATTCACATTAATTTCTGTTCAGGGTGGGTACATCTCCCACCATTTCATTTCTTTTGTGTGTTTAGTGCATCATAAAGCCTTATACACATTTTCTTACATCATGTTATCTGTTCAGATGTGAAGCACTATAAACTCTTGGCAGCATGTGAACTCAGATTAAGACATTATATCAGGTAGATTTCTTTTCAGAGTGGATCTAAAAAGCTGCAGGCTTTGTCACGTTGGAGACCATGGTAGTCTCTATGGAGGGTAGTACATGTTCTCATGTTTTTACACTGATGGTTTCACTGAAAGTAGTCAGTCCCTCAGCAGACCAGACTGTTTGTGCTAAAACCGTGAGCAAACAAGCAGCCACCTGAAATCAAGCAGCACCCGATTTTGTGTCACAAGACCCACGGCAAAGGTAGTCTGGAAAAAATAAAAAGAAAGATAATGGTGTAAAAGTCAGAATTAACAAATTAATGTCAGAAAGTAAACGGACATTATAGTCTAGTCTGATTTGGTACCAAACAGCCCAGAGAAGGAAATTAACATTAGAATGTAGACAGCTTGCATGAGTTGTGCTTGACCTGAGCTTAGAACTTGGCATCTGTAACTTCTCATACTTGTAGAACTTAAGTTTATACAGGGTGTTTTTAAAGTCTCACTTCACTTTCTGTGTAAAAATGAAGAAAATGACATCATAAAAAAATATGCTGCACAGACAGTCATGAAGAAAAATGCAGTGAATGGTTGCCATCTGCTGGAGAAACAGTGTGGTGTTGGCAACGTAAGAAAGAATTTTTTGGTGAACAAGTGTTTAGAAATGGCGGTCGATACACACGAGGTTGTTAAAAGATTTATAGCAAAATTTCCTGATAAACAACCTCTTCATCGCACTATGGTAAGAAACTTGTTGAATAAGTTTCATGATACAGGAACTGTGGAAGATGCTCCACAGTCTGGTAGGCCTGCTGTGTCTGAAGAAAAATGTCTAGATATCCAAGACAGAATCCTGAAAAGTCCATGCAAGTCCTTAAGGAAAATGAACTGAACGTATCACTGAGCACAGTACACAAAATTCTTAAACATCGGTTAAATTTTCATCCATACAAGATTTCTATTGTGTCTGAGCTAAAAGAGTGTGACAGTCAATCCAGAGTCAACTACTCCACATGGTTTTGAGCATTTTGAGCTGAAGAAGACGAGTCAATTCTTGATTTAACATTTTTCTCTGATGAGGCATGATTTAATCTATCTGGATACGTTAATAGCCAAAATAATTGTATTTGGAGCAGTGTTAATCTCGATGCATTTCATGAAGCGCTGCTACACGATGCGAAAATTGGGGTATGGTGTGCCGCCAGTAGAAAATATTTAATTGGACCAATTTTCTTCAGCAACTCTAAAAATGCCAATCAGTACCATACTGACGCTCTAGAACCTTTTTTTAGAACAGCTGAATGAACGTGAAATTGAAGAAGTGTGGTTCTAGCAAGATGGTGCAACTGCACACACAGCTAGAGCAACACACGTTTTTTTGGAAGAAATTTTCGCAAATCGCATAATATCTCGTGGAATTTGGCCTGCTTGTTCTCCAGATCCATTAGATTATTATATATGGGGTTTTTTTTAAAGAAAATGTTTACAAAAATAATGTACGAACAAGTGAGGTCTTAAAGAAGCAGTCAGAATTACCATTCAAGAAATAACAACAGACATGTTGCACAAGGTATTTGACAATATGAAGAGACATGATTGTTATAATTGAATATTTCAGTGGTACATTCCAGCTAACCCAAAAGCACTGTATCATTGCAGTCACTATTGTAACTAATTAAATGACTTTTTTGAGCACATTTTGTAATGATGTCAGTTACTTCATTTTTTCAATTTTTTTTTTTTCATAGAAAGTATAGTGAGACTTTAAAACACCTTGTATGTTGGAATAAGTTTTTCCCCTTTTAAGACACCCTATATATACTATAATCTGACAGTTTCAAGAAACTAACAGGAAGCACCTTAGCCAAACACATTATGGAAAACAAAAGACATCAAGCAAGTCAGTTGGTATTTAAAGGGATATGGCACATGTCAGACAAATAAAATAACAAAACAAATAATAGCTGAAATATGTATCAATGAGGAAACATTGGAAGAAGTGGAGAATTTTAATATCTTGGATCACTACTAATAATGGAGATGCAGACAGAACTACAAAAATAAGATTTTTAAGGGCACACATCTTTCCTATAGCAAAATATGCCTGTGAGACCTGGACACTTAACAAAACAGCTGAGAAACACATAAATGCCTTTGAATGTAAATGCTACAGAAGAGTTCTTCAGATGTCATGAACAACAAAAAAAAAGAACAAGTATATCCATAATACATGAACTTAATATTGAAGAAGGCTGGCTAGTAAAGAGGATTAAAGAGAGAAAACTTAAATATTTTGGACACATTAACTCTTCCCGTACTGCGTAAAAAAACACGGATGTTACGTTGGTACCGATGATGATGTTACATGGCCGAGCGGGTGTTTTCATATAAGGGGGTCCCTTTATAAAATTCATTGTAACAAACAAACTCCTTCATCAACACGTGTGTATCTCATATTAAAATAAGTGGAAATGAAAGAAGATTCCTTAAATGAAGTTATTTATCATTTAAAAAAAACAAAGAATAGAAAAAAAAACAACTGTTCTGAAAAGCTGGAACGATTTTTTGGCGCTAAAAATATTTTTTTAGGGCTGAGCACTAAAATCAAAGTTTTACATACCTGAAATGTGCCAGAATCCAATGCAGAATGTTTATTCCGGAACCAAAACATCGATAATTGCGGATGCTTTTGATATCCAATAAATCTAACAGGTCTACAGATGTGAAAAACACATTTAGTAAGCTAGGTCTAGTAGGTCAGTATGACCATTCTACCAACCAACCTCAAAAAAAGTAGAAAAAATTACACTGAAATCGATCCACTTCGTGATTTCCTTTCATTTCCAGCCTGACCGGATGCTAAAATAGCGTAACTTTGGAGCAGAAGAGTTCTGGTTGGCTAAATGAAAAGTTGCATCAAGTTTTCAACGAAAAAAAAATCAGAAGACTTAAAGGGTGGCATGGGATCCGACGGTAAAACCGGAACTGGACTTAAAGGGCAGCGCGGTACGGGAAGAGTTAAACATCATGATAGTCTAGAGAAGACCGTCTTGGAAAGGTACGTATTGGGAAAAAGAAAGAGAGGAAGACCAAGGTGAAGATGGTTGCAAGACATCATTGATGATCTGCAGATGAATGCATCAGCAGCAGGCCATCTTGCTCACAACCAAGAGGCCTACAGGAGTGCTGTTAGGGAAGCAAAGTTCCGCAAGTGACATGCAAATGACCGACTGGCACATCATGATGAATATGATTAGCAAATGACAGGTAGCATATTGTTAATGTGAAACTTAAAGATGTTTTCCGTCAACAGCATCTATGGTGAAACAGTGGAACGAAAAATCAAGGAGCACAATGTTCTTACAGCTGTTTCCATACTGCCAGATACTAGGACACCCTCACAGTTGGTAGAAGAGTTGACAGCTCAGGGTGGCTTGTTTGCCATCTTCATTAACCCTCAGAATGAGATACATCGTTCCCTTACACTCAACATTCTTCATGGCACCCCACAAGGTATGGTTTGTCATTTTTGTCACTCATGGTATGTGAACTGTTTCATCATGAACATTCACTAGTCATATGGTATCTTGCAAAAAAAGAATGAACATGAAGATAAGTTAGCACAGTAACTTTATCTGATTTGGGTCCCTTTTGTATTTCATTCACCCACTTTCAGCTAGACTGTAGTCCCATTGATATTTATATGAACTTGAATTTATATCTGTTATACAGCACAGATAACTACAACATGAATAGTGGTTTAGCTCCCTTCTTTTACAGCTTGGTCAGCTGAATTTCCCACAAGGGGAATCAGATTTGTATACTTTGACACAAGTCAGTTCACTTCTGATCAGCCACTTCTGTGATTTCGAGTTGTATGTTAATTTGATTAGAAAAAGCGCAGAGTTTGTACATTTGTCACTATAAAATGGGTGCATGACACCAAGGAGCATGCTTCAAGTTTTTTTTTTTTTTTTTTGTTCTTTTTTTTTTAGTGTGAAAATTGTGAACACTCAGCTGCTGCGAAGAATATTAAATGCCAAGCTGTTCATTTTTTGTTCCATTATTTATTAGGGGTATTTATCTGCATCCACAATATTAGCAAACCTAACAAATTAATAAGCTGTTTTGCTGACAGAGATTCATGTCTAAAAGCATAATAGGCTTGAAGTCTCTTTTGAATTCTGTGTGAAGTTTGCCGTGGATGTTATTTACGAGAAATACAGAAGCATAGCAATGTGAAATGCACACGGCCATGAATCCAAGAAGGGAAGTTGCAAAGACTTAACCGTATTATGCACAGTTTATTTGTGCTTGATACTTCAGCGATAAAAATAGAATACTGTTTAAAAAATGTGTCGGCTCACCATACATTTTTAATTATGATCTGTTATAACGGATTTAATTATTTCGAGATCAGTATAGCTGTATAGTATGATCCGACTAAATGAGCCCAGTGCTTGTGTTTAATTGTTCCAGCGTTCCATATTCTAAATTTGCATGAACATGCAATTGAGACAGATTTGCGGTTACCTGTGCCACAAGCGTGCAGATCGGATCATTGCGCTAATCACTAATTTATGTGGTCGGTGGCCGTTGTTTCATGCACTATAAATTTTATGTATTCCATCAGTCAACATGTGCTGTAAATTTTATGCACTGGATCCTTCAACATGCGCCATAAATTTTATGCATTTGATCTTTCAGTATGTGCCATAATTGTATACACTTGATATTCAGTAAGCGCTGTAATTTTATCCACATGATCTTTCAATATGCGCCATAATTTTATGTGCTTAATCTTTCAATATGCACTGTAATTTTATGCACTTTGATCGTTCAGTATGCGCCGTTAACTTTTTTGCACTTGATATTTCAACATCCGTCGTAAATTTTCTGCAACTGATCTTTCAGTATGTACCGTAAATTTTATGCAAGTGATCGTTCAACATGTGGCATACATTTTATGGAGTTGTATCTTTCGACTTGCACTGTAAATTTTATGCATTTGATCATTCAACACACGCCAAAAATTGTATGCGATTGATCATTCTATCTGTAGCATAAATTTTGTGCAATTGATCATTCAACAGGTGCCATAATTTTATGCGATTGATCTTCAGCATGCACCATAAATTGCGTGCAGTTAATCATTCAATGCACTCCATGAATTCTGTGCGATTGATCATTGAATGTGCACGATAACTTGCACTGAAAATTTCATGCAGTTGATCATTGAACGTTTGGCGTAAATCTTATGTTATTGATCATTCAACGCATGCCGTAAATTTATGCGATTGATCATTCAACATGCGCTATAAATTTACACAATTGATCGTTCAGCTTGTGGCATAAATTTTATGCAAGTGATTGTTCAACGTGTACCATAAATTTTATGAGATTGATCATTCAACATGTGCCATAAAGTTTATGAGATTGATCATTCAATGCGTGCCATGAATTTTATGTGATTGATCTTCAGTATGTGCCATAAATTTTATGTGATTGATCGTTCAGCACGTGCGATAAATTACTGTAAATTCTATGCATTTGATCTTTCGCCATGCGCCATAAATTTATGCAATTGATCATTCAGCGTGCACCATAAATTTTATGCTATATATCTTTCAACTTGTAGTGTAAATTTTATGCATTTGCTATCTTTCAACATGGGCCATAAATTTTATGCATTTGATATCTTTCAACATGGGCCCCTTATTATATTACACAGACATTCATCATTTATGGACAGTACAGCTCATAACAAACCTGTTATCTCTAATTTGAAAAAAGTGTACGTTTTTCTTATAAACGTAAAAGATTATTTGCAGGCAAATTAGTATTTGTGTTCTATTTTTTAAAAAATTTTTTTTTAAAATATTTCAACTAGTCTGCAATGAGTATTTCATATGAAGGTCACTGTAGTCCAAAATGACCAAATACAGCATTCCTTCTGGTCTTCTTACTGTCCAGGTAATAGAGCTTTGGGAAAACTTTAAGGTGTGTAAGCCATGTTAGCAAAATCGTAGGATGAAAATGATGATAGTTTAAACACTTTTATTAATTTTTAACCAGCTAGGAATTCAAAAATTTCATTTTAATAATTTCGTCAAAAATATATTTAACCTCTTCATATCAGTACATGTGAAAGGGTGTCATAGTGTTGTCACATCTTGTCATAGAGATGTATGTTGTTTTATGTTCAGATGTTAAAGACACGTGAAGATGTTTGCATATTTTTTCATTAGTCTGTGCCATATTTGAGCAAATTTTTTCCATCTTGAGCAACATCAATGTGTCTATTTTTAATACTCTACTAGCTGATTACCCAGCATTGTCCGAGTATTTATTTATCCCAATCTTCTGTTAGACAGGAAAATGAATGAATTCTATCTATAGTGTAAAATCGAAGTAATTTTATCTACAGGTATTTAAAAGTATAAATACAGTATACAAATTATAGAGTAAAGTCTTTTACAAAATTACTATAATATTAATTTAATTCAAAACTTGATTATAAACATTTTTAGTTTCACCTCCAGGAGCAAGAATAAATAAATTCTTGAGCAAGCAACATAAAATTGTCCATTGGAGAAACATGGCGATCTCAAATCCACTCCACATTGTTTAACTCTTCCCGTGCCGCAGTAAAAACGCAGACGTTCAGTTGGAACCAGAGTAAAAACGTGGGTCTTGATCTGTATAGGGGTATAGTTGTAAAATGGAATGGAAAATAGTATTTCCATGTACTTCCGTGTACTTATTATGTTTCAAAATGTAACTAAATGTATGAAAATTTCATAAATGCAGAGTTTTTTTTAGGAAAAAAAGAAGTAATGTGATGTTTTTACACAATGATTGTGCTCAGCTCACCATCGGCTAGGTCTAGATCTACACTACTTACCATCTGAGATGTCTAGATCTACTTGTCGATCTCATATTGTGATTCTCTGTTGCATTCTCGCTAAATTAATGTCTGAAATAACCTCCTAGCTATTTCTCCAGTCATCTAATATGTCTAGATCTACTTGGGATGCATTCAGGAGCAGTGGGATGGTCACAGACCATGTCCATACTCCTATCTACTTCATCAAAAATTGAAAATTTTCGATGTTTCTCTTCCTTTTTCTCACTCAGCATTGCTCGTAACTAAGCACTCTTTCACCATTTTGAAAAGTGTCACCAGAAACGCGGACGAAATATGTACAATATAAATGTTATACCAGCTGTTTAATGAAACAAACCAATCGTCAATATATTGACCATATGTACAATGTCAGAAAACCGGATGGACACTTTAGCGACCAAAGGCACGGGAAGAGTTAATAGACTGCCCCTGTGGCTTGTTGATCGTGATCGAGAACACAAGTCTCACTGGAAAGTGCAATCTCTTAAAGTTAAAAGGGAGATCCATCGGAATGCATGGTAACCGTGGGATAAAAACTGTTCCACCCTCTCCCCTTCCTGTTAAGATAGTCACATTATTACATTGCCCAGGATCTTCTTTACACACAACCTTGGGCCATTGCAAAGTTTTGGCGGGTCAGGGTTCTGTAGTAAAATAATTGGAGATCCGACCATAAGTAAAAGATGATGTGGTGGCAGTCCAGCTGGATCAAGAGAGGTTAGGAACTCTGGCGGGAAAGTGACGAACTCATTGGCATCTACTACGATATCAATAGACCTGTAATTGGTGACTACATCTAGTAACATGGCAAGTATTTGATTGTTTATTTCGTGGACATATTTATTTTTAGCAGCAAGAATGGCCCTCTCTTGCAACCAGTTCAAATTGTGATAGTGTTGAAAAACAGCCAGATAGACTGCCTCTAATAGCTCTGTGACGGACGACATCAGATTACAAAAATTGGATGGCAATTTTATCTTGCCAGAAGACTCAACTGCTAATCTACTGTCTCCGGTCTCCAGTAGTTTGATTGAGAAAATTTGAGCACTATCATCCAACAGATGTACTCTCATGTTTTATTTTAAAGTTATCTTTCGCACGTCTCCACAAAAATGAATGATTTAAACATGCGTGGATCTCATCGGCCGGCGTTGACTTTGGGATGACGGGCAGAGTTTGACAAAAGTCTCCACAGAGGAATACCAGAGCTCCTCCCATCAGGTTGTCGTTTCCTCTCAGAGTGACGTCAAGGGCCTCAAGAGCTTTCCTGTGAGCCATGGTGCATTCATCCCATACGATTACTTTGCATGTCTTGAGCACCTGCGCCCAACCACTTGCCTTGCTTATGTTGCAGGTAGGATTTTTCGGCCTGGCGATGTCAAGTGGCAGAAGAGCAAAATAAATGAAACTGTCACATTCACTGAAAGATTATAAACTGAAAGACTTGCCTAGTTAGCTTTCCTTAAATACGACCATCTAAGATTTGAGTGGGTGCTGGAACTTTCTCGAACATCATGAGTCCAAAACTGGGGCATAATGAGTTCTAAAACTTTCCAGAAAGGACCACAGAAGTTCAGTTCATTTCCACAATCTTTTAGAAGGTTCTACAAAGGTCTGTTCATTTCCACAACCTTCTAGAAGGTTCTACAGAGTTTATTCGACTAAACTTGGGTGTAAATGTCATCGGGACTGTCACCAATCAGCTTAGTTACCCCGAAAATTATAGATTCGACACCAATCTCAGTCATTTTGGACAGTTTACTTTTCACCTCTTCTCACCTCACATGCCGACGGGGGCTGAACTTGGACTTAAACAGCATCAGGAGTGTCACTATTCATCTCAGCAACCCCTGAAGACTATGGATTTGACACTAATATCTGTCATTTTCAATTATTTTTACATGTCACCCCCCCCCCCCAAACTCCCACCCTAGGGGTGTCGTACCCCCACAGCATTTTTTTTTCTCAGATTGTAAGTCATATGTGTACCAAGTTTGGTTGAAATTGCTCCAGGCATTCCAGAGTTATGTTGGAACATACACACACACACACATCCAACAAGATGACCTCATCTATATATATATGTATGTGTATATATGTATGTGTATATATATATAGATGAGGTCATCTTGTTAAAAAGCTTGTGGGGGCACAAAGATTAAACCCTTTAGCTTTATGTAAAAAAAAAATGGGATGACGGTGAAAGTAGTGGCAGTGATAAAGTAAAGATGGTTATGCATTTATAATGATGAGAGTAAAGGTAGTTGCAAATGATAATGATTATGTTCGTGGTAATGAATTATAATTTCGTGACATGTGCTCATGACGATAATGAATAATGAAGGTGGTAGCAACGATGGTGATATGATGATGCTGGTGTCCAGATGGATAGTTTTTCATTATTTGATAACTACAGACCAATGTCACTTCAGTTTCTCATAGAAATATTGCATTTCCCTGCGAATCAGAACGCCATCCTGGAATGTCGCTGTTGACCATTCTTGGATCATACAAATTCAGATGCGGTTTCAACACTTTCAGTGTTGCCATCATTATCATAAACATCACTCTCATGCAGAGGATCTAAATTGCCTC
This sequence comes from Achatina immaculata, assembly GCA_009760885.1. Classification (NCBI taxonomy): domain Eukaryota; kingdom Metazoa; phylum Mollusca; class Gastropoda; order Stylommatophora; family Achatinidae; genus Lissachatina; species Lissachatina immaculata. The sequence goes on from CM019716.1 coordinate 73,741,326, forward strand.
TGTCTGTATAAGTAGAAACATTGGTACCGTCATGCAATAAGTCCACATTGTCTCCGAAACAAATGAGTTTAATACGGCCAGTCATTGTTCTCAAAGTATATTCCATAACGCAGCATAGCTATATTTAGCTTTACCCTTATTCAGAGAAGGAAGTAGAGACAGTCTATTGTCAGGACCAGTCACTTATTATTTTTACTTTGTTGCTGGTAATAAAAAGGATACATACAAACATGTGAACTTGTGTGAAATGGCAACTAAAACCCATTTTCAGATCTTAACACAATTTTCAGATCATTTTCATGTTATTTTTCAGAAATAAAATTATTAATTCAATAAACTGTTTGCATTTATTTCCCAGATAGAAGAGAATGTATAATGAAGAAAGTCACAGTTTAATTTTACTTAGGCCATGATCTCTAGTGCTGTGTCATTTTAATGTAGTGAAATATCCTTGGCTGTTATCGTGTAGCATGTTTTGGTCACCTCATGTTGTGATTTCCACTACTGCTACACTCACAGTTCCTACTACCTTGAGGATTGTGGAGAAAACTGTACACAAATTGAATGGAAGGCAAAGGGAAATTATTGCAGTACTTCCAAATTGTGCTTTACAAATGCTGAAAGCATGTTTAAAACTCTTTAAAGAAATGACATATGCTCTTAATTGTGTGCTCTTCCAGAATTCCTTTATTACAGAATAATCAAATGATAAGTAGCTGCAGGAAGCTTTGATAATTATGTTCATGTTATCTTTGAGCTTTCATCACCGGAAAATGCGATGACAGATCTGCTGGATTGAAGTGCCGTCTGCTAATGTCCATTAGAAAGGAGTGAGGGTGATTGAAAAGAAATATAAATAAATAAATTCACTTCTGTTTTCTTTTGGCTGTAAACTGAAGGAAAAAAACAGTACATTATTTTTAGTACTGTTTTTGTATTGGGATATTATTCTCTCTCTCTCTGAACCTTAAGTGCCCAGGGCTCATGCGGCTTCCACAAGGGTTTTCACAAATGCCTGTCCTTTGCCTGGTGAGCCCTCTGTTGCTCAACATCCTCTCTCTTGTTCTTCTCCATGTCTCTTTTGGTCTGCCCTTACTTCTGTTCTCCTGTGGTGTCCATCTTAGTGGTATTTTTGGTAGAGAGTCGTCAGTCATTCGGAGCACATGTCCCAATCATTGCCTGCGTCTTTCCTCAATAATTGCTGTCAGTGGCTTTATCTGCATTTCTGCCAACAAGATGTTATTTCTTATGGTGTTTGGCCAAAATATTTTTCCAATTCTTCATAAACATTTAGTCTGGAAAGAATTCAGCTTCATTTTCTATGGTTTTGGTGATTTTCCAGCATTCACTTTCATAGAGTAGTACACTTAGAATATTACTCTTAAATATCCTGATTTTCGTATTCATACTTAGTTTTGTTTTTTATTTCCATATAGTCTGCAGCATTGCAAAAGCCTGGTAAATCATCAGTCATTCAGAGCACATGTCCCAACCATTGCTGCGTCTTTCCTCAATAATTGCTGTCATTGGCTTCATCTGCATTTCTGCCAACAAGATATTATTTCTTATATTGACCAGTATAGTTCTGCCATAATGACATCTGCGCTTTCAAAATGGCATCCTTCAAGGTCTGTTTGATTACAGGCTAGGAAAGAAAAAAAACACAAGATCAAAGTCTGGAGAATAATAACAGTATTTTGAGTCATGAAATTACTGGACAGTCATTCCTGCGAAGGAATGCATGGTCTTTCATTGGTTGCCTACATTGCAGGATATTTCCTCCTGATATTATCCCCTCCCACATTTCAAGAGCTTAGAGTAGAATTGATAGTTCGCTCAGTTTTCTTATGGAATAAATTGTTTCTGAACAGCATCTTATTTGTTTTAAAAAAATAAAAAAAAACATCTGTCATACTTTTAACTGAATGTTTCTCATTGTGTTGCTTTTTTGTTTATGTCTTCTGTTTTTTTGAGGACCAAAATGAGAGCAGATTTTCCTACTGGAATGGTTGCTTTGCTTCTTGATTATAGCTGTAGATCTGTGTTTGATCACCGGTAATGATTTGGTTTTTTAAAAAAAATTCTGGATTATCATTTGAGATTATTGTTTGAGATCTTGACAGACTTTCAGACTCTGGTCTTTTTTATTTTTTTCCGTCAGCACTTGACACAGATTGTGCCACCAGTTCTTTCATGCTCAGATTTTCAGCAAAAACCATATAGCATAAACTCACAACATTACAACTGTGTCTGCAATGCTTTTACAGTGGTATTCAGATGTTAAACCTCATGAACAATTTCCATTATTTTTTTTTTCCATAGTCAAATCTGATGTTCATAATTTCTTCACAGATGTTCATTGCCGACAGAAGTTAATCCTTTGAAACTTGAGTACTCCCATTGCATCATCACTGATGCTTCTTTAAGCATTTTATGAATTTCTTTAGCCGTTTTACAAAGAGTTGTTTCAACACATTGGTTTTTTTAAGAAGAAGGCTGTGCAACAAATCACAGACACAAAGTGACAGTTAAAAAAAAACCAAACCACTTCACCACTTGCTTCAAAGTGTGAACAAAAAAATCAGTAGTAACTGCTAGCATCTCTCACAGTTCCAGATGAGAAAATGAAAACTGGCAGGAAACATTTTGATATGCATTTGTATTTCTTTCCAGTATTATGCAAACCTGAGCTTCTGCTGTCCTGAAAAGTTGGAAATAAAATGTAAAAATTTTAGCCACGTGTAATAATGTGTTTTACTTTTCAGCTTTTTAAAATGGATATAATGGTATGACTGTTTTCTTCCAACTGCTTTCTCCAATCATACAGAGCACAGGAACATGCCGCTTGATGATGCTATTGCACTGGTGGGCCACAGCTTTGTCAAATATGTTGATGACTTGCGCGAGAGAGCGCAGGCTTCAGCCGCCCCTCAGCCATCATCAACTGCGAATCGCGTTTTTCTGCCACCGTCCTCAGAGGTTGCGTATCTGTTAAACTTGCTGGCTGACAATCGGGCTGTGACTGTCGCAGAATTAAACACGGTTATCAAGTATCTCCAAGACCGCCGTGACAAGCTTATTGATGCGGAGAGTCGTCCTATTCTTACCAATGGTTAGACGACAGCTCTTACTTTTGAATATTTTGATTATTTTTGTGGCATGTTGTTCTGTCTTGCTTTATTATTATATATGAAGGGCAGCTGCGGTGAGGACTGAAAATTCACCGTCGCTGCAAATCATTTAAATTCGATTAAAACGGTCACTCTTATTCTTCTCAACTGGGGTTTTCCACTCTCTGCACAAGGATGTTAATGGCCATTTTCCTTCAAGTATGCAGTTATTGTTCTCAGATTTTCTTCTTTCTTGCACACAAGTCTGGCCATCTTATTCTGCCTTTACTCCAGGTTTCTCAGTTAGAAATGTTCCACCTATTTTGCCCTCTTGTTTTTCAGTGTCTTGGAATTTTTTTGCTTTGTGTCTAAGTTAAATATTGCTGTGTCCATGTGCTGATTAATGACTGATATTCATCTTGGACCTGTGAATTTCCTTTATCATTGCTTCTTTTAAAAAACTTTTCTGAAGCTGTAAGTCAGTATGATTGTTTTCTTGCAAGTGCATAATCTGCTTCATCAACACGAGTTTGGTGGTAATACTGTGTCTTGATAATCCCTGCTTCAGTTTTAGAAAAGTTTTTCTGCATTCTGTACAGAGCATATGTTCTCCTTTGCTCTTTTGATCTGTGACATGACCTTATTAAATGACAAGGCTCATTCATATTTCACATAATTCTTAGCTTTTCTATTCTTCTACTGTGTTGCTTATATTAGTATAAAATATCTTGCTTTATTCATTGACAATTCCCAGTTAATTTATTCATAACTGGTTCCATGTTGTGAAGAACAGCTTGATGCCAGATTAAATTCTTTTGTTTCTTTTAACTTTCCTTATATCTAGTATCTGTCCTTTCTCTTTGTTTTCCATAAATTCTATACGATTTACAGTTATTTCTGGATATTTTTGTTTATCAGAACAATATGTAGTAATTTCTAACACTTCTTGTTTATGTACTCTTTGTAACTGTTTTATTTTTCATTCATCCTACATCCGTTTTTATTGGTCCTTTGTGTGTGTCATTTGGCCTTGTGTAGAATTATCCTTTGACATTTTAAACAATTAGAAGCTCTCCTTCTTATTTTCCTGGAGTTCTCTTTAAATCTAAGCCCCATTAGTCACCTTTTTTCAAGGTAATTTTCACTGTGATTTTAGTGGTACACATCACTGAGATGAGTGATAACAAAATTATCACTAGAATGAGAAATGAGGACAGGCAAGACTAAGCTGCACAGAAGATAAATGATTGTGATTCATATAACTGTACAGTGCTAGTCAGATATCATCTAGGATGTCAGTGTAATAAGATGTTGATTAAAGAGCAAGGACATTAAAATCTCTTATTATGCAACTGTTCATTTCTGTCTTAGTTACTCAGTCCAAATGCTGACAGTAATCGTGCTGATGGCAGAGAGATTAGTGAATTTGCAGTAACCTACAGTAGAAACACCGCAAAAGCTATGACATAAATTTTTTTTAAAATTTAGATGTTTAAGTTAATATAACAAGGCAGGACAAAAGTCAAGTGTATATATGACAGCCAGAAAAATAAATGTTCTCAGAGATGTTGCAGAGCAGCAAAAAAACTGAAAGCACAAGGAAAGGACAATCAGAATTCTTTGAACACGTCACAAGAAGATAAAAATTAAAGAACCTGACAGTCACTGGAAAACTCCAGAGAACAAGAAGAATTGGAGGCTGGTGAAAAACTTCTGAATGGACTATCCGAGAAGCTGGAAAGGAAATAAAGCTCTTCTGATTATAAACAGTAAGTGCCACACAGATCAGTGTTGGGACAGCACACAATGTCAGCAGAAGAGACAAAAAAATCATCTATAAATATATAAAATAATTGGATAAGCATAGACATTGTTACGAAATGTCACATATCTAGGACACATGATAACAGATGGAACATGAAAATCAGCAAAAGAGTGGCTAAATGCATATTCAGAAAACAAATGATGTCTGTGCCAACAGAGGAGAAACACGTTATTGACATAAAGAGTTATTTAATTGTCATATATATGTACTAAGTGAACTGTGCAATGGCACAAAAGAGCATGGACATTAAACCAGAAAATTGAGAATTTTATTGAAATTTAGAATATACAGATATACAGAGTACATGAGCACTGTTAAATGAGAAAGCTAGAAATAATTTGGGCATATTACAAAACATAACAATATGCTATGGTGCAAAGGAATGTGATGACCACCGGACTATCAGCCTCTCATGTCACATAATGAAGCTGCTTCTGAGAATCATTATGAGAAGTACAAGGAAAAAGATAAAAATGGAAATAGCAGATGAACAGTTTTGATTTGTTGAAGGAAAGGGAACACACAATGCCATTTATGCTTTACGAACACTAACAGAAAGAGCTTTAGAAGTACAGACATAGGACATGCAATGAGAAGAGGGGGCATTGTAAATATTATAACAACAGGAAAAATAGAAGGAAGAAGATCAAGAGGAAGACCAAGAGAAATGATACTGGACAGTCTGACGGGATGGTGTGAGAGGAGTTCACCAAGTGAGTTGGTGACCTGCATGAAGGATCGTATACTCTGGAGAAGCATAATAGCCAACGCCAGTTGGCACAGCACCTGATGATGATGATGAACAATATGCTGAAGAAACTTAATGGAGCTGTCCTGGGTGGGGGGGGGGGAAGAACAAGAAATGAGAGCAATACAGGTGGATTGATGGATGGATAGACAAAACCTGAAGATAGGCAAGAGACAGCTTATCCCAGTGCAATCAAACCAAGAACAGAACAGCCATAGATCCACTGCAACCATCCTTTGATGCAGATATGGTAAATGGCTGTCATGAAGTACCTACATGCTGTAGTCATATGCCGCTGAAGAAATTTTACTCTTTCAATTTTTAGCCATTTTTTCCAGGTATTCAGTCCTTTTTTTTTCACAGTTGCCAGGGAATGTCCAAGGATTGTCTACTTTTTTTTCCTAGTATTTTAATGTTAACTTGAACTGTGAAGTGATAATTGTTTTCAAGTGTGTAAAATAAAAGTTAATATTTTGTGTAGCCTGTGCCATAGAACTGTGTGTATATTATTATTTCAATTTTAATTTCTAGCAGAGGATTTTGGCAAAACCCCGCCGTTACCTCATCAAGAGCAGCCTCAGCTTCAGAATCCTCCCAGTCAAGAAAATGCCCAGACCAACAGCAAAGATATCACACCGTCTCATCAAGACCTCACAAACAAGATTCTTGGCCTCTTCGCCAGCGCAGGAGGCAATATCCAGGGTGTACCACCAGCTAATGGAACACAGCAGCCAGCTGCTTCAGCAAAATCCCAACAGGAACCCCTGCACCTCCACAAGTTCCAGTTCCCTCAAGTGCTAGCCTCATCAACTTTGACAACCCAAATGTGCAGAAGGCACTGGACAACCTGATACAGAGCACCCCAAGTTTGCTAAAGAACATAAATACAAAAAATCCATTATCTGCAACACCATTGGGTGCTCCGGGCATTTCTGGCAACATTGGAGCAATGGGCAGTGGTATTTTTGGACAGATGGGAGGTATGGCTGCAGGCCCAACTCAAGGCAGTCAGCCTCAAGGACAGATGCAAGGTAATCAGAACCAAGCAGGCTTGCAGGTTGGTTATGGAGGGATGCAAGGACAAAGAGGACCTGGTGTTGGCCAAGGGCTCTCTGGATTTTCTGCTCAAAGCTTCTTCAATATGTCAGGAGGGCAGGGAAATATGGGACGAAACTATGGTCAGCCTTCTCAGCCTAGATATTGATTTCAAATGTTTTAATATACAGTGCAGCTATTTTGCTGTTGATGGCAAATGCATTTTTAAAAAATTGGATTACTTCATTTGTTTAAGCTTGGTTAGTACTGAAGTAACTGGGAGGTTAAGGATAAGATTTGTTGATTTGGCAGGTTGTTGATTACAATAAAGTGAATTATATCACAAACTGCGCAGTGTTCATTGTTTTAGTAAATATTAAGCTTCGGTTTTAGCCATCGCAGTTTTTAGTGGGCTTGACTTTTTTTTTTTTTTTGTCATTGCTGAATATGAACTATTGACAAAACTATAAACAAAACAAAAAAAATAATGATGTTTGTGTAATGTTTTTGAGTTATTACATCGATTGTGTCGGTGTATTAAAACATTGATTTCTCACAGCATTTTGGAGTTGTTTCTGAGATATTCATGACATGCAGAGATATTTTATGTGTTTGTGTGTATGTGTTTGTTTCTTTTGTTTTTTTTTCCCTCATGGTTTTCCCCCCAAATCTTAATAGATGTCTGGACAGTACAAAATGTGTGACTTGAATTTTTGTGTGTTAAATCTTGTAGCGTTGCTTGTTTGTAGCATTAGCTCAACGAATCTGTATTTTGTTCCATGGAAGAGATTTCTGTATTTGACAGAGGAACCATTTCTGCATGCAAGAAGTTCCTTTGATGATACAGTAGTTGGTGGTAAGTTATTTTGACCTCACGCAGTTATCTGTAGGCTAAAGGTGATTTCAGTTTATAACAGAAGTTTTTTTTGTTTTTTTGTTTTTTGTGTGCATTTCTTTTGTTATTTCGGTAAATAGGATTTGTTCTGCATGTCCATGGTGTTCATGGACATGATTTTTAAGTTGATCGTTGTGAGTCACAGAGACAAGGAACGTGGAAGATGTAATTAAAATGATAAGAAAGAGAAAACTGGATTACAAATTCGGCGAAGGGGTATGTGCGTGCGTGTGTATTAATTAAAATGGTTCATTAAATGTATTGTTTCTTCAGTTGCTTCTTCATGTAAAATTATCATGCATAAAGAATCCGAAATAAATATTTTGAAGTTTGTTTCAGCAGTTGCAACTCAGGAAGTGACCATGAACTTAGTTGTCAAAAGCAAAGCCAAGCAAAGATGTTTCATGACCCAGCTCTCTCTTCAGAATTTGTTTTGCTGCACTTACGCACTATGATTTCAAATAGACCACCGGAGATGTATTCATTCACAGAAAATTAAATGGCTTGTTTAAGTTAGTGCAGCATAGAAACACAACGGAAACAACTGAAGCCATCCAACACTTGGCATATTGTGACAGTGTAAGCCCTCGTGGCTCACAGCAAGGCCACAGTGAGTTAGAAATCAGTATACAAATAGAAATGGCAAGTACATTTAGCGAACTAAGAAAAGGCATAGAAGAAGTTTATAACCAAAGACAGAGGCTTTGATTTATCGACTTCACTACCCTGCACTTCTTGCATGCATCTGAAATTTGGATAATGTATTCAGGATGAGAAAGTTTTTATTTTCATGCCGTCACAAAATAATGTACAGCAAACAGCAGGACAAATTAATCAATTCTGAAGTGTTCCACGATGATACTTCCATTCATGATGAAAACATTTGGTAACAGAAGATGCATTTCCACTTCCATTCATGATGAAAATATTTGGTAACAGAAGATGATTTCCACTTCCATTCATGATGAAAACATTTGGTAACAGAAGATGATTTCCACTTCCATTCATGATGAAAACATTTGGTAACAAGATGATTTCCACTTCCATTCATGATGAAAATATTTGGTAACAGAAGATGATTTCCACTCCCATTCATGATGAAAACATTTGGTAACAGAAGATGATTTCCACTTCCATTCATGATGAAAATATTTGGTAACAGAAGATGCATTTCCACTTCCATTCATGATGAAAATATTTGGTAACAGAAGATGCATTTCCACTTCCATTCATGATGAAAACATTTGGTTTAAAGATCACCAGGGCATGTTCCAAGAATATATGATGACTAAATCCCCAAGCAAATATTTCACAGTGAACTTCTGGAAATAAAGAGACAACAGATTAGCCAAAAACTGAGACACAAGGATCCATGCAAGTCATGTGTAAGTGATTTTCCATTAGCCTCGAGGACTGAGAATAACTGAAGAGAGATCTTGGCACATGGAGAGTTACTCTACATAAAGGTGATGCATCTTTTGAGAAATGAAAGACAAGGACATAAGAGTAGAGAGTCTGGACCTTGCAACATAAGCTTGGTTTGTTGATGGTGTTGTCGATTATGTCAGTCTGATATTGTTAGAATCAATCATAGGAGAAAAGTGGTTTGACATGTTTCACAAATACCTAACATCTGTCTCCTTGAAAACGGTCCTCAAGGATGTAAGGAGCCATAATTATTATTTATAAACAAGAACATAATTTTATAAAAGATCCCCAACTCCAAAGTGAGCATTTGCTGTGGTGATTGCCAGAACTCCATTAGTGGTTTTGATCTATTCCGAGCAAGGTAATGACCGCATGCCTGGGTAACTTGGTTGCAACTTCCAGTGTTTTATTTTTCAGTTTGAGTATGAAGAAAGCCTTATCAGAATGAAGTTGTGCTGTTGTCACTACTGTAGTGTTATGCAAGGCTGATTTTTGTATAGACTTGTTTAATATCTTTGTTTTGTTTTTTGTTTGTTTTTTTTTTTCTTGGAAGTTTTGCAAAGTGATGTAAAGTGTTGTTATGTCAGTGTGAACTATACGCCCATATCATTTGGTATCTGTTAAATACTTGTAATACAATGAGAAAGTATGATGATTTCAATGTTCTGTAGAAGATTTGGTGAGATGCAAGTGTCCAAAAAACTAACTAATTCTGTGAGAAGAGATGGTGACTGTAAACTGGAATAATGCAGACTCTAGGACCAGAGTAAAAAAGAAAGGTGTTTGCTGTTAAGAACTTAGATAAACTGTTTTTGCTTATTAAAGCTTGGAATTTAACCTAAATATGAAGTTTTTGATTGTAAAAACTTAGAAGAAGATACAATTATTTAAGTAGCCTTGATCAGCAGCAGTCCTGACTATTGAAAGACACATTTTGAAGAAATAGAATTTAGAAAGGCACTGTACTTGGCCTTTATTTATTTTTATTTAACTACCTTTCCTCTGCCATATGTGAAGGATTCTCTTCACACAGTTTTTCACAATGCATTTTCTGCCTTTGTGTTCTCAGAATTTTGGACCTACATCCATTTATTATTAAGCACATAAAGAATTTTATATCATGTGCTTAATAGTCAGTTTCTTTTTTATATATCATCTGTGTGGAACATTCATTTAGGATACATCCCTCTCATGCAATGGTTATTAACCCAGGGACCACAGAAAGACTTGTAGGTCTATGAACCAGCAGATGGATTTTGTATTCAGTTTATCCATGCATGCTTGGTAGTATTTGGCCAGCAGGATGTGTATTGAGTATTTTAAAAAAGCTTGCATCAAGCACTGCATTCTTACATTCATTTCTCTTGCACAGTATTCATAATTATGTCCACCCTATTTGAGATTTTGATCTGATGAACTTTCAGACTGAAGAGTCAGTGCTTTGTATCTTAGTATCATCTAGGTTCCATCTTTTTTGTATTTATTTTTGATGAAGGGTCCACAGCTACTCTCAAGGGAGTCCACAGTCAACAAAAAAAAAAAAAAGAGTTGAGAACCACTTCAGTCTAATGGACATGACCAGTTCACAGTGACGAGTTGTTTAAGTGGGGTATGCGTGAAGGTCACAACATGAGGTTGAAGTAAATATGAAAGTTGCCTTTATTGGACAGCTTTGAATCTTATTCTTGTGAGCATGAAGTTCAGTGAACCCGATTGTTTTTGCCTTCACTTTATGGGCAAGATCACAGATTGTTTGCCTTCAACTTGTGAGCAGAGATGACAGATAAAGAGTTTAACCACAATGATTTCTGTTCTTTTTAAGGTTTTTTTTTTTTTTGGATACCGGCTAATGTATGTTTTTTTAAAAATTATTAATTATTTATTATGTATTTTCACAATGTTTTTTTAAAGTTGATTTAGAGATTGAAAAGAGAAAGTGTATATCTATATATATCTATGAATATTCCATAGCATCCATACGAAAATTATTGTAATAAGCATGTCATGATAACATTTTAATGTGTTTGCACATCCATGAACAATTTTGATTTGTTCCCTCATGGCATGGTACAGCACATAATACATGAATCTTTGCTTGGAACTATTTTCTGCTGAATTTTACAGCTCAGTCTTGTTGGTTTTTTGTTGGTTTTTTGTTGTGGTTGCAAAAATGAAACTGATATAGATGTTCTGAACATTCTGAGACATTTGAATTGTAATGTGTGAATGCGAAGCAGTTGTGTTGCGTGGGTTTTATGTATGGTCTGTAATAATTGTTGTGTTTATATGTTCTGTTGTAGTTATCCGTTTATTGTTGGGTTTTTTTTTTCCTCCTTTTTGAAACCAATGACTAAAATATGTCTGGTTTTGTCTTGTGTTATTAAAATTTGTCTGGTTTATTCTAGCAATATTTTTTGGTCCTAGAAGTCAGTTGTGAAGCAGATAGATGTTAGTTGTGGTGGAACTTGCCAGTCATTGTTTTGCTGACTTATTTTACAATGTTGCTTCTGCATAATCAGTCACAGTAGTAGCAAACAATGTTTGTGTTGCTGGGTCCAGGCTCCATGTGCTTGCATCTTTTTCTTCAGTTTTTAGCCCTAGTTTCTGCATTAAATGATGCTTCAGCTTTTTCACCACACTTGACTTTTCATTCAGCATTCATCAGTTTTTCCTAGTCTTTGCAGCTGGTGGAAAAACAAGCTCAGCTCCCAGTTGTTGCTGTGCCTCAATATCTTCACAGCATCACCTGCAAAGAAAACCAGCTCCATGAAGATAGAAGACAGGACAAAACAACCTGATGGGAAAAAATCTCTCATTGATGCTTTACAAATGTCTTTGAATCTCGGCTTCAGTCTAATTTATGATCTTCATTCCTTCATGTATTTGCTGTCATCTGTTTTTTAGCTACATGTGTCAGCCATCCTAATTTTTTTGCTACTGGGTGGCGTCATCATCCCAGATGTAAACCTGCACGAGCAGCAGCACCAAGATTCTCAAATCGCTTGCTGTTTGTTATTTTGTAGAGGCAGCGAAGATGGAAACACTCGTGTCTTGAATATCTTGTACATGTTTCATATCCGCATAAATGTGCGTGTGGTTGGAGGGTGAGGTCCTAAGCATGCAGGCATGGTAAATTGGAACCTTTGTCTTTACTGTTCATCTTAGCATGCTTTATGTGTTATTATGTTCAGATTTTTGTATGTGTGTATCGAAACATATCTGGCTTGTTACATTTGTTCTCATACAAATTTGTCATTTTGTGGTGCACTATTTTCATTTTACGTTTTGTGAAGTAGCCTAACTGCAGCAACAGAGTTATGATTTATTTATATAATAGCTAATATGATAGGAAAGCCATTAGAGGTTTAAAAAAAAGGAGATTTCACATGGTAATTAATACCATAGTTCTAATTGAAAGAACACTTGACTACATTATTTAACAGAACAATCCGATATGTACACTTTTTTGGAGGATATAATGTATTAAGTTTTGTGTGTACACTTTTAGGATACATTGCATGATGTCCTATATGTACACTTTTTTGGAGGATACATTGTATCATCTATATGTACACTTGGAGGATACATTGTATGGTGCTTTGAATGTACACTTTGTTGGAGGATACATTGTATGGTGTCCCACATGTACACTTTGTTGGAGGATACATTGTATGGTGTTCTACATGTACACTTTGTTGGAGGATACATTGTATGATGCCCTATGTGTACACTTTGTTGGAGGGACTTCTGTCTGAAAAGATCCTATAGATGAACTGCTCCAGTTGTATTGCTTACTTTTTTTTTTTTGTGTAACCATGCAAGCCATTTATAATCAAAGTTTTTGTTTATATCATATATTCATTCATTCATTTGCATGTCCCTTGCGGAACTTTGCCTCCCCAACAGCACTCCTGTAGGCCTCTCGCTTGTGAGCGAGATGGGAAAGATGCATGCCCTTAAAAATCTTATTTTTGTAGTTCTGTCTGTTCCTCTCCACAGCTTATTTAGTTGTTTTACTTCCTGAAGAGTGATAAATGTCCTCCTTTTTAATTTCCCTCATTGTATCTCCATTATTAGTAATGATCCAAGATATTCAAAACCCTCCACTTCTTCCAGTTTTTCCTCATTGATAATTTCAGCTGCCTTGTTTGTTTTTTCATTTGTCACCAATTTAGTTTTCTTCACATGAAGATAGAGGTTTTGCTCTTCGCTGTTCTTACGAACTGGCATAATTAGTTTTTCCATTCCTTTTTATCAGATGTTACGCTTGCTAAATGTTTGACTTAAATAATTGTGAAATATGTCTGTCTGCATTCATTTATGCTGATTGCCATAAACATGAACATAATGAAAAAATTAGACTTCATTTGTTCACAGTTGTATTACACAAATAAGTTTCAATATGGCACCAGTTGCAAAAATTTAATTACAGTTTTTTCAAGATTTTCAGGTTTTGTCTGAAGACTGTAGCCATGACTGTCATAAAGTTTATACATTGAATGGATTATTTTATTTCTTTATGTTAAACAAGTACAGGTTCTCTGCCATTTGTGTAGTGCTATCCTTATGAATATGCAATGTAGATTAGCATCTTCTGGAATAATTAAAATAACTAACAGTAATTCTTTTGTGGAGACATTTATCTGTCACAGATGACACTAACAGCCAGGTAGACTTAATAGAACAAAGTGCTATCTTGACAGTCCACCTAGTGCATTCATCTCCTTTCTTGAACACATTCACTGTAGATGTCTTCTGTGCTGATTTTGTTAGCAAGCATAGCAGCTGAACTGTGAAGTCAGTAGTATTTGTTGGCATGATATTGACTACTTCTGTCCCCAGACTCTGATTTTAAAAAATAAATATAGACTTACGAAATATGTGTAAACAAGTATGTTACAAAATAGAGAGTAAATAAACTGACATTTGCCCATCTTAAATCGCATTTGGGTAGCTTCCATAAAGCCAGAGACATGAAGTATGTATCCTGACAGCAGCAGAATAAAAGCTTTGATTAGTTGCTTATTTATATTTTTCATTGTTTAAATAAAAAAGAAAAAAAAAGGAATGAAACTAATCACATATTTTATTTAGCTGATGTTAGATTTCCCAGGACTTTCTATAGTACTTTTTAAAGTGTGGATATTGTTCCTTGTTGGATGTGAATTTGATTTTGATATTTATAATTATCCTTTTGTTATCTTAATTTTCTTCAGCAGTGGAACTTTTTCATATCATTGTTTTCTTTTCACCTCAACCTCTTTCATTTTTGGAAATTATTTAGCTCAAACTTCCCTCATTATTGGAAACTTTTAGCGTTGGCAACTTATCTTCATATGCACAAACTTTTCCTGTTATCATTCAAAACAATTTGGTCAGCTGCTATCAGGCAACAGAGCAATTATGGTTTGACCAAGTGCAGTGACACTGTTTCTTAATTCATACCTTTACCTTTATTCATAACAAACCAGAGTGGTTGTCACAGTTGCTGTAATCTTGAACTTAACTTATCACATATGTGGCAACGTTTATAGAGAACCCTTCACAAAGATACAAAGAATGGGCATAGCAATGGATAGATGTATAATAACATTATTTGTTTGTGTATGTTGCGTTTTGTGTCAGTAATAAAACAGTAACAAAACCAGTGTCGTGAATTTTTATTCTCGTATCTGTATGTGGTACAGATGAGATTGACTGGGAGGTTATTGTATTATTTTTGTACTGTTGCAAGTCTTAAGTCGGCCTACTTAAATAGAAAGTGTGTAGATTGTGAGAGAGGATTTCTCCCATGCTGGAGAAGGTGGCTCCATGTTGTGAAAAATGTTTGTATGCAGGGCTAGTTTATCAATATAATCTTTTTTTTTTGGGGGGGGGGGGTTGGGGTTTAAAGCTAAGCATTTTTCAGCAGCTTTTTTTTTTTTAAATAAAGAGAAATGGTTTGTTTCCCAAACAAACAAAAATTGTAAAATCATAATTGGGTTCCCTTGTACAGAACAAATGCAGACATAGACAGTCTTTGAGAGAGGCAGCCACCATTCTTCCTTTAGATATCCTTGTTTAATTTATGATTGTTTTAATTCACTTTCACCAGTGAGTGAATCTGTCACTCAGTGATGGATTTATACATAATGACCATCATCCTGATCTGCACTTGCCCTTATATAGGAATATTTGTCTGCATATATTCACAGATAATCCGTGTCTGCCTTTCTGGTCCATAAAAACCCCATAGCATCATTTTTCATGCCTAGAATGATTTGCAAGTCTGTCATTCAGTGATCATTAATATGCCTGTCTTCTGTGATGGTCATTGATTCTAGTGTTTGATCGCCTCATCATAAGATTATTATGGTCTGTTTATCTTTAGCATAGATTCATCCATATAATAATCATCAAATAATTATTGATGTTGTCTTTTGCAATGATATTTTATTCCTTTTTTACATGCAAGAAGGTTAAATTATCTGTAATCATGAGCTGTTCTTGCCTGTGCCTTCATTATCCATATTTGCCTTGCTCATCCATAGATTCATCCGCATCTGTCAGCTTTTCCCAATATTTCATGTGGATCTTTCATACATAGGGCACCTGAGTGGTGCAGTGGATAGTGTGCTAATCTCATGTGCAGCTTAGTGGTTGAAGTGAAACCACAGGCATCCCAGTCGCCAACTGTAGAAATGGATACTCCCTTCTACAGCCAAGGGAGGACATGCGGCCATAATGCAGAACATATTAACCACTATTCTAGTGTGCTGTCAGATCAAGGAAGATACAGGGCACCAACAGCGTATCTCTAAATGCCTCAGTGGTGTGACATGACTTTTTTTTTTCCCCCCCATACGTGTCCTCGGGGGATCCCTGCTGACATGTCAGTTTATCCACTTGTAAGCTTTTCTCATTCACAGATTACCCATGTCTCATTTTTGATGCGTAGAGTACTCTTATGTCTTATTGATTCATTTATCACTTCACAGTTAAAATTTGAGCTACACTGCAGCAACAAGTACAAGTTTAACAGTGTCTATCATATTTTAGCCGGGAAGACCTACGATATCACCAGATGTCCAAGTACATGATATGTTGAAAAGATGCATATCATCCCTCAGTGGCTCTTGCTTGATCTAAAAAGCATGCAGTGAATAGTCTACAGACAGAAACATGATGCCGTGCTTCCTGTTACACCAAGTAGGCAGGTAAGAAGTTGAAACTGGTTAACACACAAAGCACTTTGTACTTCCTGATTTATAGTTTGATATTACAACTCGGTGTGTATGCTGCGTCAGTTCCAATTTATTTAGTGTTATGTTTTTTTAGTATAGCCGACAAATGCCAAAAAGAAGTTGGCCACAGGAAACTCTAAAGAGAACATTGTTGGGAAAGGCTAAATTAATTGGGCATAAGATCCCTTGACGAGCTTTAAAACTCGCAGGAGAACGTCAACTACAATTCGGGCTCAATGTGACATTTAACACCACATGAAGGATGTAAAAATGATACTTCTATTTATGATAACAGGACAGTTTCTTGCACCCCATGCCAAATAAAGACCCAAGGAAGCACTCTGTCACGACTTTTCTGTTTGCTGACACAAGATTATCACTTATTCATCTGATCTTATCTAATTCATTAAGCAATGTTAGAAGATGTACTTATCTTTGTTACTCATTTTGTCTCTGCATAATTCCTTGTGAAGATAAACTATAAACTGAACCCCCACCATTTGTACCTGTCCTGCTCCAGGTATCTCATTGTTCTGCGTTCGAGGTTGCTGGTTACATCAGATCTTGATCCCTGTTGTCATGGCAAAGCCAGCAGTCCTCTCCAGATCCTGATAGGAGCCCCAAAGCTTTTGCCCCAAGCTTGTGTCTTCTGGCCATGTCTCCTGCCGCAGGTCTGCATGGTTTGAGCAATCTTGAAGGATATGTTCTGGAGTCTGGACTCCGCTGCCACATGAACACTCATCTGTGTGAGACACAGATTTGTAAATATTGATCTTTGACTCCAGATTCCCTTTTGTCATTAATGTGCCCAGTGAATGTTTCCTTATTATAATTTGAGTGAATGCTGTCATTTTGTAGTTTTAATTAAATCCTGTTTTGTCACCGACTTTGTCATGTTATCTCACCTGTCCAAGATAGTTTTAACATTGGATATGTAGTTTGCCTAGCTTCATCAGCAGTATATTTAACTCCAACTCTATTCAATATCAATAAACACACATATCTCTCTCTCTCTCATCACTGATATGTGCTTTTTTTTTGGTGACTTACATTCCATTAAGCAAGATAGCATCAATATATCTTTGTGATACTGTTCTCATGCTCTCATTTTGATTGTGTTAATCTTTGAGCCCATATTTTAGGCTGCTGTTGTTTATTTCGTCGGGTTGGGCATGGAGTCCTCCATTATGTAATGACTGATGTGCACATTTTTAGGAAAAGGAATAATACACGTGCCTCTTTGACGTGGCACCGGATGGATAGATAGAATAGTACATGTGATAGTGATGTTTCCTTACCCGATGGGTGTGGGTGTGTAACCCAGCTGTTCCTTCCCATCAGTGAAGTTATAAATGTAGGGTAAGGCCACCAGATTACACTGTACATATAACTTTCAGTGAATGAAGGGGAAAAAATGATATAATGTGGGACTCAAGTCTGAGGAATATGAGCCCACAGTGGGTGATTTTTAAAAATACACATATATTTTTTTAGTATACTTATTTACAAACAGTGCCATCCATATCTTACAAAAAGCTCAGTTAAAAAAAAAAAATTAGTCTTGTTTGTATGTAACCTTTTTATTTTACATTAAATGCTGCAAAATATACTAGTAGTTCAGTAATTAAGTTCATATTTTAGTTACAGTAATTACTTGAGTCCAGCTGCAGTTATGAATAGTGTGTGGATGTTACAAGTGTATGTTTGGATGTCAGTTTTATGTTTTGTCAGCCTGCTGGGGTTACTAAGGCACGTTCCACTGCGTGCTGACAGTACTGAGTACCGTGATGTTATCACTGGCATGACTGAGTGTCACAAGCACGATGCATGATATAAGGGGGAATTTAATGAACATTCCGCAGACGGTTTTTTTTTTTCTCTTCCTGCCAGAGTGTCGTGATGTGTCATGAAGACATAGAAATATCTGTGGCAGGTCCATTGGAAGAGAATACTAAAAATAGCAAGAAGGGAAAATCAGGATTGACATCAGGATGAAGGTTAGAGCAACACCATTATTACACCACGTTCAGAAATAAGTCTGATGGTATGGCCATCAGCAGACAGTTTATCACAAAAAACAGTCATGGTAAGAATACTAGAAAACAGGGAGAGGCCACAGATGCAAAAGGTGGATAGAGGAAATAACAGAAACCGTAAATATCCCTGTTTATGTAACACACTGCTAAGCATTAACAAGAACTCTGTCTGCCCCACCAGCGCTGAAAGGTACATGAACATGAGGAAGGAAAGAAGACAAGTCTAGTCACTAGAGTGATTGTATGTTACTTGTATGAAGTGTGAACTATTGTTTATCTTTGTTTATTTCACATTTTGTTCCACTGATTTCTTGTCTGAAGTTATATTTTTTTTTGTTCTCTGTAAGTTAGAAGTTTTGCTTCATTAGAGCAGTTACCAGAAAATAAACCAGGTCTAAGGAAATTTGATTCATACTTTCACTTGATATGCTAGGGTATCTGCATCTGGTACTATTATCACTTTACGGTTGTAAGAAAGTATCCTTTCTGTTACCTGATCCAGTTCTAATAAACTTAAAGATGACATGCTCAAAGTCATTTTCCACTTGAACGCTGTGAGTATCATGCCAAAAGGGCCACCTGGGAGATACAGTGTCAGGTGCTCATATTTTCCTTCACCAGTTTTGTACGCTAGAGGTAATGTGGTCAGCACCACACCTGGCTGCCCTTACCTTCCCTGATCCAGAAGAGGCAAGGTAACCATTTCTACAAGTATAATTGGTTGGATTTGAACCCCTGACCTCTCCATGAGAGACTAATGAACTAACCATTTCACTACTCAGACACCCTAGTCATGGCCATTTGTGTCAGTTAAATGGTAGAATGAGCCATGAGAAACAGCTTACCACTTTTTGCTTGTCAACTTTCACATGCGGCCAACATATACCTATTTCAGAACTGTCAGTTTGAGACGAAGATGGCCATTGTCATCCCATCTCACCCACAAGCTCTTGGTCAAAGCTGGTTGTGCTGCTGTAGTCTGGCCACCAAAACAAGGATCAGCATACAAGTATCTCCTCTGGTGGAGACTGCTAAGAAAGTAAGGAAAGCTGATGGAGCAAACTCACCAGTCCATAACAGGGCTTTTATGTACAAAATCTTCTTCTTGATATCATTTGTGAAATGAAGAGCTTGTTGTTTGCTGCTGCTGTTGCAGGAGATCATTTTGAGTTGGAAATGCCAGAATTGATTGTGACATGGTTTCTTAGACTGAAGACATTGGGTTCTGTCACATCTTTCATCATTCTCCAGTTGATTCTTGCTGGTTCTCATAGAGGATATACATTTTTGTGCTGAGATCTTTCTTCTAGGAAGGAGACCTTAACACTTCTCTAGAGCACAATAATTGTTTTCCTCTATCAGTTTTACAATAATGACTTTTCACACAATAACTTAACAGTACCTTCATGTACACAATAAGTGGCTGTGTTAATCTTCAGGCTCATATTTTATAATCTTTTGCCTCTTTTCTGTAGTCTTATCTTGAATGTGGTGTCTGTTGTAACCACAAAGTGTACATTAAAGTGGTCATATGCTGGACCCTAATAATAGTAAAACTCATTTGTCCTCTCCAACTTGCTATGATAGTAATTTTGCTGCATCGAATTATTCTGTCTCTATATGCTTTATCCATTGTTAATTGTTCATAAAATCAAGCACATCACCGTCATAAAGTGATTATATTTTGATCTGACCACATTTTTTGTACAGAAAATACAGAACGTCTGTGTTTTGTGTTTGACTTAGTGAAAAATGCATATCTTTGCCAAATTTATCCACAGGATTTTAAAGTGCCAAATTGGCAGTCAGTCAAAGTTATTGGTAAAGGTGATATCTGAGTTGGACCAGCATGTGTTTGTCAATTACTGTGGGAAATCAAGAGATGGCACAGTTTGCATACATCGAGGAAAGATCACAATGTACTGTAGAGCATTAGAAAAGCTAGTTCTGTGGTAACGGTGAAGTAAATGTTTAAAGTCATTGTTTGATATATATTTTCTGTAAATACTTGCTTTATTTGTATGTGCGAACGAATAGTGTGTGGACATTCATTATCATATATATCAGTGGTTCCCAAACTTTTTTGGACAGCCTCCAAGACAACATTTGTAGATCCCCAAACAAGTTTCTTCTGCTTTAGAGAGCTTGGTTTGCCATTTGCTGCTGCTTATTTCCTCAACACCCCACAGCCAGCCTTGGAAACCAGTGATGTACGTGTTACCCGTTCTTAAAACTGGAGTCTTAAAAATGAATGTTTTGTCATGGTAAGGATTGTGTCATTCACAGCCTGATAAAGAAAAGGAAGAATGCTGCGGAGGTGTAGCAGAGTAGGTGATGGTAAAGGTAACCCTGTTATGCCTTAGAGGCGCATGGAGATATGGTGTTGGTGCCCATATTTTCCTTGACCTGTCGGCACACTAGAGGGTGATATGGTCAGTATCGCACCTGGCTGCCTTTCCTTCCCCAACTCCAGAAGAAGCCGGGTACCCATTTCTACAGCTGGGTGACTGGGGTGCCCCGGCCAGATTTGAACCCCCAACCTTCACCATGAGAGACCAGTGCACTAACCACTTCACCACTCAGACACCCTGAATATTAATTAAAAGAGCCCAAATTTAGCTAACCTATCATAAGGAGGAAGATGTTGTCTTCTTCTTCTTCTTCATTCACATTGTCTGTCTATATCTGCAGTCCTTCTCTTGGACAAATTTCACTGTTTCATGTATGGAACCATAGAGCTTATCTTCTTTAGTGGTTTCACTGGGCCAGTAATTATTTCTCAGTGTTTCATAGTTGGTGCAGTTCTGGAGGATATGTTCCACAGTTTGGGGCACCTGGGCACATGTACATAGATTAGTAGTACCAACCTTAAACTTTGTATACATATGACATCGGAGTCGGGTGTGTCCTGTTCGGAGACGGAAGATGGTGACTTGTTCCTTTCTGTTTAGCATATGATAGTCATCATGTGGTGGTGTTTGTGGCTTCCTGTAGGTTTTTATCATGCTTTTCTTCTGATTATAGGTGATAGGTATGTCTGGTTGCTCCATTTCAGTGCCCTCTTTGGCCAGATGGTCAGCTTTCTCATTGCCTGGTATCCCACAGTGGGAGGGAATCCACTGCAAAGTGACTCCATGTTGTAAGCCAATTTTTGACAAGGCATCCTTAAGGTCTGGTAGTTTGTTGCACTGAAGAGCTTCCAGTACTGATCTTGCATCTGTGAGAATTACTACAGGACATGTATCAGTTCTGGAGTCTGATAGTTTTTCAACTGCAGCAATAATTGCCCTAACTTCTGTATCAAAGTTGTTGCAGTATTTTCCAGTGGGTATGGAAATCTTGTCAGTGGTGTTGTTTGGATATTCAATATGTGCTCCTGCCCCTCCATTCTTTATGGCATTGTGTGCAGATCCGTCTGTATACACACGTATCCAGGTGTCATATGGATATTTGTCATCTAGAACACTAAGTGTGGCTGTTGATCTTACAAGACTGCTCTGCATCTCACCATTCTGCACACCTTTCACTTCAGTCTGAATAGTTATTTGTGTATAATCTGCTTCTTTCCATGGTGTATGCTCTGGTACAGATGATAATGGAGCGACTACAGTTGGAAGGTCAGGTATCAGCTTACGCATACGCATGGCCTGATGAATGAAGCTGCTTCTTTTAAGCCGTCCTAATGCCAAGTTATTGAATCTCTCCTTCAGGGGATGGCTTACAGAGCTAAGGAATTTCTCTCCCATGGTCATGACCTTTGTGCCTCTACGTTCCATTAGTGCTTGAACACCAACTATTTTCTGCATTTCTGCTATTGGTGTGGACCTCATGGCACCTGTGATAATCCGTAGTGACTGATTTTGAACCTTGTCTAGATTATGCAGCGTAGTGTTTGATGCTGTGCACCAATATGTTGAGCCATATTCTAAATGTGATAGAATACTTAGGTGATATACATTCGTGAGGATTCTTTCACTAGCTCCCCATGTGGTTCCACTTAATTTTCTTAATATGGCTGAAGATGTAAAACATGAGTCACTGAAAAAAAAATGAAGAGAAAAAAAAAAAAGAAGAAAAAAAAAAAATTGAATATTGAGAGAATTAGTCTGATCAGTGGTGCAGTTTGTCCAGTGCAGATTTATAAAATAATTTCTATCGTGGAATTATAGTTCACAAGTTCTATTGTATATAATTTATTTTGTTGTTTGCATTCTTTTTTTCGTTGTTGTTGTTGTATAAGAATATATATATATCCACCGCCACTTCCAACACGTAGTCAGGCACTCCATATTAGCAATAATAAGTAGAAAGACTTTCATGACTTTTTTCAGAATCACGTTAAATTGTTCATCAGACCTTTAAGGAGCCCAGTGATATCACTCCACAGGATGGGCAAAATGTTGAGCCTTTGGCTTTCTTGCACTGAATTCTGAATCAGAGCTTAACAGACTCAACAGGAGACTGAGTGCAGATACTGTTCTAATGATCTGGTCGAGAGAGCTTCTGCCTGAGCAGTTGTTACTTTCACATAGATAGATTTGCTTGGCTGACCAAGGTGCCATTTAACTCCTCTAGTTGTAGCAACAATCAGATTACTTACTGTGATTGTGAACCTATATGCAAAGATCAAAACCATAAAGTGTGAATGTGAGGTCCCTGATCACAGTACATCACAGGGTCTTTGTTCAACATATTGACTGTTGACATGTGCAGTGAGATAGACAGATGAGTTCATCACCCCACCACTTCCAGACCCATCTCCCCAGAGCAGGTCAGTGTAACATTGGAAATGAGAAAGAAAGGCAACAGAACAGACTGGAAGTAAGTAGAACCAAATACCATGAAAAGACAACGCATTAGCACACCACATGCTAAAAATGAATAGATTGCAATGTGCTGGGTCATATTGCTAGCAGTCAGAACCAAACTTTTGAAGAAAAGAATAAACAATATCTGAAGAACTAGACCAGCTTATTATGTTTTTTTTCCTTTTATGCCATTGAAATAAGCAGCTACAAGTCATCATGTGGGGGTCTTGATTCTGCACCATGTTCTAATGGAGTATCCAGCTGCATTAAACCAAATCAAGAGTTAGTGGATGTGAGACAGAAGCTGTAGGGCTGTCATTAGAACTTTGAGAGTATAGCAGAATCCCAGATTTAGCCTGACCAGATGCTGGAGTGGAAGAAAGGAGGAATTGTGCTTATCAGAAGATGGTCAAATAAACTGAAGCTACATTTTCAGTCCAGACATTTGACCTGATCCCTTTAAATTCAAATGTTAGTCAGGTTTTGTGGATTGTTCTTTAGTGATGCAGCTTGTTGTTTTTCTTAACTCTTTTGAAATAAAGATCAATCAGTCAATCATGCTGTGGTTTTTAATGGTACTCCAATAAAGATTGAAGTCACAGGGAAAAAAAAATTGTTTTGGCTTGAAGATGAAAATGAATGCCTTTCCCTTCTACCTTCAAACGCCTGAGGTCATGCTAAATCAGTCACCAAAGTCAGTCTAGGTATTCACAGCAGTGGCAGAGTGGTTAGTGCACTAGTCCCTCATGGCAAAGGTCAGTGATTTGAATCCAGCCAGAGGCGCCATAGTCACCCAGGCTGTAGAAATGGGCACCCTGCTTCTGGAGCTGGGGAAAGGAAGGCAGCCGGGCATGATGCTGACCACATCGGCTGTGTCAGCAGGTTGAGGAAAATATGGACGATGCTACCGTATCCCATAGACGTCACCATGATATAACAGGACCTTTTTTTTTTCTGTAGCACTGTATGACCACGTCCAGTCCACAAAACAGGCTTCCCTAGGCCACATGGTTTTGAAATCTGTACTTTTCTCTTGCAGGGCATATTCTTATTTATATAGAGCTTAAATGAGTAGTAGATAATGACTAACTGGTAACTGAATAGAAAAGGCTGCTAAATGCCTTGGTAATTCAGGAGCTCAGTTAGATTCAGCACTAGAATATTTTACATTTTTCTTTCTTCACAAGCATCTGTTCACTGTTCCATTATCTTTATTACTGTCTGGAAGCAAGAGGCAGACAAGATATCTTTTGTTGTATTGTTACTGAAGATAAGACAAGCCTTGTCTGCTATATCCTGGAACTATGAGCTGGTGCTCCTCGCAGCCGATGATATGGAGGCACTGTCTTGTCAGCTTGGGAGCGGGTTACGGTGGATATTTTTTCAGTTCCTAAGTGCAGCTAAAAGCAGGGGGTGTGTAATACTTCTTTAGCAGACTTCACCACCATGAGGACTAGATTTGCTTGGCTGACCAAGGTGCCATTTAACTCCTCTAGTTGTAGCAACAATCAGATTACTTACTGTGATTGTGAACCTATATGCAAAGATCAAAACCATAAAGTGTGAATGTGAGGTCCCTGATCACAGTACATCACAGGGTCTTTGTTCAACATATTGACTGTTGACATGTGCAGTGAGATAGACAGATGAGTTCATCACCCCACCACTTCCAGACCCATCTCCCCAGAGCAGGTCAGTGTAACATTGGAAATGAGAAAGAAAGGCAACAGAACAGACTGGAAGTAAGTAGAACCAAATACCATGAAAAGACAACGCATTAGCACACCACATGCTAAAAATGAATAGATTGCAATGTGCTGGGTCATATTGCTAGCAGTCAGAACCAAACTTTTGAAGAAAAGAATAAACAATATCTGAAGAACTAGACCAGCTTATTATGTTTTTTTTCCTTTTATGCCATTGAAATAAGCAGCTACAAGTCATCATGTGGGGGTCTTGATTCTGCACCATGTTCTAATGGAGTATCCAGCTGCATTAAACCAAATCAAGAGTTAGTGGATGTGAGACAGAAGCTGTAGGGCTGTCATTAGAACTTTGAGAGTATAGCAGAATCCCAGATTTAGCCTGACCAGATGCTGGAGTGGAAGAAAGGAGGAATTGTGCTTATCAGAAGATGGTCAAATAAACTGAAGCTACATTTTCAGTCCAGACATTTGACCTGATCCCTTTAAATTCAAATGTTAGTCAGGTTTTGTGGATTGTTCTTTAGTGATGCAGCTTGTTGTTTTTCTTAACTCTTTTGAAATAAAGATCAATCAGTCAATCATGCTGTGGTTTTTAATGGTACTCCAATAAAGATTGAAGTCACAGGGAAAAAAAAATTGTTTTGGCTTGAAGATGAAAATGAATGCCTTTCCCTTCTACCTTCAAACGCCTGAGGTCATGCTAAATCAGTCACCAAAGTCAGTCTAGGTATTCACAGCAGTGGCAGAGTGGTTAGTGCACTAGTCCCTCATGGCAAAGGTCAGTGATTTGAATCCAGCCAGAGGCGCCATAGTCACCCAGGCTGTAGAAATGGGCACCCTGCTTCTGGAGCTGGGGAAAGGAAGGCAGCCGGGCATGATGCTGACCACATCGGCTGTGTCAGCAGGTTGAGGAAAATATGGACGATGCTACCGTATCCCATAGACGTCACCATGATATAACAGGACCTTTTTTTTTTCTGTAGCACTGTATGACCACGTCCAGTCCACAAAACAGGCTTCCCTAGGCCACATGGTTTTGAAATCTGTACTTTTCTCTTGCAGGGCATATTCTTATTATATAGAGCTTAAATGAGTAGTAGATAATGACTAACTGGTAACTGAATAGAAAAGGCTGCTAAATGCCTTGGTAATTCAGGAGCTCAGTTAGATTCAGCACTAGAATATTTTACATTTTTCTTTCTTCACAAGCATCTGTTCACTGTTCCATTATCTTTATTACTGTCTGGAAGCAAGAGGCAGACAAGATATCTTTTGTTGTATTGTTACTGAAGATAAGACAAGCCTTGTCTGCTATATCCTGGAACTATGAGCTGGTGCTCCTCGCAGCCGATGATATGGAGGCACTGTCTTGTCAGCTTGGGAGCGGGTTACGGTGGATATTTTTTCAGTTCCTAAGTGCAGCTAAAAGCAGGGGGTGTGTAATACTTCTTTAGCAGACTTCACCACCATGAGGACTATAGCTTTCATTGCCCTGTTAGCCAGCTAGGCCTGTTACTAGAGCTACCAATGAAGGTGTGGGACAGGGAGTTGAGTTATGGTTTGCTACCAGTGGAGATGTGGGACAGGGAGTTGATGAGTTATGGTTTGCTACCAGTGGAGATGTGGGACAGGGAGTTGATGAGTTATGGTTTGCTACCAATGGAGATGTGGGACAGGGAGTTGATGAGTTATGGTATGCCGACGCTGGCATGTCAGCTATGAGTTACTCATTGCCAAGATGGACAGCGTATTTACCTTCAGACGAGATGGCTTTCTTCTTGTGTTACTGAAGATGGACAAGAGTCAAGATAGTTATCTTGTTCTCATGATACTGAAGATAGGGTCAATATAGTTTCTTGTTGTCGTGTTACTGAAGATGGACAAGAGTCAAGATAGTTTTCTTGTTCTCGTAATACTGAAGATGGACAAGAGTCAAGATAGTTTTCTTGTTCTCGTAATACTGAAGATAGGGTCAAGATAGTTTCTTGTTGTCTTGTTACTGCAGATGGACGAGAGTCATAATAGTACATTGCTGTCTTGTTTCTCTTAAGTTTAATGTGCAACTATGAGGAAGAATACAATACATTCAGAGACATTGTTCAAGACAAACGGTTTGGCCGCGCTACACGACTATCTCCAGACCGTATAGCACAGAAACCATTCATGTTAAGATCTGTAGAAAACGGAAGCAGCCTTACAGGAGATAACAGAAATCATAAATATCCCATGATACTAAGCAGACTGCCCAACCTTTTCAAAGTCTACTCTTCAACACCGAAAGATACACAAGGATGGAGACGCGACACGCTGACTCAAGAAACTAGCTTCTGTGCAGATTCTGAAATGCTGGCGAGTCTGTACAGTCTTCAAAACGGACTAAACACATCAGCCTGCTACTTGGAGCACCACGAAGTGATGGGATGGAGTACTGGCCAGGCCTAGTTCGCCAGCGCCAATACACTACTCAAGCTCATACTGAATCGACGAAAACCCAGAAGACTCACAAAGAGGAAGAAATTTTCCCCGAATGAAATAGAAGAGCGGTTACCAAACTGTGCGCCGAGAAGAGTTCGTAAGAAGTGTCCAGAAATTTATGAATTTAAAAATATGGGCAATTTTGTTTGTTTGTTTGTTTTTTGGTATTGGCCCCCACTAGGGCCCCGACTGCGTTTGTGTTGCTATTATGCGCCTTTCAACCCGAAGCATCTGACTTCATATTTTTCTGGTCCGGGTTCACATTTTCATTGCGATCTATATTCACTCGACCAGGAACAACACAGAAAGAATGGGGCCATGGTTCGCCAAAGCAGTCGCGTCAAAAGTGCCGCGTATTTTAAGGCAAATAACAAGGAAAATAATGGCGGTCAGTAATTTTACTAGCATATTGAAAAATTGCAAATATTTTATTTAGTGACAAATTAAAGAAGAGATTTTGAAAATCTTATACAAGACATGTAACAAGATATCAGAGTTACAAATTATTCATATTTTTGTCTTCCAGTTGAGTCGAGTTCCCTAGCATTACTAGCAAAATCTCAGCTTTCCTCACATCTTACGCTTATTGCAGACAGAACATTGAAGTGTCTCAACTTCCCCCCACACTGTACGCTTATTGCAGACAAAACATTGAAGTGTCTCAACTTCCCCCACACTGTACGCTTATTGCAGGGAGTTGATGAGTTATGGTTTACTACCAATGGAGGTGTGGGACAGGGAGTTGATGAGTTATGGTGTGCCGACGCTGGCATGTCAGCTATGAGTTACTCATTGCCAAGATGGACAGGCTAAAACCGAAATAACATCTTATTGGCAGAAATGCAGATGAAACCACTGACAACAGTTATTGAGGAAAGACGCTGGCGATGGTTGGGACATGTGCTCCGAATGACTGACAACTCACTACCAAAAATAGCACTAAGATGGACACCACAGGGGAGCAGAAGTAAGGGTAGACCAAAAGAGACATGGAGAAGAACAACAGAAAGGATGTTGAGCAATAGAGGGCTCACCTGGGCAAGAGCAGAAAAAAAAGGCGAAAGACAGGCATTTGTGGAAAACCCTTGCGGAAGCCCCATGTGCCCTGGGCACTTAAGGTTCAGAGAGAGAGAGAAGATGGACAGCATATTTACTTTCAGACGAGATGGCTTTCTTGTCGTGTTACTGAAGATGGACAAGAGTCAAGATAGTTTTCTTGTTCTCGTAATACTGAAGATGGACAAGAGTCAAGATAGTTTTCTTGTTCTCGTGATACTGAAGATGGACAAGAGTCAAGATAGTTTTCTTGTTCTCGTGATACTGAAGATAGGGTCAAGATAGTTTCTTGTTGTCTTGTTACTGCAGATGGACGAGAGTCATAATAGTACATTGCTGTCTTGTTTCTCTTAAGTTTAATGTGCAACTATGAGGAAGAATACAATACATTCAGAGACGTTATTCAAGACAAACGGTTTGGCCACACGCTACGCGACTATCACCAGACCGTATAGCACAGAAACCATTCATGTTAAGATCTGTAGAAAACGGAAGCAGCCTTACAGGAGATAACAGAAATCATAAATATCCCATGATACTAAGCAGACTGCCCAACCTTTTCAAAGTCTACTCTTCAACACCGAAAGATACACAAGGATGGAGACGCGACACGCTGACTCAAGAAACTAGCTTCTGTGCAGATTCTGAAATGCTGGCGAGTCTGTACAGTCTTCAAAACGGACTAAACACATCAGCCTGCTACTTGGAGCACCACGAAGTGATGGGATGGAGTACTGGCCAGGCCTAGTTCGCCGGCGCCAATACACTACTCAAGTTCATACTGAATCGACGAAAACACAGAAGACTCACAAAGAGGAAGAAATTTTCCCGAATGAAATAGAAGAGCGGTTACCAAACTGTGCGCCGAGAAGAGTTCGTAAGAAGTGTCCAGAAATTTATGAATTTAAAAATATGGGCAATTTTGTTTGTTTGTTTTTTGGTATTGGCCCCCACTAGGGCCCCGACTGCGTTTGTGTTGCTATTATGCGCCTTTCAACCCGAAGCATCTGACTTCATATTTTTCTGGTCCGGGTTCACATTTTCATTGCGATCTATATTCACTCGACCAGGAACAACACAGAAAGAATGGGGCCATGGTTCGCCAAAGCAGTCGCGTCAAAAGTGCCGCGTATTTTAAGGCAAATAACAAGGAAAATAATGGCGGTCAGTAATTTTACTAGCATACTGAAAAATTGCAAATATTTTATTTAGTGACAAATTAAAGAAGAGATTTTGAAAATCTTATACAAGACATGTAACAAGATATCAGAGTTACAAACTATTCATATTTTTGTCTTCCAGTTGAGTCAAGTTCCCTAGCATTACTAGCAAAATCTCAGCTTTCCTCACATCTTACGCTTATTGCAGACAAAACATTGAAGTGTCTCAACTTCCCCCACACTGTACGCTTATTGCAGACAAAACATTGAAGTGTCTCAACTTCCCCCCACACTGTACGCTTATTGCAGACAGAACATTGAAGTGTCTCAACTTCCCCCCACACTGTACGCTTATTGCAGACAGAACATTGAAGTGTCTCAACTTCCCCCACACTGTACGCTTATTGCAGACAAAACATTGAAGTGTCTCAACTTCCCCCACACTGTACGCTTATTGCAGACAAAAAATCTGGGAATACGATGCTAGGCCCGTATTTCCACGACTTTCAGCGCATGAAAGTGTGATGTGGTCAGTATCACGCCAGGCTGCGTTTACCTTCCCATATTTCTCTGGTACCCATTTTTAGATGCTGGGTAGACCCCAGGGCCTTTTTAGTGTATACCATAAAAAAAAATCCCACTGTTGGAACTTGGACCCGGTACCATTTCAACAATGAAGAACGAAGAAAATTTGCTTAGGCTCTGAAGTCACTGTTGTCATAGAAACAAAAACCAGTAATTGAAATCCTTTTCGTTTCGCCACATTTTTCTTCTGCGTTCAGTTTCATATGATCGACTTTCTAAACAGGGTTCCGGGTTGTCTCTCTGAATCCTGCTGTCATTCTTAGGAATCCCAGAGATTCTCCTCCGTGCTTCTCTTTCGGGGCCATATCTGGGCTCTGAGGTTTCTGTATATGGTGCACCACATCCAGAACAGACTTACAACACTAACTGACATATAGTAATACGGTTTCTGTAAGCAACATTACTAGTTCGCGCTCAATCTTGTATGGCTGCAAATACTGTACACCAGTGGATCCCAAACTGTGGTCGTCGAACCATTATCAGGGTGCGTCATTGATTCGGTTTTAAGTAAAATCTTTAATAAAAACAATTCAATGTTCATGATACTGCGATGTAACGTGTAGAATGGTGTTCAGCAATTTAGTTATAGTTAGAAAAGTGGTCTTTTGATATTGAAAGGTTGGGAACTGCTGCTATAGAGGACTGCATTTTGGGAATCTAAATGGGATTTTCCCTTGAATTCTAGAGAGGGGGGTGGGAGTGGGGAAAGGAAGGGACAATTATTTGTTTTCCTGTAGCCAGTTATAATGCACTGAATATTGTGCTCTTGACATACTTCCTGTACGACTTTCCTTGCACGCTTGCTTGTTACTCCTGATAAACACGGGTATCTGATTCTGAAGTGGGAGAAAATAACGATAAAATAAAACTGTTTTTTCTCTCCTCAACTAATGCGCAGAACTAATTCACTAAATCGTACGATAAACCAACAAAATCCCCAAGACAGGAACTAAACGTAGATGTCAAAGGGAATTCTGTATTTCGCAGCTCATGTAAGCAACTCTAAAATCGACAATTATAAGACAAAATTGTTATCGGTGTATGTAAATCTCGAGCTCTGGGCTAGCTTTTGAGAATGAAAGAGTTTCATATCGGAAAATGTGAGGGAGCATGCTGTCAAATTAGAATAGCATTTAATCTCTCTCTCTCTCTCTCTCTCTCTCTCTCTCTCTCTCTCTCTCTCTCTCTCTCTCTCTCTGACCTTAAGTGCGCAGGGCACATAAGGCTTCCGCAAGGGTTTTCCACAAACAATAGCATCTAATAGACGGGGATAATCGATCAGTCAAAAAGAACCAGGCATTTGCTACAGGAGCGATCAACATCTGTAACAAAAATTATTAATTTGTTTCAAGGGGTGTTACCATTATAAGATGTTAGACTGGTGTGCTAGAATCAGTTATGAGAAGCTGTTAAAGCGAAACTCAACTTCCCCCCACACTGTACGCTTATTGCAGACAGAACATTGAAGTGTCTCAACTTCCCCCACACTGTACGCTTATTGCAGACAAAACATTGAAGTGTCTCAACTTCCCCCACACTGTACGCTTATTGCAGACAAAAAAAATCAAGGACTACTGGGAATACGATGCTAGGCCCGTATTTCCACGACTTTCAGCGCATGAAAGTGTGATGTGGTCAGTATCACGCCAGGCCGCGTTTACCTTCCCATATTTCTCTGGTACCCATTTTTAGATGTTGGGTAGACCCCAGGGCCTTCTTAGTGTATACCATAAAAAAAAAATCCCACTGTTGGAACTTGGACCCGGTACCATTTCAACAATGAAGAACGAAGAAAATTTTGCTTAGGCTCTGAAGTCACTGTTGTCATAGAAACAAAACCAGTAATTGAAATCCTTTTCGCCACATTTTTCTTCTGCGTTCAGTTTCATATGATCGACTTTCTAAACAGGGTTCCGGGTTGTCTCTCTGAATCCTGCTGTCATTCTTAGGAATCCCAGAGATTCTCCTCCGTGCTTCTCTTTTGGGCCATATCTGGGCTCTGAGGTTTCTGTATATGGTGCACCACATCCAGAACAGACTTACAACACTAACTGACATATAGTAATACGGTTTCTGTAAGCAACATTACTAGTTCGCGCTCAATCTTGTATGGCTGCAAATACTGTACACCAGTGGATCCCAAACTGTGGTCGTCGAAGCATTATCAGGGTGCGTCATTGATTCGGTTTTAAGTAAAATCTTTAATAAAAACAATTCAATGTTCATGATACTGCGATGTAACGTGTAGAATGGTGTTCAGCAATTTAGTTATAGTTAGAAAAGTGGTCTTTTGATATTGAAAGGTTGGGAACTGCTGCTATAGAGGACTGCATTTTGGGAATCTAAATGGGATTTTCCCTTGAATTCTAGAGAGGGGGGGTGGGAGTGGGGAAAGGAAGGGACAATTATTTGTTTTCCTGTAGCCAGTTATAATGCACTGAATATTGTGCTCTTGACATACTTCCTGTACGACTTTCCTTGCACGCTTGCTTGTTACTCCTGATAAACACGGGTATCTGATTTTGAAGTGGGAGAAAATAACGATAAAATAAAACTGTTTTTTCTCTCCTCAACTAATGCGCAGAACTAATTCACTAAATCGTACGATAAACCAACAAAATCCCCAAGACAGGAACTAAACGTAGATGTCAAAGGGAATTCTGTATTTCACAGCTCATGTAAGCAACTCTAAAATCGACAATTATAAGACAAAATTGTTATCGGTGTATGTAAATCTCGAGCTCTGGGCTAGCTTTTGAGAATGAAAGAGTTTCATATCGGAAAATGTGAGGGAGCATGCTGTCAAATTAGAATAGCATTTAATCTCTCTCTCTCTCTCTCTCTCTCTCTCTCTCTCTCTCTCTCTCTCTCTCTCTCTCTCTGACCTTAAGTGCGCAGGGCACATAGGGCTTCCGCAAGGGTTTTCCACAAACAATAGCATCTAATAGACAGGGATAATCGATCAGTCAAAAAGAACCAGGCATTTGCTACAGGAGCGATCAACATCTGTAACAAAAATTATTAATTTGTTTCAAGGGGTGTTACCATTATAGGATGTTAGACTGGTGTGCTAGAATCAGTTATGAGAAGCTGTTAAAGCGAAATAATACTTAGCGACTTTCACAAGCAGCTAAAATCTAGCTCAGTCAAGGAGAACCATTATTTGCTTGCGCTTGCCCATAAACAACGGAGGACTGGTTGGATTTGGGGGGTGGGGGTGGGTTGCATCTTAATTTTTGTCTAACATTATCCATTTGCTTCATTTTGTGGATGTCAGAATACAGTGGAAATCAGAACTGAAAGTGGTGATAGACTGACAAAGTGTGGAGCCATCATGAGAGCAGTTGAAACACCGTACACAACAACTGTAATCAGCTGTGGATGTGACCGCTAGACCAGCAACCCGACCGGAAGAGCCCTACGCGCACGCTTGCCAAACCCCAACCCCGGAAACCACATCGACGACAGCTTATGTTGTATAGATAGTGCACAATATTCATGTTGCCCACATCGACAGCTTATGTTGTACAGAGTGACCATAGACCATACTGCATGCATTGCAACAGACAAGAACAAGTCAAAAACTACTTACTGGAATGCAATGTATTTTTAAAAAAAAGAATCTTCGGAAGAATCTTTGTTGATTAAAAAAAAAAAGTTGAATATAGCAACACTAGTTCAACGTGTCAGTCGTCGCGCCTTCTGTGTGTCTGTCAGCTTTATAAAACGATTCAGATTTGTTGCGATCGCCGCGTGTGTCCCCTGATCTGACACTATGTGACTTTTTCTTGTGGGGATAAAGACAATGTTTAGGTACACCAACTTCCACAGGATCTGAACATTCTAAAGCAGGAGATCACGGGCCTCATGGTATCTGTTACTCCAAGTATGCTACATGAAACCAGAGGCGAGTTAGAGTATCGCACTGTTAGGTGCCATGTCACGGGAAGGAAGGGGGGAGGGGGGCGCAGTTTACATAGAGTCCTCCTTGAAGTATATATAAAACAGAATTTCTCTACAAAATAACACACTTTCTCCGTGTACCACGCCCCTTCCTACAATGACCACTGGAAAGAGTAAAGGAACTTTTGGCATAGCCTGTATTTTGTCATTTTTAAAGGCACTTTTCTTCTCCATACTGGCATCAGCAGACGATTTCAAACTTTCACCTACTCCGCGCTTCGGACAAAAGTCAAGTCTCGAGTGTCTTCGTTTCGTTTCGTTGTTCGGAAAACTCTTCGTTGCAGTTAGGGCATTCCCATTTCCGCTCTCCCACTCTTTCCAATTGCCAGCTCAGAACTCTCAGCACCAGCGACAATTTCCATGCTAGATTTTCCCTAAAATTTTGCCCTGCCAGTGGCCGTCTGGCCTACCCTTATTTTTGCTGTTTACACTTGCCGGGGATCTTGTACGCGATAATGCACTTGAGCGTTCGGTCCCATAACGGAATTTATTATATTCACGAGAAAAAGCCCCAGCCACTTCTGGCGGGATTTGAACGCACGACCTCCAACACTGGAGGCGAAAACCGAAACCACGCGTCATTCGCCTGTTGAACTGAGTCTTCAAACTGATTTGAGTCTTCAGATTTGTTGATTTTTATATGAATATCCTCTGTTTCATTAATATACATACAACATTGTCTCACACGCAGATATTTTCCCTTTTCAGGCAGTTTTCGTAACACCGGTGTATTGATTAGGGTCTTTGTTTGGATGACAATTCGCTATCAACTGATATGCTCTTCACATTCTTCCTTGCCGTAAAGATCTAGAGTGTGTGATACAAGGGATGGAAAGAGGAAACATTCGTTGTGCGTGTTTCTACTCCAGCGATTATTTTTATAATCCTTATCAAGTTATAATCCTTATCAAGTTTTGAAAGAGTTTCCTCAATAAACCATGTCAAATGTTCTAGGAATCTAAAACTGCAAACAAAGCAAAACAAGGCAACATTCATCAACGATGATATATACAAATGGAAATAAATGGACGACAGAGTATTATGATGATTAAGCTAACGTCTCATTCTCATGTTCTCTTTGCTGATAAAACCTTCTCCTATTTCATCTACTGAGAGTAAGAGAAGCGACGACTGCGGTAAAAACTGGTTCTAATAATGAAGTAGGTGGAGTGCATTTTTCAGTTTTACAAAAAGATGGAAAGAGCGAGGAAAGTGGGCAGAAACAAGAATGGCAGAAAATAAAACGAGCACGAATAAATGAAGAACGTGTAATAATCTAATATTTCAAGGAGTACAACAAATTAAAAACACGAAAATAGATGAACAGTTAAACACCCAGCCTTTCCCTATATCCTCCTTGTAAGAAAGATGGGCACAAAACGCGCTCAGATAGACGTAGTTAAGCACAAAGTGGAAGCAGGCGATTGGCTGAGAAATGAAGTAAAAGAAGGACGACAAAGGATGTCATATGGTATACATCATTGTGTCGTGTACCTGATGTCCCTAGATTGCATTTATGCCATTATATGCAAGCGATACGATATGGAGCATAGACTGGGTTACACTTAGGAAATCGGTTTCGCCAACATCTGAACGAAATAGCCAAGATGGCACTGACACCAATCGCCAAGCATTTCTGTCAGATCACCAAAGAAAATGTGGAATTTTTGTCACTGCAATCCGCTCTTGTTTTTCCTATGAACGATCTTAGAAATCTCAGGAACAGCACCTTATTTTCCAGAATGACTGTCTCCATCCAGCTGGAATTAACAACAACAAATTCAGCTTTCTTTAAACTACTTTACATTTCCATCTAGTTGCTACTTCTTTCTATTTCTGCCATTCATTTCTTGTCGTAAACACACTCATTTCGCTGCATTTTCAGTCTCGCCACTGGCGATTTAAAGTTAGTTTTTCAGCTTCTTCTATGCTACTCTAGTAGCTAGAAGGCTTTAATAGCTTCATTGTCAAGGCAACCTAAGCGAGCAGCATTGTCTTCAGAGTGTTCTCTATTCACTCTAACCTTCATCCATCCATCCCTCCCCATAATGTTTTCTCACTTTATTATCTGCACCGTCTGGGCGGCCTTTGCTTAGGCTTTAGTTATCCGATGCGAGCAAGCTGGGACATAACACCATGTTGTTTACCATATAATACTCTTCTTCATCCCAGTTGACTTCATTTCTCAGCCAATCACCTGCTTCCACTTTGTTTTTATTTATCTCTATCTGGGCGCGTTTTATGTCCATCTGTCTTACAAGAAGGACAAAGGAAAACAAAAAAGAGGCTGCGTGTTTAATTGTTTATCTATTTTTCGCGTTTTTATCTGTTGCGTTCTTTTTGTATGTGATCCTTGAAAAAGGCTTTTGTCAAAAAAATCTGGACTGTCGTATGTTCTTCATATTTATGTGCTCATCTTACTTTCTGACGTTCTTGTTTCTGTCCACTTTCCTCATTCTTTCTGTTTGTTTTTTTTTTTAAACTGAACCATACACCTCCATGTAACCTTGACACAGCTTGCTAAAGTTTTGACATTGCTAGCAAAAGATAACGGCAGCCTTATGTCATGTCACTGAGACTTGGCGAATATGGTGTGTTCATGTCAAAGTTTTATTGACCTGCAGGGACGGTAATGCTTTAATTATCGTGCTTAGCCGCCTTACCTCCCCCTAGCTGCAGGAGACGTCAGTTAATTAGTGTATTTCTACAGCTGGGGTAGACCGGGATCCTTTGGCCAGAATTTGAAAGCCTACAGTAGTTTAGACTTTGTGTTTTTGTCGCGAAGGATAAGGTTTTTTTTTAAAAATTCCCTCAAAGCTGAAGTAGGTGGAGTGCATGGTTCAGTTTTACAAAAAAGATAGAAAGAGTGAAGAAAGTGGACAGAAACAAGAATGGCAGAAAATAAAACGAGCACGAATAAATGAAGAACGTGTAATAATCTAATATTTCAAGGAGTACAACAAATTAAAAACACGAAAATAGATGAACAGTTAAACACCCAGCCTTTCCCTATATCCTCCTTGTAAGAAAGATGGGCACAAAACGCGCTCAGATAGACGTAGTTAAGCACAAAGTGGAAGCAGGCGATTGGCTGAGAAATGAAGTAAAAGAAGGACGACAAAGGATGCCATATGGTATACATCATTGTGTCGTGTACCTGATGTCCCTAGATTGCATTTATGCCATTATATGCAAGCGATACGATATGGAGCATAGACTGGGTTACACTTAAGAAATCGGTTTCGCCAACATCTGAACGAAATAGCCAAGATGGCACTGACACCAATCGCCAAGCATTTCTGTCAGATCACCAAAGAAAATGTGGAATTTTTGTCACTGCAATCCGCTCTTGTTTTTCCTATGAACGATCTTAGAAATCTCAGGAACAGCACCTTATTTTCCAGAATGACTGTCTCCATCCAGCTGGAATTAACAACAACAAATTCAGCTTTCTTTAAACTACTTTACATTTCCATCTAGTTGCTACTTCTTTCTATTTCTGCCATTCATTTCTTGTCGTAAACACACTCATTTCGCTGCATTTTCAGTCTACCCACTGGCGATTTAAAGTTAGTTTTTCAGCTTCTTCTATGCTACTCTAGTAGCTAGAAGGCTTTAATAGCTTCATTGTCAAGGCAACCTAAGCGAGCAGCATTGTCTTCAGAGTGTTCTCTATTCGCTCTAACCTTCATCCATCCATCCCTCCCCATAATGTTTTCTCACTTTATTATCTGCACCGTCTGGGCGGCCTTTGCTTAGGCTTTAGTTATCCGATGCGAGCAAGCTGGGACATAACGCCATGTTGTTTACCATATAATACTCTTCTTCATCCCAGTTGACTTCATTTCTCAGCCAATCACCTGCTTCCACTTTTTATTTATCTCTATCTGGGCGCGTTTTATGTCCATCTGTCTTACAAGAAGGACAAAGGAAAACAAAAAAGAGGCTGCGTGTTTAATTGTTTATCTATTTTTCGCGTTTTTATCTGTTGCGTTCTTTTTGTATGTGATCCTTGAAAAAGGCTTTTGTCAAAAAAATCTGGACTGTCGTATGTTCATATTTATGTGCTCATCTTACTTTCTGACGTTCTTGTTTCTGTCCACTTTCCTCATTCTTTCTATTTGTTTTTTTTTTAACTGAACCATACACCTCCATGTAACCTTGACACAGCTTGCTAAAGTTTTGACATTGCTAGCAAAAGATAACGGCAGCCTTATGTCATGTCACTGAGACTTCGCGAATATGGTGTGTTCATGTCAAAGTTTTATTGACCTGCAGGGACGGCAGTGCTTTAATTATCGCGCTTAGCCGCCTTACCTCCCCCTAACTGCAGGAGACGTCAGTATAATTAGTGTATTTCTACAGCTGGGGTAGACCGGGATCCTTTGGCCAGAATTTGAAAGCCTACAGTAGTTTAGACTTTGTGTTTTTGTCGCGAAGGATAAGGTTTTTTTTTAAAAATTCCCTCAAAGCTGGTCATACATATCTTATTTTTCTGATAAAATAGGGTCTTTTTTTTCTCTCACTGTAGTGACGGTCACAGTTGATCTTGTATCACGAGAGATGTACATCAAAATATTTAGTGTGCTCCTGTGTATATAACAATTTGTATACATTTGTAGTGTGCTCCTGTGTATATAACAATTTGTATACATTTGTAGTGTGCTCCTGTGTATATAAGAATTTGTATATATGTATTGTGTTCCCGTGTGTATAAGAATTTGTATATATGTATTGTGTTCCCGTGTGTGTATAAGAATTTGCATATGTGTAGTGTGCCCCTGTGTATACCTTTATATCCTTATTCTACTCCTCGACGACAAATTCTGGAGTGTAGAAAGTCTTCTTTTTCTTGTGATCTCCATGGAACTGTGGACTATTGTTCCCCTCAGCCAACACAGTGAAGATACCGAATCACATGAATCATAAAGGATGGGGGAGGGACTAGGATGACTTGCTTGGAGACCCAGAATGGACCTACTCTCTTCCGGCCGCTCCCCCCCCCCCCCCCAAGAAAGACATTCTCTGCAGACTCCACCACCATGAGAACACAACAAGCCCTGTCTTATTAACTGGGCTGGAGGAGTGCATCAGCCCATCACTTGGAGCACTACAGAGATGTGGGATAAGGTCTTGACCATCTCTAGTTTTCTGTCCCTGATAACCGTGGCGAGAATAATACAGCAGTCTTTGCTCCTGGGTAATTGTCACATACTTTCATCCTTTCAGTTCGGTTTTTTTGTTTTGCCATGTCAATTCATTTCAGATTCCCCACCATCTTCAGAACTACAGTTCATCTTCAGGTCTCACCAGGCTTTCTCTTCTCTGCATAACTCCAAAGATTCCGTTGTAAAGATGTCTTTGTTCTGCATCTTTGATCTTAAATCGCAGACATTATAGACCTTTAATATGAAAGTAGGTGGAGGTATATGGTTCAGTTTTACAAAAAAGATAGAAAGAGTGAAGAAAGTGGACAGAAACAAGAATGACAGAAGGAGAGATGAGCACATACAGATGAAGAACATACAACAATGCAATATTTCGACAAATGCATTTTTCAAGGATCACATACAAAAACAACACAACAGATAAAAACACGAAGAATAAATGAAAAATTTAGCTTTTTTTTATTCTTGTATGTTCTTCATCTGTATGTGCTCGTCTTGCTTTCTGCCATTCTTGTTTCTGTCCACTTTCTTCACTCTTTCTATATTTTTTTGCAAAACTGCACCACACACCTCCATCTACTTTCACCACTAGAACCGGTTTTTACCGCAGTCGTCATTTCTCTCATCTCTGACTTCTAACATCGTCACACATGTAATTAAATTTCCTGTGTGGGGAATTTGCAGATTATTTTTTTTAAAAATCTTTTGATGATTCGTCTTACACCAACTCGTTAGAAAACACTTAACACTATTGCTACAAAAAGACGATAACTTCAATAGCTTTTTATTTTTTTTAACGTGCTGCTTGCAATTGGTTTACTAATCCCACCATTTCAGTTCAAAACAGCCGGAGCTGATGTGTGTACTTGAGCAGTAAATTGGTGGGGGGGGGGGGGGGGGGCGGGATAATTTTATCTCACAGGAAATCTTTAGAATCTTTCCATATTTAAAAGCCACCATCCCCCGTATCTTTAACAAACTGGAAACGACGAGACATGAATATATTACAGCAACAAATCGCAGTGCTGTATGATTAGTCTAGAAATAATAATAATAATAATAGACAAAGCATCTTAGATGTGAGAGAAAGAAAAACAGCAAGAAAATGGTCGTGGTTCAGACTGCGGGCATCATACAACGAGCAAGCAACCGCCTATCCCCAAGAGATAGTCAAAGAGTTGTATAGCGCAGTTTTGCATACAAGATAGAAAGCGGTAAAGATGTAAAGGAGTGGCAAAAGAAGCAATGAGATGAGCAGGTACGGCGCCTATCTCAGAAGTACACAGCATCGATATTTTATGGGCACAGAACGTTTAGTATAGATGGTTTGCCTAGGATTCAAACTAATCTTTCACCAGCAAAGTAAATAGCAAAACTAAGACGAGTCTGCTTTTTTTCTGCTTTGTTCAAGTCTGTTGGCTGTGCAATATCTGAGCGAATACGTGTTTTTCTGCATGAAAGTTCTCGATACATCCTGCCTATATTATGCTTTCGTGCCGGGGCCGTCAATTCGGAGCAGGTTTTAAAACCAAAAATGTGTTTTCCCAAAGTGATCTGTGATTTTCCGGTTAAACTGGGCGTTTCCAGTTTCTACTTTCTCGTGATTATTTTAGTTCCCGGCCGAACAGTGTGTAGTGTGCAAGGTGTGTGTGATTGTGTGTGTGTGTGTATGTGTGTGTTTTATGGTGATTTTATGAGAACTTTAATGTTCTACATTTTTTTCAACCCTTGTCATATCAACTATTGTTTATTTATATCCTTATTCTACTCCTCGACGACAAATTCTGGAGTGTAGAAAGTCTTCTTTTTCTTGTGATCTCCATGGAACTGTGGACTATTGTTCCCCTCAGCCAACACAGTGAAGATACCGAATCACATGAATCATAAAGGATGGGGGAGGGACTAGGATGACTTGCTTGGAGACCCAGAATGGACCTACTCTCTTCCGGCCGCTCCCCCCCCCCCCAAGAAAGACATTCTCTGCAGACTCCACCACCATGAGAACACAACAAGCCCTGTCTTATTAACTGGGCTGGAGGAGTGCATCAGCCCATCACTTGGAGCACTACAGAGATGTGGGATAAGGTCTTGACCATCTCTAGTTTTCTGTCCCTGATAACCGTGGCGAGAATAATACAGCAGTCTTTGCTCCTGGGTAATTGTCACATACTTTCATCCTTTCAGTTCGGTTTTTTTGTTTTGCCATGTCAATTCATTTCAGATTCCCCACCATCTTCAGAACTACAGTTCATCTTCAGGTCTCACCAGGCTTTCTCTTCTCTGCATAACTCCAAAGATTCCGTTGTAAAGATGTCTTTGTTCTGCATCTTTGATCTTAAATCGCAGACATTATAGACCTTTAATATGAAAGTAGGTGGAGGTATATGGTTCAGTTTTACAAAAAAGATAGAAAGAGTGAAGAAAGTGGACAGAAACAAGAATGACAGAAGGAGAGATGAGCACATACAGATGAAGAACATACAACAATGCAATATTTCGACAAATGCATTTTTCAAGGATCACATACAAAAACAACACAACAGATAAAAACACGAAGAATAAATGAAAAATTTAGCTTTTTTTTATTCTTGTATGTTCTTCATCTGTATGTGCTCGTCTTGCTTTCTGCCATTCTTGTTTCTGTCCACTTTCTTCACTCTTTCTATATTTTTTTGCAAAACTGCACCACACACCTCCATCTACTTTCACCACTAGAACCGGTTTTTACCGCAGTCGTCATTTCTCTCATCTCTGACTTCTAACATCGTCACACATGTAATTAAATTTCCTGTGTGGGGAATTTGCAGATTATTTTTTTTAAAAATCTTTTGATGATTCGTCTTACACCAACTCGTTAGAAAACACTTAACACTATTGCTACAAAAAGACGATAACTTCAATAGCTTTTTATTTTTTTAACGTGCTGCTTGCAATTGGTTTACTAATCCCACCATTTCAGTTCAAAACAGCCGGAGCTGATGTGTGTACTTGAGCAGTAAATTGGTGGGGGGGGGGGGGGGGGGCGGGATAATTTTATCTCACAGGAAATCTTTAGAATCTTTCCATATTTAAAAGCCACCATCCCCCGTATCTTTAACAAACTGGAAACGACGAGACATGAATATTACAGCAACAAATCGCAGTGCTGTATGATTAGTCTAGAAATAATAATAATAATAATAGACAAAGCATCTTAGATGTGAGAGAAAGAAAAACAGCAAGAAAATGGTCGTGGTTCAGACTGCGGGCATCATACAACGAGCAAGCAACCGCCTATCCCCAAGAGATAGTCAAAGAGTTGTATAGCGCAGTTTTGCATACAAGATAGAAAGCGGTAAAGATGTAAAGGAGTGGCAAAAGAAGCAATGAGATGAGCAGGTACGGCGCCTATCTCAGAAGTACACAGCATCGATATTTTATGGGCACAGAACGTTTAGTATAGATGGTTTGCCTAGGATTCAAACTAATCTTTCACCTGCAAAGTAAATAGCAAAACTAGACGAGTCTGCTTTTTTTCTGCTTTGTTCAAGTCTGTTGGCTGTGCAATATCTGAGCGAATACGTGTTTTTCTGCATGAAAGTTCTCGATACATCCTGCCTATATTATGCTGTCGTGCCGGGCCA
The DNA here is from genome assembly GCA_009760885.1 of Achatina immaculata. Lineage (NCBI taxonomy): Eukaryota > Metazoa > Mollusca > Gastropoda > Stylommatophora > Achatinidae > Lissachatina > Lissachatina immaculata. Next base: position 73,784,170 of record CM019716.1, read on the forward strand.
TCAAATCGGAGCAGGTTTTAAAACCAAAAATGTGTTTTCCCAAAGTGATCTGTGATTTTCCGGTTAAACTGGGCGTTTCCAGTTTCTACTTTCTCGTGATTATTTTAGTTCCCGGCCGAACAGTGTGTAGTGTGCAAGGTGTGTGTGATTGTGTGTGTGTGTATGTGTGTGTTTTATGGTGATTTTATGAGAACTTTAATGTTCTACATTTTTTTCAACCCTTGTCATATCAACTATTGTTTATTTATATCCTTTTTAGGACGGTGGAGAACTAAGTAGGACTCCCTAACCCCCAAAACGGAAAGTAACTCTCTAATAATAACGGGGAAGGGGGGGGACAAGACCACGGGGCCCCAGATGTGGGGCCCCAGATGTACGGCCCCCGGATGTCTCAATTCTCGTCACGTCTGCAGCTTTGGTTGTTGAGTTTCTTGTTGCTGCATCAAACGATAACTAAGAACTTGAGCTCTCTGCATTTAACACATTTATGAGCTTGAAGCAGTTACATGGTGACATACAGGGGGCAGTTACATGGTGACATACAGGGAGCAGTTACATGGTGACATACAGGGAGCAGTTACGTGGTGACATACAGGGAGTAGTTACGTGGTGACATACAGGGAGTAGTTACGTGGTGACATACAGGGAGCAGTTACATGGTGACATTCAGGGAGTAGTTACATGGTGACATACAGGGAGCAGTTACATGGTGACATACAAGGAGTAGTTACATGGTGACATACAGGGAGCAGTTACATGGTGACATAAAGGGAGCAGTTACATGGTGACATACAGGGGGCAGTTACATAGTGACAAACATGAAGCAGTTACATAGTGACATTCAGGGAGAAGTTACATAGTGACATACATGTAGCAGTTACATAGTGACATTCAGGGAGAAGTTACATAGTGACATACATGTAGCAGTTACATAGTGACATTCAGGGAGAAGTTACAGAGTGACATTAAGGGATTATTTTCCAGTGGGTTTCTTAAAGTCCCGCAGTGGACCCAGCCCTCATTGCAGTCTTCACCGTCATGGTAGCCCCACTAACCTCCCACTCCCTGATCAGACTGGAGATGCAATACTAACTTGAAAAACGCCAAAATAAAGTGAGAAATAAGAACGAACGAACGAATGAACGAACATACTTTATTTTCAAAGGCTTAAAAATTGGGCACGCAGGCCCGTCTGGCATTCTGCCCTTCATCATTCAGCTTTCACTCAATCACAATCATTCAGCATTTGTTAATGAGCATTAATAATCATGAAGACACATTAAATGATTACATAAATAAATAATAAACTTATCTCATGTCCATACACTCTACGCTCTGATTTATGCAACAACATGAAATAAACTTGCATTCTTACATTCATTCAAAACTAACACATTTATAGAAAAGCAGTATTTAAAAAAATTACAACAATCAAGCCATACTTTAAACTACTTTAGACTATGCTTAGGGAAGCATATAGTCCATATCAAACAGATACTGACACAGTTTAAAGTTATAAGAACGAGAGAAATAACTAGTACTTCTAACAAAAGTAGACGTTCAGTTTTACAAAAAGATGGGAAGGATGAGGAAAGTAGACAGAAACAAGAGTAGCTGAAAGTAAAATAGCACGTATAAAAGAAGAATTTACAAACAGTTCAATACTTCGGCAAATGCCTTTGTCATGAGTACATACAAGACGCAACAGATAAATACACACGCAAATAAATAAATAAATGAAAAATAAAATGTAGCTCTTTTGTATCCTTCTCGCAAGAAAGTTTAGCACAAAAATGAGGTGGAATAAGACCTTGGTCAGTCCTGGGTCGCCGGCCCAAGATAACCTCACGAACACCTTTGCTCGACCAGCTTTAGTATGTAAAAGCTCTAAGATAAAAGCTCTAAGATAAAAGTAATTGTATATGAAAATGTGCGAAGCAGAGAAAGAGAATTAGTTGATTCTGTAAATTCTCTCTCTCACACACACAAACACACACACATACACTCCCTCCCTCTCTCTCTCTCTCTCTCTCTAAAAATCTCAAACGCAACGCCATGACTCGTCAAACTTCAAAAGCAAATCTTCCTTTATCGTGCGAAGGAGCCCATAGTAAACGGACGAGAATTCTTGGCGCGTTCCAGGAAATAAAAACGGTTGTAAACCATAGTTTGACCTAATGCAAAAACAATGAATTACTGACAATGCTACAATTTGATATGGTAGTGCTTTCTTTGACAGTTTCACTCCTGAATTAACTTTAGTGTTTTGTCTGAATAAATTTCGATCAGAAATTCCGGTAGGAGAAAAAAAAAAGAAAATTGTTTTGTAATTTAAAAACACGCATTGGTTTAGAAATGTGGTATTTAGACTTTGTTTAATAGATTTCAAGTGATACAAACGGGTGAATAGATCTACCAGCACAGTCAGTGTTGATGTTGAGAGTTAAAACTTAAAGCGATTGCTGTATTTCACAGAAAAGGTTACTACGTGAGGCTGAGCACTGCCATAACGAGAGGAATTCTCTACCCAGGAACTACGTCTACAAGTTCTTACCACTGTATGTTGATGTTTGTCTTCTAACTCCAGTCTGTGGTGTGTTCTTACCGCTTACATGGTGACATACAGGGAGCAGTTACATGGTGACATACAGGGAGCAGTTACATGGTGACATACAGGGAGCAGTTACATGGTGACATACAGGGAGCAGTTACATGGTGACATACAGGGAGCAGTTACATGGTGACATACAGGGAGCAGTTACATGGTGACATACAGGGAGCAGTTACATGGTGACATACAGGGAGCAGTTACATGGTGACATACAGGGAGCAGTTACATGGTGACATACAGGGAGCAGTTACATGGTGACATACAGGGAGCAGTTACATGGTGACATACAGGGAGCAGTTACATGGTGACATACAGGGAGCAGTTACATGGTGACATACAGGGAGCAGTTACATGGTGACATACAGGGAGCAGTTACATGGTGACATACAGGGAGCAGTTACATGGTGACATACAGGGAGCAGTTACATGGTGACATACAGGGAGCAGTTACATGGTGACATACAGGGAGCAGTTACATGGTGACATACAGGGAGCAGTTACATGGTGACATACAGGGAGCAGTTACATGGTGACATACAGGGAGCAGTTACATGGTGACATACAGGGAGCAGTTACATGGTGACATACAGGGAGCAGTTACATGGTGACATACAGGGAGCAGTTACATGGTGACATACAGGGAGCAGTTACATGGTGACATACAGGGAGCAGTTACATGGTGACATACAGGGAGCAGTTACATGGTGACATACAGGGAGCAGTTACATGGTGACATACAGGGAGCAGTTACATGGTGACATACAGGGAGCAGTTACATGGTGACATACAGGGAGCAGTTACATGGTGACATACAGGGAGCAGTTACATGGTGACATACAGGGAGCAGTTACATGGTGACATACAGGGAGCAGTTACATGGTGACATACAGGGAGCAGTTACATGGTGACATACAGGGAGCAGTTACATGGTGACATACAGGGAGCAGTTACATGGTGACATACAGGGAGCAGTTACATGGTGACATACAGGGAGCAGTTACATGGTGACATACAGGGAGCAGTTACATGGTGACATACAGGGAGCAGTTACATGGTGACATACAGGGAGCAGTTACATGGTGACATACAGGGAGCAGTTACATGGTGACATACAGGGAGCAGTTACATGGTGACATACAGGGAGCAGTTACATGGTGACATACAGGGAGCAGTTACATGGTGACATACAGGGAGCAGTTACATGGTGACATACAGGGAGCAGTTACATGGTGACATACAGGGAGCAGTTACATGGTGACATACAGGGAGCAGTTACATGGTGACATACAGGGAGCAGTTACATGGTGACATACAGGGAGCAGTTACATGGTGACATACAGGGAGCAGTTACATGGTGACATACAGGGAGCAGTTACATGGTGACATACAGGGAGCAGTTACATGGTGACATACAGGGAGCAGTTACATGGTGACATACAGGGAGCAGTTACATGGTGACATACAGGGAGCAGTTACATGGTGACATACAGGGAGCAGTTACATGGTGACATACAGGGAGCAGTTACATGGTGACATACAGGGAGCAGTTACATGGTGACATACAGGGAGCAGTTACATGGTGACATACAGGGAGCAGTTACATGGTGACATACAGGGAGCAGTTACATGGTGACATACAGGGAGCAGTTACATGGTGACATACAGGGAGCAGTTACATGGTGACATACAGGGAGCAGTTACATGGTGACATACAGGGAGCAGTTACATGGTGACATACAGGGAGCAGTTACATGGTGACATACAGGGAGCAGTTACATGGTGACATACAGGGAGCAGTTACATGGTGACATACAGGGAGCAGTTACATGGTGACATACAGGGAGCAGTTACATGGTGACATACAGGGAGCAGTTACATGGTGACATACAGGGAGCAGTTACATGGTGACATACAGGGAGCAGTTACATGGTGACATACAGGGAGCAGTTACATGGTGACATACAGGGAGCAGTTACATGGTGACATACAGGGAGCAGTTACATGGTGACATACAGGGAGCAGTTACATGGTGACATACAGGGAGCAGTTACATGGTGACATACAGGGAGCAGTTACATGGTGACATACAGGGAGCAGTTACATGGTGACATACAGGGAGCAGTTACATGGTGACATACAGGGAGCAGTTACATGGTGACATACAGGGAGCAGTTACATGGTGACATACAGGGAGCAGTTACATGGTGACATACAGGGAGCAGTTACATGGTGACATACAGGGAGCAGTTACATGGTGACATACAGGGAGCAGTTACATGGTGACATACAGGGAGCAGTTACATGGTGACATACAGGGAGCAGTTACATGGTGACATACAGGGAGCAGTTACATGGTGACATACAGGGAGCAGTTACATGGTGACATACAGGGAGCAGTTACATGGTGACATACAGGGAGCAGTTACATGGTGACATACAGGGAGCAGTTACATGGTGACATACAGGGAGCAGTTACATGGTGACATACAGGGAGCAGTTACATGGTGACATACAGGGAGCAGTTACATGGTGACATACAGGGAGCAGTTACATGGTGACATACAGGGAGCAGTTACATGGTGACATACAGGGAGCAGTTACATGGTGACATACAGGGAGCAGTTACATGGTGACATACAGGGAGCAGTTACATGGTGACATACAGGGAGCAGTTACATGGTGACATACAGGGAGCAGTTACATGGTGACATACAGGGAGCAGTTACATGGTGACATACAGGGAGCAGTTACATGGTGACATACAGGGAGCAGTTGTTTTGTCTTCTAACTCCAGTCTGTGATGTGTTCTTACCTCTAGATGTTGTTTGTCTTCTAACTCCAGTCTGTGGTGTGTTCTTACCGCTAGATGTTGGTGTTTGTCTTCTAACTCCAGTCTGTGATGTGTTCTTACCTCTAGATGTTGGTGTTTGTCTTCTAACTCCAGTCTGTGGTGTGTTCTTACCGCTAGATGTTGGTGTTTGTCTTCTAACTCCAGTCTGTGGTGTGTTCTTACCGCTAGATGTTGGTGTTTGTCTTCTAACTCCAGTCTGTGATGTGTTCTTACCTCTAGATGATGGTGTTTGTCTTCTAACTCCAGTCTGTGATGTGTTCTTACCTCTAGATGTTGGTGTTTGTCTTCTAACTCCAGTCTGTGATGTGTTCTTACCTCTAGATGTTGGTGTTTGTCTTCTAACTCCAGTCTGTGATGTGTTCTTACCGCTAGATGTTGGTGTTTGTCTTCTAACTCCAGTCTGTGATGTGTTCTTACCGCTAGATGTTGGTGTTTGTCTTCTAACTCCAGTCTGTGATGTGTTCTTACCGCTAGATGTTGTTTGTCTTCTAACTCCAGTCTGTGATGTGTTCTTACCTCTAGATGTTGTTTGTCTTCTAACTCCAGTCTGTGATGTGTTCTTACCGCTAGATGTTGTTTGTCTTCTAACTCCAGTCTGTGATGTGTTCTTACCTCTAGATGTTGGTGTTTGTCTTCTAACTCCAGTCTGTGATGTGTTCTTACCTCTAGATGTGGTGTTTGTCTTCTAACTCCAGTCTGTGATGTGTTCTTACCTCTAGATGTGTTTGTCTTCTAACTCCAGTCTGTGGTGTGTTCTTACCTCTAGATGTTGGTGTTTGTCTTCTAACTCCAGTCTGTGGTGTGTTCTTACCGCTAGATGTTGGTGTTTGTCTTCTAACTCCAGTCTGTGGTGTGTTCTTACCGCTAGATGTTGGTGTTTGTCTTCTAACTCCAGTCTGTGGTGTGTTCTTACCTCTAGATGTTGGTGTTTGTCTTCTAACTCCAGTCTGTGGTGTGTTCTTACCGCTAGATGTTGGTGTTTGTCTTCTAACCTGTCTGTGGTGTGTTCTTACCTCTAGATGTTGTTTGTCTTCTAACTCCAGTCTGTGATGTGTTCTTACCGCTAGATGTTGTTTGTCTTCTAACTCCAGTCTGTGATGTGTTCTTACCGCTAGATGTTGGTGTTTGTCTTCTAACTCCAGTCTGTGGTGTGTTCTTACCGCTAGATGTTGGTGTTTGTCTTCTAACTCCAGTCTGTGATGTGTTCTTACCGCTAGATGTTGGTTTGTCTTCTAACTTCAGTCTGTGGTGTGTTCTTACCGCTAGATGTTGTTTGTCTTCTAACTTCAGTCTGTGATGTGTTCTTACCGCTAGATGTTGGTATTTGTCTTCTAACTTCCAGTCTGTGATGTGTTCTTACCGCTAGATGTTGGTATTTGTCTTCTAACTTCAGTCTGTGATGTGTTCTTACCGCTAGATGTTGGTATTTGTCTTCTAACTCCAGTCCGTGATGTGTTCTTACCGCTAGATGTTGGTATTTGTCTTCTAACTCCAGTCTGTGGTGTGTTCTTACCGCTAGATGTTGTTTGTCTTCTAACTCCAGTCTGTGGTGTGTTCTTACCTCTAGATGTTGTTTGTCTTCTAACTCCAGTCTGTGGTGTGTTCTTACCTCTAGATGTTGTTTGTCTTCTAACTCCAGTCTGTGGTGTGTTCTTACCTCTAGATGTTGGTGTTTGTCTTCTAACTCCAGTCTGTGGTGTGTTCTTATCGCTAGATGTTGGTGTTTGTCTTCTAACTCCAGTCTGTGGTGTGTTCTTACCTCTAGATGTTGGTGTTTGTCTTCTAACTCCAGTCTGTGGTGTGTTCTTATCGCTAGATGTTGTTTGTCTTCTAACTCCAGTCTGTGGTGTGTTCTTACCTCTAGATGTTGGTGTTTGTCTTCTAACCCCAGTCTGTGGTGTGTTCTTATCGCTAGATGTTGTTTGTCTTCTAACTCCAGTCTGTGATGTGTTCTTACCGCTAGATGTTGTTTGTCTTCTAACTCCAGTCTGTGATGTGTTCTTACCTCTAGATGTTGGTGTTTGTCTTCTAACTCCAGTCTGTGATGTGTTCTTACCGCTAGATGTTGTTTGTCTTCTAACCCAGTCTGTGGTGTGTTCTTATCGCTAGATGTTGTTTGTCTTCTAACCCCAGTCTGTGGTGTGTTCTTATCGCTAGATGTTGTTTGTCTTCTAACCCCAGTCTGTGGTGTGTTCTTATCGCTAGATGTTGTTTGTCTTCTAACCCAGTCTGTGGTGTGTTCTTATCGCTAGATGTTGTTGTCTTCTAACCCAGTCTGTGGTGTGTTCTTATCGCTAGATGTTGTTGTCTTCTAACCCAGTCTGTGGTGTGTTCTTATCGCTAGATGTTGTTGTCTTCTAACTCCAGTCTGTGGTGTGTTCTTATCGCTAGATGTTGTTTGTCTTCTAACCCCAGTCTGTGGTGTGTTCTTATCGCTAGATGTTGTTTGTCTTCTAACTCCAGTCTGTGGTGTGTTCTTACCGCTAGATGTTGTTTGTCTTCTAACCCAGTCTGTGGTGTGTTCTTATCGCTAGATGTTGTTTGTCTTCTAACCTCCAGTCTGTGGTGTGTTCTTATCGCTAGATGTTGTTTGTCTTCTAACCCAGTCTGTGGTGTGTTCTTATCGCTAGATGTTGTTTGTCTTCTAACTCCAGTCTGTGATGTGTTCTTACCGCTAGATGTTGGTGTTGTCTTCTAACCTGTCTGTGGTGTGTTCTTAACGCTAGATGTTGTTGTCTTCTAACCAGTCTGTGATGTTCTTACCGCTAGATGTTGTTGTCTTCTAACTCAGTCTGTGATGTTCTTACCTCTAGATGTTGTTTGTCTTCTAACCCAGTCTGTGTGTTCTTACCGCTAGATGTTGTTGTCTTCTAACTTCAGTCTGTGATGTTCTTACCTCTAGATGTTGTTGTCTTCTAACCCAGTCTGTGTGTTCTTACCTAGATGTTGGTTTGTCTTCTAACTTCAGTCTGTGATGTTCTTACCTCTAGATGGTGTTTGTCTTCTAACCTGTCTGTGGTGTGTTCTTACCTAGATGTTGGTGTGTCTTCTAACTCAGTCTGTGATGTTCTTACCTCTAGATTGGTGTTTGTCTTCTAACCAGTCTGTGATGTTCTTACCTCTAGATGTTGGTTTGTCTTCTAACCCAGTCTGTGATGTTCTTACCTCTAGATGTTGGTTTGTCTTCTAACCCAGTCTGTGTGTTCTTACCTCTAGATGATGGTGTTTGTCTTCTAACCCAGTCTGTGATGTGTTCTTACTAGATGTTGGTGTTGTCTTCTAACTCCAGTCTGATGTGTTCTTACGCTAGATGTTGGTATTTGTCTTCTAACCAGTCTGTGGTGTGTTCTTACCTCTAGATGTTGTTTGTCTTCTAACTTCAGTCTGTGGTGTGTTCTTACCGCTAGATGTTGTTTGTCTTCTAACTCCAGTCTGTGGTGTGTTCTTATCGCTAGATGTTGTTTGTCTTCTAACTCCAGTCTGTGGTGTGTTCTTATCGCTAGATGTTGTTTGTCTTCTAACCTCCAGTCTGTGGTGTGTTCTTATCGCTAGATGTTGTTTGTCTTCTAACCCCAGTCTGTGGTGTGTTCTTATCGCTAGATGTTGTTTGTCTTCTAACCCCAGTCTGTGGTGTGTTCTTATCGCTAGATGTTGTTTGTCTTCTAACTCCAGTCTGTGATGTGTTCTTACCGCTAGATGTTGGTGTTTGTCTTCTAACCTGTCTGTGATATTGAATAATATTCCAGATACCGTTCCACGACAGCAATCTCTGTAATATCCCTCCTCAAGATGTAAGTTAACACTGTACAGCCTGCTGCTCTACTTTCTGGACCTGTATGTCACCGTCTGTGCAACTAATTTCGTTTGATACTTAATGTTTCTTTCTGGCCACCTGAGTGGCATAGTGGTTAGAGTGCTCGTCTATCATGTAGAGATCGGTGGTTCAAGTGAGGCCTGAGGGCCCCCCCCCCCCTTCAAGATTTGCAGCTGTAAAATTGGTAACCGGCTCTTTCTGAACTGGTGATGGAGGCGCGGCCAGGCTTGATGCTAACTAAATGATCCTGTAGCGTGCAGTCAAGTCAAGGGAAATATTGGCATGAAAGGGCTAAGCATTTTTGAATGTTCCTTCACTATGTGACAGCTGCAGCATACCACTGGATAACACACACGCCCAAATCATTTTTTTGTCGGTTGGGTGTAACCTATCACTCCTTCTTAAGTCAAACAACTTCGTAGATTACTGGTTATTTCCCTGCTATTTTAAGTGTCGGGTGCACTTTGTGAAACTGTTCAGAGGCCAGCTTCCGGGGTCTTAAGAGTTCTTATATCTTCCAGTCTCTACCACAAACTCGAGGGCTGCTTATGTTTTGTTGTTTTATTTACCAGACAAGAGCCTCTTTTCATATTCAGAGCTTTTAAGACAGCCTGTGTAGTGACTGACAGTGAAGCTTTGTGGCACACCCAACATTTATTATCCAACTTTTGAATGCATTCATTATGTATGGGTTTCGTGTGGGAAACAGGGTGGGTGGAAATCAATGCGCCATTTATTGAGGAAGACCATCTTGCTAATATCATTGTATTGTATAGACAACAAATACCAAGAGTAAGCATTGCGAGATCGGAGAACTTTATGAATACAGAAATAAATGGTTCATATTTCGTGTCAGAGCAACCTCGCGTTGCTTTCACGGCTGAAGGGAGTCTTCGTTTTCCGACGACCCCGCCGAAAAGCTAACTAAACATAAAGCGACTTTCATGCTGTGAATATAAGGTACTTTACTGTTAACAGACAAACATAAAAATAAAGCAGAGAAGCGTTAGACCTTAAAAGAAGTAGTTTTACATTAAGTATTGTGTATTCTAAAAAAAGAATATTTGTAAATTTGCAATAAGAAACCACTGGACTGATGGTCGGAAAAACAAATCGCCGGAAAGCGAGGACTATCTGTGATTTCTTTTCACAATGCGTTAGCAATCTATTTCGTATAGATTAGTAGTATACAACTGGTCTTGTTGAAATCCTTCACGTTGCTCTTCGTTTAAGTCACCAAGGTTCTCTGGAAAGCGATCTAAGTGACCGTGCAGATAATGGATTTTAACATTCGTGTTACAGCCAGACCTGTTGAAATGAAAGAGCATCCTCTACTAACTGTGTGTAGTTGTCTACCTTCTTGTTGCCAAGAAAGCTTTTCACAACAAAAACAAATGAAGAACAGGCACATGATTCGATTTCATTCGCCGATACTATGAAATGTGGGTCATTTATACTCTATTCATTTTTATGCATATGTGCATTATAGGAAAGGAAGCAGACGAATAATTGTGGGTAAATTCATTCATTCATTTGCATGTCCCTTGCGGAACTTTGCCTCCCTAACAGCACTCCTGTAGGCCTCTCGGTTGTGAGCAAGATGGCCTGCTGCTGATGCATCCATTTCCAGATCGTCAACGATGTCTTGCAGCCATCTTCGTCTTGGTCTTCCTCTTTTTCTTTTTCCCATTATGTATCCTTCCAATACGGTCTTCTCTAAATTATCATGACGTTTAATGTGTCCAAAATATTTCAGTTTTCTCTCTTTAATCCTCTTCACTAGGCAGCCTTCTTCAATATTAAGCTCTTGTAGTATAGATATATTTGTTCTTTTTTGTGTCCACGATATTTGGAGAACTATTCTGTAGCATTTACATTCAAAGGCATTTATGTGTTTCTCAGCTGTTTTGTTAAGTGTCCAGGTCTCACAGGCATATGTTGCTATGGGAAAGATGCATGCCCTTAAAAATCTTATTTTTTGTGGTTCTGTCTGCTCCTCTCCACAGATTCTTTAGTGGGTAAATTAAATACATAAATTTCCCATTCAAATAAGACAGCTTGTTATGACATCCCAATTCTGCAGAAGAAATTTGTTAAAGAGCGGACTAAAATGTTATAGATAAAAGGGATGGCGACTGTAGTAAAACTGGTTTAAATAATTAAGTTATATAGAGGTGTATGATGCAGTTTTACAAAGTGGTAGAGGGAGTGAGTAAAGTGACAAAAAAAAAAAAAAACGAATAGAAGGAATGAGAATGAATAAATGAAAAACATACAACATCCGATATTTCGGCGCGAGCCTTTTTCGAGGATTACATGCACAACGAGACAAACAAATAACTAAACGGAGAACTTAATATGGGCTCCTCCAGAAGTAGGAAACCAGAAAATCTATTTTTTTCTTTCTCTCACGTCTAAAGCGCTTTGTATTTTTCAGTGATATTTTTTCTTTTCATAAAAGGAAACGTCAACAGGGCTCTAAAGCAGTGGTTCTTAATGTTTTACAGCCCAAGACCATTTTTCTAACTACATACATAAGTTGCGGACTACCATCATGAATTAATATCTCAGCGTTATAAACCCTTGTTTTTATTCAATATATAACACTCTTACCAAACAGATAAAGCAACCGCATACCTCACTGCGAATGCTCCGATGAGCACAACCTGCCAAACCACTGTTCTGTAACTTCACTATGCGCATGCTTCCTTGCATTTGCATCAAGGTGAATCAGCACAGCACATAATAAATACATAGTTTTTAAAATGCTTTTTAACGCTCTCGCCGGCAGACTTACGTATGAGTCTTCCGCGTCGCCATACATCGTAAAACGGGAGTTGGGTGTGAGGCCTACAACCTCATCCTGAGACCCATCTACAGGCGACTCTAGATGGGGAAAAACCCTGCCGTTATGGAATCTCACAAAAGTTGTAACCGAACTCAAGGTCACCAACTCTGCATGCCACTGAGAACGATTGAAAATTCATCGGCCCCAAGTGCATAACAAAAATCGGATTTTGGAATGTAAGAAGGTTGGCCGCAACAACAAAAACTGCTCAGGTAATCAAAGAAATGGATATATATCACCTGGATGTGTTGGGCATCAGTGAAAGCGATGGCCAGAAGCAGGGAAAAGACCGGAGGAAAACCGTAAGTTAATAATATATTCCGGCAGAGATGATGGGAAGTACCAGGAAGGAGTGGGTATAATTATGTCATCTGTGGCAGCAAAGAGCCTTACCGAATGGGAACCAGTGAACAGTCGTATGATAAGTGCACGATACAAAATAAGGCACGGAAGAATGACGATCATACAATGCTATGCACCCACGAACGATGCAGATGATGAAATAAAAGACGATTTCTATTACCAACTACAACAACTTATCAACAAAGTACCTAAACACGACATCTTAATTGTCATGGGAGACTTCAACGCCAAGGTAGGAAAAGATAACACCGACGTTTAAAAAGTAATGTGGAAAGAAGGAACTGATACAATAAATCAGAATGGAGAAAGATTAATTGAAATGTGTCTAACAGAGGGCATGGTCATTGGAGGAACAATATTTCCACACAAAGAAATACATAAAACAACATGGATATCTCCAGATGATAGAACCAGAAACCAGACTGATCATTTTTGTATTCCAAAACAATTCAGAACATCTCTGATAGATGTAAGAGCATATAGGGGTGCAGATGTCAACAGTGATCACAACCTGTGTATAGGGTGGATAGAACTTAAACTGAAAAGTCAACACAAGAAATCAATGCTCAGAAAGAGAGACAGTCATACCCTACAAGAAGAAAATACCAACAGTGATTTCAACCTGGAACTTACCAAACATTTCGCAGCACTCAGAGAGGTAGACGAGACAGATATAGATGTATTATGGAAGTCATATAGCACAGCCATAATTACGGCAGCAAAAGCAAGTGCTTGACTGCAGCCAACAAGCAGAAAAGCATGATATCAGATAACACATGGAAATACATACATGAAAGAAGTGCAGCCAAATTAGCCATGTTGAATGTAAAGACAGATCTTGGAAAAGTTTTGGCAAAAGCAGCATACAAAGAACTAGACAATAAAGTAAAAGTTCAGGTAAAGGAGACAAGGGAGAATATATGGACAATATGGCAAAAGAAGCAGAAAATGCAGCAAAAAAAAGGAGACAGCAATCTGGTCTCGACCAGATCTTTACTCTAAGAATAATACTTGAAGAACATATTGAAAAACAGAAACCATTAATTAAACTTCACAGACTTTAAAAAAGGATTTGACAGCATACACAGAGATGCATTGTGGAGAATTTTAAGACTATACCATCTAAAATTGTCACCATCATTAGAGATCTCTACAACGGATATGTTTGTGCAGTCAAGACAGAAAAAGGAATGGGCGAATGGTTTCACATTGAAACAGGTGTGAAACAAGGATGTATATTATCTCCTTTGCTTTTTGGAATTGCCATAGACTTTATAATGAAAATATGCTGTACAGGTAAAACTGGCATTGATTGGGTACATGGGACCAATATAGAAGATCTTGATTTTGCAGATGATATAACTCTTATCAGTGACAATTTGAAATCGATGCAGGAAAGAAAAGATTCCTTATCTTCTTTGGCTAGCAAAATAGGTCTTGAAATTAACAAAGACAAAACAAAAATAATGAAACTTCCCATTAATCAAGAAGGAAAAATATATGTAGAAGAAACAGTTGTTGATGAAGTAAACCAATCTGCATACCTTGGCAGCTACACAGACCAAGGTGGTGACACCAGGAAGGAAGCTAGAATTGCAAAAGCAGCATTGTCCTTCAAAAATCTTGAGAACATATGGAATTCAAAAGTTAGAAGCACAAAAACAAAGTTAAGATTATTCAATTCAAATGTGATATCCACCCTCATTTATGCATGTGAAAGCTGGCAATGAACTAAAGAAACAGATAAGAAATTATACTCTTTTGACAACACAAATGCCTAAGGAAAATATTTGGTATAAACTGAAACAAATTCAAAAACAACGCAGAGATAAGACCTGTCTCATGGGTGATTAGAAAAAGAAGATGGACATATGTAGGCCATGTGATGAGAAGAAACAACCAGAGAATACCAAAACAAACTATCAAGTGGAGCACAACGGGCCGAAGAATAAGAGGTCGACCGCATGAAACTCTAAAGAGGACATTGTTAAGAGAAGCCAGTTTAGTGGGCATAAAATCCCTTGATGAGGTTGAAAGACTCGCCGAGAACAGGAAAACTTGGCAAATAACTATGCGAGCCCTATGAGACGTTTAACGGTATGGGAAGGATGTAAGGTGTAAGATACAAAAATAAAATTGTGGATACTTCATTAGATATCTGAAATGGAAATCATTAGAGTGAGTGAGGGGAGGGAGTTGTCTACTTGCACTTGGGGCATAATGAAATTATAAATGCTGACAAACAACACACTGTTACAACTGAGAGTTGTTACATATTGTGCAGTCTCATCACACCAGCTTTTCTTGCCCCTGAATATTTCCATGAAACATATGTTTGCTTGTGTGCCCCTTTCTCTTTGGAAAGTGCCACCTTACAAATCAATTTTCAACTTTATCGTTCATTATGTGTAGTTTTATTGCAGTCTTTGTCAAATATTTTCACTTGTCAGTGTGGTAACCAAGCTACTCTCAGAATATAACAATGTACAAAACTAATGCAAAAAAGACTTATACATGGGTTTTAAAAAAGAAAACACAAGACAATGACATCAATTCTTTTATTTTCAAAAATAAAATTAATATAGCATTCATTAACATTATTATTCACATCAACATACCACATGACAACCCACAGAACTATACTGTTCAAAAAAACAAAATGCAACAAATACGATGTTGCGATTTAAACTGAAGTTTGCTGATCAGACAAGGGCAAATTGCCTGAAACGTCCACTTGGACGTCAACTTCACGCGCTCACCTGAATCAGAAGATGATTCAGTCACAACTCCTGCCAAAGACTGCTTCATATGGCTGCGTCACTTTAGGAATCAATCTGCATCTGCGTCCTCAACAGTCCAGTCAATGACAGCAGCTTGTCGAATTTCAGATCAAATGGTCAGGAACCAGATGCACGATGCTGGTTTTTGGGCTAGAAGAGCCTACAGAGGTCCTCTTCTTATGAACTGGCATCGCCAGAACCGACTGCAGTGGGTGAACTTGCATCGTCAATGGACCATTGAGAATGTCTGGAGAAGAGTTTGGTTTAGTGATGAATCATTCTTTCTGCTCCAACAACACGATAGATGGAGAAGAGTTTACCACAGAGTCCACGAGCGCTACGCCCAGAACCTTGTGGATGAGGTTCCTCCACATGGTAGTGGAGGTGTACTGGTGTGTAGGACAATCAACTTCATGGGAAGAAGTGACCTGGTGCAAACTGAAGGATGCTTGAATGCCCAACAATACGTCACTGAAATTCTTTGTCCGCACGTCCTTCCACTTCTGGCTGCACCAGGGTCAATTTTTCAGCAGGATAATGCTCAACCTCATGTGACACAACTCACCACCCGGTTCCTCACTGACAACAATGTCCAGACCACTCCGTGGCCATCCATGGCATTAGACATGAACCCAATAGAACACATATGGGATGAACTCAACAGACAAGTCCGCCAGCGAGACGTGGGGCCAAACAATCTCTGACAGTTGCCTCTTGCACTGCAGGAAGAGTGGGCAGCCATCCCACAACAACAGATCCAATGGCTAATCGGATCCATGTCAAGGAGATGTCGTTCTCTGATACAGGCCTGAGGAGGCCATACACCTTACTGAAAGGGACATCTCAGTGGCAAAGAATAAAAGTCCAAACCAAATTTAATGAACATCATTTCATTGTTAAAGTATTAAAGTTTCTTCATGCCAAAATTGAAACATTAATTCCGTAAAATAAAATTTTGATACAAGTTTGAAATTTGGTGTCCAGTACAATTACAGTAGTGTTGTGTTTCTTTTTTTGAACAGTACACATAGAAAACATTACTCAGTAATATTAGTATTTACAGATATAAAGGAAACAATACAACTACAGCATAATCTGTCTAGCACTTTTATGATCTCTAAACAACAAAACTAGAGAAGACTGAAACAGAGTCTACACAAATACAAGAAGGTGAGATGACCAGGTTCAGATAATGCAGACAAGAAGGTGAGATGACCAGGTTCAAAACATGGAGACAAGAAGGTGAGATGACCAGGTTCAAATAATGCAGACAAGAAGGTGAGATGACCAGGTTCAAAACATGGAGACAAGGTGAGATGACTAGGTTCAAAACATAGAGACAAGAAGGTGAGATGACCAGGTTCAAAACATGGAGACAAGAATGTGAGATGACAGGCATAAATTTGGGGGTTAGAGGTTTTAATGAGAATGTCCCCTTTAAAAGTGAAAGTAATTGCTCTAACCCATAATTAGATGGCCAGACAGCAAAGTGTAGGACTGGGATATTAGGTTGTCCTGCTATCACCCTAATTTAATCTTCTATTGTTTGGTAAACTGAAGTCATTTACTTGCTTCTCGACATACGGTGGGAACCCATAGTAGGTCGAATATGATAGGATAAACAACTATGTAAATAAATAACTACTGTCACTGAATAAGTAAACAAAGAAAGCATCATTGCAATTAACTACATACCAGTAACTAAAAAGTACAGCAGGTGTATCCTGTTCTTAAATGTACAGACCTTTACAGTATATATATATATATATATATATACGCACATGAGCTGAACATTTTGCACACAGATCGCAAACCCTTAGAGGGAACATTTACCCCTCCCCCTTCCCCTCTCCAAAGGAGAGACAACCATGTTCAAAACATGGAGACAACCAATACAAAAAGAAAAAGACTGAAAACTATGAAAACATTATGGATCAAGGTGATAAAGAGAACACACAGAGCAGAATGTTATACACAAGTCTAGTGTTCTACCAATACAAATGTAGAGTGTAACAATAAACATGGCTAGAAGACTTTGCTTCATGGTCAGACATAAACATCATTTTATGTATAAAAATATATAAAATGACACAAACACAGAAAAGAAACACCTAATCAGATATTTAAGAATGGTGAGGTTTGATTTTAACTAACTGTGAGCTTTTGCTCCACTTGAACTAAAAATAAAATGATGATGGCAAGTGACAAGTGAATAACAGGAAAGGTCTTCTGGAGACAAAGACAACATAGTTTCATTTCAGTTCAAAAACAGTAATATTCTCACATAAATGTATCCAACTCAAACTTCAAGGCTTTGCTTTTGAAATCTCTGTTACAAACAAAACTATCTCTTAAGGCACAGTTAGCAGTTTACATCTTTGGCATTGAAGGAAAAGTCAAGCTAACATAGAACATTTCTCTCTCATGTTCCAATGCTGGTTTCAACTTTCAAAGCAGAAATGATACCTAAGACTGAATGCTTTCATGTAATGTAGTTTCCATACAATTTCAGCAGATAATTTCAATAATGAAATGACTATATCATGGACGTGACAGCTCAGCACAGGGTTTCTAACACAAATTTTTATAATATGCCATCAAGGATTTCATGATATTAGGGGAACAAATCACATTAACAATGCTGTCAGAATTCCAAATATTACTACTTGAAATATCATAAAGTCTGGATATACCTGCGTTCAGTAATACCTGCCTTGGTTATCGTGAGCAGTTCATATTTTAGTCTGTGTATATATATTTATTTTATTGCCACACCCCTGCCTTTCCAATCTTTTCTACAGTCTGCACACATACATTCTCACAGTTAAATGTGTAACTCTGCTGGAGGACTTTTCCTAATGTTTGGAATACATTGGACATCATCATCATGAACTATCTTCTCAAGGAAGATAATGGATCTCCACTTTGCTGTGCCTCTTGCTTTCATTGTGCACTTGACCATGATGATTCATGTCCATCTCTTGAGATGTTGTTCTCCAATGCTTTATACTGACTGCTTTTGTATATGCTTACGGAAAAGAGAGCCCAAATTTCTCTCTCTGACCATGCTTCTCATGTACTACACACTCTGCTGTTTGAGTCACTGATCAACAGCATTTTCAAACCTCACTCAGCTCTCTGTGTAATAGAGCTATTTCTTTTCTTCTTTGTTACTCTACTAGGGACAGGAGAACCGTTTCTACTTCATTCATGTAGTGTAGCCGGTCAACTAAGACTGTTGCCTGGGGTGTGGCTACCATCATACATAAGCTGTATTCAAGGAGTCATGCATGAACATAAGCTGTATTTATGGAATCATGCATGAACATAAGCTGTATTCATGGAGTCATGCATGAACATAAGCTACATTCATGGAGTCATGCATGAACATGGCAGTGAAATGGAAATCACATAAGATCTTAATTAACCCCAATGGGAATAACTGTCACTCACCCAATTCTTACCTCAGTTTCTGTTTGTTTCAGTATGTCATGCTACGTAAAGCAAACCAGTCATGCACATCTTTCATCCACATGTCACAAGCCATTTTTACACATTTCAACACACAGTGTCCGCTTTTACTGTTGACCTAACATCTGATTCAAGACAGTTGTGTGAACAAGTGGAACACATCTTGTTTGAAGCCAAGTTCAACGTGAAGCAAGCTGGGCACATCCAGTGTAACCTATCATCTCTTTGAGTCATTCTGGACAATGTGATGTGTTTAGGCAAAGGTTTGCTGGTTACCGTGGTTTGTAATGAACTGGACTTGCACACTGCTGGTTGCTCTCTGTGCAAAGATTGTTCTATATCAAAACTCTGAGAATAATCAAAAAAGCCAGGAGCAGAGAAGGATGGGTGATTTATAACAGCTTCATTCTGCATATGATTTTTACCAATTACATGAGGTGCAGACACAAACATCTTACTACATGAAGAGGCTTTTTCCTTATTTTTCAAAGCCCTTGAAGGTGCATATGGTGAAAGTGCATTCTGCCTTGAAAGTAATGGTTTACTATTCACGATATATCCTGCACTATCACTGGTAATGTTTGGAGGGTGATAAATTGTTTGCTGAGAATCTTGAGAAAGATTTGATGAAGGCTGACTATAAATACTTTCTGAATAACCTTGATCATAAGAAAGATGTGGATGGTTGATAGATTGGTTATTAGATATCACCTGTTTATTACCCATGAAACTATACTTAGTACCAAGTGAGAAAGGTTTGGATGTAGGCAAATCTAAGTCAATGCCTTCATCTATCCGTGTCCCGTGCATGACAGTGGCTCCTGAATTAGATTCTCTGACCAAGAAGGGAACTGATGTTGAGACCTGTGAATGATCTGAAGTTGATGCAAACTTGATGTCTTGTTTCCCATCTTTTAGAGCAAGCTGTCTGTGAGTGTCCTGCAGATTGACAAGTTTCAAAGTCTCTAGTATGTGTTCATCACATGTTCCCTGCGGCAACTCTGGCAAAATCTCCTCTGCATGAGAATCAATGTAAGCAAGAGATGCTGCTGTTATCACATGTGAAGAAATCTGTGGTGGATTAGCTAAATATGATGAGCTGTTGTTTGTAGAATGATCAGAGGATTCAGGTGGAGTTACATCATTTTTCAATATTTTATCCACCAAACCAGGTTCAAGAGTCCGACTAGTTAAAGATAACCCACATTCTGAAACTACATTCCCTCTTAAAGCTGAAGTATTTAAGGCTGGTTCTCGTTTAGGTATCGCAGGTGGCGCCGAGATACTTGGTGTGAGGACATTCCTAAGATGTGAGCCATGTCTAAGTATAGATTTGTTCCGTGAACGTCCCTCACGAAGTATATTAGAAATAACATCAGTGAGAGTCATAGACAAGCCTTTAACCTTACGGCAATGTTCAGCTATGTACAAGCACAACATATGGCCCACCTTGCAGTCAAATGCCAGGTGAAGCAAGGAGTTTTTGACAACAGGTTCCTGAAAAATCATCGTACACTTCTCAGGAAAAACCAGGTAACCTGCTTGTTCAAAAATATGCTCGCAGTCTGGAAGAGCAGACTTAACTTTCGTTCTGTAGAAGCCACCATACATCTGTTGGAAAAGAGATGACTATTATCAAAATGAAACAAAATTTTAACAATGTATGTATGTATATATGTATATATATATATATCTATATTCCAAGTGTTCAGTTAAAAAAAACCAGAATGAGTATGAGGTTTGTTTTACTCTTATTTTGTTTCCCATCTGCTAGCTATTTAAAAAAAAAAAAAAAAAACCTATAAGGTCCATCTTCTGCAGCTTCAATATGATTGTACTGGCACATTCCAAGTTTAAAAATAGTTTTGTGAAACTAAGGAAACAAAAACTGTACAAATTTCATTATAAATTTTTGTTAGGCAAACTTCCAAACTACTCTGACAAATAATTTCAGTTTAATCCAGGTATATTCCCCTATATTTATTATCTCCTTTTATACACTTCTTCTCCAAGTTTCTCCAGGAGTTCTCTCTGTGACTTGATATGTTCTGGATGAGAGAACTAGGATCCACATCTTATGACTTAGTTAAAAATTAATTTATTATATTCATTCACATAACAGTTCAAACTTAACCCCAAAATGTATCTGTGCTGCTGTCATAAATGTATTCCTATTTTATATGAGCAGAAACCAAAGGCTTCCATGCTGTGCGACAGCTCTCACAAAAAATAAAGCAGTGCATGAAAGTTTATATGCTGCTCAAAGAAAAATAAAACTGTTACTTTTGTTTTTAAATTTTCTTATGCTACTCTGTGCTGTAATAGCTCTGAAGAAAAATATGATAACTGCATGAGTGTGTTTTCCAAATTTCATTTGTTTTTCTATGAGAACTTTAAATTGCATTTAGTCATTTCACATTACAACAGACATTTGCACACAAACTGCTATCTTACAACATATCTGCACACAAATTGAAAATTTTGCACATGAACTACAAGACCTTAGAGGGGACAATGATTAGGACTAATACAAGAGCCAGCTATACCTAGAAATGTGCCTACAAATGTTAGCACAAGTTTAAGTCAAGGTGAATAAGTACAACCTTTTTATGATAAAACAAAACAACTGGAAAACCCCAGTAAATCTGATCCATATTTTCACAGATATCACCCCCCTCCCTCCAAACTTTAGTCACTAGAGACTTTATATGGCTTCCTGATACCTCACTATCACATGACTTGTAAAATACCTGTTATGCCAATAATGGTATAATGAAACTTCCTGTATGTCACATCAAAAAAGTGTTTTAATCCATACTAAATCTAATATACTTTCTGACAAAGAAAAAAAATGCATGTGAATATAATAAAGTGTTTTAATGCACACCAAATCTAATATACCTTCTAACAAAAATTTTAAAAATGAAATTAAAAAACTCAGATGGAATATAACAATATATGATTTGATACTCTTTTGGGAATAACTCTCAAAAGCACATTATAAAGCAAGAATAGAAGTTATAATACACAAGTCAGATGATGAAGATGAGATGAGGATGATGGCAATGGACTTTAGACCAGATGGTTTACAATGTGTTATGAATTCTTTTCACTCGTGTTGGTAGTTCTGTTATGAAGAAATATAAGAAATGGATGTCCAGTTATTTCACATAATAAACCAGTCTGGTCATCAGAAAAAAAAAAATGTCGATTCAAATTCCTAGTGACTGTTCATCTTTCAGATGTTCATTAACCTTTAAAACTTGGAAGCTCAATTTACTGTGAAATGTATCAACTGACATCGAACCTGGAGATCAACTGCCACTATATTTCACTAAGAGGATCACGTGCCAAAATAACTGTAGGTTATGCTACCCAAAACAGGCTTAAAACTGGGGGTGACCTGCCAGAGTTCATAAACTGTGTCTTGTGACTTCTTTCACAGCAAATATTTTATTATTTACAAAACCTAACCTTTAATTTAGTAACTTTAATGGCGTGATTATCAAAACCATCAAAACAAGATTATCCTACATGATAAAAGACCTTCATAAACTGCTTTTGAGGTGCTTTCCTCTTTACATATTGTCATTTAAATTTCCACATGTGTTGAGCCCAATTCATTCAAAGTGATATCTGTGCACACTACGCAAACATTTCTGAATTTATGACTATATGTGTATATTTATGACTCTGTGTTTGAAAGAAAAAAAATTTATTACACTTTAAGCTTCAGTCAATATAACTGATGCATTTAAAATATAAGAATAATATATATATATATAAATATATCAGAAAATTGTGCAAGACACTCTAATGGCAAAATTCAAGTGTTTGCGAGAAAGTTGATACATAAATATCTTAAATTTTAGTTCTTGTTGGCACCCCTAGGAACAACTGTGTTAAGAACACACTTATCTTAACATAGTCTTTGTGAGACAGGGAACATAGATCTGTTTGCTTAAAAACTCTGACCTACTTCTGTGGCCCAGAAACCTGTAGCAATCAACACTAACTGTAATTGTTATTTCTGTAAAATGTAATGTCAAGTTGGTGGATGGATGGGGACATGGAGATCGTCGGCAGGGATGAGGAAAGTCTGGTGTGAAACCAATGAATCCAGGACGTGACAAGCCTATGGGTCTTTACAACAATGGCTAACAGGATGATGTAAACAAAACAGAGCTGGCAGATTATAGGTGGTGGGGAATGGATATCACTGAGGCACTCATCGGATTTCTCATCCCAAAGTTGGAGTGTCTCTGTGGAACTGTCTCAAAGCTGTTTGGCCACCCAGCGTTGCATGTTGGATCTGACGTACAGAAGGGGCTTAATTACAGCCACCAGAGACTCGAAAACAAAGTTTTGGCCAGGCCATCCTACATCACTGTCTTCATGGCAGTCCGAGCAAGACCACAGTCTGCCCTAGCAAGGAAAGATGCTGAAGTCACGGTACCCAGCCAAAAAGTGCATCGCAAAAATCGGGGTACCATGCACAATCGCTAATGTGCGTATGAAGAAGAAGTTCTTGTTGGCAGGATAGGCTGGTAAATATCATAAATGTTAGTTAATGTTGACAGGATAGACTGGTAAATATACATTTTAGTTATTGTTGGCAGGACAGACCGGCAATTATCATAAATTTTAGTTCTTGTTGGCAGGACAGACCAGCAATTATCATAAATTTTAGTTCTTGTTGGCAGGACAGACTGGTAAATATCATAAATTTTAGTTCTTGTTGGCAGGACATATTGGTAAAATATCATAAATTTTAGTTTTTGTTGGTAGGACATATTGGTAAAATACAAACTTTAGTTCTTGTCAGCAGGACATATGGGTAAATATCATAAATTTTAGTTCTTGTTGGCAGGACATACTGGTAAATATCATAAATTTTAGTTCTTGTTGGCAGGACATATTGGTAAATATCATAAATTTTAGTTCTTGTTGGCCACTGCTGGCAAGATTCTTCAGCGGCCTATGAAGGAAAATGCGCTTAGGGTTGCCGCTGCGCCACCATGGAAAAGGTGAAGAAAAGGATTAAGTGAAGTAACCAGTAGTCTCGAAGTCAGGGCTACTAAAATCCGGCACCTCTGTTCTAGAGGCCGGCCACATCCTATATACGACCATACTGGGACAGATTGCCTAAGCCGGCATAACCCAGGGGTTAAACTAAGACACTGCTGGTGAGATTCTTTGGCTGCCGCGCGTGGGGTGAAACTCCTCCCGGCCAATGAAGAAAATGCGAAAATGCGATTAGGGTTGCCGTGCGGCGCCGCTGTGAAAAAGGTGATAGAAAGGATAAAGTGAAGTTTAACCAGTATGTCCAGTAGTCTCGCGACAAGAGCTAATCATACCACAGCTCCTCTGCTCTAGAGGCCAGCCACATCCTATATACATCAATACTGGTGAAATATGCCTAAACCGGCTTAACCCAGAGGTTAAACTTGATGACTACTCATGTCACGGTACCTCCACTCTAGAGGTCGAACACGTCCTAAATATGTCCATACTGGGATAATATGCCTAAACTGGCTTAACCCAGGGGTGAAACTTACTAGTGGCAAGGATTCGTCCTCCTGGACAAAAACTCCATCCTGGTCACAACTAGGAAGCTTAGTGGCCACGATCACAAAATGCTGAAGTCAGAGACACTGGACCAGTGCAGTCTAGATAGGCAACTGCTTCTCACCCAATGGGGATATATGCATATCCTAATCATGCTGAGGTTTTTCTTATGAGAAAGTCTAATGCTGGACTGGATGGGAAACCACCTCTCACCCGGCGGGGATATACTGATATCCAAAACACATCGAGTGGTGAGAAAGTCCAACTCTAGGCTGGATGGACAACCAACTCTCGCCCAGCGGGTATATACTGATATCCAAACCATGTCAAGGTTTTCCAGTGTGGAAGTCCAACTCTAGATTAAACTGGTGCAATGAAAACCACAGTGTCATGCAATCCTGCTTCTGTGACCCACCGAGAATACAGGCCCAAGCCCAACGATACTCTGAACTTCTTATGGTCCTCTCAGGGATCTCTTGTGGTCCTCTCGGGGACCACAGGACCTCTTGTGGTCCTATCAAGGACCACAGGAGTAAATTCAGTAGGATCACAGGGGAGTCTTGGTGGTAGAAGTGAACGAAGAAGAAGAAGAAGTTCTTGTTGGCAGGACAGCCTGGTAAATATCATAAATTTTAGTTCTTGCTGCCAGGATAGACTGGTAAATTTACCAAAATATTTAAGTTATCTCTCTCTTTAATTTTTTTTTCTCTCTTTAATCCTCTGGTGCCATAATAGACTGGTAAAAATCTTTAATTTTTGTTCTTGCTGCCAGGTTAGACTGGTAAATATCTTAAATTTTAGCTCTTGCTGGCAGGACAGACTGGTAGATGTCTTAAACTTTAGCTCTTGTTGGCAGGACAGACTGGAAAATATCTTAAATTTTAGCTCTTGTTAGTTGTTGGACTATTTTTAGTGTGAGATTCAGAGTTTATAAAATCACTGACTTGAAATAAATCAAATACTTGTGGGTGGGACATATCCCAACCTGAGCAAAAAAAAAAAAAAATTTGGATTTATCCTGTGCAGATTTTAACACTTGTCACAACAGTAGATGAATAACATGAGTAAAAAAAAAACTTCTGAATAAAAAACATAATATTAACAAAGGAGCACACACCCAAAGTGAGTTAGCGAACAGGAAACCCTTCATAAAAGATAATACATTTGTGAGAGATAAAACTCCACACAGAGCTTCTTTTTCTTTCTAAAACTATCAGACATGGAGCAGTCACCAAATGCATATGACAAACAGCAATCTGTCCATCCATTCAGCCAGGTCCTTGGATGCTAATAAATAAGGCAATCATCTTTCAGGATGTCTTAAGATGCCCTGCTGATTCTCAAAATATTACTCCACTTCTTATGGTCTGCAGCCAGCTTCTGCATGATGCTCCAGCTGTGATGAACATATTATCCATCAACAGTTCTTTATAAGCTTGTCTTTGGTTAGCCTGTCCCCCTTTTTCATTCTTCTGTCTTCTCAGCCATTACAGCATTGCCACGGATCAGCGCATTTTATGAACACAAGTTTTCAGCACGTAAATTTTAAAGCCTGTTATACAAAAATAAACCTAAACATAAAAGTGACTTTCAAACATGAAAATAAAAAATGAATTATATTTTCTAAAGATCTTTATGTTCCTCCTGATACATAAATGAAAACCTCTGAATGTGTGTAAAAATAAATCCAAAATGACACAGCAATATAAGCATTAATATTCAGCAGGAAGTATATTAAACGTTGTAAAGTCGCATCTAAACTACTTCCGTCTTTCATGAAATCTATCTAGGTCACTGAAAGCTCTGTATTTCTCTACAAGATTACAAAACACAATATCCTTTTCAATATTTCAAGGACTTCAAAAACAAACAAACAAACCACAACCACCACCAGCCTGCACGCATGTACAAACACACACATACATACATATAGCAATGCAGATTCTTCAGTATTTAAGTTCTTCAAGAACTACATTTTTTTTAGGAATGAACACATATGCATTAAGATATTTATAAGATATTTATATAACATTAATCACAAAATACATACAATCATACATACTTTTATTTCTCTGAACTCTGACTTCCAAGGTTGCTCCACAAGAAGACAAAAATATTTTTCCAAGTTCAAAAATGCCTTAGCCATGGGCATCACATCAGAATTCTCTGCTGCTTTTTGCTTTAATGCTAACCTCAAACTCTCACATACTGTAATATTTGTAAATAAGTCATCCAAGGTTGCCTGAAACACCAGTATAATAAATTTAATGTTAATTTCAAGGAAGAAAGAGAAGCTGACTAAAGGCTATCTGGTGAAGAAATGTAGAAGCAGAAATGAGTAGTATGCAACAAAGCTGGGCCATAATACAAAGAGTGGCTGCAAACTATGACAGGTGGAGAGAATATGCTGCTGCTCTGCAAGACACTACAAGGCATACTGTGCAGCAATTGCTTAGCCGATCGCCACTCAAGGACATGGATAGATAGATGGAATTTCGTGAAACAATATCAAACTTTATACTTGACTTTTGTTTTTCTAAGGACAGCAGCAAAAAATTAACCATCCATTTAGTAAGCTATACAAAGACAAGCCATACCCCAGAATCAGAGCAGAAGATCACTGGATTTATTTTAAAACTGATTACTGCACACTGCTGGCTCATCTCTACCAAGATTTTTCAACCTTTCTGTTCCTTATGAGAGGGACAAGGAGAAAAAAAGAGAGAGAGACAAAGAGAAAGAGAGAGAGAGAGATGTGCACACATGTATATACACTATAAGGTGCCATTAAGCATTAGTTACATCTTTTAGTCATATCCCCCATAAATTTGGTATGACCTTCTTAGTCAGCCACAAGCTCATGCTGAGAAACCTTAATTTAAATCAAACAAATGAAAATGCATCTTTACCATCGCAACATATGCCAGTGTGACCTGGACACTTAACAAAACAGCTGAGAAACACACTAATGTCTTTGAATGTAAATGCTACAGAAGAGTTCTCCAAATATCGTGGACACAAAAAGAACAAATATATCTATACTACAAGAGCTTAATATTGAGAAGGCTGGCTAGTAAAGAGGATTAAACAGAGAAAACTTAAATATTTTGGACACATTAAGTGTCATGATAATTTAGAGAAGACCATATTGGAAGGATACATAATGGGAAAAAGAAAGAGAGGAAGACCAAAATGAAGATGGCTGCAAGACATCGTTGACGATCTGCAAATGGATGCAGCAGTGGCAGGCCATCTTGCTCACAACCAAGAGGCCTACAGGAGTGCTGTTTGGGAGGCAAAGTTCTGCAAGGACATGCATATGAATGAATGAATGAAAATGAATTTCATGTGAATCATCATATCTTCTTCTTCTTTGTTCGCTGAATCATCATATGATCCATGGATAATTTTACAGACAATTTAAAACAGACCCTTATACATGAAATCATGCATAAAATTCATAATGACAGGAAAGATGCTGATCAACCTTCAGTGAAACTCTGGATGAAAAGGGTAAACTTGACCAAATGTAATATCAAACAAAAAAACTAAAAAATAAAAAAAAATAAATAAAAAAATGAATAGATAAAACCAATAACTTTAAGCAATGACATCAAGTCATGAATAAAGTTAGGAAAAAAAAAAAAAAACAATGAAGAATCATGTTCATTTCTGAAGTTTCAACAGCACATGATGATGATTTTGAGAGCAACAAGAAAAACATATTACTTTGCTACTCTTAACAGGTTAACTTGTTTTATGCTGTGCTTATTTTATTCATTGTGGATATAATCACATTGCCTCTAAACTTCTAGCAAAATATATGACAAAACTGTTGACAATTTTCACTAAGTGAAACTGTCTGTAATCTTTACTCTGACAAACCAGAAACACTTAACTGCATGTGAGAATTTAAACAACTTTATGATGACAAACTGAAAGAAAAAAAATGCTACAAGAAAGAAAACAAAACAAAAACATTGTATTCATCATCATAATTTGGATTTCATGGTGCCACCCCCTCCCAAATTCATAGATCGTTAAAACCCTTTTTAACTCCTCCCCCCCCCCCCCAACCCGTTTTCCAGTTCCTTTATGCAGATATCCATTACAAAAAAAATTGGTCAAACGAATTTTTAACTCATGTATCCTCTACAGAATGAACTCTACAACTAGACTAATAGTTCTATTTTACCTCTCTGAGAGCTATGGAAATAAACCGCTGGATATCATTAGTCAATTTATTCTTGGCTTCTTCTGGTAGAAATCTCTGGTGAAACTTTAGATATAACTCCAGTGCCTGTCTGACAGCATCCATCTTCAAACCACCAATAAAATCCAAAATTACTCCACATGAAAGAAGATACAAACACCGATCTCATTCTGGGAAACTTTTGCACTCATTCTTTCTAAATCCCTCTCTGTTATGTGGACCTGAAACAATGTACATCTGAGAATAATATTTTTTTTTAAAAATCCCAAATTATATAAATCTATATGTATAACTGGGACCCTGAGTAGCAGTCAATACTATTATTATTATTTATCATGGAAAAGGTCAGTGGTTTGAATTCAGCTGGAGCCAACCCAGTCACCCAAATCTAGAAGTAAGCACACTGCTCCTTCTGCAGCAGGGGATAGAAAGATGACCAGATTCAATGCTGAGCACATGACCTTTAGTGTGCCAAAGATCAAGGAAAATATAGGCACTCATATCACATTCTCTGGGTGCCCATATGGCATGACAGGGCTACCTTTTATATGTTAAACTGACAGCTAACAATCTAAATTGTGGAATTTCAATGATAGTAACTGGAATGTGTGGACTAACTGAAATCTTTCAGCTGACACAGTATCAACAGAATCACTCAAATATACAGAATTATTCCACAGTAAAACAAAATTAATCTAACATTTTATATACTTTACTATATACTTATGTTGCACAGAATCCTGAACATATGAAAACAACTGAGGCCCTTGGAGTTTGGATGTGTAGCTAAAAGAGTACATGGCAAAGGAGGACATTGCTAAAGCTGTATTGGACAGACTACGGGAAAAATGAAGAGTGGGAATGGAAGAACAATGTAGATCTGAAGAGATTGATGGAGCTAGGACAAATTAAAGGTGCTGGCAGAAAATCCAAACTGTGTGGCAGGAAACACATTATAAACAACCAACATTTCACAGGAACTATTAGTAAACATACTCTTGGATGGATGCTGTGGCATGTGGTTGAGCATATATGGGGTTGTTCCAAATGCAGTGAAGTTTGATTATGAAGTCTGAATCTTTGAAAGGTAAAAGAATAGTGTGTGGATGGACATAAAAACATATAAGAATCAGAGCAACTGAAACTTAAAAAGGAAAGTAATGAGAATCATTAGAACCAGACAGAAAAACTATAAAATGAAGATCACACAGGACAAAAAAAAAGTCTTTCCATAATGCTCTATCATTAAGATTTGGAGCTCAAATCAAAACCTGCCATGTTATATTAACAGAAGTTGATAAGTCTTGGCCTTTGTACTATATATTTCAACAGTATTTTTCTTACTGCTTGCTTTGCTGGTGCTCAGTGCCTCCTCTCTTCCCTGCTATTTCACATATATTTTTATGAAGGTTTTATGGCTTGTTAATTCTTCTATGTGTAAAGCAGATATACCTTTACATATGAATTAGCAGTTCTCATTTTCTTAAGACTATTTATCCACATCAACTTTCAAACACCAATCAAGGAAAGGACAGCTAAATCTGGCTTTTATGTAATAACTTGCATATATATATATTTAATTTTGTTTTCTTCAAAACCCTTCATATGCTATATTGAGACATGTATCACAGATTATAGACACTGAATTATGACAGAATGTATAAATCATACAAGTTCTGTAAAAGATTACAACATACTCATATATCACAATACATCTGTTCAAATTCCGTGCAGGATCACAACCTAAAGCTATTCTGCGTGAATGTAAATCCTTAAATGAGAACCAAAACGACGTAAAACACTCAAATTATCACAACACAAATCTAATTTACATAAAACATTCACAGTATACTTACCTCGCATATCACTCTGTTTTTAAAAAAAATCATATTATAAAGGTAAATACGTGTATCTATATCATTCCAGCCAGTTTTTTTAAACCTTACAACACTCCTGTATTTCTAAATAACAACACGGACCTTGAATCGCTTGCAGTGAAAACGTAAATCTAACTGAAATAGTCAACATGATAGGATTGCACTCTGTCACATGGGTTTATACGATCTGTATTAGGAAGTAACGCCTGACAGTGATTTTATTCAAGAAGATCTCTTTTTGTTTCTACCACAACTGTCGCAGTTTATTTTTCAATCTGAAGTGCGTATGTTTGTAAAAAAAAATCCGGTTACCTGTAAACACTTTACTTATAAACAATTTAAGTATCTACTAAGAATATCTTATATCGCAAATATACTTACTAGAAACAGCTATCGACGAGGTAAAGTTTATATAATCCATAATTTGTGACACTGATAACTGAAAGTACGGGAACTGTACGGTCTACCGTTCTTGTCGTCTCACCAAGTCAATGCAAGTTACCTCCCCTCCTGCGGTTTTTCACGCCTTCTGTTTCGGTTATTTGTAAAGTCCCCGTTTTCATGCCATTACAGCCATATTGGGGAATATAGTGTTAGGCCCGTATTTTCCATCACTGGGGAAACGAAAATAACTAGAAAGTATAAATCTAGGAGCTTTGTGTACGGAGTGGAAAGGGGAAAAAAGTACAAAGTATAGAAGCCTTAGCTGGAAAACAACTAAAGAAATTAGACTCTTTTGAAAACAAATGCCTAAGGAAAATACTCGGCATCAAGTGGAATGAATAAAAATAAATAAATAAAAAAAGATTCAAGAACAATGCAGAGATAAGACAGATGACTGAACAACAACCAGTCTCATGGGTGATCAGGAAAAGGAGATGGACATATGTTGGTCATTTGATGAGAAGAAATGATCAGAGAATCCCAAAACAAGCTATCAAGTGGAGCACAACAGGCCGAAGAAAAAGAGGCAGACCGCGTGAAACTCTGAAGAGGACATTATTAAGAGAGGCCAAATTAACAGGCATAAAATCCTTTGATGAGGTTGAAAGACTCGCCGAGGACAGGAAAAATTGGCGAACTACTTTGCGAGCCCTATGTGACGTTTAACGGCACGGGAAGGATATAAGATAGAAGCCTTGGGAATTCTGACACATCACATGAACATGAAAGTCCAGGGGGACGGGGAGATGGAACTAACGCTGGATTGTGAATGAGATTCCAATTTCAGCACACTAGTAATCTGTGTAATAAGATTATTCAATTTAAATATAATATCCACCCTTATTTGTGCGTGCGAAAACTGGAAAACAATTAAAGAAACAGACAAGAAATTAGACTCCTTTGAAAACAAATGCCTAAGGAAAATACTCGGTATAAAGTGGAACGAATTCAAGAACAACGCAGAGATAAGGCAGATGAGCAACAACAACCTGTTTCATGGGTGATCAGAAAAAGGAGAAGGACATAATCGATCAAGTGATGAGAAGAAACAGTCCGAGAATCCCAAAAACAAGCTATCAAGTGGAACACAACACGTCGAAGACTATGTGAAACTCTAAAGAGGACATTGTTAAGAAAGGCCAAAGTAGTAGGCATAAAATCCCTTGATGAGGCTGAAAAGCTCGTGGAAAACAGAAAATCTTGGCGTACTACCATGCGAGCCCTATGTAACATTTAACTGCACAGGAAGGATGTAAGATGTAAGTAATCGGTGTGAAAAACCAGAGTCGCAACGAGTGTGGGGCCACTTGGTACAGGCGGCAAATACAAGGCGCTAAATGTATTTTAAAATGTCTTTGCTTTTCGTGGAATTTTTTTAACCTAACATTTTTAAGCAGAGCTATTTCTCAGTTTGGTCAAGGCATCATCCTACTTGAATTGGTTTACACATCTACTAAAACTGTAGTTAAGAGGTCTATTTCAGTACGATGGAGTGTATTTTTAGTTTTCACCTTACTGTTGTGACCCAGAAAGTAAAATGAGCTATAATTACATACAACATGTTGTATCTTTGTTACTGTATCATACCAGTAAAACGAGAAACTGCTGTGCGGACAAAAGAGCTACCTCTTACCATTTTCTACGAAGCATATGCCAACTTCAAGGCTTATAGGGGACTTAACTGTCATTTCCAGGCTTCTCGTGTGTGATAAGTGTTTTGTAACAAACCGCGACATTCACGTGTCGTTTTCAAGTTCACACTTGAAGTGGGGAAAACCAAAATTTAGTATTGTGTCTTTGGGCTGAAAAGAAAAAAATCTCAAGGGAATACTCATTGCTCCTCAGCAAATTATAAAAAAAGTAATGCCTTGTGAATTTTTAATAACAATAATAACAACAATAACAATATCATTATTATAGTTACATAGCGCTTTTATTCATTAAGCAATATATATATATATATATATATATATATATATATATATATATTTAATATACACAAACATTTCTATAAGTCTGAATGTTCAACACAGATACAATGAAACAGGCGTTGATGCATGAACGTTCATAAATATGAATACATTTTAGTGGTCCACGTTCCTAATCAACGATCGTTTGGTAAAAATAAACAGTCAATAGGTGGAAATGTGAATTATATAATAGTGTTGAATTTAATTTGCGTTGAAACATGCATGCAGGGGTATTTAGGGAAGGAATGCAAGGAAGAAAGAAGGAGGGAATGACGGAGACTTTCTTATGCTATGATCTACTCTTGCTGATCATGTAATCTTTTCTATATGCTCTTAAAAATGAAGACCATTTAAACTTTCTTTTCTTGCCTTGAAGATGTTATAATCAATACTAGGCTTGGGAAGGGAGACTTAAAGTTTGAATCGTGCCTGTTTTCCTCATGGTTTCGCCCAGATGTTCGAGACCTGCTGATTCTGTCAGCGTTCTTTTGGAGCGAAGAGATAGACTGTTAATCCTGTTGTAACCCATTAGTATGTGACTCCGTATTTTTCAGGTTAGTCATAAACAGGCAAATGTTTTTGATGCGTCGGCAATTGACAGATAGCGGCAGAAGAAAGCATTAGTCAGAGGAAATCAACTATCCTCTAGTGACAATTAGCTCATGTTGTATGTGCCTAAATGGCTGCTGAAGCACCGTTTTCATTTTTAACCTTAAAATGTGTAGGCCTGGATGATGAAATACTAAAACAATAAAATCCGCAGCTGGTATTTTAGAATTTTTAGTCCGTACCTGGCACTTCTTGACACGTGTGATTCCGTCGTCATTGTTAACTGAAAAGCCATGAAAGAGTTTTATTTACTTAACTGTCGACATTTTAAAAGCTGCGCAGATCTGTGTGTAAAAAATCCCACTGCTGGGAATTCAACCCGGTACCAATGAATTATTGAACCGAAGCCTAACCACTCAGCTAACCATCTTAATAGTAATAGTATCAGAAAAAGAGGGCTCAACAGTCACTCACTCCGCCGCCTAACCTGGCTCCCCAAAACCCTCTATATATAAGACAGTTAAACAGCTAAAATTTGAACTTTAAATATCTCTTTTTCAAATTAGAAGACAAAATTGAAGAAAATGGTTGCCTTTTGTGTACTGAAGTTACTGATCATCATTGTCGCAAAGCAGCTTCTATCATGGCTGGTTCTGCCAATACTTTGCTGGCATAATTAACAACAGCAAGAGTGTTGCAAGGTCCATCTCTCTGAACTTGTGTTTCTTTTCTTCAAAACTGAAAACTGGAAACTTTAACCTAAATATCCCCCTTTCCCCAATATTTTCATTAGGCTTTGGAAACTTTAACCGATGAGCAGGGTCTCTGATAGGAATTGTGTAGGATGGTGGCAAAAGTTTTGGCTCCATATCCTATTAATGTTTTTTTTTTAAAAATTCCATGTAGCCCTTTCGCCTTTCCTGAATGGACGAAGCCACCGGAGCCACGATGTCATGCACGGCCCGTGCACCCCATCTCTCCCTAATTCCCTTCTCACTGGGTGTGCTGTTGAGTTCACAAACAACTTTACATCACCAAAAATATCGGACTTAAAGTACTCAAAAATCTCAATATTTCACATTTCTTCAGTTACAAACTATTTCTAACAACTCGTAGCTGCATCAAAAATTTACACATTGGATCCACGAGGAAAACAAACTAACAGTTCACATCCTAGCATCTTATCTGGAACATCCTTCTCAGACAACCTCTACATAATGAATTTACAATCATAATGAATCTCAAGCTACTAATCAGTCTTCACAATTCATCCTAACTATCCATCTATCTATCTCTATCTATCATAATCATCCTATCATCATAATAATCATCACAAATCTCCTCCTCTCACTCCTTAAATATGTCCTAACTATTCCCCTAAATCTCCTCCTCTCACTCCTTAAATATGTGCTAACTATTCCCCTAAATCTCCTCCTCTCACTCCTTAAATATGTGCTAACTATTCCCCTAAATCTCCTCCTCTCGCTCCTTAAATATGTACTAACTATTCCCCTAAATCTCCTCCTCTCACTCCTTAAATATGCGCTAACTATCCCCTAAATCTCCTCCTCTCACTCCTTAAATATGTACTAACTATTCCCCTAAATCTTCCCGAAGTTTCTATCCCGAGAATCACTCAGCCCGTGATTCTACCTGTTTAGGACATTCCCATGAACACTCACTGGACATTCCATAAATAACTTTTCTATTACTAACATGTCAAGGCTAAGTTCATAAAAATCCCGTGGAACCCAACGTCGCACCCTGACCTTTCAACTGAACTCTTATACAACAAAAATACCAAGGCTTTAAAACAAGTGGTCCAAATATTAAAATACCCCGTATTATATCCATTTTATGCAAAATCCAACCATCGTAACAGTACATTTTCTATATACTGTTATATAAAGGAATGAAGACATTGATAAGAAATGTCACACTTAAATTAAATGTAATTTGTGACGAGATAGGGAAGACTTTGACAGAGATAGAGGAAATTCTAGAAAGATGGAAGGAATAATGCAAAGGAATGTATGATACAATTGACTGTTACGCCGAAAATCAACAGTGTGAATTACTATTGGAGGAGAAAGAACCTGAACCGACAATTGAAGAAGTTTAATGGGCAATAAAGAGTCTGAAACATGGTAAATCACCGGGATGTGATGAGATAACAGCTGGACTCATTAAGGCAGGAGGAAATGAATTACTACAATAGAGATAAAGATAGAGAGAGGTTTTCAAATTTGTTCACATGGGGTCTGTGATAATGGGGAGCGAGAGGAGGGGGGAATGGAGGGGAAGGTGACGCTTTTTCTCCCTCTTTTCTTAATAGTAATTTTTAAAAAGAGGTAAAATCCTTGTTTCCATGGCATTAATTAAGGCATATGAGGATATGGTGTCAGACCCTTATTTCCAAGACCATCAGCACATGACAATGTGGTGTGGCTAGTTGCTTGGCTGCATTTACCTTCCCAGATTTCTCTGGTACCCATTTTCAGAAGGCCGAGTGTCCCAGAACCTTTTATTTTTTGTGTGTAACAGAAACAAACAAACAAAAAAATCCCACTGCTGGGAATTCAACCCGGTACCAATGAATTAGTGAACCGAAGCCTAACCACTCAGCTAACCATCTTAATAGTAATAGTATCAGAAAAAGAGGGCTCAACAGTCACTCACTCCGCCGCCTAACCTGGCTCCCCAAAACCCTCTATATATAAGACAGTTAAACAGCTAAAATTTGAACTTTAAATATCTCTTTTTCAAATTAGAAGACAAAATTGAAGAAAATGGTTGCCTTTTGTGTACTGAAGTTACTGATCATCATTGTCGCAAAGCAGCTTCTATCATGGCTGGTTCTGCCAATACTTTGCTGGCATAATTAACAACAGCAAGAGTGTTGCAAGGTCCATCTCTCTGAACTTGTGTTTCTTTTCTTCAAAACTGAAAACTGGAAACTTTAACCTAAATATCCCCCTTTCCCCAATATTTTCATTAGGCTTTGGAAACTTTAACCGATGAGCAGGGTCTCTGATAGGAATTGTGTAGGATGGTGGCAAAATTTTTGGCTCCATATCCTATTAATGTTTTTTTTTTTAAATTCCACGTAGCCCTTCCGCCTTTCCTGAATGGACGAAGCCACCGGAGCCACGATGTCATGCACGGGCCGTGCACCCCATCTCTCCCTAATTCCCTTCTCACTGGGTGTGCTGTTGAGTTCACAAACAGTACGTAATGAACCCACAGACCAGCGGTGTGTTGGGTAAGAGGGGTGTCCGTCTGTACTTAAAAAGTATAACACATTGAACATGTATTTTTATTTTTAATCAACAGCAGAGTATTACCCTCCTATCTCAGATTACTAATTATTATTCC
Source organism: Achatina immaculata (assembly GCA_009760885.1). NCBI lineage: Eukaryota > Metazoa > Mollusca > Gastropoda > Stylommatophora > Achatinidae > Lissachatina > Lissachatina immaculata. The sequence continues at coordinate 73,820,904 of CM019716.1, forward strand.
ATTTACTATTAAACCAGTAATTTCTCAGATATTTTGACTCATGTCAGTTTCGAAATAATCTCCATGTGAAAGTTATGCATGCAAAGGGACTGCACTCTTGTCCGACTCTTCTTATTAGCATTAGAACACTGGGTGCGAAAACGCAATCCAGTCTGACAGTCAGCCAAACATAGACGACATGCTAACACCAGGGCTGGCAAATTTTTACAAACAGGAAACAATGAGACTTTCGCACAATAAAGTAATAGAACATGATATTGTATGGTTAGACTTTGACAAAAATTATAGACAAAGCACTTTTAGCCGCGAGAGAAAGAAAGAAAAAAATGACAAGAGAATCACCTGGGACTTGAAAAACGGACTTCGGTAGGACGAGCAACCGCACGAGAGAACGGAGCATTAATCAACTTAGCTATCTCGCACCCCCCCCCCTCTCACGTCTAAAAGTGTTTTGTTTACGCTTTTTAAAAAGGTTTAACCATACAATATTATGTTCTATTACTTTACAGGGATGGCAGACAATAGCCAACCAAGACCCTGTCCCACTCCTCCGTTGGTACCCCTAGTAGCAGGCCTAATTTGCCTAATGGTGGATGGATCGCTATAGCCCAAATGACGCTACAGTTTCCAAAAGAAATATTGCGTATCTCCTGCTTTTCAGTTCCACTTAGAGTTTGAAAAATGGCCACCGTACCCGCTTCCAATCTGACACGATGCTGTGCCCCAATAGCTTTACGGTATCGGCTACGAAGAACATCATGTTCGCAGTTTCAAAGAAAGAAGAAGAAGAAGAAGAAGATCATCTTTGCCTGACTGTTCTTTTCCCATCAACAGATGATGAGTATTAGAATTCAACAGCTGAGGTATTTGGAACGGAGCACAAGAGTAAGAGGACGACGATAATACATATACCCAGTAAATATTAACAGATGAGCATACGATAGTTTATCATCGAGGTATGTATCCATTGCGGCCGTCCTCTGATATGAATATTTAAAAATTATATATATATATATATATATATATGAACCTTAAGTGCCCAGGGCACATGGGGCTTCCGCAAGGGTTTTCCACAAATGCCTGTCATTTGCCTTTTTTATATTCTGCTCTTGCCCAGGTGAGGCCTGTATTGCTCAACATCTTCTCTGTTGTTCTTTTCCATGTCTCTTTTGTTCTATCCTTACTTCTGTTCCCCTGCGATGTCCATCTTAGTGCTATTTTTGGTAGTGAGTTGTCAGTCATTCAGAGCACATGTCCCAACCATCCCCAGCATCTTTCCTCAATAATTGCTGTCAGTGGCTTCATCTGCATTTCTGCCAACAAGATGTTATTTCTTATGGTGTTTGGCCAAAATATTTTTCTAATTCTTCGTAAACATTTAGTCTGGAAAGAATTCAACTTCGTTTTCTATGGTTTTGGTGATTTTCCAGCATTCACTTCCATAGAGTAGTATACTTGGAACATTACTCTTAAATATCCTGATTTTCATATTCAAGCTTTGTTTTTTAGATTTCCATATAGTCTGCAGCATTGCAAAAGCCTGGTTTGCTCTAGTAAGTCTGCTGTTGATGTCCTCTGTGGTGTCTCTATTTTCTACTACTCTACTGCCAAGATATACAAATTCGTTTACCTCCTCCACTAACTTGCTATCTACTCTGAGTACATTTCTGTTTTTCACATTTTGCTTCATTAACTTTGTCTTTCCTAAGCTGATCTTTAGTCCTATGTTGTTTGCATTCTGAGTTAGCTTGTTTGTTTTATCTTGCATATCTTTGTGGCTGCTTGATAGTAGACAAATGTTGTCAGCAAAGTCAAGGTCCTTCAGCACTGTGTCAAGGGTCCATTGTAATCCTCTGCATTTGTCTGATGTTGCCTCCTTCATTAACCAGTCTACTGCCAAGATAAATAATGTTAGTGATAGTACACATCCCTGCTTCACTCCTGTTTGTACCCTAAAGCTGCTGGAGGTATGTTCTCTACAAATCACTTTGCACTGAAAATCCTCGTATAGGGCTTTGATTACACTCACTATCTTACGGGGGAGGCCATGCCATCTTAGGATTTTCCACAGTGCATCTCTGTTGACACTGTCAAAGGCTTTCTCAAAATCTATAAACAATGCATATGTTGTGCTATGCCACTCATTTGCTTGTTCTAATATTTGTGTAAGTACAAATATATGGTCTATGCATGATCTTCCTTTCCTAAATCCTGCCTGCTCTTTCCGAAGTTTTCCCTCAAGTGCTGGTACAATTCTGTTGATGATTATTGTGCAAAATACTTTACTGGTGATTAGTAGTATGGTAATGCCTCTCCAGTTCCCGCAATCTCTGAGGTCACCCTTTTTGGTGGTTTTACTATAAGGCCAGTTTTCCACTCCTCTGGAGCTTTTTCTAAATCTTAGATTTGGTGTAGTATCTGGCAGAGTTGTTTTGGTGTTTCTGTTTCTTTTGCTTTCAACATCTCAGCAGTCACTTCATCTTCACCTGGTGCCCTGTCTAATTTTAGCTTCTTTATTGCGTCCTTTACTTCACTTATTGTTATTGGTCCTGTATTGATGTTTAGTTCCGTTTTTTGCTTCAGTTATGTCTGTTGTTTGTGCTGCTTGTGTTCTTTTAGTAGGGTGTTAAAGTGTTCCCTCTTTCAATTTTTTCTCTCTCTCCACTGACCAGTTGTCCCTTATGTGTCCTTATTGCACTCTCACATCTTGTGCTGAAGTTACCTGTCATCTGTTTTGTGATTTTGTATATGGTTTTCATGTCATTTGCATATGCTGCTTCTATCATGGCTGGTTCTGCCAATACTTTGCTGGCATAATTAACAACAGCAAGAGTGTTGCAAGGTCCATCTCTCTGAACTTGTGTTTCTTTTCTTCAAAACTGAAAACTGGAAACTTTAACCTAAATATCCCCCTTTCCCCAATATTTTCATTAGGCTTTGGAAACTTTAACCGATGAGCAGGGTCTCTGATAGGAATTGTGTAGGATGGTGGCAAAAGTTTTGGCTCCATATCCTATTAATGTTTTTTTTTTAAAAATTCCATGTAGCCCTTTCGCCTTTCCTGAATGGACGAAGCCACCGGAGCCACGATGTCATGCACGGCCCGTGCACCCCATCTCTCCCTAATTCCCTTCTCACTGGGTGTGCTGTTGAGTTCACAAACAGTACGTAATGAACCCACAGACCAGCGGTGTGTTGGGTAAGAGGGGTGTCCGTCTGTACTTAAAAAGTATAACACATTGAACCTGTATTTTTATTTTTAATCAACAGCAGAGTATTACCCTCCTATCTCAGATTACTAATTATTATTCCATTTACTATTAAACCAGTAATTTCTCAGATATTTTGACTCATGTCAGTTTCGAAATAATCTCCATGTGAAAGTTATGCATGCAAAGGGACTGCACTCTTGTCCGACTCTTCTTATTAGCATTAGAACACTGGGTGCGAAAACGCAATCCAGTCTGACAGTCAGCCAAACATAGACGACATGCTAACACCAGGGCTGGCAAATTTTTACAAACAGGAAACAATGAGACTTTCGCACAATAAAGTAATAGAACATGATATTGTATGGTTAGACTTTGACAAAAATTATAGACAAAGCACTTTTAGCCGCGAGAGAAAGAAAGAAAAAAATGACAAGAGAATCACCTGGGACTTGAAAAACGGACTTCGGTAGGACGAGCAACCGCACGAGAGAACGGAGCATTAATCAACTTAGCTATCTCGCACCCCCCCCCCTCACGTCTAAAAGTGTTTTGTTTACGCTTTTTAAAAAGGTTTAACCATACAATATTATGTTCTATTACTTTACAGGGATGGCAGACAATAGCCAACCAAGACCCTGTCCCACTCCTCCGTTGGTACCCCTAGTAGCAGGCCTAATTTGCCTAATGGTGGATGGATCGCTATAGCCCAAATGACGCTACAGTTTCCAAAAGAAATATTGCGTATCTCCTGCTTTTCAGTTCCACTTAGAGTTTGAAAAATGGCCACCGTACCCGCTTCCAATCTGACACGATGCTGTGCCCCAATAGCTTTACGGTATCAGCTACGAAGAACATCATGTTCGCAGTTTCAAAGAAAGAAGAAGAAGAAGATCATCTTTGCCTGACTGTTCTTTTCCCATCAACAGATGATGAGTATTAGAATTCAACAGCTGAGGTATTTGGAACGGAGCACAAGAGTAAGAGGACGACGATAATACATATACCCAGTAAATATTAACAGATGAGCATACGATAGTTTATCATCGAGGTATGTATCCATTGCGGCCATCCTCTGATATGAATATTTAAAAATTATATATATATATATATGAACCTTAAGTGCCCAGGGCACATGGGGCTTCCGCAAGGGTTTTCCACAAATGCCTGTCATTTGCCTTTTTTATATTCTGCTCTTGCCCAGGTGAGGCCTGTATTGCTCAACATCTTCTCTGTTGTTCTTTTCCATGTCTCTTTTGTTCTATCCTTACTTCTGTTCCCCTGCGATGTCCATCTTAGTGCTATTTTTGGTAGTGAGTTGTCAGTCATTCAGAGCACATGTCCCAACCATCCCCAGCATCTTTCCTCAATAATTGCTGTCAGTGGCTTCATCTGCATTTCTGCCAACAAGATGTTATTTCTTATGGTGTTTGGCCAAAATATTTTTCTAATTCTTCGTAAACATTTAGTCTGGAAAGAATTCAACTTCGTTTTCTATGGTTTTGGTGATTTTCCAGCATTCACTTCCATAGAGTAGTATACTTGGAACATTACTCTTAAATATCCTGATTTTCATATTCAAGCTTTGTTTTTTAGATTTCCATATAGTCTGCAGCATTGCAAAAGCCTGGTTTGCTCTAGTAAGTCTGCTGTTGATGTCCTCTGTGGTGTCTCTATTTTCTACTACTCTACTGCCAAGATATACAAATTCGTTTACCTCCTCCACTAACTTGCTATCTACTCTGAGTACATTTCTGTTTTTCACATTTTGCTTCATTAACTTTGTCTTTCCTAAGCTGATCTTTAGTCCTATGTTGTTTGCATTCTGAGTTAGCTTGTTTGTTTTATCTTGCATATCTTTGTGGCTGCTTGATAGTAGACAAATGTTGTCAGCAAAGTCAAGGTCCTCCAGCACTGTGTGAAGGGTCCATTGTAATCCTCTGCATTTGTCTGATGTTGCCTCCTTCATTAACCAGTCTACTGCCAAGATAAATAATGTTAGTGATAGTACACATCCCTGCTTCACTCCTGTTTGTACCCTAAAGCTGCTGGAGGTATGTTCTCTACAAATCACTTTGCACTGAAAATCCTCGTATAGGGCTTTGATTACACTCACTATCTTACGGGGGAGGCCATGCCATCTTAGGATTTTCCACAGTGCATCTCTGTTGACACTGTCAAAGGCTTTCTCAAAATCTATAAACAATGCATATGTTGTGCTATGCCACTCATTTGCTTGTTCTAATATTTGTGTAAGTACAAATATATGGTCTATGCATGATCTTCCTTTCCTAAATCCTGCCTGCTCTTTCCGAAGTTTTTCCTCAAGTGCTGGTACAATTCTGTTGATGATTATTCTGCAAAATACTTTACTGGTGATTAGTAGTATGGTAATGCCTCTCCAGTTCCCGCAATCTCTGAGGTCACCCTTTTTTGGTGGTTTTACTATAAGGCCAGTTTTCCACTCCTCTGGAGCTTTTTCTAAATCTTAGATTTGGTGTAGTATCTGGCAGAGTTGTTTTGGTGTTTCTGTTTCTTTTGCTTTCAACATCTCAGCAGTCACTTCATCTTCACCTGGTGCCCTGTCTAATTTTAGCTTCTTTATTGCGTCCTTTACTTCACTTATTGTTATTGGTCCTGTATTGATGTTTAGTTCCGTTTTTTGCTTCAGTTATGTCTGTTGTTTGTGCTGCTTGTGTTCTTTTAGTAGGGTGTTAAAGTGTTCCCTCTTTCAATTTTTTCTCTCTCTCCACTGACCAGTTGTCCCTTATGTGTCCTTATTGCACTCTCACATCTTGTGCTGAAGTTACCTGTCATCTGTTTTGTGATTTTGTATATGGTTTTCATGTCATTTGCATATGCTGCTTTCTCTGATGCTTCTGCTAAGTTGTCATAATATTGACGTTTATCTTGACAGCATGATTCCTTCATTTCTTTGTATTTTTGTACATAATTACTTAAAACGTCTTCTATTAGCCTTTGTGATTTGGTGTTCAGTATTTTTTTTTCTTGATTTCCTTTCTTTGATCTATCTTTTCCCATGTGGTCTTGCTTATCCATCCCTCTTTTCTCCGTTTCCGATACCCCAGCACCTCTTTTTCCTGTAGTGTTTTATTGAACTCTAGTATGGACATTTCTGCTTCGCCTTGTAGGACAATGAAGCGGTTTTTAAGTACTGCTGAGAATTCATTTTGTGTTTGCTGGTCTTTCAGTTTTGTTGTATCAAAACGTGTCTTTCTGTGTTCTTCGATTTTTCCTTTCCTTTATTTTAGATTTATTTTTGCTACTAGAAGGTTGTGATCACTTCCTACATCTGTTCCTTTCCTTGCTCTCACATCTTGTAGTGACCGTTTCCACTTGTTGTTTATTAGTATGTGGTCGATTTGATTTTCTGTGGTTTTATCTAGGGACCTCCAAGCACTTTATGGATGTTTTTATGTTGGAAAATTATCCCTCCGATGGTCATCATGTTTTCTTCACAGAAACTGCACAGTCTTTCTCCATTTTCATTTATTTCTCGGGTTCCTTCTCTTCTCATGATTCTTCTTCTATCTTCATTTCCTTCACCTACTTTTGCATCGAAGTCGCCCAAGATGAGTAGCATATTATACTTGGGTATTGTTTCTACTGTGGCTTGGAGGCTGTTGTAAAAATCTTGTTTTATTTCCTCTTCAGCTGCTTCTGTTGGTGCATAACAAACTATAATAGACAGTTTCGTGAATCTTGAGTTGAACCGTGCATATAATAATCTCTCATTTATAGGGGTCCATTTCAGCAATGCTCTTGATACTTCTTTTGTTATAATCAATGCTACTCCTACTTCATGATGATCTTCTTTACCTGACCATATTATTGTATCTTCTGTGTGCTGTGTTGTTAATTTTCTTCTGCCTTGTCCTGTCCATCTTGCTTCTGGTATTCCTAGCATATCTAGTTTGTATCTGTGAATTTCCTTGATTGTTTGTGCTAGTCTTCCAGTCTGGTTAAGTGTTTTTACATTCCAGCTGTCTATTTGCATTTTGTGTTTAGGTTCCAGGAGGTCTGCAGTCGGGCTGGGGACTTCCAGTGGCTGGCTTTCATCCATAACCTTCATGAGCTCAGTTTCCTGATAAGCATTTCTCCTTCCACCTGCATTTGTTTTTTTTTTCCTTGCTTCTGTTTCTGTAGCGTCTGATAGTTTTTTGTTTTTTTTTTACCAGATAGGGTTGCTGGCCCTATGCCGAACCCTTCTTAGTCGCCTTTTACGATCATGCGTGGTAGGGTACAGTGGTCCTATTCTTTGTTGATCCTGGGTACCACGCCGGGGATAAAACACACACACACACACACACACACATATATATATATATATATATATATTATATCTTATCTTATCTTATATCCTTCCCGTGCCGTTAAACGTCACATAGGGCTCGTAAAGTAGTTCGCCAATTATATATATATATATATATATTATACCCACGGGAGACATACCAACAGAAATTATGACCCGAAATGCTTTAGCGTAAAACGCTTTCAACAAGTTGACTAACATCTGGAAATCAAAACAACTCAATAGGCACACAAAACTCAAGATCTTCAACTCCTGTTTAGTGCAAGTGCTAACCTACGGTTGCGAGAGTTGGAGAACATCCCCAGCAATGGAAAAGAGACTAGATGCTTTTGAAAATAAGTGCCTTCGAAGACAGTTAAATATCTGTTGGCACGACTTCAGATCGGTTACATCAATAAGACAAGAAACTAGACAAGACTACGTATCAAACTTTATCAGAAGACGTCGCTGGAACTTCATCGGCCACGTACTTAGAATGGACGAAAAACGACTCCCACATCAAGCATTTACGTGGTCACCAGGGGGTAAAAGAAAGCGGGAAAGACACACTAAGAAGAGTTATCACCAAGGAGTGTTCAACAATGCTCATCAGAAACACCGAAGATCTAAAGTAAGTAGCAAGGAATCGCCAGACATAGCCTTGTCCTCCGCCCTGTACGCCGCCTTTGGCTCAAGAGGATCAACTAGGTTTTCCATAAGCAGATTATATTTCCTCAAATAAGGAATTTATCATTTACAATTTATACTAGTGTTTCAGTTTCTCGTGTCGGCAGCTGTTGATTTTTTATGTCCGGACTTGCAGCCACACTCCAATCTTTCTCTTCATCTTTCGCGTGTCTCTAAATGGAACGTGTCATCATAGCAAGATATTAATATAAAGGCAGAAAGCAATATCTTAGACAACGGAATTCTACCATTTCTCTCCCACGCATTCATCAGCATAACTTTAAAAATACACACGCACGCACGCACGCGTACATACATACATAATACATACATACATACATAGAAAAACTCGCATGCTGTAATTACAAGTAAATCTTTCACTGCATTCCTCATTTTCCTGATTTTTCGCGTAGCAAGCGATTTTTACACATTCCATTTAGTATGTCATAATCTCAACACTGAACAGCAGCTGAATTATTTCTTGTAGCAAATTTTTAGTAATGTTCACAATTTCTCACCTCGGTTATATGATGTGTACATGTACACACGTGTGTCCACACAAATATACACACACTTCTATAAGGCTGTGGTAAGTAAATGTGATAAATATGTGGTAGGGAAATGTTTTATTATATGTTCTTGTTGCTACAGTAACCATACCTTTTCAATCCTTACTTTGTGAATCTCTTTATCCGGGCACCGTTGGCATGGCAACAGATCCAGTTTTTGTTTTACTTCTGCAATTGACAACGATGAAGGAATCAGTTGTAGTTTAGACCACGTTTTCTCGACACTTTCAAAAATGGTAGCGTTATTTATTTGTACCCAGAATAATTTTGATAAATATAATGCTTTTAAATAATGTTATCAGAACACGGTATAAGCTACACGAAGTATAACAATGTTAATATGACAGCGGATAAGTAAAATAGGATCGTCATATCTAACGCCCCGACCATAGGTTTCAAAATCTTCACCTCAGTAGATCTTTCAGTGAGGAGCAGCTGATGACATCAGTTCAGCTATGATTTGTTCTTCTTGTGCGTTTAACTTATAGTTAATGGTTGCAAAGTTCGGCAGAAAATTATTTGTACATCATCTGCATTAATAATAAGTTAGAATTGCAAAAGCAGCATTGACCTTCAAGAATCTTGAAAACGTATGGCATTCACAAGTTATAAGCACAAAAACCAAGTTAAGGTTATTCAGTTCAAATGTATAATAATAATAATATATCCACCCTTATTTATGCATGCGAAAGCTGGAAAACAACTAAAGAAATAGACAAGAAATTAAACTCTGTTGAAAACAAATGCCTAAGGAAAATACTCAGTATGAAGTGGAACGAACTCAAGAACAATGCAGAGATAGGACGGGTGAGCAAACAACAACCTGTCTCATGGGTGATCAGAAAAAGAAGATTGACATATGTCGGTCATATGAAAAGAAGAAACATTCAGAGAATCCCAAAGCAAGCTGTCAAGTGGAACACAACAGGCTGAAGAAAAAGAGGTTGATCATATGAAACTCTAAAGAGGACATTGTTAAGAGCGATCAGTTTCATGGGAATAACATCCCTTGATGAAGTTGAAAAGCTTGGCAAAAACAGTACAACTTTGCAAACTACTATGTGACATTTAATGGCCCAGGAAGGATGTAAGATCTGCAATGCTTGTAGGCAGCAGTTACCATAAAACAAATCCCCTTAGCATCAATAGGTTATGAATGAAAGAATTTATTTTCATATCAGATTCTGTAAGTCCACCCCAGCCTGCCTCAGGTCAGTGTGACCTAAACTGGAGCCATAGGAAATCACTTTTTGTTTTAATGTACCTAAATATGTTTTGTGCTTAATTTTTATTTTTTGTTTGTAATAAGGTAGCACACATTTGATTAATTTTCAATAATAGAAACTCTAGTTTCAAGATACAGCTGGCAGCTGAATTCATATTCATGTCGTTTAACAAAAAAAGTGACTATACCTGGAATTGGATAAAAGAAACAGCCCAGGACAGAAGTAAATGGAGAGCCCTTGTTGATAGCCTATACCCCAGATAGGGGTAGAGAAGGCAAGGGAGGGGGGGGGTTGTTTAACAAACCTATTTCTTGCATTATGTTTGCTGTATTGAAAATCATTCGGTGGTTCATTATCTCTGCCTCCATCTTTCTCTCTTTTTCTCTGTGTGTACATGTGTGTTTATGTGTGTGTGTGTGTGAGAGAGAGAGAGAATGATGTATGAACAAGATTTTTTTTTTTGGTTGAAATCATCAGTGTTCAAACACTATAAAATCATAGAACACTAATATGTATAATATAATGTCTTTTCCCACAGCCTCCAAAGAAGAAAGGGAAGGGAAAGGGGAAGAAAGGAAAGAAAAGGAAAACTATTTTAGGTGGAATTCCTGCAGAAGCAATGTCCACTGAAAAAGTAGGATTTCTTTCTTTCTTTCTTGTGTGCATGTAGTTGTGTGATTGTTGTTGTTGTTGTTGTTGTTGTTGTTGTTGCATACTTTGGTGTGATGTCCAGTTTCACTGTTTAGATATTTCACCACTGAGACCTTATTTAGAATATACTGCAATTTAGGGGAAATACAGTAATTGGTAAATGCATTTGTATGTGTGTACATGGCTTGATTTTATTAATTTGTCTTTATTCTGCAGAATGGTAGGACCTTGAATAGTCAAGTCTAAATGTTAAAATTAAATGACTGCAAATATTTTCAAAGGAGGGGAGGAAAATATGAGGGACAGAATTAAAATCAGTGCTTCCTAAGCTTTTCTGGGATGCCATTCCCTTGTGTCCCAACAGCATCCCTCATCATCATCATCATCATCATCAGGTGCCTTGCTGACTGGCGTTGGCTATTATCCTACTCCAGAGTACACAATCCTTCATGCAGGCCATCAGCTCAGTTGGTCATCTCCTCTCACACCATCCCGTCAGTTTGTCCAGTATCATTTCTCTTGGTCTTCCTCTTGATCTTCTTCTTTCTGTTTTTCCTGTTGTTATAATATTTTCAATCCCCCCCTCTTATCATTGCGTGTCCTATGAAAGTACATTGTCTCTCTCTAATTTTTTTGACAAGATTTTTTTGTCTCTCCAGCTATTCTCATAATTCTTAATTAGTTATTTTTCCTCTCCAAGGGATTCGCAACATTCTTCTAATAAACCACATTTCTGCTGCTTCCAATGATTTTTGTGCATACCTGCCTATCGTCCATGATTCACTTCCATATAGCAGGATAGGTTCAATATAGCAGTTTAGGACTCGTTTTCTAACATTCATTGATAAGGATATGTTGGATAATATGTTTCTCATTCTTTGAAATGCAGTCTTTACTTGACCTATTCTGTTCTGCATTTCCCATCTGAAGTTATTATTGCTCTAAGGTATTTGAATTTCTGCACCTGCTTTAGAATAGTTCCATTTAATTTTATACTGCATGTTGGTGGATTCTGTTTTTTTAGATATGTTGGTGGATTCTGTTTTTTTAGATATAATCATAGTCTCTGTCTTTTTGATGTTCAAATTAAGGTCTTTCTGTTCACTTTCTTTGACGATTTATCCAAGAGATTTTGCAGGTCTTGTTGGTTCTCAGCTATCAGTGCTGTGTCGTCAGCATACCGAAGGTTGTTAATATTGTATCCTCCAATTTTTATGCCTGGTTCTGTGATGATCATTCTTAGAATATCCTCGCTGTACAGAGAAAAAAGGTCTGGAGATAGTACACATCCTTGTCACACTCCTTGTTTTATAGGTTGATATTTTCCAGTTCTATTTTCAACTCGAATTGCTGCTTCTTGCTGCCAGTATAGATGTTTTACCATCCTCAGGTCTTTGCCAGAAGTAGCTTTGTTATGTGACATGAGAGGCTGATAGTCCAGTGGTCATTATATTCCTTTGCACCTGGTTTCTTTGGTAGTGCTATAAACATGGATTTAAGCAAGTCACTGGGCGTATAACCACTGTTGTAAATGTCATTCAGTAACTTGGTTATTATTTTTTTCTATTATTTTCTTCTATTGTTATATTATCATGCCCAGTCGCTTTTCCTTTCTTCATGTGTTTGATGGCATCTATGATTTCATCTTCAGGTATTGGTGGTCCATCACAGTTCTCAGTATCTGGTGTTAATTCTGGTCTTTCTTCTCCATATAGCTCACAGATGTACTCTGTCCACCTGTCCACAATAGTTTCTTTTCCCATTAACGTTTTACCTTCTTTTGATTTCAGGCATCCTATGGCATATTTTGTTTTCCAGCCTGTGAGTTCACTACTTCATTTGTGCATATTTTTGCTGTCTTTATTATGAGAGTCCTCTAATTGTCTGTACTGTTCATTTAACCACACTTCCTTTGCTTCTCTACATTTGCTTCTTATTTCTTTATTTATCTTGCTATATTTTTCTTGGTTATTTTTACTCCTCCTCCTCTTGTCTATCAGTCCTAAGATGTCATCTGTCATCCATTTATATTTAGGGGCTTCTTTTTCGGTGGTATTATCTCCTTAGCAGTTTGGTGGATAGAATCTCATAACATTGCCCGTTGTTCATCTATACTATTTATCTTTGCTATTGCATTGTATCTATTTGTTATAATAACTTTGTATTGTTTTTGCAGTTCTTGGTCATTTTTAAGGAGTTCTGTATTCAGTTTGATGTTTCTCACTTTCTTTCTGCATGCTTTCTTTAGCTTTGTTCTAATTTTTACACAGACTGGGTCATGGTCACTACTGCAGTCGGCTCCTGGCATGGTTTTTGTTGTCAGTAATGCATTCCGGAATCATTTATTGATTACTATGTAGTCTATCTGGTTAAAAGTCTTTTTATCTGGGCTGCACCACGTTGCCAGTCTTCAGGGATGTTGTTTAAACCATGTGTTTCCTACAACCATTCTATGTATTCTTGCCCATTCAATTAATCCCTGCAGTTCCAAAAACCGTTATTTGCTCAGGTAGTTCTACTACTCCATGCCCTCCATTTTCCCTTCACTGTCTGAGTGGATCTTGCCATTGCCATGTGTGTGTGTGGGGGGGGGGGGGAAAGGGAGAAAGGGCAATGTCACCCAATTTGAGAACCATTTGGTCACTTGTGCTGTATGAGCAGTCACCACCTTGTGTACTTGTCCAGAATGGTTGGTATTGTATGAGTCTGTTATGCCTGTTTTGAACTTCATAACCTGGCTGTAGACATGAGCCTTGCACATAAACTTATTACTGTAAACCACAGATATTTCACAGAATAGTGGTTAGAGCACTCGTCTGACAACCAAATTGTTGAGGGTTTGAATCCCCAGTGGAGCAGGATTTTTTTTTTTTCGACCAATATGGCCCTGAGGTCGACCCAGCCTCGTAAAATGGGTACCAGAGAAAATCTGAAAAGGAAAGGCAGTGAGGAAATGAACTGGCTATCCTACCTCATACGTTGATGGCCCAGCATAATTAGGTCTCTAACGCTTCATCCCCTATGACATTTGCTATGGGACTACCTTTACCTTTACCTTTGTAAAAGAGGTTCAGATCTTTTGTGGACAAGACTTAGATGACAGAGTGCACTTTTTTTTTTTTTTAATATGCCTGCAATGTAGTCACTGTCTTGATTTGTGCTGTTCTCAGCTTGCTGCTTAGCGATGGTGACACTATCAGCTTACTGATGTCACTGACCTTGATGGTGCTGCTAAGAGATTTCTGTCTGTTCTTTCAGAAATTTTATTCACATTTTCTAGCCCTCATTTGATTAACTGTCATATTAAGCATGTATGATTAATGTGGTCAGTGTATAGTGAGAAAATGGCAAAGAAGAGCAGTTTTATTGGAAAGTGAGTTATGTCAGAGTAGTGAAGTGGGTTAGTGTACTTATCTCTCACTTAGAAAGTCGAATTTGGCTGAAGGCATCCAGTGACCCACCTGTTAAAATGAGTACCTGACTCTTGAAGCTCAAGAAAGAAAGGTGGCGAGATATTCTGACCACATTGCCTTTTTGCATGACAACAGGTCATAGAGAATATGGACACTAACGCCATATCCCTTAGTTGTCTTTGTGGTGTGATAAAATATGGTAGAGGCCTTTATCTGTACCTTTGTGTCAGAGGCATGTGTCAAAATTTTCTGACTTTTTCTTGCAGGATGTAGATGGGATATGGTAATTCTCACATAAAACTTTTTTTTATTGTGAAATGTGGAATAAGCTGTATTTGTAAAAATGAAGACCATAAATTATGTTTGTCTAAATTACAGAAGTTATAGAGAGAAATATAAAAAAATCTTTAGTTTTGTTTGTACTTGCATGTCATGGGAAATAAAAGCTGAAGAATTAGTTGCAACAAGCATAGAGTTTTGAAGAAAGATGTAATGTATATATACTTGATGAATAAAAAAAAAATAAACAAAGCATTTTCAGAGAAGTTTCAAGTACTACTACTACTACTACTACTACTACTACTACTACTTCTACTAACTACACTACTATTACTACTACTACTACTGACTACACTACTATTACTACTACTACTACTATTACTACTACTACTACTACTACTACTATTACTACTACTACTAACTACACTACTACTACACTACTAGTACTACTACTACTACTAACTGCTGCTACTGCTACTACTACTATTACTACTACTACTAACTACACTACTACTACACTACTAGTACTACTACTACTACTAATTGCTGCTACTGCTACTACTACTACTACTACTACTACTACTACTACTACTACTACTACTATCAGCAGGAGGTCTTTGTATGAACTCCAGAGTTTCTTCCACTTACTTCTCTTCTGAGTATTCTTTATCTGGTGCAGGTCTGTAGCATGTGTTCAGGAATCTGGGGTTCAGTTTGGCACATGCACTGGGCTGTTGGTATAGCCTTTACCTTGTGGAGATGAGTGTTGAGTCTGCAATGTCTGGTTTGTAACCTGAAGATTATTTTCACCCATTTGATAGGTCATTATTTTGATATGTCACTCCTCTGAATCCTGATAATGATGATATTCTACAGGATAATGATGTATGAGTACAAAAATTATATTAGGGAATAATTTTATGGAGATTATAATTGTTTATTTAAATTACATACTTAATCTTTTTTTTACACTCTACCCTGTGTTCTTAGCTTCTAGAATTTAATCAGCATCTGCGTGAAGAAGTGGAGCGTGAGCGAGAGGAGAGAAACTACTTTCAGCTGGAGCGAGACAAAATAAACACTTTCTGGGAGATCACAAAGCGACAGCTTGAAGAGGCAAAAGCTGAGATTAGAAACAAGGAAAGACAGATGGAAGATGCAGAGGAAAAGCATCAAATTGAGATACGGGTATACGTCATTTTTGGTCTTTGAATTAAGTTTGCCATTCAGTCGTGTATTTTAATATTTATATTTCTTTATTTTTAATACTGAAAAAAAAATATTTTAGATCATCAATTTTCATTTCCATTATTCATTTTTGTTGATGTTCCTCATTATTGTTATTATGTTTGGGGAGGTCTTTCGTATATT
Organism: Achatina immaculata; assembly: GCA_009760885.1. NCBI lineage: Eukaryota > Metazoa > Mollusca > Gastropoda > Stylommatophora > Achatinidae > Lissachatina > Lissachatina immaculata. Next base: position 73,836,621 of record CM019716.1, read on the forward strand.
ATTATTTCTTCTGATTGATATTTCAGTGAATTAAAATAAACTGCAAAGTATACTGCAGTATATCAAATGCTCATACCAGAGACTGATAAGCTGTGTTTCTAACATTCATCATACATTATATATTTCTTTATCACAAACTGCTTTCCACTGCTCATGGAGCATGCATTCTTTTGTTCATTCTCTTTTGTTCTAGTATTTCATATTCTCTCCAAGTCCGCATTATTTCCACTCATAACTCTAGCTCTATCTTCTGTATTTATGTTTCTCCATGTACACATTATTTCCACTCATGACTAGTTCTATCTCCTGTATTGATGTCTCTCCATGTACACATTATTTCCACTCATAATTCTAGTTCTATCTTCTGTATTGATGTCTCTCCATGTACACATTATTTCCACTCATAACTCTAGTTCTATCTTCTGTATTGTGAAATATCTTCATATTCTGTCCATGCTCACATTATGTCCACTCATACTGAAGTTCTGTTAAGGTGGGATATCCATATAATCTCTAAAATTAAAAGAAATCCATCATCATGTCTGGATATCAGAGAAAGTGCTGTTTTTAAAATTGAGCCTAAGGTACATGATGATCCCAGTGTTTCTGTCCATTTTGCCTTTTGTTCAGCATGACAGTGTTGAAATATGGAGATAATGTGAAGAATTTTATGGTTTCAGTCAAGTTTATTGCAAGAGGTCTAGCTTGCTGCTATGCCAGTTATATTTCATGTATCTCCTATTTCATCAATTCATTGCTAAATCATTGGTTTATTTTCTGACTGATAAAAATTTCTGTGATATTGTCATTGTGCTTGGACTTGGACCTTATTATCTGGTACTTCATGGCAATCTTACTTTGTATTTGATGTTTTGCTGTGATATTCATATTTAGCTGTTGTTTTTTTTAAAGTGCATTCTTACTTTGTATTTGGTTTTTCATTGTGATCTATTTTTGTATAGTGCAAACTGAGTTCCTAAATGCTAATTTCTGTTAAGTCTCTATATTACTTATTACCCGCTGTTGGCGAGATCTTCAGCTGCTGTGCTTGGAGCGGTGCTCCTCCCAGCCAATGAAGAAAATTGCAAATGAGGTTGCCGCGCAGCATCACTGCGGAAAAGGTGGTAGAAAGGATAAAGCGAAGCAAACAGTCAAATCACGGCACCTCTGGTCTGGAGGTCGGCCACGTCCTGAGTGCAGTCATGTTGGGTGAAATGCATGAAGCGGCTTGTCCCAGAGGTTAAGACACTGCTGGCGAGACTCTTCAAATGCCGTGCGTGGAGTGAAGGTCCTCCCGGTTAAGGAAGTAAATGCGGAAAAGAAATAAAGGTTGCTGTGCGGAGCCGATGGGAAAAGGTGGTGGAAAGTGAAGTTTAACCTGGTATGTCCAGTAGTATCGCTACGAGAGCTATACCACGGCACCTCTGCTCTAGAGGCCGCCCACGTCCGAAATACACCTACACTGGTGAAATATGCCTAAACCGGCACACACCAGGGGTGGAACTTGATGGCTAGACATGTCATGCCACCTCCGCTCTAGAGGTCGGTAACGCCTGATAAACACCCATACTGGTGAATTTTGCCTAAACCGGCTCATACCAGGGGTGAATCTTGAAGGCTGTGCATGTCACAGTACCTCTGCTCTAGAGGTTGGTCCCGTCCCAAACACGCCCATACTGGGATAATGCCTAAACCGGCTAAACCCAGGGGTAGAAGTCACTAGTGGCAAGGATTCGTCCTCTTGGACAAAAGCTCCATCCTGGTCACAACTAGGAAAGGTAGCGGCCACGACCGCAAAATGCTGAAGTCGGAGACACTGGACCAGGGAAGTCTAGATTGGCAACCATCTCTCACCCGGCGGGGATGTTTGCGTATCCTAATCACGCTGAAGTTTTCCGGTGAGAAAATCCAACCCTGGACTGGATGGGCAACCACCTCTCACCCGGCGGTGATACACGGGTATCTCAAAACACGTCGAGGTTTTCCAGTGAGAAAGTCCAATTCTGGCCTGGGTGGGCTATCGCCTCTCACCCAGCGGGGATGCACTGATATCCTAAACACGTCGAGGTCTTCCGGTGAGAAAGTCCAACCCTAGACTAAACTGGTCTTACTTTGTATTTGATTTTTCATTGTGATCTATTTTTGTATAGTGCAAACTGAGTTCCTAAATGCTAATTTCTGTTAAGTCTCTATATTACTTATTACCAACAATTTGGTGTTTAATTTCTTTTATGTTTTGTTAATTTTTTCTTTTGTGATTAATGTGTTTTTTTTCTTTAATGATTAATATGCAGGTTTGGTGCTGCCATTGAGCTAGAAGAAACTTATTTTATACATTTGTTTTTTTTTTAAACATGTCCTAGAATGTTCTTTATTCATTTACTTTGGTCATACTAGATCTGTAGAGCCCAGTTGTAGAGTGAAGTCTGCAGTTTCTGCATGTGATAGCCTCATAAATTCTGTCTCAGAACTGGATTCAGGATTGCAGGTACAACTGCATTGCTCTGTATGAACTTTGGACCAGAGCACTATTTTGTTTTTCCTACCTGTCAAGTTAGCAGAGGTGGCAGGATTCCCTGAGTCCTTTCAGTGCATAAGGCCCAACATTGCACCTTCCTGGTAATAACCGTTTAGAGTGGCATCATGATACAAACTCTTGCTTTTACATGTCAGGGTCTTCTTCTTTGTAGTTCACCCTCAAAAGGGCATTAGTTGCATTGTCATAGTTATGCACCTTTTGGTCCTATACTTTCAACTTTGATGTGATGTATTTTTTAGATGAGGTTTGTCTTCCTATTCCAGTCCCTTATATATTTGGCCAGACTACTGTCTGTTTCCAGTGCACCATTGGGAGATAGAATAGGCTCTTGGCTGGGTGTGGTTTACCAATCCTGATGCATGCTATCAGCGGTGGGGCCACTGACTGGCAGTATCATTCAGCTTGAGTACTGCATCGTCTCTGTCAGGATCTAAGTGTCTAGAATTTCTTCAGGTGGCAGACCTTGTCTTCTACAGTTGCTTCTGACTTGTACATATGTTTACTTACAGCATCCTGGGACTTGTGTTCAGCAAGATCTTTCTTAAGTTTTATAGCATAGACTTGGTACCAGCTATAGCAGATTTGTCCTTAAATGTTGAATATGACCTATAAGTTGTTATTTAGCTGGAGAGTATAATGTACATGTTTCTGAGTTTGAGAAGTAACAACAAACACAGACCTGTGTATTATCATGGAGTATCTTATCACTGTTTTATGAAATGTCTGTGTGTGTGTGTGTCTGCCTGCCTGTCTGTCTGTCTATATAAATATCTATTTTCTGTTATATGCTTTCTTCCTTTAGGTTTACAAACAGAAGGTTAGACATTTGCTGTATGAACACCAGAACCATATATCCGAGTTGAAAACGGAGAACACAGTCACCCTGAAATTTGCTCAGGACAGTAATAACTTGTCACAATTGGGTCTCAGGAAAGACAAACAACAGTTGAAGTTGGATCTGAAGTTGGAAGAGTTGTCTAAAGAGCAAGTTGTAAAGGAGTTGAAAAAGGTTTCAGTGTAAAATGTTTTAATCATAATCATCACCTTCTCATTTCTGCAGAAAATAAAGTGATCCTTCTTTTCTACTTTCCAAGAAAGAAAAATGGGAAGGCAGAAAAGAAAGCACTTTTTCTCTATGAACTTTTCAGTACAGTTCCTTTCACATCTTCTTCACAATTTGCAGTCTGTTTCTCTCCTTCTCCTAAGTTACAAGGAGGCATAAAACTTCAACAAACATCATTTTCTGGGCCAGCCTGTTCAGTTCATTCCTTGTACCGGGTTGAAGTCCCTACAGTGGGGATTTTTCTCTGGTACCACCACACAAAACAAAGCCTCTAATTATGGGTACCAGAAAAATCTGGGAAAGTAAATTTGCCAGGTGTGATACTGACCACATCATATTTTCATGTGCCACTGGTCTTGGAAATACAGAGCTAACGCTATATCCCCAATTTGCCTTAATGACATGGAAACTGGGATTTTACCTTTTACCTATGAGTTTCATTAGGAATATAGAGCTTCACCAAGCATCCTCTCCTGGGCTAGATGCTGCAGTTCACTCCCAGATTTTCTCTTCCATCTTTTTATATATTTCTTCTCCAGATAACTGTTTGAAACTTTTAGCTGATTCTTTCTACAGATCTTTTAAATGATTATCACTGTGCATTTTCTTTAAAAGTCCTATTAAATGTATTACAATCAAGCAAACAGTACATTCCTGTGAATAAGAGAGACACTCCATGTGGCTGAGTTTTAAACTTCTGGAACACAGCTTGAATCACAGAATTATTTAGAACTCAGTCGTTTGCAAGTCTCTTGCGGAGCTTTGTCTCCCTAACAGCTCTCCTGTAGGCCTTTTGGTTGTAAGCAAGATGCCCTGCTGCTGATGCATCCATTTGCGGATTATCAACGATGACTTGCAACCATCTTCCCCTTGGTCTTCCTCTCTTTCTTTTTTCCCATTATGTACTCTTCCAAGATGATCTTCTCTAGATTATCATGACATTTAATATGTCGAAAATATTGAAGTTTTCTCTGTTTAATCTTCTTTACTAGCCAACCTTCTTCAGTATTAAGTTCTTGTAGTATGGATGCATTTGTTCTTTTTTGTGTCCATGATATTTGAAGGACTCTTCTGTAGCATTTACATCAATAAAGGCATTTATGTGTTTCTCAGCTGTTTAGTGTCCAGGTCTCACAGGCATATGTTGCAATGGGAAAGATGCATGCCTTTAAAAATCTTATTTTTGTAGTTCTGTCTGTTCCTCTCCACAGATTCTTTAGTTATTTTACTTTCTGAACAGTGATAGATGTCCTCCTTTTAATTTCCCTCATTATATCTTCATTATTAGTTAGTCGTGATCCAAGATACTCAAAACTCTCACCTCTTCCAATTTTACCTCACTGATACATATTTCAACTGTCTTGTTTGTTTTGTCAGTTCTCATCAGTTTAATTTTCTTTGCATTAAGGTAAAGGTTTTGCTCTTCGCTGTTCTTACGGACTGACAAAATTAGTTTTCCCATTCCTTTCTGAGTTGTGGACAGTAATACTGTGCCATCAGCATATCTAATCTCTGGTATTTCATAACCTCCAATTTTTATTGCATCATAATATTCTTTGTCTACATCTTCTCTAACATTCCTCATTATATTTTCGGTATACAAGTTAAATAAGTAAGGCAACAGTATGCACCCCTGAAGGACGCCTTATTAAGTAAGGTGATAGTATGCACCCCTGACAGACTCCTTGTTTTATGTTAAATCAAGTTGTTGTTTCACCATTTTCAACTGCTGCCTGTTGATCTAGATGCAGTGATATTAATTGTATCAAATGTGTTGGAAACTCCATATTTTTTCCATTATTTCTCAAAGTTTCTAGTGTTGTACACAATCAAATGGCTTTGAATAATCTATAAAAAGATAACTGTAGATTCACATTAAATTCTGTGCATTTCTCTGTTATTAATCTTATATTGAATATATGATCTCATGTTCCTCTTCTCTGCCTAAAACCAGTTTGGACCATATTGATTTCTCCTATTTTCTTACAAAGCCAGTCCATTATGATTTTTAATAGAATTTTACTTGCTTGACTGATCAGTGCAACAGTTCTGTAGTTTGTGCATAATTTAAGTTACCCTTTTTCGGTAGTGGTATGAATATAGTTTTTTTTTCCATTCTTTTGGCCAAGTACCTGAATGCCATATCTCTTTACGTAGTGCTTGATAGATTGTCACACATTCCTTTCCTCCTGCCTTTATAAGTTCAGTTGTTAGGGCTGCTTCTATAAAATAAATTTCAGTAATATGAAGTTTAGTTTATTGTAGTATCCGGCTGAACTGAAACTGATTGTCAAAAACATTCAGCAGACTCTAGGTATAGGACTTGGGAAATGAATTTCCTTATTTATGTGTGAACAAAGTTCAGATTTCAACCAACATTAGTTTTTTTCATGTATAAAAATTGGGGTGTTACCTTAATATAGACTGTATTTCTAAGAACTGAATGTCAAAGTAGAGTGAGAGATTTTAATGAAAAAAAAAATTCCTATATTTGTCATCAGGGCAGGCAGAATGAAGCTGGTCAAGATCCCAGACTACCTCATGAATTGCTTCTGGTTACAGGCTGATGTTTTACCATAGCCTGGCTAGTGGGTGTGGGGTTGGAGTGTTCCCTATAAGATGAGGGTTGCTGAAAAGCAGATTTCTATTGCGTGCTCAGGAAAGTCAGAGATCCACTGCAACCTTACCAGTTCAGAGCAAGATCTTAAAAATAACGGTGGTGTTCACAAGTATTCATCATCATCATCTCATTCTTCTTCAATCTCCCTGGAGCTGGTGTTCTTTGCAGCTGATGCAGCGAAGATACTGAGGTATAGCATTGTGTCAGTTTGGGAGTGGATTTTGCTGGCTGTTTTTTTTCAGTACCTGTGTGGAGAAGAAGCAGGGAGTGTGCAGTGCTGCTTTAGCAGGCTCCACCACCATGGGGTCTGTGGCAACCCCTGCCACATTAGCCAGGCAAGGCTTGTTAATGGGAGAGGTAGAATGGGGGTCTTGGTTAGGTATGGCACATCCTGATGCTAGAAACTGGACAGCATCTTCACCTCCATCATCACCATCATCACACACACACTTATATATATATGTATATGTACACATACACACACATACACACAATATAGTGAAAAGCAAAAACTGTTCATCTTCAACTTCACCAACTTTAAAAAGGCATTCGATAATATATATATAGATACTCACTGTGGAACATTCTGAGACCATACGGAATACCAGCAAAAAATCATCATCGTAAGAGATATGTACGACGAATATGTTTTTACAGTTAACACAGAAGAGGGATTTAGTGACTGGTTCCAGATTGAAATAAGCGTGAAACAAGATGTATCCTGTCTCTCTTGCTGTCTGGAGTAGCCATCAATGAAATAAATGTAAAAACGCTGTACATGGGCAGTGAGTGGGGTACAGAGGACTCAGCCAGAGGACTTTATTTTTCAAACGATGTAGCACTTACTACTCTCTCTCTCTCTGAACCTTAAGTGCCCAGGGCACATGGGGCTTCCGCAAGGGTTTTCCACAAATGCCTGTCTTTCGCCTTTTTTTCTGCTCTTGCCCAGGTGAGCCCTCTATTGCTCAACATCCTTTCTGTTGTTCTTCTCCATGTCTCTTTTGGTCTACCCTTACTTCTGCTCCCCTGTGGTGTCCATCTTAGTGCTATTTTTGGTAGTGAGTTGTCAGTCATTCGGAGCACATGTCCCAACCATCGCCAGCGTCTTTCCTCAATAATTGTTGTCAGTGGTTTCATCTGCATTTCTGCCAATAAAATGTTATTTCTTATGGTGTTTGGCCAAAATATTTTTTTAATTCTACGTAAACATTTAGTCTGGAAAGAATTCAACTTGTTTTCTATGGTTTTGGTGATTTTCCAGCATTCACTTCCATAGAGTAGTACGCTTAGAACATTACTCTTAAATATCCTGATTTTCATATTTATGCTTAGTTTATTTGATTTCCATATATTCTGTAGCATTGCAAAAGCCTGGTTTGCTCTAGTAAGTCTGCTGTTGATGTCCTCTGTGCTGTCTCCATTTTCTACTACTCTGCTGCCAAGGTATACAAATTCGTTGACCTCCTCCACTAACTTGTTATCTACTCTGAGTACATTTCTGTTGTTCACATTTTGCTTCATTAACTTTGTCTTTCCTACATTGATCTTTAGTCCTATGTTGTTTGCATTCTGGGTTAACTTGTTTATTTTATCTTGCATATCTTTGTGACTTACTACTGGAAATGTGGAAATATTGCAAGAAAAAAAACCACCAAATACCCTGTACTCAGTGGTTTTCAAAATGGGACTTGAGATCAACCAAGGAAAGGACAAAAATAATGAAGAACCTAATTGTGCAAGAGTAAAAAGTATATTTGGAAGGAACAGCAATAGAAGAAGTAGACAGTTTTTCATTTCTCACTAGTTACGTAGATCAGGAGTGAAGATATGAGGAAAGAAGTTAGAACCTGAATAGCAGGTTCCCATTAGCCTGTAAGAGTCTTGAGAAAATATGGAAAGCAAAACTCCTAAGCACAAGAATAAAGCTTGGAATATTCAGCTCAAATGTAAGACCCATCCTTAGTGTGCATGTGAAAAGTGGAAAAGAACTAAAGAAAGAGAGCAAATTGGATACATTCAAAAGCAAATGTCTAAGAAAAATAGTCTGTATACAGTGGAATGAATTCAAGATTAAAGCAGAGAATAAGAGAAATTGACATGTAGCAAATAGTCTCAGCAGTGATCAAGAAAAGAAAGTGGGCAGATGTAGGCCACATGATGAGCAGAAACAATTAGAGAATGACAGAGCAAATCATCAAATGGGAAACATTTGGAAACATGAAAAGAGGCTGGCCTTAAAAGGCCCTAAAGAGAATACTGACAGGAGAGGCTAAGATGACTGGCACCAAATACACTGATGAGATTAAAAATATTTCTCTTTCTTTCTCTCTGTCTCACATACACAGACACACACTCACATACACACACAGATGTGCTAAAAAAAAGGGAGAAAAAAAACACAGGTTATAAATTTTCTTCTAATTCAGAAAAATGATGACTACATAACAAGCATCAAGAGGACTCACGAAAGACAGTTAATAGAGATTGAGAACAAGTACACAGAGAAGATGAGAATCATGCGTGAGGAACTTCTCCTTCGACACAAGACGAATGTCCATGAAATTGAAGAGCGCAAGAATGAGCAGATCAGCGTTTTGATAAAGAATCATGAGAAAGCATTTAGTGATGTCAAGAACTATTACAATGATGTATCATTAAACAATATTGCACTCATCTACACGCTGAAGGTAGACTGTCTGTCTTTGGTTTGTATGCATAACCTGCAGCTAAAATTCTTAATGTTATTCAGCCATATTTAAAATGAGTTACTTGACAGTGATCAGTACTGTACCCCCATTTACAAGTGTAAATTTGATGTCAGTCATTCTGAACATTTATAACTTTATGTAGAATATATTTCAGATTTTTATTTTACAGACTTCATCATATTTCATCTTTTATTAATAAATATATCTGTTGAGTGACATTTGAATCATGTTTACTTTATTTCTTCTTGTATGTCAAGTAATTTTTGAACCATGTTTACTTTATTTCTTCTTATATTAAAAATATATATATATATGTCAAGTAATTTTTGAACCATGTTTACTTTATTTCTTCTTATATTAAAAATATATATATATATATATATATATATATATCAAGTAATTTTTGAATCATGTTTACTTTATTTCTTCTTATATTAAAAATATATATATGTCAAGTAATTTTTGAACCATGTTTACTTTATTTCTTCTTATATTAAAAATATATATATATGTCAAGTAATTTTTGAATCATGTTTACTTTATTTCTTCTTATATTAAATATATATATGTCAAGTAATTTTTGAATCATGTTTACTTTATTTCTTCTTATATTAAATATATATATATGTCAAGTAATTTTTGAATCATGTTTACTTTATTTCTTCTTATATTAAAAATATATATATGTCAGGTAATTTTTTAACCATGTTTACTTTATTTCTTCTTGTATTAACTCTTTTCACCACTGAATAGAATGCTCTATATGAATAAATTCTGATGATAAATTTGGTAGAAATAAACTGGAAGGGAGTTAATCTATAATTTTAAAATATTGGCTGAGTTAGAAATATACTACTTTGAATTTTATTTAGACTTGTGTAAATATTGCTCTGAGCATTGGTACACATCAGCGTACAAGATCTAACAACATTGCCGGTGTTGCTTTGAAGTGGAAGGGTTAGTAAATACATCTCACTATCAAGTGACTTTTATCACATCCAGTATGTTTGCTCCGATGCTGATTAAAACACAGTTAGTAAGCTTAACTTTAAATCACGTAACGTGGTAAAATCCATCTGTCCATACTCTTTGAGCTCATCAGCAAAGATCTGTCACTACTTAGTGCATCATGTAGTGTCTGTCATGGCAGTTACAAATCCCCCCCTCCTCCCTCCACTTCTCAGAGTCTGTAACCAGTCTTTGTATGGCATCCCAGTCATAATGAATGCATGATGGCTTCAGCAGTTCTTTACTAGGCAGCCTTTGGTTCAGTGTTTCATCTGCTTAACCTTCATGCATCGGTGACTTGATTGTTCTAGCTAGCAACAATGTTGGAGTCCTTTCAGAACACAGAAACATATCATTCATCTCCCATTTAGTTGTTCTTGCACTTTGAAACTATTATTAACAAGTGTTTTTTTTCCCCTCTATCTTGATAGTCAAAAAAGTTTTCTTGATTAGTGTCAGTCTCAGATTTTGTGTCTGTCTAATTTAAATCTAAGTAAGGTTTTCCTGGCTTTAACTCTTAGACACCCACAGCACATTGTTTTATTTTAAAAAATCATATTTTATTTGCAAAGTGATGTGGTGTCTGTTTTTAGCATTTATGTAGTTTAAAATTACAAATGTAGCTTAACTCTTTCCGTGCCTGAGGTAGAAACACGGAGGTGTAGTTGCTTACCAGAGTAAAAACGCGGGTCTTGATAGGGTTGGGGGTATAGTTATAAAATGGAATGGAAAACAGTATTTCCATGTACTTCCGTATACTTAATATGTTTCAAAGTATAACTAAATGAATGAACATTTCATAAATGCAGAGTTTTTTAGAAAAAAAGAAGTAATGTGATGTTTTTAGACACTGATTGTGGCCAGCTCACCATCGGCGATGTCTAAATCTGCACTACTTACCACTACTTACCATCTGAGATGTGTAGATCTACTTGTCGATCTTGTATTGTGATTCTGTGTTGCATTCTCGCTGAATGAATGTCTGAACTAACCTCCTAACTACTCCTAACTACTTCTCCAGTTATCTAAATATGTTTAGATCTACTTAGAAAACATTCAAGAGCAGTGGGGTGGCCGTAGGCTATGTCCATACCCCTATCTACATCGTCAAAAATTGAAAAATTTCCATGCTTCTCGTCCTTTTTCTCGCTCGGCATCGCTCGTAACTAGGCACTCTTTCGCCATTTTGAAAGTGTCACCGGAATCGCGGACGAAATATGTACAATCTAAATGTTACACCGTTTGTTTTATTGAAACAAACAATGATCACTATAATGACCATTGGTAAGCATCGGGAAACCGGAAGCGTCATTATAATGACCAAAGGCACGGAAAGAGTTAAGGACTAATTTTGTCATGCTTCTCTTTGTCTCTGTCACTCTCTGTCTCTCTCTCTCTGTGTCTCTGTCTTTCTCTCTGTCTGTCTCTCTCTGTCTCCCTCTGTCTCTCTCTGTGTCTCTCTCTGTCTCTCTCTCTGTGTCTCTGTCTCTCTCTGAGTCTTTCTGTCTCACTCTGTCTCTCTCTGTGTCTGTCTCTCTCTCTGTCTCTCTCTGTCTCCCTCTGTCTCTCTCTCTGTCTCTCTCTCTGTGTCTCTGTCTCTCTCTGTGTCTTTCTGTCTCACTCTGTCTCTGTCTCTCTCTGTCTCCCTCTGTCTCTCTCTGTCTCTCTCTGTCTCCCTTTGTCTCTCTCTGTCTGTCTATTGTCTCTCTGTCTCTTTCTCTCTCACTCTCTCTGTCTCTGTCTCTGTCTCTCTCTCAGGGTCCCTGCTGACAGGCATAAGATATCATGTCCTTCCATAATCTTCAATCCCCTGGTCATCTCAGCAAGCTTGGCACTGGGGCTTTCTCATGCCAGGATGGCCAAATCATCAAACATCTTCTGTCTGTCTACCTCTCTCTTCTTCCTTTCATCTTCCCTATTGCCGTTAAGTACTTTAGCCCACCTATCCTCCAGACATGCCCCACAAATTTAAATTGTCATTTTCTGATCTTTGTTATAATTTTTATTTTGTCTTGTGCCTCTTTCAAAACTTCCTCGTTCAATTTTCTCACTGCTCATGTTACCTTAGCATTCTTCTTAAAAACCACATTTCAGCTTAAACATGCAAAAAGAGAGCAGCGGTGCAATATTTTTTCTAGAAAAAGCTCCAGGCTTTGTATATCACTTTTGTTTATGTCAAAAAACAATTGAACGCAAAGAGAAATTGAAGCAGTGCTAGTTTTGTTTCACCACACATTATATAAGCTTGTATTTTATTACATTTGTATGTTTATTAACATACTTTCAGGAAGTTTTGTTCTTTAATATGAAATCTTTCTGAGTTTTGAACATTTTCTTCACAACAGGAAAAAATGGAGGAGATGCAGATTAAGGAAGATAGAATGGCAAAAGATATGAAAGAACTGATGGATGAAAATAAGCGACTGGTTGATCCCTTGACCAGAACTCAGAAGAAGATGGCAGACCTCAGACTGAAGTTGGCTGATTACATAAAGAGCAAAGAGATTCTGAAAGTAAATGCAATGTTAATTCATTATGTTGGACAGATGTGATAAATTTGTTAATACAGGGGTTTCCAAATATGTATCTTTTTTTTTCACAAACAGCTTTAAAAAGTTAAGTACATTGGAGAAGCTGAAATGATAATGAAATGACTTTTCATGCCATATTTTAAGGGAGATGGGCCCCCACTACTGTCACTCTTCACTCTTCCCATATTCAGTCTTCCTGAGAGTGAGGATCTTGGCTTAAATGCTTGTGATCCATAGAACTGGCAAGATACTGGATACCGGATAAGGCCTAGTTCAGTTGCTGGTCCTTTGGAATAGCTTCATTACACTTGAGACATGCCAATAAGTGTTCTGCATTCAACATCAGAATGTTGCTTGCCATTTTTGCTGATATAATTCCAGTATCGTGTTGGTTGTAAATTGTTCATGCTCTAGCTCACAACTGGGATTTGCTTCCACTTCCTCTGATTACATGTAAGTCATTGAGGTGGTTGTGGTATGTACTTTTGAGGAAGGTTTTCCTGACTGATTCTTTGATTTGCTGCCTGAAGGATTGATATACGAGGGCCGTTCAGAAAGTAATGCACCACATCATTTTTTTTTCAGGTAATAATGAAGATAGAAGCATGAAATTTTGCACACTTTAAATATGGCATGTGCCGAGTATGTGAACCAAATTGCACCACAACCTTGTTGATGGGGATTATGTTGAATAATACCGATGTTTACATGACATATCCTTGTATATTGTGTATAAATTTCATGCTTTTTGAATAAACAGCTCCTGAGAAAAACTATGTGGTGCATTACTTTCTGAACATCCCTCATATGTCTTGTTTGTCCATTTTGATGTTTCCTAGTGGGTTAGCTTTTGCTGCAAGTTGATCAGCTTTTTTTTTGGTGCCGTCAACTCTGAAATGCCATGGACAGTATATCCATGTGATGTTTTGGATTTGCATTTTGGAAAATATGTTTAACCACTCACTTCTAATGGTATGGTATTCTGTCTTTCTTAATAGACTCTGAGAATCTATAATGATTATAGTAGTGGCAAGAAATATTGTTGTCCAAAGTGTTGATAGTGATGATGAGAGAAGCCATTCTTAATTTCATCCAAAATTTTAAAAAATGGGTGCCCAACGTATTGTACATGAAACATACATCTGAAATTTATGTCTGCCTATAAGGTGGCATGCATGCACCAGAAATACAAGGGGTGATTGATAAGTTCTTGGCATAATATACAAATACTTGAAATGCACAGTTGATATTAGATGCATTTTTACACCAGGTTAATGTAAGATTAAACACCAAGTTTCAAGAAATTAACTGCAACCAATTTTTTTTTACAGGCAAATGAAATGGTAAGGGCTGACAGAAATAGAAAAAATGGATAACATTTCTCATCGAGCAGTCATTTGCTAATTCTGCATCAAGGGCTTATTATGGAAGGATGTGGTAGAGACTCTAGGGGAGAGTGGTCCTTCTTACAGCACAGTGAAGAAATGGGCAGCACAATTCAAACATGGAAGGGAGAGTCTGAAAGATGATCCTCATCTAGGAAGACCAAGAACAGTAACCACAGATGAATCCTCCAGCAGAATCTATGACATGATAATAGAGGATCGATGACTAACTGAGCAGTACATTGCTGCTGAGTTGGGCATCTCCCAGGAATGTGTTCATACCATTATTCACAATGATCTTTAAATGACAAAGGTCTCTGCTCAATAGGTCCTGAAACTTCTTGGAGCTGATCACAAATGACAGCGTCTCAACATGTCAAGAGACAATCTTGGCCATTTTTCTGCAGATCCTGAAACGTTTCTTCAGCAATTTGTGACTATGGATGAGACTTGGGTTCATCATTTTGAACCAGAAACCAAAGAACAGTCAAAGCAGTGGAAACATGGATCCCCACCTCCAAAGAAAGCAAGGGTGGTTCTGTCTGCAAGTCAAAGTGATGGCTTCCATCTTTTGGGATTCAGAAGGTGTGCTATTGGTAGACTATCTTCAAAAGGGCAGAACGGTCACTGGGGCCTATTACGCTGATCTTGTGAAGCAGCTGAGAGGTCAAATTGAGGGAAAAGCGTCGAAGGAAATTGACAAGATGAGTCATCTTCCAGCTTCTTGAACATCCTCCTTATCCCCAGATTTGGCCCCTTCAGACTATTACCTGTTTACCTAACTCAAAAAGGAGCTCAGTGGCCACAAATTTGCTTCAGATGACGACATCATTCATGCTATAGACCACTTTTTACTGGCACAAGATGCAGACTTTTAGAAAGAAGGGATCCGTATGCTGCGGGAACACTGAACTAAGTGCATAAACTTGCAAGGGGACTATGTTGAGAAATAACCCTAAAAAAGTTATCCACAAATAATACGTTGTACCTCAACAAGACATTGTTGATGATCTGCAAATGGATGCAGCAGCAGCAGGCCATCTTGCTCGCAACCAAGAGGCCTACAGGAGTGCTGTTTGGGAGGCAAAGTTCCGCAAGGGACATGCAAATGAATGAATGAACCTCAACACCCCTCGTACATTGTATACATTCTATCAGTATATGAAAGGTGAAAAAGATGTTCGCATGAAAACCAGATTCATGCATATATCAGAATGCCTAAGATGAAAGCAAGTGAATGAGAAGAAAGAATAAATCTGTTGT
This sequence comes from Achatina immaculata, assembly GCA_009760885.1. Taxonomy (NCBI): domain Eukaryota; kingdom Metazoa; phylum Mollusca; class Gastropoda; order Stylommatophora; family Achatinidae; genus Lissachatina; species Lissachatina immaculata. The sequence goes on from CM019716.1 coordinate 73,851,738, forward strand.
AATGTTAACATTTCAGGACTAATATTTTAAATCTGTTTGGATTTTGTTTGCATTACAGATCTCTCAAGAAGATGATGCCACAGACTGAAGACACGAGAACAAATTATTAAAAAACACTAAAGGTGTATTGGATAGTTGGCTTTTATTGTCTCTTTTTTTTCCATCTTACAGCATTTATTTATTTTATTCCTCAGAGAATGAAAATGCCTTCAGAATTGGTTTTGAATGTGACAGAACAGTTGAATTGCAAACATGTACAGTTTCTCTTCAAATTATGTTGTCTAATTATGTTGTCTGTAATCAGAGTACAAAGGCTCGACTGAAAGTAATGTCAGAAGAACTACAGTCTCTAAAGTGGGAGAATGAGGTTCTGGAACAAAGATTTTTGAAGGTGAGTTTAAGACTGTGTGTAAATTTTATCATTTATCTGGTGGGCTCAGTAGAAGGGAAATTTTTTAATGTTTTTTTTTTAACTCTCAAACTTCTTCTTCTTCTTCTTCTCCTCCTCCTCCTTTTTCTTCTTCTTCTTCTCCTCCTCCTCCTCCTCCTTCTTCTTCTTCTTCTCTTCTTCTTCTCCTCCTCCTATGCCTCCTCTTCTTTTTTCTTCTTCTTCTGTGTTCCATTGTACAGACATTTATATTTATTATCAGAATAAATTTTACAGTCTTCTGGAGGTCATGCTTTGCGCCTCTAAGTTTGTTTTCCAGTATAGTTCCCCATAGCCAGAGCTGAGTTTGAGTTTCTTGGTGGAAGTGTCAGAGCTGCAGAATGTCCTCTCTGCCAATCTCACATGTGCCTTCAGGGCTGTGTGACAGGGTGAGTTGATACAGGCATACTTGCAGGCAGCGCTGTCCCGTACCTTGGTGGTTTGTTGTTGATGTGTATCAAACTACCAAAAAAATGCCATTAACATGTCCACTTATTATTTGTGTTGGCTGCCACTTCCATTTTGTACTAGAAAATGTTGTGATGTCTATTTTAGGTCTTCTGACTTAAAATTTCAAATTCTCAACAGTGGAAAACCATATGACTATAGTATTTTTTATTTGTTTTAAATGTGTTAAAAAGTCATTTGAATGACTTATAGTAGTCAAAGTGTTAATGAGCTTCAGCATTCAGGTAAATATACAACTAAATAATGGGCTAATGGATGTTGTTTAAAGAATCATTATGGGTTATATAGAAAACAAACAAGAAAAAACTGACACCTTCTCCAGATAATGATTCATGCATCAGATATTAAAAACAAGAGTATGAACTTCAATATGAGGGTCTTTGATGTTTTAATTGTCGCTGAGACGAAGGGACTGAAAAACTGATGTCAGCTGGGAAATGTGGAACCCTACAGGACAGACACTGAATCAAGTAATTTAATGAAGCCACAAGCATCAACAGCAAATGCACGTACCACTAAAACATTGGATGCAGAAATAGGTAACAACACTGCATAGGGAAAAAAGTCTGTATACTGTCTATGTATTGAAGTTTTAACAGCACATTAAACAAAGCTGAACCAAAGATAAATGGACAGACTTTGCTATGACCAATACAACATAGAGTCTTTGACTGAAACAGTACTAACTCACATTAATGTTATAATATTGCTGTTTTGACAAGCACATAGATGCTCCAGCCTCTTTCTTGGAGGGAGGATCTAAACTCAGGTGTGCATAATCCATAGTACTTGCAAGAAAACATTGATTCAGAATACTTGGCCTTCATTCTAATAAGCCATAATCTACACCCACTTTCAGTTAAAATATCATGTTTGTGTACTTTACATTAAACAGCAGTTATGTAATATCTTGTAGATATTTATTACAGACAATTCAGTAGAGCGGCTAATACTTACTAAATAAACTTTATGGAGGGTTACAATTAGGTTCATGAACCTTGTTCTGAGCTTTGTAAAACTTTCTGTATTTTAAATCTTTGTATTTTTTCCACAGATGCAGGCAGAAAGGGATGAGCTGTATTCTAAATTCTTGAAAGCTATTCAAGAAGTGCAGCAAAAGAGTAACCTAAAGAATCTTCTGCTTGAGAAGAAGTTGTCTGCTCTTGCTGAGACTTTGGAGAAGAAGGAAGTACAACTTAATGAAGTTCTATCTGTTTCAAACATAGATCCAAGGATTCTATCATTGGTCACAAGGAAGCTAGAGGTCCGGTTGTTCATTTCTGAGCAATTGTTTTTTTTTTTTCATTTCTGAGTGATTTTGTGACATCTTATTTAAATATGGTTTTCAACTCTTATCCAACTGCTCACTTTACTATTAGGTCTTTTTAAAATTAAGAAATATTATAACTGTAATCATATTTGTTCCACAGTTAAAAAAGGTAAAATCCCTGTTTCCATGTCATTATTGGGGATACAGCGTTAGGCCTGTATTTCCAAGAACATTGGCACATGAAAGCATGATGTGGTCAGCATCACGTCAGGCCACATTTACTTTCCCAGATTTCTCTGGTACCTATTTTTAGAAGCTGGGTGAAGCCTGAGCCTTTCTGGTGTGGTAGTACCATAAAGAATTCCACTACTGGGACTTGAACCTAGTACCGCTGGATTAGTAGAATGAGCTCCTAACCACTTACCGAAGCAGGCTGCTGGTCCACAATTAGGAGTTAATATTGACTTCCGCAAATGCTGAAATTATCATCCTGTTATTTCCCAGTAAAACACAGTACTTCTGTTATCTTGGGTTACAATTTGAGTTAATATTTAAATATGGCATTTAAACCTGATTCAAACATGAGTTGAGATATATGTTCTTATGCTATCACTGATGTATCATAGCCATTCAGGATTCTACATTACTTTGACAAAATGCTCAGATAAATTGAGTTATGGAAGGGATTTCTGTCATTACCATCATCATCTTCTTCTTCGTTCGCTTCTACCACCAAGACCGCCCTGTGATCCTACCGAGTTTACACCTTGGTCCTCGTTAAGTCCCGTAGTCTGTGTGGTCCCCAAAAGGACCACTTTATCCTTTCCTTCACCTTTTCACATTGGTGCCGCACAGCAACCCTTACTTCTTTTCCGCATTTTCTTCCTTGACCGGGAGGAGCTTCACTCCACGTGCGGCATCCGAAGAGTCTCGCCAGCAGTGTCTTAACCTCTGGGTTAATCCAGTTTGGGCATTTCACCCAGTATGAGTGCACTTAGGATGTAGCTGACCTCAAGACCAGAGGTGCCATGATTTGACTGTTCGCTTTATCCTTTCTACCACCTTTTCTGCAGTGGTGCCACGCGGCAACCCCATTTGCACCTTTCTTCATTGGCTGGGAGGAGCACCGCTCCATGCATGACAACTGAAGAATCTCGCCACCACCGGTAGATGAGCTACCAAATGTGCCTCTCTTCTACCCTAAATGTCTGGTTTTCAGGCGCCAGATATTCGCCTTCGCCCCTTCTCCTGTCAGTTTAAACAGTTCCACCACAAGAAGGCCAGGAGCTGGACTTGACTGCCAGAGGCTATTTGAGACGCACACCATTGGAGCGGAGAGTGAATTCTCCACCCCACCTCCAGCAATAACAGTCCTTAGAACCATTACCATCATGATGGAACTTACTGGGATACAAGGGGTGATTGATAATTTCTCAGCATAAGGTACAAATACTTGAAACACACAGTTAATATTAGATGCATTTGTAGATCAGTTTAATGTAAGATTAAACACCAGGTTTCAAGAAATTAACTGCAACCAATTTTTTTTACAGGCTAATGAAGTGGTAAGGGGTGGCAGAAATTGAGAAAATGGATAACATTTCTCATCGAGCAGTCATTTGCTACCTCTGCATCAAGGGCTTATCATCGAAGAAGATCCATGAGAATAAGGTAGAGACTCTAGGGGAGAGTGCTCCTTCTTACAGCACAGTGAAGAAATGGGCAGCTCATTTCAAACATAGAAGGAGGAGTCTGGAAGATGGTCCCCATCCAGGAAGATCAAGAACAGTAGCCACTGATGAATCCTCTGGCAGAATCCATGATATGATAATAGAGGATCGACGACTAACTGAGCGGCACATTGCTACTGAGTTGGGCATCTCCCAGGAATGTGTTCATGCCATTATTCACAATAATCTTCAAATGACAAAGGTCTCTGCTCAATGGGTCCCGAAACTTCTTGGAGCTGATCACAAATGACTGTGTCTCAACATGTCAGAGACAATCTTGATCCTGAAATGTTTCTTCAGTAATTTGTGACTATGGATGAGACTTGGGTTCATCATTTTGAACCAGAAACCAAAGAACAGTCAAAGCAGCGGAAACATCATAAGATCCCCACCTCCAAAGAAAGCAAGGGTGGTTCTGTCTGCAGCCAAAGTGATGGCTTCCATCTTTTGGGATTCAGAAGGTGTGCTATTGGTAGACTATCTTCAAAAGGGCAGAATGGTCAATGGGGCTATTATTAGCCTATTACGCTAATCTTGTGAAGCAACTGAGTGGTCAAATCGAAGGAAAAGCGTCGAGGGAAATTGACGAGATTAGTCATCTATCACCAAGATGGCTGCCATTCATAAATGCGGCTTCCAGATTCTTGAACACCCTCCTTATTCCCCAGATTTGGCCCCTTCAGATTATTACTTGTTTACCAAATTCAAAAAGGAGCTCAGTGGTCACAAATTTGCTTCAGATGATGACATCATTCATGCTGTAGACCACTTTCTACTGGCACAGATGCTGACTTTTAAAAGAAGGGATCCGTATGCTCCAGGATCGCCGGACTAAACATAAATTTGCAAGGGGACTATGTTGAGAAATAACCAAAAAAAGTTATCCACAAATAATTCGTTGTACCTTATCATCATCATCTGGTGCCATGCCGACTGGCATTGGCTATTATGCATCTCTGGAGTACACGATCTTTCACGCAGGCCATCAGGTCAGTTGGTAATCTCCTCTCACACCATCCATCAGACTGTCCAGTATCATTTCTCTTGGTCTTCCCATTGATCTTCTTCCTTCTATTTTTCCTGTTGTTATAATATTTTCAGTCGCCCCCTCTTCTCATTGCATGTCCTATGAAAGTACATTGTCTCTCTCTAATTTTTTTGACAAGATTTTTTGTCTCTCCAGCTCTTCTCATACATTCTTCATTAGTTATTTTTGCTGTCCAGGGGATTTGCAACATTCTTCTAATAAACCACATTTCTGCTGCTTCCAGTTATTTTTGTGCAGACCTGCCTATTGTCCATGATTCACTTTCATATAACAAGATAGGTTCAATATAGCATTTTAGGATTCGTTTTCTAACATTCATTGATAAGGAAGTGTTGGATATGTTTCTCATTCTCTGAAATGCAATCTTTGCTTGGCCTGTTCTGTTCTTAATTTCTGTTCTGCATTTCTCATCTGAAGTTATTACTGCTCCAAGGTATTTGAGTTTCTGCACCTGCTTTAGAATAGTTCAGTTTAATTTTATACTGCATATTGGTGGATTCTGTTTCTTAGATATAACCATAGTCTCTGTCTTTTTGATGTTCAAAGTAAGGCCTTTCTGTTCACTTTCTTTGGCGACTTTATCCAAGAGATTTTTCAGATCTTGTTGCTATCAGTACTGTGTCGTCAGCATACCAAAGGTTTTTAATATTGTATCCTCCAGTTCTTATGCCTGGTTCTGTGATGATCATTCTTAGAATATTCTCACTGTACAGAGAAATAAGGTCTGGAGATAGTACACATCCTTGTCGCACCTCTTGTTTTATAGGTTGATATCTTCCAGTTCTGTTTTCAACTCGAATTGCTGCTTCTTGCTGCCAGTATAGATGTTTTACAATTCTCAGGTCTTTGCCATCTATATTGATGTCTTCAAGCATTTTAATAATTTCATTATATTTCACATTGTGAATGGCTTGGTGTAATCAGTGATTGATTGATTGATTGATCTTTATTTCAAAAGGGTTAAGAATTGAGCATGCAGGCCCATCTGACATTCTTCCCTTTATCATACATCTTTCACTCTATTCCAGACATTCTACAAATATACTGTTCATATAACAAACATAACTAACATTGAAGCTGAGAGACATAAAATAAAATATAACATTTACGTTTCGCTCTTAAACATTCACTCAGTACAGAAGTAACTACATACATTATAAATGACTATCTACTAAACAAAATTTTCGGGACTATTCAGAAAACAATTAATTGTATTCGGTGTCTGTAAGAGCAGCTTAAGATAACTTTTAAGTTTTATAATTCATGGAGGCATGTAGTCGACATCAAATAGATATTGGAAAAGCTTGTAGTTGTAGGAAGGAGTATAATTTATATTTTTTATATAGGATGGAAGGGTATTCCAAAGATGAGCAGCAGAATAACTAAAGCTTTTCTTGTAAAGATCAAGTCTAGGTTTTGGAAGACATATGTTGTTCAAGCGTTGGCACAAGTAGAGAACTTTCTGTACTTCTAAAGCTCTTTCTGTTAGTGTTCTTAAAGCATAAATGGCATTGTGTGTTCCTTTTCCTTCAACAAATCCAAAATGTTCATCTGCTATTTCCATTTTTATCTTTTTCCTTGTTCTTCTCATAATGATTCTCAGAAGTAGCTTCATTATGTTACATGAGAAGCTGATAGTCCGGTGGTCATCACATTCCTTCGCACCTGGTTTCTTCGGTAGTGCTATTAACGTGGATTTAAGCAAGTCATTGGGCATATAACCACAGTTGTAAATGTCATTCAGTAACTTGGTTATTATTTTTATTCCTATCTCCTCTAGTGCCTCTATTTCTTCTATTGTTATATTATCAGCCCCAGTCGCTTTTCCTTTCTTCATGTGTTTGATGGCATCTATGATTTCATTTCAAGTAATGGTTGTCCATCACATTTTTCATTATCTAGTGTTAATTCTGGTCTTTCTCCTCCATATAGCTCACTGATGTACTCTGTCCACTTGTCCATAATGTCTTCTTTTCCCATTAACATTTTACCTTCTTTTGATTTCAGGCATCCTGTGGTATATTTTGTTTTCCTGCTTGTGAGTTCACTAATTCATTTGCGCATGTTTTTGCTGTCTTTACTATGAGAGTCCTCTATTTGTCTGCACTGTTCATTTAACCACACTTCCTTTGCTTCTCTGCATTTGCGTCTTATTTCTTTATTTATCTTGCTATATTTTTCTTGGTTATTTTTACTCCTTCTCCTCTTGTCTATCAGTCCTAAGATGTCATCTGTCATCCATTTATTTTTAGGGGCTTCTTTTTTCAGTGGTATTATCTCCTTAACAGTTTGATGGATAGAATCTCTTAACAATGCCCATTGTTCATCTATATTATCTATCTTTGCTATTGCATTGTATCTATTTGTTATAATAACTTTGTATTGTTTTTGCAGTTCTTGGTCATTTTTAAGGAGTTCTGTATTCAGTTTGATGTTTCTCACTTTCTTTCTGCATGTATTCTTTAGCTTTATTCTAATTTTTCCACAGAGTGGGTCGTGGTCACTATTACAGTCAGCTCCTGGCATGGTTTTTGTTGTCAGTAATGCATTGTGGAATCGTTTGTTGATTTATATGTAGTCTATCTGGTTAAAAGTCTTTTTGTCTGGGCTGCACCACGTTGCTAGTCTTCGAGGATGTTATTTAAACCAGGTGTTTCCTACAATCATGCTATGTATTCTTGCCCATTCAATTAATTTACTACCTCTGTCATTCCTCCCCCGCACCCCCCCCCCCAGTCCATAGTCGCCAGTGATGTCTGAAGTTCTTCCTTTACCAACTTTAGCATAAAATCCCCCATAACTATAGTAACCTCATGTGATTTTGTGTGTTTTAGAGCCTTATGTTGTACCTTATGCCGAGAACTTATCAATCATTCCTTGTATCTGATATCACATATCACTGAAATCACCTTACCTTGGTGCTTGTTTATGCTCTAAGTTATGTAGAAAGCCATGATTGTGCTGGATGTCAACATATCTTATAATCTTTGACTAGGAGAACAGAGTGATTGTTTGTGCTCTAAGATATGTAGAAAGCCATGATTGTGCCGGATGTCAACATATCTTATAATCTTTGACTAGGAGAACAGAGTGATTGTTTATGCTCTAAGATATGCAGAAAGCCATGATTGTGCCAGATGTCAACATATCTTATAATCTTTGACTAGGAGAACAGAGTGATTGTTTATGCTCTAAGATATGCAGAAAGCCATGATTGTGCCAGATGTCAACATATCTTATAATCTTTGACTAGGAGAACAGAGTGATTGTTTATGCTCTAAGATAATGCAGAAAGCCATGATTGTGCTAGATGTCACATAACATATACTTATTATCTTTGACTAGGAGAACAGAGTTTGGAGCATTTTGAAAAAAAAATAACTTGATTCTGCTCATTGAAAATTGTCTGGTCATAAGTCCTTTTTAAAAATTTTTTAAATTAATAATTTGTGAGAAATGATGATTTTTTTCCTTGTTCTTTCTTTATCATGAAGCCATCATTTATTTTGCAGCTTTGATGGGTGATACTGTTTGTAGGGGACACAATCTTGTCACTGTGCGAGTAGCTCCCACACAAATTTTAGTTGTCAGCCCATAAATTGTGTCAGATTTCCACTTTTCACCCATTGTATGATGGTCAGAGCTAGACAGATAAAAACTAAAGAGAACTGTCTGAAGTGGGTCAGCTATGTCATCAGTTTTATTTGATAACTTGCTTTATGTTTACCTTTCTTTGTTGTTGTGCAGTTTGTTCTCTGTTGTTCTACATCAGTGGTTACCAAAGTGGATGATGGGAAGATCCAAGTGGGCATTACGTGAAGATATAATGGCAGGGGATAAACAAGCCAGTTGAGCAAGAAATGTTTTTGGGGGTGCTAGGGAAGAAGAAGGAAGAAAGTGATTCTGAGTTGTAAAATGGTAGTCAGTAACACAACATTAAAGCAGCTAGACAAGTTCAACTACCTAGAGACATCATTAATTCAGACTGTGAAAGAGAGATAAAGAACAGAATAACACAGGCTAAAATAAGAATGAAAATTACTTTATGCAATCAATCACTAACAGTGAATGTGAGGAAAAGACTGTTATATTGAATCAATCCTGTTTTATGGATGTGAAACATGGACAGTCACCAGGGAAGTACAGTGCTGCCTAGAGCCTTCAGAAATGTGGTTCCTTAGAAGAATGTTAGAGATACCATGGATGGTGAAAAGATCAAACTAAATAGGTCCTGAAAGAGGCAGAGGAAAAGAGCAGTAACAGAATTCAGGAAGAGACAATCCAGATTCATAAGATGCATCATGAGAACATGTGAATTGGAATATCTGATAACACCAGGGATGATAGAGGGCAAAAGAGAATGAGTCAGACAAAGAGAGAAGATGGTAGACGGACTGACGAAGTGGCATGGAGAAAGAACACCAGTCCAGCTCATAGTTAATGTCCAGAATAGAGAACTGTGGAAAAGCCAGACTGCCAACCCCTGTCAGCGTGACACTGGACAGGGAAGTAGTCTGAGGAGGCAAGAAAGTAGCAGCCATAAAAAATGTGTGAACTACTGTTCTGTATAGTAATCATTAATCATGGTAATTTTATAGGAAGACATTCGGTAAACGGTGAAAATGTTTATTAGTGCCATGTCTTATCAAACTAGAACAAACTGAATATGGTTAGATCAAAATAAGAACTGGCATATTGTCTGGGGTAGTTAAGCAAAAGCTGACCAAGACCCTGTCCCAGCTCTCCAGGCTGTGGTGTCTGGTACACTCTTGGGTCCACCCTGGGGATTCTGGTACGCACTTGCTCCCCATTTGACTCGGTACCAGTTTTTCGAGATTATCATGGTATCTGCTGTAAAGAACTCGAGTTCACTCTAACAAGGAGATATTTCCAGTAAAAGTACTTCATATTTGATAAACTGAAATCATTGCTCTTTTTTTTCCAATCTACATCTTACATCTTACAACCTTGCCATGCTGCTAAATGTCACATAGGACCCGTATGGTAGTTCGCCAAGATTTCCTGTTTTCAGCGAGTTTTTCAATCTCATCAAGGGATGTTATGCCTGCTGAACTGGCCTCTCTTAACAGTGTCCTCTTTAGAGTTTCACATGGTCGGCCTCTTTTTCTTCGGCCTGTTGTGTTCCACTTGATAGTTTGTATGGGGATCCTCTGATTGTTCTTCTCATCACATGACTGACATATGTCCATCTTCTTTTTTCTGATCACCCTTGAGACAGGTTGTTGTTTGCTCATCTGTCTTATTCTTGAATTCAATCTACAGGATGTGCTAAACTCCAAGAACATGGCCATAAAAGATCTGCAGTATGAACTTGCTCGAGTTTGCAAGGTAACTCTTTATTGCATCCACCACATAAAGGAAACAGAGTATGGTTCTTTTATTTTTCTTTTTGAAGATGTTTTTTGAAAGCAGAAGATGTTAGTTATTTGTGGAAACTGCAGAGAATCATTTCATTGCACATTTGGTTTTGTTAGCCTTATCTTCTACAGTAACAACAAAGTATGTTTTCATTGCAAGATCAAATGAGCTGAGATCAAATTATAGTGGGAGTTTGCAAAGCTGACAAATGGATTTAGTTTGTTCCATTCTGTCATTTTATGGAAACTCAGATTTGGGTTGTTAAACACAACAAACAGTGTTGTATGTCACACATCTCTCTCTTTTTTCTCTCTCTCTCCCTCACTACATATTTTTGAACTATACATATATATGCATATATATATATATCATCATCATCAAGTGCCATGCCAACTGGCATTGGCTATTATGCTTCTCCAGAGTACCCGATCCTTCATGCAGGCCATTACTCAGTTGATGATCTCCTCTCACAACACTGTCACATCAAACAGTCCAGTATCATTTCTTTCAGTCTTCCCTTGGCTCTTACTCCCTCTATTTTTCCTGTTGTTATATTTTCAATCCTCCATCTTCTCATTGCATGTCCTTTGAAAGTACATTGTCTGTCCTTTTTTTTACAAGATTTTTTGTCTCTCCAGCTCTTCTCAAACATTCTTCATTACTTATTTATGCTGTCCAGGGGATTCTCAAACATTCTTCATTAGTTATTTTTGCTGTCCAGGGGATTCGCAACATTCTTCTAATAAACCACATTTCTGCTGCTTCCAATGATTTTTGTGCAGACCTATCTATTGTCCATGATTCACTTCCATATAATAAGATAGGTTCAATATAGCATTTTAGGACTTGTTTAAGGATGTGTTGCATAATATGTTTCACATTCGCTGAAATAGTTTTTACTTGGTCTATTCTGTTCTTAATTTCTTTTCTGCATTTCCCATCTGAAGTTATTACTGCTCCAAGGTATTTGAATTTCTGCACGTGACTTATATATTTATATGTGTATATATAATAATTATTTATATAATATTTATATTTATAATTTACCTATATGTAGAGGGTGTCTGTAAATTCATGGCATGGTCTGAAAACTATATGAAAATGTATGCTAAATGAAAGAGTAAATCAAAGTTTTGTTAGACATGTTTAGTGATTTACATATTTAAATTTGATAGGCTAGGAACACACTGAACCTTCTTCTGCACCACCTAATCATCATTAAATGATGAGTCACATGGTGGCAGATTGACATTTTGTACTATGTCACCATCACAAGACTAACTACTTATCTGAAACCAAATGCACAAATCCAAAAAAATGTTTCAGTTGCTTATTAATGTAGTGTTGGTATCATGTCTTAGCTGCGTTTAGTTCTGATACTTTATGAGTTTCAAACAACATCATGATTTTATGGACATGTGTATATATATGATGTGACTGTACAGTATAAATACGTGACAAAGATTGGATTCTGGAATGTAAGAACACTGGCCACACCATCAAAAACTGCTCAAGTACTCCAAGAAATGGATAGATACCAACTAGGTGTACTGGGCATTGTTGAAATGCAGTGGCCAGAAGTATAGAAAATAACAGTGAAAAACTATAAGTTAATCATACATTCAGACAGAGACAATGGGAAATACCAAGAAGGAGTGAGTATAATTATGTCAAATGTAGCAGAAAAGAGCCTTATAGAATGGGAACCAATGAACAGCTGTGTAATAAGAGTGCAATACAAACTAAGACACAGAAGACTGACAATCATACAATGTTATGCACCCACGAATGATGCAGATGATGAAATAAAAGACAATTTCTATCACTAACTACAACAACACATGAACGAAGTCCCTAAACTCAATATAAAATGGAACAAATTCAAGAACAACACAGAAATAAGGCAGATAAATGAACAACATCCTGTCTCAAGGGTGATCAGAAAAAGGAGACGGACATATATCATTCACTTGATGAGAAGAAACAGTCAGAGAATCCAGAACAACCTATCAAGTGGAACACAACAGGCCAAAGAAAAAGAGGATGACAACGTAAAACTCCAAAGAGGACATTGTTAAGAGAGACCAAATTAGTAGGCATAAAATCCCTTGATGAGGTTGAAAAACTTGCTCAAAATAGGAAAATTTAGTGAACTACCATGCGAGCCCTATGCGACATTTAACAGCACAGGAAGGATGTAAGATGTAAGTAAGATTATACCATCTGTTTGAAACGTCCTGATAATATACTTATGTTTGTATCTCTGAGTAGATATTGAAGCAATCACAGTTTTTCCTCCTGCACAGGCACATAATGACCTCTTTAGTGCCTGTAATTCAAAGCTTCGCAAGTTTGGCATTCCAACAGACAATCTAGGGTTTAGGCCTTTACAGAGCAGCATCGGAGGTCAGGTGCTCGGCAGTGGCCCAGCAGGTTTAGTGTCTGCCTCAACACAGCTGGAGAATATATCTACATGACACTTGACTAACAGTAGACTCAGACATCAAGGCAAGGCACTGTAAGTTGTATTCGTTATTTAGTCCTTCAGTTCTAAGTTTTTTTTCCACATAACCATTATTTTATTATGGGAAATTTAAAGTTTCTTCTCTGAAACTGAAAATAGTTAGACGACAGTAAGAAATTATGTTTTAGTTTAGGTTAGAAGAAGAGAAGGGTTTGTTCCGACTTGTTCATGTTGGCGGTAGATGCATCTCTCCAAGCATTACATTAGTGGAGAGCGTTGTTTACTGAGTTCAGTTATTTGAACAGAAACCAGGAAAGTATTTTTTTTTAAAATCTCATCTTTCACTGAGAAAGAGAATTGTTTTTTCATATAAACATTGTTTAAAAACTGATTGAATCCATTTATTACATTTTATAAATATTTCACAAAGTTATCTTTATCTCCAGAGAAAGAATGACCTGTTGAATATACAAGTGCAACTTATCAGGGTGTCCCAAAAAAAATGTAAAGAAACTCTCAGTGCTTGCAAAGTCACATATGTTTTGAAGCCCCCTTATATTTGAAGTGAGAGGCATTCAGAATATTCACCAGTACTTGTCATCTTCACTTGCATTGTAAAATGAGAATATGTTTATATAATAATATGTGAATTGCAAACAAATAGTTTTTTTGTTTTTTTTTAGAAGGGTCATGATGTGTTTCTCTCAGTTCTTTGTTTATATGGCAGCATTGATGAGAAGTGCTGTTTTTATTACAAGATAATATTACTACAGTGTGACAGCCTAGAATAAGTCAGTGTCTTCAACAGAGAAGGCATTTAACCATCTGTTTCATAGTTTTATGAATTAGAAAACAAATGTATTGAAATTTATACAGATGTTTTTTTATGATTTAAATTTTTTTTATGGAGTGATTAAAGTTCTTATGTAAATATAATTCTGTGGACTCTTGTTGTGGTATAGTGTTTTTTGTACTTTATGTTAACATGTCTGTGTCCAAAGATGGAGTCTCCATTATTCCATTTCTGAATGCTGTTGATGGATGACAAGGGGGTTGTCTTTTTTTCAAATTTTTAAAACAAAAGTTATCGTGGTTATGTTTATTTGCTTTATTTAAAAACTAATAAATGATCTTTTGCATATTTGTTCTGATTCTGAGCATCCAAAAGCACATAATTCTCGAGATTTAATAGGTCAGCATTTTGTTCTCATTGTTGGAGAACATTGTTTTGGATGTTGTAGATATAAATGTAAAATTATGCTCCAATTTCTTGCCTGACTGCCCCAGAGATGATGAAAAATCACTGTTGAAAGATTCTGATGATTTTGTTTGAGTGTGATTCTAGTGATGATGAAAGAATTAAACCCTAACTTAGCACAAAGTTGAGGATTCAGAAAATAGAAGTTCTGAGGATAGTGACAGTGATTATAATTCTGGAGTGTTTGAAAATATTGTGGATTCTTCCTACATTTTATGTGAAATTGATGCCAGTGATGCAGATCTGTGGAGTAATAGTGGTATATCCCCTGATTTAGAACCATTTTTATGAAATCCAGGTGTTTCCCTCTCTGTCAACAATATAGACAGCTAAAACATTTTATATCCTTCCTGTGCTGTTAAACGTCACATATGGCTTGCATTGTAGTTCACCAAGTTAAAACAGAAGCTGAGAAATGAGGGCAGGAATCAGAAAGAACTCTGGTCTACAATGAGTTAATAATGAGAAAGAGACTATGTAACTGTTGGAACATTACAGTGTTTTTCTTACTCAATAGGAAAACCTTTCAGCATGAAGCATTATTATTCCCAAGCAATTCTAAAGAAATACTTGGAAAAGATCTGGTGAAAGCAACATACAAAGAACTAGACAAGAAAGTAAAAAGTTCAGCTAGAATGGATAAAAGAGAATACATAGACAATATGGTGAAAGAGATAGATAAAGCAGCAAAAACAGAAGACAGTAAAACTTTATATAACATACAAAAGAGGCTAACAGGCACTATTACATCTAAAGAAAGACCAATCATTTGCAAAACTGGAACCGTATTAACATAAAGTAAAGACCAAAAGCAAAGATGGGTTAAATACTTCCAAGAAATACTTAATCAACCACACCCAAAATAATTGATAAACCTTAAAACCAACTTACCAACCCCACAACTAAATGTCAGCCTAGATGAAATTACATTGCATGAAATTGAAACAGCAGTGAATTTAATGGGTAACAACAAAGCTGCAGGTAAAGATGAAATAACACCTGAAATGTTAAAAGCTATCAATAGTGACAATGCGAGACAACTACAGAGAATGTTTAATAAGATTTGGAAAGAAGAAAAGGTCCCTTCTGAATGGAAAAAGTAATCATAAAAAAGGCAACCTCAGTGACTGTAACAATTGGAGAGGAGTAACCTTAGTACCAGTTGTATCAAAAGTATTTTGCAAGGTTATTTGAATAGACTTAAAGATATAGTGGATACCGCAATGAGAGAAGAACAAGCAGGATTTTGAAAAGGGAGAAGCTGTCTTGACCAGATCTTTACTCTAAGAATAATACTTGAAGAACATATTGAAAAGCAGAAACCATTAATACTGAACTTCATAGAATTTAAAAAGGCATTTGATAGCATACACAGAGATTCACTGTGGAGAATTTTAAGTCTATATGGAATACCATCTAAAATTGTCAACATCATTAAGGACCTCTACAATGGATATGTTTGTGCAATCAAAACAGAAGAAGGAATGAGCAAATGGTTCCAGACTGAAACAGGTGTGAAACAATGATGTATACTGTCTCCTTTACTTTTTGGAATTGCAATAGGCTTCATAATGAAAAAAATGCTGCACAGGTAGCACAGTTGTTGATTGGGTACATGGGACCCAATTATAAGATCTTGATTTTGCTGATGACATAACTCTTATTAGTAACAATGTGAATTCCATGCAAGAAAAAACAGATAGTCTATCTTCACTGGCTAGCAAAATAGGACTTGAAATTAACAAGGATAAAACAAAAGTAATGAAAATTCCCATTAATCAAAATGGAAAAATACATGTAGAAGGGGCAGATGTTGAAGAAATCAATCAATTTGCATACTTTGGCAGCTACATAGACCAGGATGGTGACACCAGAAAGGAAGTTAGAATTGCAAAAGCAGAATTGATCTTCAAGAATCTTGAGAACATATGGCATCCAAAAGTTATAAGCACAAAAACCAAGTTAAGACTATTCAATTCAAATGTAATATCCACCATCATTTATGCATGCGAAAGCTGAAAAACAACTAAAGAAATAGACAAGAAATTATACTTTTTTTAAAACAAATACTTAAGGAAAATACTCTGCATCAAGTGGAACGAATTCAAGAACAATGCAGAAATAAGACAGATGACTGAACAACAACCAGTCTCATGGGTGATCAGGAAAAGAAGATGGACATATGTTGGTCATGTGATGAGAAGAAATGATCAGAGAATCCCAAAACAGACTGTCAAGTGGAACACAACAGGCTGAAAAAAAAAAGAGGCAGACCACGTGAAACGCTAAAGAGGACATTGTTAAGAGAGGCCAAATTAATAGGCATAAAATCCCTTGATGAGGTTGAAAAACTCACTGAAAACAGGACAAATTAGCAAACTACCTTGCAAGCCCTATGTGATGTTTAACGGCACGGGAAGGATATAAGATAAGAATACTCAAAAATATGGGTTGCCTGAGCGGTACAGTGGCCAGTACAGCCAATTGAGATCAGTGATTCAAGTCCATCCTGAGGTGACCCGTTACCCAACTGTAGAAATGTCCCCTGGCTCTTCTGAAGCTGAGGATGGGAAGATGGCCAGGTGTAGCGCTGACCACATCACATTCTAGTGCGTAGTCAATTTAAGGAAAATGCGAACACTAACAACATATCCCTAAATGCCAATGTGATATGATACCAAAGATCATGATATAGCATTACAACACAGAAAACTAAACAAAAAAAAAGTCTCAGCTTTTACTTCTCATGACAACAATTTCTTCTCCGCTATTTTATTTACTCATATTCTTCATAACAAAGTAGTGTTAAAAGTCAACTTCAGCTCAGATAACCAGATTACTGCAGTACCATGGCTGTCATTACTGCTTTAGGAAGTATTGCATTTTTTTTTCATATCTGCTTCATCTTTTTTTCTATTTTTAGTATGAACGTCCAAAGTGTTTCATTTTTTAAAATGTTCAGACTTTTGAAAATCTTCAGTGCCAAGTCTTCCAAATAATTGCTTATGAGAAAGGATGTAAGGTCCATTTAATCCTATTTTGTCTCATATTAAACAGTAATTTTTTTCTTTTTAAGATGCTCAACATCACTAAAAACATTGTTTCATACGTAATAGACAAATTTTCACATGAATATCCTGCTTTCTTCAAAATCACTGAATGCCGTATGTACACGTACTCATTTTTTAAAACTCGTGCACAAAATGCCAATAAAAATGCAGGTGAGTGAGTGACAGTAACAAATTGCATGTTCCACATTTTAGTTATTGAACAAGAGTAACAGAATGCATAGTGATTTATAAATGAGTTATAAATGAAAGTAACAGGCTATGTATTTCATGTGCAGTTTATAAAGTGAGAGTATCAGATTGCATAATGTTTTGTCTAAATTATTTAATGAGGTTAACAAACTTCATGATGCTTCATGTAAGTTACTGAGTGAAAGTAACAAACTGCATAATGTTTAAAGTATAAGTTATAAATTACAGTAACAGATTGTATAATGTTTCATACGTGAGTGTAAATAAAAACATATTGCCTGTTTCTTATCTCAGTTACTGAGTGAGAATAACAAAATGCATTTTTCATATAATTTATTGAACGAGAGTAACAAACTGCACATTGTTTAATTTCTTCTAAGTTAAACACATGTCCAGACAGATTTGTACATACGCAGAAGGAAAATTAATGGGAAAAAAAGCTACAATTTACATAACTTTGGAATTTTAAAAAGAATTAAGAGTTTGTGGAAGACAATTGTATTTTCATTTTAAATGACTTTGTTTTACAGTAAATGATGGATAAATATACAAATGTATATACTGTAATTGTATAAAATGTATAAAAATAGTGACTGCAATCATGTATAAGAATTTAATCATCACATAAGATGATACTGAATCATTATAATAATCACAATGCTAACTACAACAACAGTGATAAATGTAATAGCTGTTTTACCAGCCGTAGTATTAAGATTACTTTAAAAAAAACAAATAGAAGGTGAACAAATTAAGAAAGGCAAGAAAATTTAGTTATTAACACCACATTTAGCTACAACAGAGGCATAAGTGTTGATAGGTAACACAATAGTGCCTACAGCAACAATAGTAATAGATGTTTAGGTAACACAGTAGTGCCTACAGCAACAATAGTAATAGATGTTTAGGTAACACAGTAGTGCCTACAGCGACAATAGTAATAGATGTTTAGGTAACACAGTAGTGCCTACAGCAACAATAGTAATAGATGTTTAGGTAACACAGTAGTGCCTACAGCAACAATAGTAATAGATGTTTAGGTAACACAGTGGTGCCTACAGCAACAACAGTAACAGATGTTTACTTTATTAGCGAAAGTAGTAGATGAAGGTAAAATAAAGATAAAATTCTCATATCCATGCCATTAAGGCATATTACAGATACAGTGTTAGGCCTGTATGCTTTTTTTCCATGACTTTCGGCATATGAAAGTATGATGTGGTCAGTACCATGTCTGGCCATACCTACCTTCCCAGATTTCTCTGGTGCCCATTTTTAGAGGCTGAGTGGAACCCAGGGCTTTTTTCGGTATGTACTGGAAAAAAAATCCCACTGCTGGGACTTGAACCTAGTACCACTGGATTAGTAAACCGTGCACTTAACCACTCAGCTAATCAGGCTGTAGTGGTGGTAATAATAGCTGAATAGTTGAATACACATAGAAGGGACAGATATTGAAGAAGTCAATCAATTTGCATACTTTGGCAGCTACATAGACCAGGATGGTGACACTAGAAAAGAAGTTAGGATCAGAATTGCAAAAGCAGCATCAATCTTCAAGAATCTTGAGAACATATGGAATTCAAAAGTTATAAGCACAAAAACCAAGTTAAGACTACTCAATTCAAATGTAATATCTACCCTCATTTATGCATGTGAAAGCTGAAAAACAACTAAAGAAATAGACAAGAAATTAGACTCTTTTGAAAACAAATGCCTAAGGAAAATACTCGGCATCAAGTGGAACGAATTCAAGAACAATGCAGAGATAAGACAGATGACTGAACAATAACCAGTATCATGGGTGATCAGGAAAAGGAGATGGACATATGTTGGTCATTTGATGAGAAGAAGTGATCAGAGAATCCCAAAACAAGCTATCAAGAGGAACACAACAGGCCAAAGAAAAAGAGGCAGACCACGTGAAACTCTGAAGAGGACATTGTTAAGAGAGGCCAAATTAACAGGCATAAAATCCTTTGATGAGGTTGAAAGACTCGCCGAAGACAGGAAAAATTGGCAAACTACTTTGCGAGCCCTATGTGACGTTTAATGGCACGGGAAGGATATAAGATAAGTTGAATAGGCAGCAGAAATTGAGAATGACTGGAGTTTGATAAGTAGCAGTTTTAGTCTGTAGTTGTTATCATAATTTCCGTCATCATCAAGGGCCATGCAAGTTAATAAGTCAGTGTATCACACATCTAGATGTAGTATTAATGAGTATAGTAGTATAGTGGTAAAGGAATACTTATGGCTGAGGTCCCATGGATATATTTTATTCTGGCACTGTTTCCATTATCTTCCTATTTTCCATTGTCTTGCTACCCTGGAACTTTTATCATGTGAAGTTAGATTTTATTTCTCATTAAAATTTGCAGGAACATCACCCCTAAATGCACTCATTTGGTGAGTACAGAATGTGAGTATGCTTGTGTGTGTGTGCATATTTTTGTGTGTCATTGAAAAATTGCTACAGTATGATTCTTTTTTTTCTATGTGTTGTTATTCTGCACAAAAATCATTGGAAGCAGCAGAAATGTGGTTTATTAGAAGAATGTTGCGAATCCCCTGGACAGCAAAAATAACTAATGAAGAATGTAGCTGGAGAGACAAAAAACCTTGTCAAAAAGATAAGAGAGAGACAATGTACTTTCATAGGACATGCAATGAGAAGAGGGGGCATTGAAAATATTATAACAACAGGAAAAATAGAAGGAAGGAGATCAAGAGGAAGACCAAGAGAAATTATACTGGACAGTCTGACGGGATGGTGTGAGAGGAGATCACCAACTGAACTGATGGCCTGCATGAAGGATCGCGTACTCTGGAGAAGCATAATAGCCAACGCCAGTCGGCACGGCACATGATGATGATGATGATGTTATTCATTACTGTATTTTATGATTAATTTCCATGCAGTTACTGTGCTGATATACACTGTTTATAGTTTGAGGTGATGGTAGACATGTCTGTTCATCTTGTCACATGTTATAGTAGTGTTTAGCATCTAGTCTCCCTCTGTAGCAACTGACTTATGGTTAACTCTACTTATAGCTGGACCCCCTGATCCCAAATGCAGCTGTAAATTGGTACATGACTGTACTGTGAAATGAAGTATAACTAAAGTTTGGTGCAGTTTAATCATGTGATCAGGGCATATGACAAAGGAAAAGGCATAAATAAAAAAATGCAATCAAAGGTAAAAGGTGCAGACACAATCAATATTTCTGCCAGATGCATTCAGACATTCCCAACATAAATATAACACTGCAAACTGATAAGTTATCAGGGGAAAAGATTAAAAAAAATCTTGTGGATTTTATGACAAAGACTATGTTTAAGCGTGCAAGCCAGGATAAAAACAAGAACATTCACAGAAAAGTTAAAGGTCACAGAGGCTGGTCAGTAAAATGTGCATATTCTTTAGCTCTTTGTTTCTTTGCTTGCAATATACAGTAGGATTTTTAAGTTCATTGGGTTTATATCCAGTGTTATAAGATATTATGAAGCATTTGGAAATGGATGTTCCAGTTCCAAGCCACTGACCCAGAATTAGACAGTCAAGTACCTACTTTCAGTCCCAGATGTAGACTTAGTAAGGTCCTAATTATACAAGGCTTTGAGGCCTGTGTTTAAAAGTTAACACCTGAAGGTCTCACAAGGGTGTGCTCCAAGACAGGACTTTGGGCCCCTACAATAAAACTGAAATAATGTGTATGCTTTTAAATTATTTAATAGTGAGGTGAAGGTGCAAAAATATAAATTATATTCAAATGATTGCATATTTATTATTTGGCTGACTTGATCTCTCACTTACAAGTAGATTATAACATACACATATCTTGGAAACAGCATTTAAATGCAATTTTTAAAAAAAATAATTTTATGATAATCAGGATCACTTGTATTGATATAATAATGAACTAGTTCATACAATCAAATTTGTTACACAAGATTTTAAAAACCACAGTACACATAAAAAGCTGCATAAAATTCTTGTCTTGTTTTGTCTCGTCTCTTTCCTCATATACCTTTCAGTGCTGAAGGGACAAATGGACGTCTCGACAGGGGTTGGCAATTTGCTCCATATAATGGGTTTCTGAATTTTCTCCCCCTGTCTCTTGCGTGGGAGGCCTCTTCGTCTGTTTCCTGTAATTTTTTATGTTTTTTTTTTAAATTTTTAATGCTTTCTGTGCTATACTGTCTGGTGGTAGCTGTGTAAAATGGCCAAACCATATGATTTGCAGTTTCTGGATGTAGTGCAATACTGGTATTATTCCAATCTTTGCCCTTAAGTGTGTATTTCTTATTTTGGTCTCTTTCTTGTCATATTTAGCATCTTATGGGACATTTTGGTGTCCCGACGAAAGTGATACGATTTCCGAAATTTAAATATGAGACTGTTTCGTATAACGCGGGAAGGCTGGTTACTACTACTACTACTACTACTACTACTACTACTACTACTACTACTACTACTGCTACTACTACTACTCTTCTATCTCCCTGAAACACACAATAATTAGTGTATAAGTATATAACTATACACGAAGCACTGCAGTAAAGCTGTGATACCAGAATGTATAAACTATGAAAAATGTAGGAACAACTTTATTACTTAACAACTACAAACTTGTAACGTTTCGGCGTGAGCCTTAATCATACAAAAACGTACAGGACGAAGAAATAGAGAGAGGAGATAAAGTATAGATTCACATGAATACTATTTTTTTAAAATTAAATAGAGTACTTAGCTGTAGATTGTAAATCTACTTGTTTGGATTCCTGACACACACCGCCGGACAAGTCACACCTTACAATCTACAGCTAAGCACTCTATTTAATTTTTTTAATAGTATTCACGTGAATCTATACTTTATCTCCTCTCTCTATTTCTTCGTCCTGTATGTTTTTGTATGATTAAAGCTCACGCCGAAACGTCACAACTTTGTAGTTGTTAAATAATAAAGCTGTTCCTACATTTTTCCTAGTTTATACTTTCTATCTCCTTGGAACTGCAAGTGTGATGTTCTTCGCAGCCAGTGCAGTGAAGATGTTGAGACACTATGTCATGTCTGGTTGCGAGTGGATTATGGCGGCTATTTAAAAATTTTTAAAAAGCAGAGAATGTGTAATACTTCTTTAACAGACTCTACCACTATAGGGGCTACAGCGATCCTTGCCCCGTTAGCCTGTTACAGGGGGACATCAGCGGAAAGATGAGACAGGGTCAAGGCCCGCTATCGCTCTCCAACTTCGACGCAAATGTCAGCTATAGTCCCCGGCAACCAAAATCTGAGTCTAGACACCCTCCCGTTCTGTCAGTGATGTATTCTGGGCGATCTGACGTTAGTGCTCATTTTCATTGACCTGTTAGTGCTCATTTTCATTGACCTGTTATTGCTCATTTTCATTGACCTGTTAGTGCACATCAGTGATTGGTATCGTGTAGACAAATATAAACGATGCCTTTGAAAAATGTATAGTAATAACACCTTCAAACTACTACTACACTACTACTACTACTACTACTACTACTACTACTACTACTACTACTACTACTACTACTGCTGCTGCTGCTGCTGCTGCTGCTGCTGCTATGTTACTACTACTACTACTACTACTACTACTACTACTACTACTATTGCTGCTGCTACGTTACTACTACTATTACTACTACTACTGTTGCTGCTGCTACGTTACTACTACTACTGCTATTACTACTACTACTACTACTACTATTGCTGCTGCTGCTATGTTACTACTACTACTACTACTACTACTACTACTACTACTACTACTACTGTTACTGCTGCTACTATTACTATTACTACCACTTCTCCCGCAGCTGCTACTGCTGTGACTACTATTTTTTTTTCACTTTTGCAGCTACTATTAAAAAGTATGCATAAGTTTTTTTTACTTTTAGAGTTTTATGCAACAATGACATCATTAATGAAAAACAAAATACATCACAACTGAAACAAAAATACAACACAATTTTCCTCCCAATTCTGTGTTATCAGTATCAAACATGGGCACTAACAGCCGAAAACAAAATGAAAGCCATCACAACAGAAATGAGATTGTTTAATTACAGGTGTCCAGTATTGCTCTGTCTTTGATCCCCGCATGTTTGGAAATACTCTAAATTGTTGAAACGATCTTATTGTAAATATTTACTATTTTGAAGAAAGTTCACTCTGTAGAAAAGTACAAGTAAGCCTGATTGACACATTTGTAAGTAAAGTTATAAATCTAGCCTCTTGTTACAATTTAACCCCCCCTCCCCCAATCCACTTGACTGAGTGTCCCGCATTTGAACCTAGAAAAGATGGTTCGGTTTTAGTTGTTACAGCAGTTGCAGGAATAGCAACTTTAGCATCGGCCGCATAAAGTAATGTATATGCAAGAAGAGATGGTAGGCTGAAGAAAGAATGATGATACATGGGGGTGGTAGTTACTATAAGATTCAGTTCTCAAATATTGGTAACACATTCTATGTTGTCTCTTTCTCCATTAAGTTTTCTTTTTCTGGTGCCATTATTTCCATTTCTTTATTTAAACTTTCCTCGTGGGCCACCTTCTTGTGGTCTCGTCCAGCTAACTTGCGCCAAAGTCGAATTATTGCGGGAGTTTCTTCGTGTTTCATTTTCTCCTCCACAGCAGTTTCGCCTTCTTTCTTTTCAATATCTCCATTTTCAAGCTTCTTGTCTGTTTTGGCGCTTGTTTTGTGTTTGTTGAAGCAGCGTTGGTATAATATATACAAAAACACGGCGACGAAGAGAGGCAGGGGCGTCATTATGGCTGACGCAGCAGGACCGACAGCAGCCAGCTGATTGTCTGGCGGAGGCAATGAGAGGTACAGGATCAGAAAAGCAATCGAGGTATTCTGTGGAAATGAGAAAAAAAATCGATTACGCACGTACATCTCTACTCAATACTTTTGGTTGGGGGAGGGGGGTATTGAACGCAATTTGTTTGTATCATGAAGCGCTCAGCACATACACACATATACATATATCATCATCATCATCATGTGCCGTGCCGACTGGCGTTAGTTATTGAGTTTCTCCATAGTACCCGATCCTTCGTGCAAGCCATCATGCAGTTGGTGATCTCCTCTCACACCATCTCGTCAGACTGTCCAGTAACATTTCTCTTGGTCTTCCCCGGCTCTTCTTCCCACTATTTTTCCTGTTACAATATTTTCAATGCCCCTCTTCTATGTCCTATGAAAGTACATTGTCTCTCTGGCATTTTCTTAGCAAGATTTTTTTCAGCTCTTCTCAAACATTCTTCATTAGTAAACTTTGCTGCCCAGGGGATTCGCAACATTCTTCTAATAAACCACATTTCTGCTGTTTCCAATGATTTTTGTGCAGACTTGCCTATTGTCCATGATTCACTTCCATATAATAAGACTGCCTCAATATAGCATTTTAGGACCCGTTTTATAACACTCATTGATAAAGCTGCATTACGTAATAAGTTCTTCATTCTCTGAAATGTAGCCTTTGCTTGGCCTACTCTGTTTCTCTTCTGCATTTCCCATCTGAAGTTATTATTTCTCCAAGGTATTCGAGTTTCTGCACCTGCTTTAGAATTGTTGCATTTAATTTTATACTGCACTTTGGTGGGTTCCGTTTCTTTGATATAACCAGTGTCTCTCTCTTTTTTGATGCTAAGAGCAAGCACTTTTTGTTTACTTTCTTCAGCAACTTTATCCAAGAAATTCTGCAGTTCTTTTTGGTTCTTACCTATCAGTGCTGTGTCGTCAGCATACCGAATATTGTTAATATTGTATCCTCCGACTTTTATACTTGGTTTCGTGATGATTGTTTCTTAGAATATTCCCGCTGTACAGAGAAAAAAGACCAGGAAACAGTATACATTACTGTCACACCCCTTGTTTTATAGGTTGCTATTTTCCAGTTTTATTTTCAACCCGAATCGCTGCTTCCTGCTGCCAGTATAGATGTTTTACAATCTTCATATCTTTACCGTCTATGTTTACGTTTTCAAGCATTTTAATAATCTCATAATGTTTCACTTTGTTGAATGCCTTGATGTAATCAACGAAGTTAGTAGAGATAAGTAGAGATCTAATGCTTTTTCTGTTAGTGTTCGTAAGGCATAAATGGCATTGAGTGTTCCCTTTCCTTCAACAAATCCGAACTTCAGCTTATGATGAGCTCATTGGAACGTAACCTCACAAAGATGTTTTCATCATAATTTCCACCTGACAAGCCCTTTCCCCTTTTCGCCGTAAAAGTTCTACTCAGCTTTCTACTCCTTTCTTTTTTTTTTTAATAGCAAGGTAACAAGTAGTTCTGTATAAATATTCTATGAAACAAATACTCCCAGAAATGGATGTATAATAGTAGGCCTACCTGAATTCCAGTCTCAATGGCTATCGTCTTGATGTTTGTCCATGACTGACAACACAGAAAGGCTATGACTCCGCCTAAGATGTAGCCAATATATGGAAGGAGGCACCCAGCAGCAATAGTCATCGGGCGAATCATTGCAAAGATATACGAGTTGATGTATATCCCGAAGGTTATGGTGAAAGCAACGATAACGATTAGAACTGGCTTCAGGATTATACTGACGATCCTGGCTACCCTTGGAAGCTGCAGTGGAAGGGAGAAAATAACACAGAATACAGAATGAATTTGTGCAAAATAAGGGAGTTAAGAAACAGAATGAATATGAACAATGGAAGGGGGAGCTAAGAATACAAAAGGAACATGAGCAGTGGAAAGTGGAGCTAAGAATAAAAAAATGAACATGAGCAGTGGAAAGGGGGAGCTAAGAATACAAAATGAACATGAACAGTGGAAAGGAGGAGCTAAGAATACAAAATGAACATGAGCAGTGGAAAGGGAAGCTAAGAATACGAAAGAAACATGAGCAGTGGAAAGGGAGAGCTAAGAATAAAAAAATGAACATAAGCAGTGGAAAGGGGGAGCTAAGAATACGAAAGAAACATGAGCAGTGGAAAAGGGGAGCTAAGAATACAAAATGAACATGAGCAGTGGAAAGGGAAGCTAAGAATACGAAAGAAACATGAGCAGTGGAAAGGGGGAGCTAAGAATAAAACAATGAACATAAGCAGTGGAAAGGGGAAGCTAAGAATACAAAATGAACATGAGAAGTGGAAAGGGGAGCTAAGAATACAGAATGAATTTGATGCTACAGTTTCTAAACTGAATGTTGCAGATCTCCTTAGAAATGTCAGGGGAGGTAACAACGTTTAAGAAAAAAAGGTATACTAAAGAGCTTTATCTACGTTGTTTAAAAATATGACACGATTTCCCGTTTAAAATAACTTTTAAATGTTTATTTTCAAATGTTCAAATCTTTCTCATGTCATGATGGCTAAAACTGCTCATTTTCTTTTCATTAAGTTTTCTGTTGTTTTGTTTGTCATAAAATCTTGTTTTTATTTTTGTCATCCAAGATGCGTTTACTCATCTTTGCTGAAGAGCTCCTGTCATGGCTGACTCTGCCAATGACCGATATGTATAATCGGTCACAATGACAATAAGCAATGCCTGTCTTGCAATGCTCAGTTTCTTTACACTTGCGTCTTCTGACTTTAACTTTGGTCCTCATTTCCTCTTAAAATGATGCTGTGCCCTTACACTGAGCTTCTCTTCGCGTAACCCCGTCTTTCGAAAGTTCGTCGTCCCAGACTGCAATGATGACTTATAAATAACTTTATATCTTAGTTTATGCCACGTCCTCCTTTCATTCACAGATTCGTCATACAAAAGTGTTGCCATCCTTTCTTTCTACATGCCTCAAAAATATTAATCTCCTCCCCCCCCCTTTCCTGAGTGTTGTCATCATTGATGGAAGCTTAGCACGCTGCCGAACCTCGGAATTGGCCACTTGATGTTCATTATCTGCGAAAACGCCAAAGATTGAAACCGTTTAAGTCCCCCTCCCCTCTCCCAGCTTAAACATAAAGAAACAACATTAACATTCACAAAAAACGTTACATTCTAAACTAGTTTTCTGTACTAACCTTATATTTGATAAAAATTCCTAAAAATAGAGGTAGAATAACAATGGCGAGGGCTTCTAGAATTTTCTCATATGGCACGTGCAGCTGGACTGTGTCGTCCTTGAACGTGTCCCCCAATGTGAATATCCACAGGGGCAGCAATCCTGGCGAGAAGCGGAACGATGAACAATAAGTCAGTCCACGTGAACTCGTCCCTAAACTGTGTCAGTTTTATCGTACAATAACATACAGGACAAAATAGGCGGCAATAAAACATGGCAACAAGCTGATGAAAGGGCATTATGGCATACATTAAAAACAATGTTTACTGTCAAGCAAAGTGAAGAACAAATAATAAACTTTATACTTGGTGCAGGGCACTCTAGGATAACATATCAGTTGTTTACCAAATCCTACAAGTTTTATGTTCCCGTTCTTGTTCTGATTTGCCTCACAGCTTTGCTTTTGGTGTGGCGATGTTGGAGCAGGGGCACAATGTTGGCTGGAACTGGATTACAGCAGGTTTCTTGACACACCCCGGCCACTTGATGCAAGAAATGAGTTTCTGAACAGGTTCCACCACCGTGGGAACAACAGCGAGCACAATCGCTGGGTGAGTGCAGACATTTGTTTATTAGAAGCATCATGAAAAAAATGAGCTATGGTGTTGTGTTGACTGGCTGTCTTTCGCTGACGCCCACACTCATGCCATTACTCTGACACAGACGTCTTTCGCTACCAAACTTGTCCTCTAAATGCTGAGCTAGAAGAGCTGGGTGGAACGAACTTGACAAAGGCAAAGAAGAAGCCGAGAGAAATTAGAAGGATGTGGTTGACCATTCATTCATTCATTTGCATGTCCCTTGCGGAACTTTGCCTCCCAAACAGCACTCCTGTAGGCCTCTCGGTTGTGAGCAAGATGCCCTGCTGCTGCGGCATCCATTTGCAGATCGTCAAAGATGTCTTGCAGCCATCTTCGTTTTGGTCTTCCTCTTTTTCTTTTTCCCATTATGTATCCTTCCAATAGGGTCTTCTGTAAATTATCATGACGTGTAATGTGTCCAAAATATTTAAGTTTTCTCTCTTTAATCCTCTTTACTAGCCAGCCTTCTTCAATATTAAGCTCTTGTAGTATAGATATATTTGTTCTTTTTTGTGTCCACGATATTTGGAGAACTCTTCTGCAGCATTTACATTCAAAAGCATTTTTGTGTTTCTCAGCTGTTTTGTTAAGTGTCCAGGGGTTGACCATGAAGTAGATTAAAACCAGCCAGGTTCATAGCAGATGGGCGCCTTAGTGGCGTAGTGGTTAGAGCACATGTCTTTCATAGAGAAATCGATAGTTTAAGTCCAGCCGGACGCTCCCAAGTCACCCAGCTATACAGATGGATATCTGGCTCCTTAGGAATTGGCGAAAGCAGGCGTGATACTCAGCTCACTCTATAGTGCGCCGACAGTTCAAGGTAAATATGGAAAATAACATTATATCCCTAGATACCATTAATGATATATTAGGGATATAATTTCTTCATAGCAGATGATGATTATGATGATGATAATAATAATAATATGATGATGATGATGATGATGATTATGCAATGAATTCTATAAACACTCACCTAAAGAAGCTATGTTACTCAGTGTTGTCATAGTAACCGAGAGTGACAGATCACCGCCCAGTAAGTAACTGAACATATTGCTGGGGCCGCCCCCAGGGACAATCCCACAAGCATAGATGCCCAGTGACAGAGCAGCCGAGTCTTGTGGGACCACTTTGGCCACAAGGAAAGCTATCTGAAGTTGATAAATCAGTATATTAAACAGGACATTGATGGTTGGAGAAAAGAGTTCAAAAGCAATGGATTGTAAGAACAGAGAACACTCGAGAAAAAGCCATGTAAAACTGACAAAACAACGCATACCAATATTACTACACTTTCACAAAAGAGTGCTTTATTAAAGACCAGGGTTTCTCCAGCATTTTTTGCTCGGGACGTACCTCTGTGACCTCCCTCCCTCCCTCTCTCTTTTTTTTTTTTGCATTAACTCTTTCATTCCAAAAGAACACTAGCAGTGTTAGCAGATCTTGCACATTTTTGCTAATCAGTGCTCAAAGCGATATTTATGGAAAGTTTAAATAAAATCAAAAGTAGCAATTCTAACACAAGCCATAGTTTTGGAGAGGGGGCGGGGGATTAATTTTAAAGCAACTTTCTTCTGTTTTCTTTCTACCAAAATTTCTCCTCAAAATTTATTCCGGCGAAACGTGGAAATTACTTCAAGAGTGAAAGTGTTACTTTGTGGTCGCCGCCAATCTCATTTCTATAGAGATTTCTTTCAGTCTCGGCCCTCAAAAAAAATTCTGTGATTGTAGAGATTTCGCTGAGAAAAACTGCTCTAAAATAAGAATAATGGAAAAAAATCGCTCGATGTGACAATATTACTTCGATTCCACTCAGCTTTCGGGTCGTATATTTCTGTAAAGACACTAAAACCATTTCATGTGATCTCAAACTATCAGTATTTCACCTCTACAGGGTCTTCATGTGAGACTGAAATAATAAGTCCGATACTCGTTACTACTGAGAAACAGTTAACGAAATATTGTTCCTTTGGCTACGTTCGTTTGATTTGGTTCTCAATCTGAGTTTGTACCTCTTGTGTTTCATCGTTCTGCATTATTTTATTTCGATATTTTCCGTCTGTCTGTGTAATATAAACGAAAAACACAAAGCGAAAAAAAAAACGACATCATAAATGTTGCCACGTAAATTCTAAATGGCAATATACAAAGAAGAACATACTCTGGTGACTAAGGCCGTGCAAACATGGTATTTTAAATAAAGTCATAGCCCACGAGATTTTAATACCAGCTTTTTCTGTCAGGTCAGAAATTAGTTATACAAAATGAACCCTGAAGATGAGCTTATTCCAGAAACTTAGTAGTGCGTGCCATGTCAATCCAGCAGTAACAATACAGTGGCGATATTTTCCCCTTAGCTATTTAACTAATGTCTGGAATATGAATACAGACTGTTCTCTTGCCTATAATCTTTGGAGGTCTTTCTGGTTCTTGTGTGCCATGTTACTGTAGGTTTGTGCAGTTAATAGTTATAAATGAAATGTCGGTAAAACTGACTATACTAAAAAAAAAAAAAATAGATAGAAGTGTATGGTTCAGTTTTACAAGAAGATAGAAAGAGTGCGAAAAGTGGACAGAAATAAGAAAGATAGAAAGTAAGATGAGCATGTATAAATGAAGAATATACAACAATGCAATATTTCGGCAAAAGCCTTTTTAAAACATGGGTACCACAGAAATCTGGGAAGTAATTGCGGCCAGGCTTGATACTGACCACATCACACTTTCACGTGCCGAAGATCGCGGAAATGCGGGCCTAACACCGTATCCCCAGTATGTCTTAATGGCATGGAAACGGGAGTTTTCCTTTACCTTATCTTTTTCAAAGCAGATCTTTTTCAAAGATAACATGTGCGCGCGCACACACACACACACACACACACGCACGCACGCACGCACGCACGCACACACACACACGCACACAAATAGATGACAAATTAAATACTCAGTGTTTTGTTTGTTTTTTTTTTTTTTGGTTTTTGTTGCATCCTCCTTGTAAGAAAGATGGACACGAAATGCTCAGTCACAAAGTGGAAACAGGCGATTAGCTGAGAAATGAAGTAAAGGGGAAATGACAAGGAGTTACTATACGGTAAACAACATGGCGTTATGGCCCAGATGGCCTCAGCTTACTCCTACCGGATATATAGCCTAAACAAAAGCCGTCTAGATGGGGCGATAATACAAGTGAGAAAACAATATGGATGAGGGGGTGTGTGGGAGGGGGTGGATAAAAGAAGGGTCAGAGTGAATATAGAACACTAAGAGGACAAGACTGCTTAGGATGTGAAGATATCAAAGCCTTCTAGCGGCTAGAGAAGAAGGACAGAAAGGGCTGGAAAATTAACCTTAAATCGCCTGCGGCAGGAATGAGAAAATGTGACGAAGTGAGAGGGGCCACGACAAGGAAGTTGGACACAAACAGCAGAAAACAGAAAGAACCAGCAACCAGGTGGAAATGTGAAGTAGTATGAAGAAAGCTGAACTTATGGTTAATTCCAGATGGGTGGAAATAGTCAGCCTGGAAAATAAAGCGCTGCTTCAGCTATCCGAGATCGCCAGTCCGAAGAGCAAGAGTGGACTGCAGTGAGAGAAATGTCCGGTTGTTCTTGGTGGGACTGCAGTGAGAGAAATGTCCGGTTGTTCTTGGTGGGACTGCAGTGAGAGAAATGTCCGGTTGTTTTTGGTGGGACTGCAGTGAGAGAAATGTCCGGTTGTTCTTGGTGGGACTGCAGTGAGAGAAATGTCCGGTTGTTCTTGGCGGGACTGCAGTGAGAGAAATGTCCGGTTGTTCTTGGTGGGACTGCAGTGAGAGAAATGTCCGGTTGTTCTTGGTGGGGCTGCAGTGAGAGAAATGTCCGGTTGTTCTTGGTGGGACTGCAGTGAGAGAAATGTCCTGTTGTTCTTGGTGGTCTCCTTCATAGAAGTGCAGGGCGACCGTTATTAGTTACGACAGTTATTAGTTACTGCAGTTTTAGTTACTGCAGCTATCAGTTACTGCAGTTATTAGTTATTGCAGTTTTAGTTACTGCATTTTTAGTTACTGCAGTTATTAGTTACTGCAGTTATTAGTTACTGCAGTTATTAGTTACTGCATTTTTAGTTACTGCAGTTATTAGTTACTACCTAACTGGTGTTGTGGGGTCTGGACTATATTTCAGTGGAAAAGAGGAGGTAAACTGGCTCTGATCTTGTTACAGGTCGTAAAAGACGAATAATGTGTCCTGTTCTGAGGCAGCAAATTACGACATGTTTGTTTCTGCTTTGCAGGTGTTAGGAATCACGTGGTGTTTGTGTCAATTCCCTGTGGGTCTTTATCATGCTTTTTTTCTGATTGTACGTGACTTGCACATTTTGGGGCTGCTTTTCACTGTTTTCCTTGGTCTTGTTTTCCTTTTCAGTTTGTGTCATCACCTGCGAGATAGAATCCATGGCTGAGTGGCCATAGGCTGTGTTGGTTTGTTTTGGTCAGTGTCTTAGATTTTGGACAGATGAGCTTTCAGTACTCAGATGGTATCGAATCTAACGATCTAATTTGAATACGTTTCAGTGGTTCAAAAATCATCTTTAAAATAAACTTTCTCCTCCAGAAAGCTAGATCACAAAGGAATGACGAAACAATAGCGAGATATTTACATGGGCAACGAATAAACGCGAGAATTAGAGCGACCACATCATATGGTTCAGTGTTATTTGATCTATGCACAGAAAAAGCCACATTCAGAATTTGCAAAAAACCAGCTTGTCCGTTGGTGGTGGTGATGGTGGAGGTTTGTCTCTCTGTGGCTGTGAGCTAAAATCTCTTGACAACAAATGCCTATCATGCCATAGTGAAAAAACTTGACTGTTTAAAAAAAAAATTCAGTTTTAGGAATACGAGCAGTTTTGAGCTGTGGGGTGTCTTTATAACAGTTCCTCAGTTTTTGGAATATGAGCAGTTTTGAGTTGTGGGATGTCTTTATAACAGTTCCTCAGTTTTTGGAATATGAGCAGTTTTGAGTTGTGGGATGTCTTTATAACAGTTCCTCAGTTTTTGGAATATGAACAGTTTTGAGCTGTGGGGTGTCTTTGGTAGCAGTTTTATTTGTAGTAGCTTAATGATCAGGCTAAGATCATGAAACTGTGCTCAGTATTTGTCTTGTGAGACTAGGTCAGTATTTATGTGATGGGTTAACAATATTGATATCAACGGCAAAAAAAAAAAGCTTAACATTCTGTTCCATTGTTCTAAAATTAAAAAAAAAATGTCCATTAACAAAAATTCTGGAGTTCAGCTTAAAGCAGTGGCGGAACAGACTTCAACCTAGGGGCCCAGTAGAACATGGGGCCCGGAGGCAAGAAGAAAATAAACTCTGCAGATACAGATTACTGGTTTATGGATTTTATTTCAGGAGATGGACGGTTATAAGTCGAAGGTGCGGGGCTCTTACTAGATTTAATCTAGGGCCCCTGGTGATGGTTAATCCTCCTCTGTCCTCAAGCCATTCAAGGATTTCAAGCAAAGGTTGGGAAGGTTCGCCCCTGGACGGTGTACTTCGTACTACACGCCATTCACGGCTGTCGGTGCTTTGAGAAGGAAAAAAACATTCAAGCACAAATACGAGGGGCATTCATGCACCCGTCGTTTTTCTCAGGAGCAGTCTATTCAAAAAAGGATGAAATTTATACACAATATACATGGATACAGGAACTTGCCAATCATTCCAAAACACCCAGTGAAGTTGAGGAGATAGGTATAGATGAGTTATGGAATTCTTACAGCACAGCCATAATCACAGCAGCAAAAGTAAGCGCTGGATTGGAAAAATCAAATAGAAAAGCATGGATATCAGATAAAACATGGAAGTATATACATGAAAGACGAGCAGTCAAATTAAACATGTTGAATGCAAAAGCAGATGATGAAAGAGATTCGGCAAAAGCAAAATACAAAGACATAGACAAGAAAGTAAAAAGTTCAGCTAGAAGGGATAAAAGAGAATACATAGACAATATGGCGAAAGAGGCAGAAAAACCAGCAAAAACAGGAGACAGCAAAACTTTATATAACATACAAAAGAGGCTAACAGGTACTATTACATCTAAAGAAAGACCAATCCTTAGCAAAACTGGAACACTATTAACATCAAATAAAGACCAAAAGCAAAGATGGGCTGAACACTTCCAAGAAATACTCAATCGACCACACCCAAAAGAATTGTTAAACCTTGAAACTGACTTACCAGCCCCACAACTAAATGTCAATCTAGATGAAATTGAATTGCATGAAATTGAAACAGCAGTGAATTTAATGGCTAACAACAAAGCTGCAGGTGAAGATGAAATAACAGCCGAGATGCTAAAAGCTATCAATAGTGACAACATGAGACAACTACAGAGAATGTTTAACAAGATTTGGAAAGAAGAAAAGGTCCCTTCTAATTGGAAGAAGGGAATCATTGTGAAAATACCAAAAAAAGGGCAACCTTAGTGACTGTAACAACTGGAGAGGAGTAACCTTAATATCAGTTGTGTCAAAAGTATTTTGCAAGGTCATTTTGAATAGACTCAAAGATATAGTGGATACTGCAATGAGAGAAGAACAAGCAGGATTTCGAAAAGGGAGAAGTTGTCTCGACCAGATCTTTACTCTCAGAATAATACTTGAAGAACATATTGAAAAGCAGAAACCATTAATACTGAATTTCATAGATTTTAAGAAGGCATTTGATAGTATACACAGAGATTCATTATGGAGAATTTTATGTCTATATGGAATACCATCTAAAATTGTCAACATCATTAAGGACTTATACAATGGATATGGTTGTGCAGTCAAGACAGAAGAAGGGATGAGTGAATGGTTCCAGATTGAAACAGGCGTGAAACAAGGATGTATACTGTCTCCTTTACTTTTTGGGATTACAATAGACTTCATAATGAAAAAATGCTGCACAGGTAACACAGGTATTGACTGGGTACATGGGACCCAACTAGAAGATCTTGATTTTGCTGATGACATAACTCTTATCAGTAATAATGTGAATTCCATGCAAGAAAAAACAGATAGCCTATCTTCACTGGCTAGCAAAATAGGACTTGAAATTAACAAGGACAAAACAAAAATAATGAAAATTCCCATCAATCAAAATGGAAAAATACACATAGAAGGGACAGATATTGAAGAAGTCAATCAATTTGCATACCTTGGCAGCTACATAGACCAGGATGGTGACACTAGAAAGGAAGTTAGGATCAGAATTGCAAAAGCAGCATCAATCTTCAAGAATCTTGAGAACATATGGAATTCAAAAGTTATAAGCACAAAAACCAAGTTAAGACTATTCAATTCAAATGTAATATCCACCCTCATTTATGCATGCGAAAGCTGGAAAACAACTAAAGAAATAGAAAAGAAATTAGACTCTTTTGAAAACAAATGCCTAAGGAAAATACTCGGCATCAAGTGGAATGAATTCAAGAACAATGCAGAGATAAGACAGATGACTGAACAACAACCAGTCTCACGGGTGATCAGGAAAAGGAGATGGACATATGTTGGCCACTTGATGAGAAGAAATGAGCAGAGAATCCCAAAACAAGCTATCAAGTGGAACACAACAGGCCGAAGAAAAAGGGGCAGACCGCGTGAAACTCTGAAGAGAACATTATTAAGAGAGGCCAAGTTAACAGGCATAAAATCCTTTGATGAGGTTGAAAGACTCGCCGAAGACAGGAAAAATTGGCGAACTACTTTGCGAGCCCTATGTGACGTCTAACGGCACGGGAAGGATATAAGATATATATATATAAGATACATGGATATGTCATGTAAACATCGATATTATTAAGCATAATCCCTATCTACTTGTACGGCTTTACGCTAGCGTGAAACAAGTGCATGTATTCCTAGCCCGTAGCAGATTTTCTCTTGATTATGTAGCCATTTCTTCGCTGCATGAATCACTCCTTCGTCATCTTCAAATCTTAACCCTCGGAGTGCATCTTTAAGTGGACCTAACAGATGGAAATCAGAGGGTGCCAAATCGGGGCTATAGGGTGGATGGGGTAGTACTGTCCAACCCAGTTTTGGTGATTGCTTCCCCTGTTGTCAGACTTGTGTGATGGCTTGCATGGTCGTGAAGGAGAACCAGGTCTGCTGGATTCTTGTGCGGCCGAACTCTGCGAAAACGTTAACTGAGTTTTTTCAATGTCTTAATGTAAGCTTGCGAACTGATTGTCTCTCCTCTTGGTATAGCATCCATAAGATTCACATCTTCAGTGTCCCAAAAGACAGTGATCATGACCTTTCCAGCTGAAGCAGTTGTCTTGGATTTCTTTCTTCGTGGAAACTGCGGATGATGCCACTCCATTAACTGTCTTTTTGTCTCAGGTTCAAAATAATGTGCCCAGGTTTCGTCATCTGTTACGATCTTAGCCAAAAAGTTCTCTCCCTCAGCGTTGAAATGCTCCAACAATTCAGAAAAAATTGCATTCCTTTCCAATCGATGTTCATTTGTGAGAATTCGAGGAACCCATCTTGCGCAAACCTTAGAAAATCCAAGAGCTTTTATAACTGCATTTGCACTACCATTGCTGACTGACAGCTTAAAGGCCAGTTGTTGAGTAGTGATACACATATCAGTAAGAATAATGTCTTCAGAACATTTCAACATTTCTGCATTGGTGGCTGTGGCAGGACGTCCACAGTGCGGCCGATCATGCAACTCCTTATCTCCACTTATTGATTATTTGATTCTCTGAACCCAGCGACTGACTATACTCCTGTCGGCTGCAAAACTTCCATACACATCACATAGATGCTTGTGAATGTTCACAACAGTTTCCTTCTCTGTAACGAGAAATTCTATCACAGTTCGCTGCTTATACCGCAAGTTGCTAACACGCTCTATTTCAACGGTTAGGGCAGCCATATTATTTAGCCGGTTATGGTGTTATTTAGTGCACACAATCGGCACATGCCATATTTAAAGTGTGCAAAATTGCATACTTCTATCTTCGTTATTAGCTGAACAAGACGATGTGGTGCATTATTTTCTGAACGCCCCTCGTAGTTATGCGTACAGAAATACGCTGTCTGATAGTAGTGGAGTAGCACATTAATGGTCAGATGTTTAATGCATAAATGTTAACGCGTACATTATTATGTCTTCTTTCAGCATACTGGATATAACTTGGGTATTGTTCTAAATATGACAGCAAACCACATTCTGCAGAAGTGCCCAATAGATGAACAACAATATGTTACATGTCAAGCAGTCCCTAACCATCATCCCGGCTCTTGTCTATAAAATGCATGTATATCTGTTCCTATTTGTCACTCAGAACTGACAGTTTAAGCCTTATTTTACCATATAAAGGAACTTCCAGAACATGTATCTAACAATAAGATGTATCTTCTTACATCGTACATCCTTCTCATGCCTCTAAACGTTACTTAGGACTGGCATGGTAGTTCGCCAACTTTTCCTGTTTTCGGCGAGGTTTTCAACCTCATTAAGGGATGTTATGCCCACTAAACTGCCATCTCTTAACAATGAATAAGATGTGTACAGTATATTAAACATGATTTTTTTTTCTTTAAGATGTTCTTTATAAGGCTTTTGTATTTCTGAATTCCTCTTAAGTCTTTCGTCGAAATGGGGGTATATGTGTGACATTTTGACTACATTCTATTTGCTACTAACAAAGATCTACCATATATATATATATATATATATATGACATTTGAAGATCTTTTTTTCTGCCTGGTTTTAACAGTTTCTTTACGTTTACGTCGTTGTGTGCTAAAACATGTGGGTTGACTGAGTCACATTGTGGGTGACTAAGGTGTAGATATGACCAAACACCGTCATATGGTGTCATTTTCGTAACAGAAAAGATTTTCGTTGTACAACCGAGCTCATCTTTTTTTATGGAAGAACTTTTTTCTAAATTTAATGTTTGCAACCCTTCATTACAGTCAGAAGTTGTTTGTTTGGTTTTTTCTTCCCCCGGTGAATTTCTCAATTTCGTATCTCAAAGTTGTCCCTGGAGTACATTTCAAATGGTCTATTTATTGTTGATATCTGTATCATGCTTTCGTCCTAAAGCCTCTTTATTCCTGGCTTCCGGAATTCACATTTTATACATTTATAGATCTAGTTTCCGGCAGTATTAAGCAGTTAATTGACAGTCGCCGCTTAAGAATCTGTTTCTATCCGGGTCACTGAATCCATGGAACGTAAAGTTAGTCGTACTTACCAGACACAAGGCTCTTCTTGATAAACTTTTGTTGTGGCACAAAGTCTGTTTTCTTTGCTCAGTGGCATTCTTGTAGCATATTATATTTTTTTCGCGGCCTGTCCAAATTTCCCACCACATAGATTTTACCAGCACACAAATTTTGCAAACACACATATCTTCTCAGTAGGCAGATTTTACGTCACATAGGTTTTACCAGCATACAGATTTTGTCGGCATGTAGATTTTACCGGTACACATACTTTGTCAGCATATAGATTTTACCGGTACACATACTTTGTCAGCATATAGATTTTACCGGTACACATACTTTGTCAGCATATAGATTCTACAGGTCCAGAGACTTTGTCAGCATATAGATTTTACAGGTACACAGACTTTGTCAGCATATAGATTTTACAGGTACACAGACTGTGTCAGCATATAGATTTTACAGGTACACAGACTGTGTCAGCATATAGATTTTACAGGTACACAGACTGTGTCAGCATATAGATTTTACAGGTACACACCTGTTGCCCGCACATAAACTTTGTCAACACACAAATTTGCCACCACATTGATTTTGTCATCACGCAGACTTTTGTTTTTTTTTTGTTTTGTTTAGGTAAGAGCAAGTTTTAGTTCACCCACGGCATCTCTTTGAGTTTTGGGGATGAAGGCGTTAAAGTGGAATACTGTGAATGATTTGAGGAAATAGTTTCAAAAGCCATGGAAACTTAAATACGTTCACCAAGAAATAACCAAAACTTAATTACGCAAAAGAGACAGAGATGCACCGTTTAAGAGAAATGTGTAACTGCAGAGAATTAACCACGCAGAAGATGTGAGAGATTCACTGGATATATATTGGTAGGAATGGTTTTTTTTTTCCCTCAGGCGAACCTGGGTAGTTAATATGAATCTCGCAAAGGTTGAACTCTTTCATTTCAAAGAATGTTCTAGCGAATATTCCGTGAGTGGTAATCTGTGAGAACTCTGTTATGTAAGACCCTGCGAGCGCTAGAACCCCATAGTGTCTTGGAAATTCAAGTCTTGTCAACATTTGGATTTCTCAACGGACAAAAATTCACGAAGGTAAATGCTGAGATTTTAGGCTGACACTCAGAGACATGCCGAAAATGCTTATCTATGCTCCATAAGTTATTTACATAACGTAAACAATACGAAAAACATGTACAAGTCTACAGTCATATGCTTTTCTTTCTTAATCTTTTCCTTTTCGCTATACAGATCTTTAAAACCTACAAGAACACTTCATGTTAGTGACACATATTTCTAGTTCCGTGTAGATATCAGAGGGTTCAACAAGATAATAAAAAAAAGTACAAGTCCTCGTTTATGTTAGTTAAGTGCTGTAAGTAGGTAGTGTGCTTATATCAGCCTTTCTCAAGTTATGTTTGTCCCGACAGAACCATTGCAAATAGTTTTTAGGCTTCAGTGAATCCATGCTCTATATATGAGTTGTAGAGGTAGCAATCTGATAATAATTGCCAACGCTTCTGTGAGTTTACAAATATTTCCTATACCTATAACTCTTGAGAGAGAGAGAGAGAGAGAGAGAGAGAGAGAGAGAGAGAGAGAGAGGGGACGACGACGAACGAACAGACTTTATTTTCAAAAGATTAAGAATTGGGCGCGCAGGTCCATCTAACATTCTGTCCTTCATCATACAACTTTCACTGAGTCTCAATCATTCAGCATTAGTTACTGAACATAATAAGCATGAAGAAGAAAATGAATGAATGAATGAATAATTAATAAACCATCTCCTCTCCATACATTCCACACTCATATTTATGTAACAGCATGAAATAAACGTAACTACATCCTCACATTCATTCTACACTAACAAATTTGTATAAAAGCAATGTAAGAAATACAAAAATCAAGCCATGCTTTAGATTAAACTAATTCAGACTTTGACAGTATATACTCCTATATACTTTTCATATACGCAAGTTTTATGTATTCACACACGCATGCAAATACATACCACATATATACAAACGCATACATATACGCATAAACATGCTGACACATACGTATGCATACATACATTTATATATTCATATATATATATATATACGTAACTGTATATACACATACATGCATAACACGCATACATATATACACACACAGAAAGTAGATAGATAGATAGATAGATAGATAGATAGATAGATAGATAGATAGATAGATAGATAGATAGATAGATAGATAGATAGATAGATAGATAGATAGATAGATAGATAGATAGATAGATAGATAGATTTAATTTTTTTTGGTGGGGGGGGTGTTAACAATCACCATCTCTCACGGAACCACTAGCAACTAGCGAAATCCCCTCCAACCTCTAGCCAGCTCTCGCAGAATCTCTAGTCAACTCTCGTGGAACCCATAATAAACTCTAGAAGAATCTCTAGCCAGCTCTCGCCGGACAAATAGCCAGTTCATGCAGTACATCCGGCAAACTCCCGCGGAAAACCTAACGAAGTCTCGTGAAACACAACGAATTCTCGCAGAACCCTGGTTGAGAAACACTGGCTTGGAGCACTATTACTCATTTGATATAGCCCAGATATCCAAAATGCTCAGTGTACAACTTGGTTTGAAGGAATGCCCGTTAAACAGGGAACAAAAAGCTTGAATGAAACGTATGTCAGAGTAAGACTGGTTGGACACCACATCTGGAAGTTCAGAATACATTGAATGAATGTGGAACTGTGTATGAATCACAAGAGTTGTGGAAAATGAATGAATTCTTTGCAACTTCGAATTGTGGAACTTACATTTTATTTTTCTTTGGTATGACAAACTGAACATTTATGCTGTTATTATATTTTGTTTCGTTTTGTCTTTGGGGGGGGGGGGGGGGAGGAGAGAGAGAGTGAATGAATGAATGATCTTTATTTTAAAATGGTGAAAAATTGGGCACGCAAGCCCGTCTTACATTCTGCCCTTTATCACTCCATCTTTCATTCTTCCCACACATTCGATTTAATGCAAGTATACAAATTGCATGATATATATACAAGAATGCAAGATGAAAATATTACATTCACAAATATAGGACAATGAACTACATAAGAGGTAACTAATCCATCAAAATAGCGCGCGCACACATGAACATACACACACACACACAAAATACATTTTAATGAACTTCTTCTGATATTCCACTCTTGCACATTTACTAAGATAATTTCTGACAAGATCTAACAAGTTACGTTTAGAACTATGTTCTTTTAGAACAGAACTTGGTTGCTGGCGAGTCATGGTATGAGAGGCTATTAGATATTCTATGGAGACATATAGTTACACCCTGGTACATACTGAAAAAAGGCTCGAGTTAAAGGATGAGGTATTACTAATGGATTTTAGATAGTATGGGAGGGAGTTCCAGAGATGTACCGCAGAATATGCAAAGCTTTTCTTTTATACCATGGACAGCAAAAATAACTAATGAAGAATGTATGAGAAGAGCTGGAGAGACAAAACACCTTTTCAAAGAGATAAGAAAGAGACAATGTGCTTCCATATGACATGCAATGAAAAGAGGAGGCATTGAAAATATTATAACAACAGGAAAAATAGAAGGAAGAAGATCAAGAGGAAGACCAAGAGAAATGATACTGGACAGTCTGACGGGATGGTGTGAGAGGAGATCACCAACTGAACTGATGGCCTGCATGAATGATCGGGTACTCTGGAGAAGCATAATAGCCAACTCCAGTCGGCACGGCACATGATGATGATGATGATTTCTTGTACAGATCTAGCCTGGGTTTAGGAAGAAGACAGTTTCTTAAACGTTGGCTATGTTTATTGTTGCACGTGAACAATGAACTATGGCCACAAGTAAGGCGGAGCATTGTGAGACAAAACTGTATGAACAAATTTGAGTTTGTTAAAAATGGTTCTATATTTGAGGGGTAGAATTTCTAGCTCTTTGTGCTGGTCTCTAGCCTGTACTGGATGTTTGCCACAAATCAGATGCAATGCTCGTTTGTGAAGTGAGCAGAGTCTTTTTTTTTTGTGTGTGTTTGAGACGGAGCATCCATCTTAGATTGTGGAGAAGTAGTCTAAGTGTGTTTGTATATGTGATATTTTAATATATCTTTTTGTGTGTTTTGGTCGATAAAGTGTTTCATTTTGGCTAGTTGGTAAACTTTCTTTGCTAGCAAATTTATTAGATTATGTACATGAGAATTCCAAGTTAAATGTTGGTCAATGATGAGTCCTAGAGTTTTATGTTCATGAACAATTTCCATTTCTGTAGTCCGAGCACAAAGCTGTAGTGTAGTTTTTGTTGCATTCTGCAGTTTCTGTCTTGTAGTGATGAGCATAGTTTTTGTTTTTTTGTTGTTGTTGTTTTTTTTTTGGGGGGGGGGGGGGTTGTGTTTATCATATACAATTATTATTACTCCATTTATTCAAATTGTTTATGTCATTTTGTAGCGTTTCCTGTAGGTTACTGATATCATAGTCACTATTGTAAATGGTGTAGTCATCAGCAAAAAGATCACACGAAGAGTGCTTTAAACGTAGTGGTAAATCGTTAATATAGGCAGCAAAGGGAAGAGGACCAAGAATGGAACCTTGAGGAATGCCAGTATCAACCATAGACGAGTCATGTATTTTATTTCTGAAGCAAACTGTTTGATTTCTACCTGAAAGAAATGACGTAATAAGTTTTGTCAGGTCAGGGTGTAATCTGTAACTTTGCAGCTTTTTTGGC
Source organism: Achatina immaculata (assembly GCA_009760885.1). NCBI lineage: Eukaryota > Metazoa > Mollusca > Gastropoda > Stylommatophora > Achatinidae > Lissachatina > Lissachatina immaculata. The sequence goes on from CM019716.1 coordinate 73,894,683, forward strand.
AAGAATCTCATCAATCATATCGAAGGCTTTCTTGAAGTCAACAAAGACAGCCCACACAATTTGTCAGCATTTATATCAGATGGCCAGTTTTCGGTCATTTTAGTTAACGCTGTGTGGCAGGAGTGATTTTGTCCAAAACGTGATTCACTGTCTATCAGTAGGTGGTTTCCTGCACTTGCAGTAGTATTAACTTTTGTATATGTTTTTCAAGAGGTTTGGATAATGATGACAGAATGGAGGTCTATAATTTGAAAGGTCACTAGCCTGTCCAGGTTTTAAAAAGAAGAAACACTCTGGCGAGTTTAAAAGCGTCAGGGAAATAGTATTTCTCAATACACAAATTATATATGTATGTTAGTGTGTCTAATAACTGGTGCGTAGTATTTTGTCACTAACGTTATCACATCCTGCTGAGTTAGCGTTCTTTAAAGACCGGATGTAGTTATAAACTTCACAGACTATGATGAAATGCATACTCATTTGTTTTAGCTTTACACAATTACTCTCGCTGTAAGTTTTCAACACACTTATGTCGCAATTAGGGGGTCGATAATGAAGATAAGAAATAACATCTTGTTGGCAGAAATGCAGATGAAGCCACTGACAGCAATTATTGAGAAAAGACGCTGGCGATGGTTGGGACATGTGCTCCGAATGACTGACAACTCACTACCAAAAATAGCACTAAGATGGACAGCACAGTGGAACAGAAGTTAGGGTAGACCAAAAGAGACATGGAGAAGAACAACATATATGATGTTGAGCAATAAAGGGCTCACCTGGGCAAAACGGAAAAAGGCAAAGGACAGGCGTTTGTGGAAAACCCTTGCCGATACTCCATGTGCCCTGGGCACTTAAGGTTCAGAGAGAGAGAGAGAGAGAGAGAGAGAGAGAGAGAGTGAAGATTGTATGATATGAATTTCTTCCCTGAAATGTTTACTGAAGTTAGTTCAAATCATTAAGTGTTTGTGCGTCAGATTCCTTTCTTTTATTTACTAGAGTATTTAGAGAGAGATAGTGAGAGAGAATGGGAGATGAAAGTTGTAGGGATACAAGTGCAAAGTGCAAAGCACACACATACACACACACACACGCACGCACGCACGCACGCACAACCTTCCCATATAATATACGTATATAAAATCACCCTATTTGCTAGACTCAAAGACTTATCTTTGAAATAAAAGCTTACCCAACACACACACACATAGACATATGTTTCGTCACTATAGAATGAAGTTTCTCAATGTCTCCCCCCCCCCCCGTTTACAAATACACAGATGTTTTCTTGCATTGTCTCAGAACTTACCAGCGGCATGCAGATGTACTGACAGCATAGCCCAATGATGGGCGCTGTGGGTCGTCTCAAGACTTGTTTGATCACACGGAGATCGACCTTGACCCCCATTCCTGCTGTAGCCAATACAATAACAACATACAGTACGATTCGGAAGACCTCATCAATGGTTCTGGGCAACTGCATAACGATGATCATCGCCCTTCCAACGGTGTTAGGAGGCAGTCCAGGTATGCCATATCCTTGACCTTGTTTTCTAGGTTCAATTCCGCCAGTACTGTGGTTACTACTACCGCTGCCTGCTTCAGCAGGACTGAAAGGCGAAGTCTTTCTCTCTCCATTGCTGTCTTCACTTGTCTCAGGTGGATCAGGTCCACTGATTTTGTGTGCAAAGAGTAGTAAGAAAGATCTACCGATCATGCGAGCCCTCATAGTCATGTTGACTTCTCCAGTTACCGTGCCAATAAACGTGGGGGTGTCGTTTGCTGGCACGCCACCCCCAGCAGTTGCCTGGAAATCTTGACCATCTTCAGTGCTGTTCATGAGTCGGAGGCCAGCACATGAAACGTTAAACACAAAATTACCGGTAAGAGTGGCGACCTTTTCAGCTGATGTTGTTGCTGTGACTCTGTATATCGTATCGTAGGACGTGCAGTTAATGTAGTAGTTTAGATTTATCACGCCGTTAGACTCGCGGTTATAAAACAGAGCTCCAGGTCTCCCAATATTAGACATGATGTCAACAACAACTGGTATTCTGAGAGGGAATCCAGTAGTAAGCAGGGTATTAGTTAGGTTCGCTCTTGCGTGGCCAAGTTTAAAAAATATGAGGACTGCCAGAACTAGTAAATACCTATTCACAGAAATTTGTGAGCCCATATTGCGGCCTAAAGAGTCCGTCGCAGTTGGAATGTTTGATTTTAGAATATCCAATATGGTGGCCACCGCTTTTGTTTTGCAATTTTTTCCTTTCTGCTGAAGCGTACGGGAAACTCAGTTTCAAATTTCTGACCACATTCGGTCGACAAGATGTCCAGAGATGCGTGTTCTGCACACAAACCTTGACTTTCTGTCCCGTTAACATAAAAAAGGGAAAAATTAACAGAAAATTATAGGCAGGCCCTGGGCAAAAAAGGGCTAAGCTATGTTGTGTTAATCAATCGATCTAAAAGTTGTGTTAATCAATCGATCTAAAACCTGCAGACACGGCTCTAAGTCTTGGGATTACTTTTCAAATCATGAATGACTTCGGGCTCTATACTATACGTAGTTATAATAAATATAACCGTCTTAAAAACTCAGATTTGTTATTCTCGCGGAAGCGAAATACACTGTAATAAAGAAATACTAACAAAAACAAAAACGCGAAAGACGAAACTGACGCCAATATTATAAGAGACGTATACGTCTGTAGCTGAAATGTCACTTCATTTCTATAACATCCGGGTCAATTAAATCACATTACAGAAACAAAGTTCGATGTTATTCTTTTAAATGATATTTAGCTAATATGACATCAGTTTTATCCTCTTGACTTCTTACAAATTTTGCCTATTAGTCACACCGGTAATGCAGTCACAGAACTCGAACTTGATTTATTATTCTACACTGTTAATTAAAAATGTTTTACAGCGAAAGTTTTAGAAATCGAAACATTTCAGATACGAAGATAAAAGTATCTATCTACACCTAGTTCGATTTGTAATTAAAACAGTATTTCTTCCATAACAGCGGAGATATCCAGGTAGTAATCCAATACCGTGCAACAAACACGAAACAGTTCTGTCTCCCCTGACAGCACAACACCGAATACTGTGCGGTGACTGTGGCCGGCTGATGTGAAAGAACAGTTTATATACTGATCTCCTTTGACCTATATTGTCACAGGGTTAATCATGTGGATCTCCCCCTCAGTTCTGGGATTCCCCCCCCCCCCGCCCCCCGCTGGCGTAAATTCCACTTTCTTGTAGGTAGGTTATACCCAGTTTTCAGAGATACCGGTCTCTTTTCAGTAACGGTACATACGATGGTTAGTTGCCTGGTTAGCCAAGCGGTGCTGTACTGTCAACGTATCTGTACGCCGACATCTTTCTAGTGTTTACAACAGTCTCTTACGTTTTATGCATGCTGTTTAGAGTTCCACTTTTTTTTTTAAAAAGTCCGTCAATAAACCCGTTTCATGTTTAGATAAGTACTGTACATAACCTTGAAGTCTTGGCCCGGGGGTGGAAGGGGGAATCTAAAGTGCTACAGCAGGGACTCTTTCTTAACGATTACAGACCCCCCCCCCCAATGGATTGTCCAATATGTCACGAGACTCTTCGCCAAACTGCTGAAATCATCATCGCTACTAGTTATATAAATACTGGTGTGACAGACAGACACACACGCGCACAAAAGATGTTAGCGTCTTGGTTTACTTCAAATATTGATAGCTAGGAATATCAGATAGACAATTCTAATCCAACGACACTTGTTAACTTAAGTTTTTTTTTCTTCCAGAGATCGAGTCCCATGCCCTTATCATTGGTTCCTAAAATATGTTAGAAGGATGTTGTGTGTCAGGGTCGGGAATCTCTCTCCCCCCCCCCCCTCTCTCTCTCTCTCTCTCTCTCTCTGTCTCTCTGTTTCGTTGCATCCTTTCCCCCATGGTGCTCATGGGAACTCATTCAACCTAACCCATGCCGAAGAACCTTCTTCGTTCATAGGTCCACTTTAAAACAGACTGTAAACTGCTACCCAACTCACCTCACTGGTGTTTGTTATCACTAAAGAGTAGGCTGTAGGAAACACACTAGCTCTCAGTTCTAGGGAGATTAGAAAAAGTGTAGTTACGTTTATTCACTTCCTCCCCCCCCCCTCCCCTTGATGCTGTTGCCGCGTTGTGCAATATCAAACCAACTTGTTGCTACGAGCACAGAGAGAAAGAACAACAAGTCTGACTAGATCTGGTGCGATATTAAAGGATGTGAGCAACGATTATTTGGTAATCTGGCTTACTGTGCGCTACCGGATTAAAATAATACAATAAACGATGTATGCAATGACAATAAATGAACTGCAGAAGTTTAAAAAGAATATGAGCTAAACACAGAGCCTTGACAACTCTTCTTACAAAGAACATATCTTCTCAGTCATCTTTAACTACTCTTCTTACAAAGAGCATCTCTTCTCAGTCATCTTTAACTACTCTTCTTACAAAGAGCAACTCTTCTCAGTCATCCTTAATCACTCTTCTTATAAAGAGCAACTCTTCTCAGCCATCTTTAACTACTCTTCTTACAAATTTTGCCTATTAGTCACACCGGTAATGCAGTCACAGAACTCGAACTTGATTTATTATTCTACACTGTTAATTAAAAATGTTTTACAGCGAAAGTTTTAGAAATCGAAACATTTCAGATACGAAGATAAAAGTATCTATCTACACCTAGTTCGATTTGTAATTAAAACAGTATTTCTTCCATAACAGCGGAGATATCCAGGTAGTAATCCAATACCGTGCAACAAACACGAAACAGTTCTGTCTCCCCTGACAGCACAACACCGAATACTGTGCGGTGACTGTGGCCGGCTGATGTGAAAGAACAGTTTATATACTGATCTCCTTTGACCTATATTGTCACAGGGTTAATCATGTGGATCTCCCCCTCAGTTCTGGGATTTTCCCCCCCCCTCCCCCCGCCCCCCGCTGGCGTAAATTCCACTTTCTTGTAGGTAGGTTATACCCAGTTTTCAGAGATACCGGTCTCTTTTCAATAACGGTACATACGATGGTTAGTTGCCTGGTTAGCCAAGCGGTGCTGTACTGTCAACGTATCTGTACGCCGACATCTTTCTAGTGTTTACAACAGTCTCTTACGTTTTATGCATGCTGTTTAGAGTTCCACTTTTTTTTTTTAAAAAGTCCGTCAATAAACCCGTTTCATGTTTAGATAAGTACTGTACATAACCTTGAAGTCTTGGCCCGGGGGTGGAAGGGGGAATCTAAAGTGCTACAGCAGGGACTCTTTCTTAACGATTACAGACCCCCCCCCCCAATGGATTGTCCAATATGTCACGAGACTCTTCGCCAAACTGCTGAAATCATCATCGCTACTAGTTATATAAATACTGGTGTGACAGACAGACAGACACACACGTGCACAAAAGATGTTAGCGTCTTGGTTTACTTCAAATATTGATAGCTAGGAATATCAGATAGACAATTCTAATCCAACGACACTTGTTAACTTAAGTTTTTTTTTTCTTCCAGAGATCGAGTCCCATGCCCCTATCATAGGTTCCTAAAATATGTTAGAAGGATGTTGTGTGTCAGGGTCGGGAATCTCTCTCCCCACCCCACCTCTCTCTCTCTCTCTCTCTCTCTCTGTCTCTCTGTTTCGTTGCATCCTTTCCCCCATGGTGCTCCTGGGAACTCATTCAACCTAACCCATGCCGAAGAACCTTCTTCGTTCATAGGTCCACTTTAAAACAGACTGTAAACTGCTACCCAACTCACCTCACTGGTGTTTGTTATCACTAAAGAGTAGGCTGTAGGAAACACACTAGCTCTCAGTTCTAGGAGATTAGAAAAAGTGTAGTTACGTTTATTCACTTCCTCCCCCCCCCCCCCCTTGATGCTGTTGCCGCGTTGTGCAATATCAAACCAACTTGTTGCTACGAGCACAGAGAGAAAGAACAACAAGTCTGACTAGATCTGGTGCGATATTAAAGGATGTGAGCAACGATTATTTGGTAATCTGGCTTACTGTGCGCTACCGGATTAAAATAATACAATAAACGATGTATGCAATGACAATAAATGAACTGCAGAAGTTTAAAAAGAATATGAACTAAACACAGAGCCTTGACAACTCTTCTTACAAAGAACATATCTTCTCAGTCATCTTTAACTACTCTTCTTACAAAGAGCATCTCTTCTCAGTCATCTTTAATTACTCTTCTTACAAAGAGCATCTCTTCTCAGTCATCCTTAATCACTCTTCTTATAAAGAGCAACTCTTCTCAGCCATCTTTAACTACTCTTCTTACAAAGAGCATATTTTCTTAGTTATCTAACTACTCTTCTTACAAAAAACATCTCTTCTCAGTCATCTTTAACTATTCTTCTTACAAAGAGCATATCTTCTCAGTCATCATTAACCACTCTTCTTATAAAGAGCAACTCTTCTCAGTCATCTTTAACTACTCTTCTTACACAGAGCATATTTTCTTAGTTATCTAACTACTTTTCTTACAAAGAGCATATCTTCTCAGTCATCTTTAACTATTCTTGTTACAAAGAACATATCTTCTCAGTCATCTTTAACTGCTCTTCTTACAAAGAGCATATTTTCTTAGTTATCTAACTACTCTTCTTACAAAAAACATCTCTTCTCAGTCATCTTTAACTATTCTTCTTACAAAGAGCATATCTTCTCAATCATCTTTAACTACTCTTCTTACAAAGAGTAACTCTTCTCAGTCATCATTAACCACTCTTCTTATAAAGAGCAACTCTTCTCAGTCATCTTTAACTACTCTTCTTACAAAGAGCATATTTTCTTAGTTATCTAACTACTCTTCTTACAAAGAGCATATCTTCTCAGTCATCTTTAATTACTCTTCTTACAAAGAGCATCTCTTCTCAGTCATCTTTAACTACTCTTCTTAGAAACTCTTCTCAGTCATCTTTAACTACTCTTCTTACAAAGAGCATATCTTCTCAGTCATCTTTAATTACTCTTCTTACAAAGAGCATCTCTTCTCAGTCATCTTTAACCACTCTTCTTATAAAGAGCAACTCTTCTCAGTCATCATTAACCACTCTTCTTATAAAGAGCAACTCTTCTCAGTCATCTTTAACTACTCTTCTTACAAAGAGCATATTTTCTTAGTTATCTAACTACTCTTCTTACAAAGAGCATCTCTTCTCAGTCATCTTTAACTATTCTTCTTACAAAGAACATATCTTCTCAGTCATCTTTAACTACTCTTCTTACAAAGAGCATATTTTCTCTCTCTCTGAACCTTAAGTGCCCAGGGCACATGGGGCTTCTGCAAGGGTTTTCCACAAATGCCTGTCTTTCGCCTTTTTTTCTGCTCTTGCCCAGGTGAGCCCTCTATTGCTCAACATCCTTTCTGTTGTTCTTCTCCATGTCTCTTTTGGTCTACCCTTACTTCTGCTCCCCTGTGGTGTCCATCTTAGTGCTATTTTTGGTAGTGAGTTGTCAGTCATTCGGAGCACATGTCCCAACCATCGCCAGCGTCTTTCCTCAATAATTGTTGTCAGTGGTTTCATCTGCATTTCTGCCAATAAGATGTTATTTCTTATGGTGTTTGGCCAAAATATTTTTTTAATTCTACGTAAACATTTAGTCTGGAAAGAATTCAACTTGTTTTCTATGGTTTTGGTGATTTTCCAGCATTCACTTCCATAGAGTAGTACACTTAGAACATTACTCTTAAATATCCTGATTTTCATATTTATGCTTAGTTTATTTGATTTCCATATATTCTGTAGCATTGCAAAAGCCTGGTTTGCTCTAGTAAGTCTGCTGTTGATGTCCTCTGTGCTGTCTCCATTTTCTACTACTCTGCTGCCAAGGTATACAAATTCGTTGACCTCCTCCACTAACTTGTTATCTACTCTGAGTACATTTCTGTTGTTCACATTTTGCTTCATTAACTTTGTCTTTCCTACGTTGATCTTTAGTCCTATGTTGTTTGCATTCTGGGTTAACTTGTTTATTTTATCTTGCATATCTTTGTGACTGCTTGATAATAGACAAATGTCGTCCGCAAAGTCAAGGTCCTCCAGCACTGTGTTAAGGGTCCATTGTAATCCTCTGCATTTGTCTGATGTTGCCTCCTTCATTAACCAGTCTACTGCCAAGATAAATAATGTTGGTGATAGTACACATCCCTGTTTCACTCCTGTTTGTACCCTAAAGCTGCTGGAGGTATGTTCTCCACAGATAACTTTGCACTGAAAACCCTCGTATAGGGCTTTGATTACATTAACTATTTTATGGGGCAGGCCATGCCATCTTAGGATTTTCCACAGTGCATCTCTGTTGACACTGTCAAAGGCTTTCTCAAAATCTATGAATAATGCATATGTTGTGCTATGCCACTCATTTGCCTGTTCTAATATTTGTCTAAGTACAAATATATGGTCTATGCATGATCTTCCTTTCCTAAATCCTGCCTGCTCTTTCCGAAGTTTTTCCTCAAGTGTTGGTACAATTCTGTTGATGATTATTCTGCAAAATACTTTACTAGTGAGTGGCAGTAGGGTAATGCCTCTCCAGTTCCCGCAATCTCTGAGGTCACCCTTCTTTGGTAGTTTTACTATAAGACCAGTTTTCCACTCCTCTGGGGCTTTTTCTAAATCCCAAATTTGTTGTAATATCCGGCAAAGTTGTTTTGGTGTTTCTGTTTCTTCTGCTTTCAACATCTCAGCAGTCACTTCATCTTCACCTGGTGCCCTGTCTGATTTTAGCATCTTTATCGCCTCTTTTACTTCATTTATTGTTATTGGTCCTGTATTGATGTTTAGTTCCGCTTTTGCTTCAGGTATATCTATTGCTTGTGCTGCTTGTGTTCTGTTTAGTAGGGTGTTAAAGTGTTCCCTCCATCTTTCAATTTTTCTCTTTCTCCACTGACCAGTTGTCCATTTTGTGTTCTTACTGCACTTTCACATCTTGTATTGAAGTTACCTGTCATCTGCTTTGTGATTTTATATATGGTTTTCATGTCATTTGTATATGCTGCTTTCTCTGCTGTTTCTGCTAAGTTGTCATAGTATTGACGTTTATCTTGACATCATGATTCCTTCACTTCTTTGTCTTTTTGTGCATAATTACTTAAAACTCGTTCTTTAAGCCGTTGTGATTTGGTGTTCAGTAATTTTTTCTTGATTTCTTTTCTTTGCTCTATCTTTTCCCATGTGGTCTCACTTATCCATTCCTCTTTTCTCCTTTTCCGATATCCCAGCACCTCTTTTGCTATTTCCTGTAGTGTTTTATTGAACTCTAATATGGACATTTCTGCTTCGTCTTGTAGGACACTGAAGCGGTTCTTAAGTATTATTGAGAATTTATTTCTTGTTTGCTGGTCTATCAGTTTTCTTGTATCAAAATGTATCTTTCTGTGTTCTCCGATTCTGGCTTTCCTTAATTTTAGTTTTATTTTTGCTACCAGAAGGTTGTGATCACTTCCTATATCTGCTCCTTTCCTTGCTCGCACATCTTGTAGTGACCGTTTCCACTTGTTGTTTATTAGTATGTGATCGATTTGGTTTTCTGTGGTTTTATCTGGTGACCTCCAAGTCACCTTATGGATGTTTTTGTGTTGGAAAATTGTCCCTCCAATGGTCATCATGTTTTCTTCACAGAAACTGCACAGTCTTTCTCCATTTTCATTTATTTCTCCGATTCCTTCTCTTCCCATGATTCTTCTTCTATCTTCATTTCCTTCACCTACTTTTGCATTGAAGTCGCCCAAGATGAGTAGCATATCATGCTTGGGTATTGTTTCTACTGTGGCTTGGAGGCTGTTGTAAAAATCTTCTTTTAATTCCTCTTCAGCTGCTTCTGTTGGTGCATAACAAACTATAATAGACAGCTTCGTGAATCTTGAGTTGAACCGTGCATATAATAATCTCTCATTTATTGGGGTCCATTTCAGCAATGCTCTTGATGCTTCTTTTGTTATAATCAATGCTACTCCTCCTTCATGAAGATCTTCTTTACCTGACCATATTATTGTATCTTCTGTGTGCTGTGTTGTTAATTTCCTTCTGCCTTGTCCTGTCCATCTTGCTTCTTGTATTCCTAGTATGTCTAGTTTGTATCTGTGCATTTCCTTGATGGTTTGTGCTAGTTTTCCAGTCTGGTTTAGTGTTCTTACATTCCAGCTGCCTATTTGCATCTTTTGTTTAGGTTCCAGGAGGTCTGCAGTCGGGCTGGGGACTTCCAGTGGCTGGCTTTCATCCACAACCTTCATGGGCTCAGTTTCCTGATAAGCATTTCTCCTTCCACCTGCATTTGCTTTTTCCCTTGCTTCTGTTTCTGTAGCAGTCTGATAGTTTTTTACCAGATAGGGTTGCTGGCCCTATGCTGAACCATCCTTAGTCGCCTTTTACGATCATGCATGGTAGGGTACAGTGGTCCTATTCTTTGCAGATCCCGGGTACCACACGGGGGGCATATTTTCTCAGTCATCTTTAAATACTCTTCTTACAAAAAACGTCTCTTCTCAGTCATCTTTAACTACTCTTCTTACAAAGTGCATATCTTCTCAGCCATCTTTAACTACTCTTCTTACAAAAACATCTTCTCAGTCATCTTTAACTACTCTTCTTACAAAGAGCATATCTTCTCAGTCATCTTTAACTACTCTTCTTACAAAAAGCATCTCTTCTCAGTTATTTTTAACTATTCTTCTTACAAAGAGCATATCTTCTCAGTCATCTTTAACTACTCTTCTTACAAAGAGCATATTTTCTCAGTCATCTTTAACTACTCTTCTTATAAAGAGCAACTCTTCTCAGTCATCTTTAACTACTCTTCTTACAAAAAGCATATTTTCTTAGTTATCTAACTACTCTTCTTACAAAGAGCATCTCTTCTCAGTCATCTTTAACTATTCTTCTTACAAAGAACATATCTTCTCAGTCATCTTTAACTACTCTTCTTACAAAAAGCATCTCTTCTCAGTTATTTTTAACTATTCTTCTTACAAAGAGCATATCTTCTCAGTCATCTTTAACTACTCTTCTTACAAAGAGCATATTTTCTCAGTCATCATTAACTACTCTTCTTATAAAGAGCAACTCTTCTCAGTCATCTTTAACTACTCTTCTTACAAAGAGCATATTTTCTTAGTTATCTAACTACTCTTCTTACAAAAAGCACCTCTTCTCAGTCATCTTTAACTACTCTTCTTACAAAAACATCTTCTCAGTCATCTTTAACTACTCTTCTTACAAAGCATATTTTATCAGTCATTTTTAACTACTCTTCTTACAAAAAGCGTCTCTTCTCAGTCATCTTTACCTACTTTTCTTACAAAAACATCTTCTCAGTCATCTTTAACTACTCTTCTTACAAAGAGCATATCTTCTCAGTCATCTTTAATTACTCTTCTTACAAAAAGCAAATCTTCTTAGTCATCTTTAACTACTCTTCTTACAAAGAACTTCTCTTTTCAGTCATATTTAACTACTCTTCTTACAAAGAACATCTCTTCTCAGTCATCTTTAACTACTCTTCTTACAAAGAAACGGACGAAGTTATTTTTTTGTTTGTTTGTTTAAACTTCTTTGATCTTTCTCAAAGAGCGCATCAAAGAAGTTGCACCAGGAGATGTGATTCAGTATCTGGAGTCCAGCTGCTGGAAGAAGCCTGAACTGTGAGCTCCTCATAGTCAGCTAGATACTATACAACTGTGTGTGACCACAACAACTCATTGTGAGTTACATCACTCCAAAAAAAAAATCACTGAATTACCAGAAGCCGTTAAATGAGGCTCTACGGTTTCTGCTGAAATATGATGAGCTGACTCACAGTACAAGTGTTATCAACAGCTTGATTCAGGCAAACAGCAGACATTATAACATGGAAATAAATAATCCAGTTGCTGACAAAATCAAATCTGACATGACAAGTTTTGCAGCACGGCGTGTTATAAAACAACTCCTGGCCATTGATAAATTTACATTTTCTGTTATACCAGTGGGCGGCTGCTTTGAGGTGTCGTCTCATAATAAATCTTATACATGCACCAGCCTTTCCTGAACCTGTGCATTTTTTAGACACTTTAATTTACCCTGCAGACATATTTTTAGTGTACGTAGATTTTGTAATGAAAGTATTTATGTTCCTCTTGAGGAGGGGCACAGATTTAAAAACTGTAGTCCTGTTAATTTAAATGTGCAAGTTCCTGGGTCTTCCTGCACGGCTGTCCACTTAGTAGAGGAGACGCAGCCAAGCTATACTGAAGCAAAGTTTACTGCTGGTTCTTTACTTAGTAGAAAAAATAGCTTCATATCTGTTTCTTTCAGGAGACAAAGACTTCTGATCAACTATATATATATATATATATATATATATGAACCTTAAGTGCCCAAGGCACAAAAGTGTGTCCTTTGCCTTTTTTTTTCATTCTTGCCCAGGTGAGCCATCTATTGCTCAACATCCTCTCTGTTGTTCTTCTCCGTGTCTCCTTTGGTCTACTATCTTCTTTGTATTTATTGTGGCGGGGGAAGACACTGATGATATTTCAAGTGGGTCTGTTACCCCCATTGGTGACACAGAGCCTAGTGATCCTCCGGCACTTTCATTGCCTGTTTCTGAACAGCCTGTTCTTTCACCTGGCCTTACACTCTCTGTCTCCCCTGAGGCTAGTTTGTCTTCAGATGTACTTTCTTCCTGCAATCTGAACATGCCTTTTTCTGTCAATATCTCCACTGACGGTCCTTCGTCTCAAACTGTTTCTTGTACTAATTCTTCTGTCCCCTTCGACCTCTGGACTGTCTGGCTGTCATAGCAACTATCCTCAATCATCTTTATTACTCTTCTTACAAAGAGCATCTCTTCTCAGTCATCTTGAACTACTCTTCTTACAAAGAGCAACTCTTCTCAGTCATCCTTAATCACTCTTCTTATAAAGAGCAACTCTTCTCGGTCATCTTTAACTACTCTTCTTACAAAAAGCATATTTTCTTAGTTATCTAACTACTCTTCTTATAAAAAGCATCTCTTCTCAGTCATCTTTAACTATTCTTCTTACAAAGAGCATATCTTCTCAGTTATCTTTAACTACTCTTCTTACAAAAAGCATATCTTCTCAGTCATCTTTAACTATTCTTCTTACAAAGAGCATATCTTCTCAGTCATCTTTAACTACTCTTCTTACAAAGAGCATATTTTCTCAGTTATCTTTAACTACTCTTCTTACAAAGAGCATATTTTCTCAGTCATCTATAACTACTCTTCTTACAAAAAACGTCTCTTCTCAGTCATCTTTAACTACTCTTCTTACAAAGAACATATCTTCTCAGTCATCTTTAACTACTCTTCTTACAAAGAGCATATCTTCTCAGCCATCTTTAACTACTCTTCTTACAAAAACATCTTCTCAGTCATCTTTAGCTACTCTTCTTACAAAGAGCATATCTTCTCAGTCGTCTTTAACTACTCTTCTTACAAAGAGCATATCTTCTCAGCCATCTTTAATTACTCTTCTTACAAAGAGCATATCTTCTCAGTCATCTTTAACTACTCTTCTTACGAAGAGCATATCTTCTCAGTCATCTTTAATTACTCTTCTTACAAAGAGCATCTCTTCTCAGTCATCTTTAACTACTCTTCTTACAAAGAACTTCTCTTTTCAGTCATATTTAACTACTCTTCTTACAAAGAACATCTCTTCTCAGTCATCTTTAACTACTCTTCTTACAAAGAAACGGACGAAGTTTTTGTTTGTTTGTTTGTTTAAACTTCTTTGATCTTTCTCAAAGATCGCATCAAAGAAGTTGCACCAGGAGATGTGATTCAGTATCTGGAGTCCAGCTGCTGGAACAAGCCTGAACTGTGGGCTCCTCATAGTCGGCTAGATACTATACAACTGTGTGTGACCACAACAACTCATTGTGAGTTACATCACTCAAAAAAAAATCACTGAATTACCAGAAGCCGTTGAATGAGGCTCTACGGTTTCTGCTGAAATATGATGAGCTGACTCACAGTACAAGTGTTATCAACAGCTTGATTCAGGCAAATAGCAGACATTATAACATGGAAATAAATAATCCAGTTGCTGACAAAATCAAATCTGACATGACAAGTTTTGCAGCACGGCGTGTTATAAAACAACTCCTGGCCATTTATAAATTTACATTTTCTGTTATACCAGTGGGCGGCTGCTTTGAGGTGTCGTCTCATAATAAATCTTATACATGCACCAGCCTTTCCTGCACCTGTGCATTTTTTAGACACTTTAATTTACCCTGCAGACATATTTTTAGTGTACGTAGATTTTGTAATGAAAGTATTTATGCTCCTCTTGAGGAGGGGCACAGATTTAAAAACTGTAGTCCGGTTAATTTAAATGTGCTAGTTCCTGGGTCTTCCTGCACGTCTGTCCACTTAGTAGAGCAGACGCAGCCAAGCTATACTGAAGCAAAGTTTACTGCTGGTTCTTTACTTAGTAGAAAAAATAGCTTCATATCTGTTTATTTCAGGAGACAAAGACTTCTGATCAACTATATATATATATATATGAACCTTAAGTGCCCAAGGCACAAACGTGTGTCCTTTGCCTTTTTTTTCACTCTTGCCCAGGTGAGCCATCTATTGCTCAACATCCTCTCTGTTGCTCTTCTCCGTGGCTCCTTTGGTCTACTATCTTCTTTGTATTTATTGTGGCGGGGGAAGACACTGATGATATTTCAAGTGGGCCTGTTACCCCCATTGGTGACAAAGAGCCTAGTGATCCTCCGGCACTTTCATTGCCTGTTTCTGAACAGCCTGTTCTTTCACCTGACCTTACACTCTCTGTCTCCCCTGAGGCTAGTTTGTCTTCAGATGTACTTTCTTCCTGCAATCTGAACATGCCTTTTTCTGTCAATATCTGCACTGACGGTCCTTCGTCTCAAACTGTTTCTTGTACTAATTCTTCTGTCCCTTCGACCTCTGGACTGTCTGGCTGTCATAGCAACTATCCTCAACCATCTTTATGTGTGCCCTCTTGTGATAATGCTGCAATAGCAGAAGGTCAGTCAGAATCTAAGGAAGTCTCAATTTCGTCTGTGAAGCTGTTGACAGTCAAAGCGAAGGGAAGGCACAGAAACAAGCAAACATTTACTTTGAAAAGAAAGGCAACAACTCTTCTTCTTGTCACAGACTGGCCACAAGATAAAAAGATTTTTAAAAAATGAAAGCCTGCATATTAGAGGGATCAGAGCCACCCTTTTCTGTTAAAGATTGAAAAGGTTCCACCTCTTTAGGTGCTTGCTGGGTGGGGAGTGAGCTGCATTTTATAAAATCTTATTTTAGTGGAGCTTTTCGGGATGAGTTGCAACATAGGGTGTAGCACAAGCTGTCTGAGCATTTGTTTGTTTGTCCTGTTTGTACATGAGTTTGGGGTGAGTTCAGACTGATTAGGTGTGACTGTTGCTTAGAGTGGTTTCTTTGCGTGTGAATTAAGGATCTAACATGAAATGTGTTAAGTGGTTTATTTGTCTTGTTTGCAAAAATTATGTTGTGTTATTTTTATTTTTGTCTTCTTTATTTTATTGTTGACTCTCCTGATAGTGTTTCAGATGACAAGTGCTGGTTTGATCAGACACAGACAATGTGGATGTCTGCCTGTAAAATACTCTCAATACTGTATTTATAGACAACAATTATTGAGGAAAGACGCTGGCGATGGTTGGGACATGTGCTCCGAATGACTGACAACTCACTACCAAAAATAGCACTAAGATGGACACCACAGGGGAGCAGAAGTAAGGGTAGACCAAAAGAGACATGGAGAAGAACAACAGAAAGGATGTTGAGCAATAGAGGGCTCACCTGGGCAAGAGCAGAAAAAAAGGCGAAAGACAGGCATTTGTGGAAAACCCTTGCGGAAGCCCCATGTGCCCTGGGCACTTAAGGTTCAGAGAGAGAGAGAGAGAGAGATAGAGAGAGATAGAGAGAGAGAGAGAGAGAGAGAGAGAGAGATTGTATTTATATTCTTGTAAATATATAAAGCTTTTGTTTTATTTTTTAAAAATTTAATATGTTGGTCATGTGTGATGTTAACTTTCCTCATAATGTTATATCACATTACAAATATAATTTTGACTTGGATTATGTGGATTTTGTAACCTGATGTTTCATACCATAAAATGATGTATGCATTAAAAAAAATACTGCTTTCACTGTTCAGTTCTCCCGTGCCTTCCGGTTTTCCGATTTTTGCCAATGGTCGGTATAGCGACTCTTGGTTTGTTTCAATAAAACAACCGGTGTAACATTTAGATTGTACATATTTCGTCCACGTTTCCGGTGACACTTTTCAAAATGATGAAAGAGTCCTTAGATACGAGCGATGCCGAGCGAGAAAATGGAAGAGAAACATCGAAAATTTCCAATTTTTGATGATGTAGATAGGGGTATGGACATGACCTGTGACTACTCCGCTGCTCTTGAATGTATCCCAAGTAGATTTAGACATATCAGAAGATTGGAGAGTAGTTAGGAGGTTATTTCAGACATTAATTTAGCGAGAATGCAACATAGAATCACAATAAGAGATCGACAAGTAGATCTAGACAACTCAAATGGTAAGTAGTGTAGATCTAGACCTAGCCGATGGTAAGCTGGGCATAATCATTGTCTAAAAACATCACATTACTTCTTTTTTTCTTAAAAAACCTCTGCATTTATGAAATTTTCATACATTTAGTTATATTTTGAAACATAATAAGTACACGGAAGTACATGTAAATACTGTTTTCCATTCAATTTTACAACTATACCCCCTATACAGATCAAGACCCGCACTTTTATTCTGGCACCCAACTGAACGTCCGCGTTTCTTCCTGTGGCACGGGAAGAGTAACCTTATGTGATGTCAAAATTGGATTTTTTGTTTGTTTGTTACATGTTCAGTTCATTCTCATACATTATCATATATGCTCAAGTCATAGTTAATTTATGAAATTAAGCATGTTTTTTAAAAAATTTAAACTAGGGCTGCTATTTGTATTGTACTTTTTCTGTTTTTACACATACACACACATATATATATATAAACATATACATATTTTTAAAATGAAATACATTTCTTGCATTGCCATTTACCATTCCACTTTATTTTTCATATTTTGCCATATAGTATAACAATTTTTTTAATGCTTAGTAGCCAAGACTTTAACATTGTTACTGATATTTATTTTTTAATATCATTAAGGTTGCCTTTATGTGCTTTTATAAATAAATCTTCAACACAAAATTGTGTTGCTTCTCTTTGTGTGTGTGGGTGTGTGTACATGCATTTGTGTAGTATTTTACTGTGCTGGCTGAATTGTTGAGTTTGTTGTGTGTATATCTGTGTGTAAATGTTATATGTTGTATGCACACTTTTGTGAATGTTACATATAGTACTTAATTATATAGTACTTCCAAAGCTGGATCTCAAGCACAAGGTCATTTTCAATTCATTAGAAATTAAAGATAGTAAGGGATGAAGCGTTAGGTAGCCGGTCCCTACTACCCGGTGATTGTATCAACTGGAGTGAACATGTACATTTAATTGCAGATATCCAAAGTAGAATGCGTAAGTATTATCCGTGGCATCATTGTTTCCAGTTTGGGTTGTATCACTCACAGAGTGTTATGTAAATGACAGCAAGAACCCATACTGTAAGCTTAGACAGTGCCATGCCCAAAGGCGCAGGCGGTCATCTCTCTCGATCTTCCGTGTCTTGAGTCGACTGTCATTTTCCTGCCAAACCATACATTCGGGCCATCCAGGTATGTCTTCCCTGCCCTCTCTTGTCTTTTGCCATTTACCTTTCCTGCCAAGACCAACTTTTCGAGATATTCACGTCTGCCGATCTGTTTCCTATAAATTTTTATTTTATTTTTTTTTTTAGTCTTCTTTTTTTTCTTCTTGCTATACCGTAAGCTACTATACATATACGGAACAGCTGTATTCAGGTCTTACTCGGACAGTACCATATATGACGATTAAGAGGAAAGAAAGAAGGCTTGACTTACGTATATAGAAGGGGGGAATGAAAATTGACTGCCTTTTCACTGAAAACTGTCGCAGAATTTAAAAAATAACAATCACAGATGTTATGAGTGACAAGGGATATGAAACATGATCAATCGCAATGTTGTTCCGTGTGGATTGATGATCACAAGACATGCACAATCGCATGGGGTCAGGGGCCGTGGGACATGCGCAGTTGCAATGTAGGTCCATCATGTGTCAATAGTCTCGGCCAGTGTTAAATAGCCTCAGCCTTTGCTTTCAGATCTCGTGAAGAAGAAGGTCAATAAACACGTCTCTTTCTTGAAACTCTCTTAACACAGAAGATAATTTAAGTCATATGAATACAAAAATGGCGAGCTCCTTGTTAGAATCGGAGATGTCTGATGTAGATTGGCTTGTCATGCGAGCAAGAAGCTTTCCAAAATCAGATCCATACTCTGCAAAAGCGTGGCTTATTACAGCAAAATCATTGTACCCTCAGTCGTTTGTAATACAGGTAAAATGATGAGTTTGTAGTGTGCATGCTGCTTGACTAAGACTGTGAAACATGTCAACTCTTTACAATGGAACGTTTTTCCGAAGAGGAAACTAATGAAAAGAGCAAACACAAAAAAAGGGGGGGGGAGAAGTATAACTAAATATGTTTATATAACCAGGCGGGCTGGTTAGCTGAGCTGTTAGGCGCTCGGTTTACTAATTCCGTGTTATCAGGTTCTGTCCTAGCAGTGGGACTTTTTCTACTACCACTACACCGAAAAGGCCCAAGGTCCACCCAGCCTCCAAAAGTGAGTACCAGAGAAATCTTGGAAAGTAAATGCGGTCAGGCGTGACACTGACCACATCACACTTTCATTTGCTGAAGTTCTTGGGAATAGGGCCTAACACCATATCCCTAATATGCTTTAATGGTATGAAAACAAAGTTTTTGCATACCTTTATTTTATAAATATATAGATTAATATATTTATATATTATGAACCAGCTTAATGTCACATCATCGGGACCGTCAAAATATAATAACATTAAGCGAAGTTGACATATAAGCAGGGTCCATTATAAGGACTTTAACTGGGCCAGTGTGTGTGTGTCCGTCCGCCCCACATTTTCTTCATTAAACACATAATAAACAGCCAAAGCTAACATCATTGGACATAAAATGTACTAATCACAAAATACGATAAGTCTTAGTCTTACAGCATAGATAACACTAAAATCAAGCAGCATCAGACTTGTCAGCAGTTGTAGTAAAAGAAATGCGTGATTTTGCATTATGTAGTGATAACTGGTCTATTAATCAGACATGTTAGACATGTTACAGCACATAACAGCTGTTAAGCAATCTTCAATTCATTTGCCACCGTGGCATTTCTAATCACGCAAGCACAAAGTTCTGTACGGTAGCAGTTTATAAAACATGCCTGTTCCATCCGTGTTAAAAATGTCATCTGGGCTGTACACATCCAAAATTTTTGGCAAGTGCGAAATCCAAGTATTAATGACATCTGTGTTAATCTGGGCCGCTTCACCTGAAGCAACCTTAAATGTTATGTTGTGCCATTTTTTTAAAGCGCTCAAGAAAGCCATTCGAACACTTCCGGTCAGGCATATCCATTTCTTTAGAAAAACGTTCTGCGATTTCCACCAACACAGGACAGCACACAGGCAACTGTGCAGAACGTGTCTGAACCATTTCACCAGAGCACACTCAATATCCATGTAAGAACTCGCACACCTTTGTTTACATTTTGACCTAACTAAAGACGAGTGAAAGTCTTGTTCAATTGTGTTTCAGTTTTTTAACAAGTTTCAGTACAATTGAAACATCCATTTCAAATTTATCTGATATGTCCTTTCTTGTAACTTTTTTATCAACTTGCTTCAGAATATCCATTTTGGTGCTCAAATCAAGATCATGTTTGCTTTTAGTAGCCATTATCTGTCACAATGTGAACCAGAGATAAATTCCTGGCTAAACAGTTCATAGTACACTACTCAAAAATAAACAATTCACGGTACACTACTCGAAAATAAACATTTCATGGTACACTACTCAACTGACCACCTATCAACTCACATTGCTAACTTAACACCCCCCATGTATTGATAAAAAAAGACAGTGACTGAAAGAAGCCAGATTTTAATCACAAAAGGGTGGTTGCGGTAAGCCATTCTATCACACCACCTGAGTTTCAATGCCCACATGTTCAAAAGGTTGATGTGGCAGGTACTTGGCGATCAAACAGCCGACCTCTTCTTTGATGAATCATGAAGCTGATAATGCTTTGTGAGATGTTTATAGCTGGTACTCTCCTGTGGGTGCAAAAATACTGTGACGTTAACCAATTTGTGCCAGATAAGCAGGGTGATATTAACCAAAGTAAAGCCCACTAATTACTTATAGGAGTTGGCCGGGGATACAAATTTCTGTGACAGTATCCTGGTTATGACATAAAGTGATGTGATATTAGGTGGATTCGATATATATGTTTATTCTCTCTCTCTCTCTCTCTCTCTCTCTCTCTCTCACTACACACATAGATCTCAGTGTTATCCAAAGAAGTAGAATCTTTTAAAGAATTACTCACTTTGGTTCATGTTTTACAATTTTGCATAATCTGTGAAGATTGATATGTTTTTCCTCCATGTCATCAAAAACGTAGTATGGGCTCTTACATGCCCTTTAGCAATTGCACACTGTGCTGTTGAAATAAGTGGTGACATTTTAAATAGGTGTATGTCATGTTTATTTCACATCTAGCGATATGGCTTTCATGTGGTTTCAGAGAAATAGAACTAGACACAGTACAGTCATGTGCCACACTTTACAGTCATACGTCATTTCGCCCATATGGTGGGGGGGGGGGGGGTGTGGGAGTTCGGACACTATGTACAGTTCACTGCTGTAACATGTTTGCAAAATTAATAGACATGATTACCTTCATTTTAAAATGCTAACACAGTGTAAATTAGCATAGTAACTATGTGGCAGTTAAACACAAAATATAAATCACAACATGTTAAAGAATTGTACTGTAATAACATTTCAGTTTTACACAAAAATGTACTTATGCATCAGCATACGAGGTACAGTACTGTGTTATGTACATGATGTAAAGCGTGTAGTGTTGTATAGCTGGCAGTGCCGCTGCAGTTGATAAGTGTACTGTATATGACTTTAGTGACTTGTAGCAGTTGGCTTTGGCCATTTTTATAAGTTTCCTACAGGACTGTAGAGTCAGTTGAAAGCAACTGTTGGATCACTGGAGTTGGAGTTATAGAATCAGAGTTGTAGATTCAGAAGCTATTGTTGGGTCACTGGAGTTGAATCATAGTTGGGGTAATGGAGTCAAAGGTGGAAGCAACTGTTGGGTCACTGGAGTTAAAGTCAGAAGCAGTTTTTGGGTCACTGGAGTTGGATTCAGAGTTGAAAGCAATTGTCGGGTCACATGAGTTGGAGTGAGAGTTGGAAGCAGTTGTTGGATAGTGGAATCAGATACAGTTGTTGGGTCACCAGAGTCAGAGTCAGGAGCAGTTTTTTGGTCACTGGAGTCAGAGTTGGACAAAAGCAGTTTTTGGATTGTTGGGTCACTGAAGTCAGAATCAGAGGCAATTGTTGAGTCACTGGGGTCAGAGTCAGGAGCAGTTGTTGTGTCACTGAAATCAGAGTTAGAAACAGTTGTTGAATCACTGGAGTCAGTCAGAAACAGTTGTTGAATCACTGGAGCCAGTCAGAAACAGTTGTTGAATCACTGGAGCCAGAAAAAATGTACAAATTCTGACTCCTACAGAATGTAAGTGATATGATCAAAAGTGTTAGAAACTGAACATACTTCAGAGAGACAGGAAAAGTATTAGAGGCTGTACTTGAGAGAGACAGTAAAAGTATTAGAGGCTGTACTTGAGAGAGACAGTAGATTATTAGAGGCTGTACTTGAGAGAGACTATTAGAGCCTGTACTTGAGAGAGACAGTAGAGTATTAGAGGCTGTACTTGAGAGAGACAGTAGATGTATTAGAGACTATACTTGAGAGAGACAGTAGAGTATTAGAGGCTGTACTTGAGAGAGATAGTAGAGTATTAGAGGCTGTACTTGAGAGAGACTATTAGAGGCTGTAGTTGAGAGAGACAGTAGAGTATTAGAGGCTGTACTTGAGAGAGACTATTAGAGGCTGTACTTGAGAGAGACTGTTAGAGGCTGTACTTGAGAGAGACAGTAGACATATTAGAGACTATACTTGAGAGAGATACCAAAACATACGTTCCATTTTTGTCTAGTTCAAAACTAGAAAAAAAGAGCAGAAATCAAATCAGTTACAAATTACTTGACTTCTGATATAATTGTCACATAACAAAAGTTGAACAGTCACACCATTGAAATGGTGGTGAAAAATAGTTTACTTTTTTTATTTTTATTTTTTCCAGCGAGCCTTTTTAGTTTTAAATGATGAAATGGCTAGAAAACTTGCAGTATCTGTGGAAATAGGAAGTATAAGGAGAGTGGTCACTGAAGATTCCAAATAGAACTTCAAAAACATTTGAAGGGATGCTTTGTCTGCATTGAAATGGATGCATGCACACATCACAATGTTGTCATTAATGCTAATTTTTTTTATGAAAGCAATAAAATTACAGCTTGGACATCAGAAGTAAAGAATATCCAGCTGCATCACAGCAGTGAATATCTCCAGAAGTTAGTGGAAGAAGTTTTAGAAGATTTTGAAGATAAAAATTGAGCAGATTCTGTGTGCTGTAACAGATAAAGGTTTGAACATGATAAGCACAATTTGAGAAATGGAGAAATTATACAAATGTTGGTAGATGAAGATGACATTCCCACAAATGATCCACAGTCAGGAGAGAGCTCCTAAAAATAGTTCGAAAAGTAACTTGTTAGATATTGTTAGAAATTATTTTAATGTTTGTTAAAAAAAACATATGTTAGAAGATCTGTATTTACAATGTATTTTTGTTTATGTATATGTCTGTGTGCGTAAGAGCTATTTTATTAGGTTAATTACTTCTTCTCTTTTACTTTGAGTGTAATAGTTAAATCTTACACTCTTTTGATGTTTTTTCCTAATTTAATTTGTATATTTGTATTAAATTGAGTGTGTGGGAAGAATGAAAGATGGAGTGATGAAGGGTGTGCCCAATTCTTTACCCTTTAAAAATAAAGGTTATTCATTCATTCATTCATTCCTGGGGTTTGTTTTTATTTTTCTGCCCCGTGGGAATTTAAAAACTGTGCTGGGCAAAAAGGTTTAATCCTTCAGTCATAAACTGCCTTCCAGCAACATTGGGAAATGAGTAAAATGCTGTATATAACAGATGAACAAGAAGAGTGAATTTAAAAAAAATAAACCCGAGAATACTCACTCATTTTCTGGTTTCACTTAATTTAATTTCAGTTTGAATCATACTTGGTTGAGAAAACTGCAAAAAATGTAGACGAAGCAGCAAGAAATCTTCAAGACATGTAAGTAGTGTTTATTGTTAGCTAATTCACATGGACAGTCACCAGGGAAGTACCAGCCTGGAGGGTGCGGAAATATGGTTCCTGAGAAGGATGTTAAAGATACTGCGGACAGCAAAGAAATCAAACGAAGAGATCCTGAAAGAGGCAGAATAACCGAGACAAGCAATAACAAAATTTAGGAGGGGATAATCCAGAGACATAGGACATGTCATGAGAGCAGGTGGATTGGAATATTTGATAACAGGAATGATGGGGGATAAAAGAGACTGAGGAAGACAAGAAGAGAAGGTGATAGATGAACTGACGAAGTGGCATAGAGAAAGATCACCAGTCCAGCTCATAATTAACACCCGAAATAGAGAAGTGTGGGAAAGCATGACGGCCAACGCCTGTCTGCATGACACTGGATGAATAAAATAACTGTTATTTGTTGTTCATTTAGCACAATGTTTGTTGTTTTCTCACTTTGTTTTTTTCTGATGGGTAGCATAAGCTTTAATATTATGCTTAAAGCAGTAGATTATGAGCCATTGGTAAAGACATTCTGTTATAATAGTATTATAATTTGTAAACTGGCACTACAAGCATCTAGAACAGTGCAGCACAGTGCAAGATTATGTATAAAAAAAAAATAAATGTAATGTTCTCACGCATATTTCTTTACTTTCATACATACACTTTTAGCGAGCTGTCCAATTACCAGTAATCTAATTTTTTGCTTTTAGTAACCCAAATCAAAAATTGCAAATGAATACTTAAAACTCCACATTTATTACATCATATATATATATATATATATATATATATATATATATATATATATATATATATATATATATATATATATTTGGGGGATAAAAAGCCATTTGGTTACACCAAACAGATATAAAACTTTTCCAAAGTATGGGTGTCCATGGCTTGGATTTTGAAGCAGTCCGCGGTCTGGATTGAAGCAGCAGGGGGGGGGGGGGGGGGCTGCAGATTTTTGTTAATTATAAACCACAGAGATAGATTATACCAAAAGTTAGAGATGGGAGGAAACAGCAGATTGTCTGTCATTGCTTTGTGTTGTAATCATTTCCTCTATTTTCACAAATGTCCAGTTTCTAGAGTTGACTTCCTAAATGTTATGACAAGTGTCAGATGGATAAATTGAACATTTATTGTTTGGTTGAACAGAAGCAGTGAGAATAAACATTTTATATTGCTGCCATTTTGTTTGATTCTGTGCAACAAAACATTTTATTTTGATGTCTTTGATTCCATGCAACAAAACATGTTATTTTGCTGTCTTTTTGTTTGATTCTATGCAGTAAAACATGTTATTTTGCTGTCTTTTTGTTTGATTGTATGTTACAATGCTTATGAAAGAATAAATGTGTTCTGAACTACATAATGTGACTTAAATGAGACGAGAGTGGAAGAATTCAAACGTTAATGTTTATATTTTCTGGTGATAAAAAAATTGTTAGCACCACCGATATGTTTTAGATTTTGAGGCAAAAAAAAAAAAAAGAATTTAGCACTGGGTGAAAGTAAGCCAGCAGAGTATTCTGCATAGTGGGGATCAACTCTCGATAAGTATGTAGCAGTGAAAAGGTTAAAGAACCCAGTTTAAGCAGTTTTATAGTTATACCATTTTTACAACTAAAGTACATTGCCAATAGAAAATGTTTCTCTCACCAAGACAAGAGTGAAAAATGAAATGACATGAAACATGAATTCCACCAATTCCAGTTCGAAGACAGGAATAACAAATAAAGTTTCCACTGTTCTGTTGTTTTAAATGTGTAAAGCAGTTCTGACAACATGAAATTGTAGGAAGAGAGAAGAACTCAAATGCAAAATTCTTTCATTTAATAGGAGAAACAACAACAACAACAACAACAAAAATGGGGCAAATAGGTGTCCCAAAAGCATTTTTTGAGACAGTGAATTTTTTCTTTAAAAACCGGGACTGTCCAAGAAAACCAGGACATCTGGCAATACTTTTCATAGAGCCTTGAGTAAGTTAGCATGCAGGTAGAAATGGCACTTTATGTTTTTTATGTTTTTTTTTTTTTAAAAATATTTCCAGGCTTCAGAACTTTCCAAATGAGTCAATGCTGTGGTCAGAAGTTCATGGTATCCTAGAATCTTTGCAGAAAGAGCCACAGGATCAGAAAGTTACTTTCCTTACAGGTTAGAACCAGTCATTTATATTGTGTTAATAGTCTAGATCAGAGGTTCTCAACCAGGGGATCCATACTCTTTGGGGTATTTAAATCAGATAGTGTAACTATCATTCCATCCATCCATCCATCCATCCATCCATCCATCCATCCATCCATCCATCCATCTATCCATCCATCCATCCCATCCCATCCCATCCCATCCCATCCGATCCAGTCCAATCCAATCCACCCACCCAATCCCATCCATCAGCAGCCACTACTGGTGGAGTCTATGTACAGAAAAGTCTACTATTTTGTTTGCCCAGGGACTTTAAGTCACTGGCTGTGACCTGCTCCACGGCCAGCACAATGTGTGATCTTCAGAACAGCTCATATTGGTTTTTCCAGAGAGAGACATACCACAGATTGAAAGGCTGACAATAAAATATGACATGAAGATCATCTCATGTGATCATGGAGGTCTAGAACAGCAAGGTAGATTTCATGAGGTGCATATTTTAAAAAAATATTTCAGGTGTTAAAAAAGATGCAATATACTTTGAGTATTTAGGAATAATTGAGGAAGTTGAGTGTCAGTTGAACGGAACAAAGAAAAAAAAAAAACCAAAGTTTATCAACTGGGAATGGAATCTGGATCACTCACAAAGCAGGGAGGTATTATGTTACTGCAACACTGATGCCTGTGTCATAGTTAACTATATTGTTTTATGGCTCACAGATTGCATCACTTGTCCAATCTGTGGACTGATGACCCATGAGATGACAAAAACGTACTTTTGATATCTGACGCTACTGTGAGGTATGAGGCAGCAGCGCTCTCATACAGTTCTTCATGTGAATTATGAGAGAGAAGATGTCATATTTTTATATTGCAGATCTGTTTGCTGCAATTCCGACGTCAACACAATGCCTGATGGTTCTTAGGGTGTCGGAGTCTATCTCTGAGGTTTTGGAGAGATGTCAGCTGCTGCTGTTGGCCATGAAAAAGTTCCCAAGTCTTGTACAGGAGCATGGGGTAGGGTGTTGAACATTTTAGTTTGTGTTAGTTTATAATGTGCTATATAATAAACATAAATTGTGAGATGTGAAGCAGGTAATATCTGGGTCAAGATAATATTTAATATTAGGGGGAGGAGGAGAAAGAGAAGATAGAGTATATATATATATATATATATATTATATATTATATATATATTATATATATATATATATAATATATATATATAATATATATATAAATGTCTGTATCCATCTGTCTGTTTACTTCTATATCTCTCTGTCTGTATGTCAGATGGGCTGGAGTGCCCAATTCTTCACACTTTTAAAATAAAATTGTACTCATTTTGTATGTGTATAAGAAGTACAAAGATACCAAACACTTTTTTTTTTTTTCTATTTGATATATTGGCTTTGCAAAGTAGGTTGTTCAGAAGCATTTACAAAAATGATTTGAAAAAGAAATGAAACTTAATTAAATTTTAACTCATTAGAGAAAAGTGGGTGTTTGTTCTATAGCATATTAACTCTTTCCATGTGTTTGGTCATTATAGTGACACTTCTGGTATCCCGAAGCTACCGTATGGTCATTATAGTGACAGTTGTTTGTTTCAATAAAACAACCGGTGTAATATTTAGATTGTACATATTTCGTCCGCGATTCCGGTGACACTTTTCAAAATGGCGAAAGAGTGCCTAGTTACGAGCGATGCCGAACGAGAAGAAGGAAGAGAAGCATGGAAATTTTTCCATATTTGACGATGTAGATAGGGGTATGGACATAGCCTATGGCCACCCCGCTGCTCCTGAATGTTTTCTAAGTAGATCTAGACATATTTAGATGACTGGAGAAGTAGTTAGGAGGTTAGTTCAGAATTCATTCAGCGAGAATGCAACACGGAATCACAGTACGAGATCGACAAGTAGATCTACACATCTCAGATGGTAAGTAGTGCAGATCTAGACCTCGCCGATGGTGAGCTGGCCACAATCAGTGTCTAAAAACATCACATTACTTCTTTTTTCCTAAAAAACTCTGCATTTATGAAATTTTCATTCATTTAGCTATACTTTGAAACATATTAAGTATACGGAAGTACATGGAAATACTGTTTTCCATTCCATTTTACAACTAGACCCCCTTACAGACCAAAACCCGCGTTTTTAGTCCCGTTCGTACCCATACGTCTGCGTTTTTCGTCATACGCATGGGAAGAGTTAAGAAAAAAAAATTTTTTTTTTAAAGTTTGGAAACTATTATGTTATGTTTTTTTTTTTTTTTTGGTAGCAATTTTTATTGTATGTTCTTTCCTCTTAATGTTTAAGTAAATGTTAGTGTGCTTGAATTTAGACTTGACATTTTTCCATATTCTGAATATACTTTATATCATTTTCCCAGCTGAAGTTGGTAGATATGTTGCTAAAGGAGGAGACAAAATCTGGTATTGTTAACAGCCCGGTAAACTGTTACAGAAAACTTTTGGGTTAGTGATGGTTTTATTTTTACTTTACATTTTTTAATATCATTTATTTATTTATATTGTTTTTAACATAAGACTTATTTCTTTTTTTTTTTTTTAGGAAAATGGTCAGTTTTTAAAAAACATTTGATGTTTTAGAAATTTTTTTGGTGTATGTTTTTCCCATACTTTTGCATATAGTTTTAAAATGGTTTTGATATTCAGATGTGTGGAATATAATCTCCCCTGAAGCATGTTTTAATTGATATGTTTATTGAAAAAAATGTGTCATTTATTTACTTTTGTGTAGTTTGTTGATGTTTTGTTCAAATACAAATTGTAGTTTAACATATGTATGTGCCCTTACACACATAAATCCTCGTGAAACACAGAGGCACATATGGGTCTTATTAATTCGTTTTTACTCCTTGAGATAAGTCTGATGTATGTCGGAGGTTCAGAACATCAGGGAGCCTATGTTTTCATTTGATGATGTGATCATCAGGGCACCATAAGGAACAAAAAACTCTCAGTTTGATCTGTTTTGTGAATTTCTTGTTGTCACTTGCTCCTTTTTCTACTTTTGGTGTTCTTTCGGAAAGGTTCATCTCCATGTTCTTTAGGGCACAGATGTGAAGATACAGGAAGATCCTAGAGCAGATGATCCTAAATAATTTGATGTGATCTTGTGCAGGTTTACTCATATAACTAGTCTAGATCAAGGTATGTGGTACAGTTTCACACAGTAGCAAAAAGAGGAGGGAGAGAGGAGAAGCGGCAATAAGAGACATTAAGAAGAGAACAAGGTAATGAAAAACAACAGGAACAAATCAGTATTTCAGCAAAGTGCCTTTATTAACTCTTCCCGTGCGGGAGGAAGAAACACGGACGTGTTCTGGAGTGCGGGAGTAAAAACGCGGGTCTTGGTCTGTAAGGGGGTCTAGTTGTAAAATGGAATGGAAAACAGTATTTCCATGTACTTCCGTATACTTAATATGTTTCAAAGTATAGCTAAATGAATGAAAATTTCATAAATGCAGAGTTTTTTAGGAAAAAAGAAGTAATGTGATGTTTTTAGGCACTGATTGTGGCCAGCTCACCATCGGCGAGGTCTAGATTTGCCCTACTTACCACTACTTATCATCAGAGATGTGTAGATCTACTTGTCGATCTCGTATTGTGATTCTGTATTGCATTCTCGCTGAATGAATTCTGAACTAACCTCCTAACTACTCCTAACTACTTCTCCAGTCGTCTAAATATGTCTAGATCTACTTAGAAAACATTCAAGAGCAACGGGGTGGCCATAGGCTATGTCCAAATCCCTATCTACATCGTCAAATATGGAAAAATTTCCATGCTTCTCTTCCCTTTTCTCGCTCGGCATCGCTCGTAACTAGGCACTCTTTCGCCATTTTGAAAGTGTCACCGGAATCGCGGACGAAATATGTACAATCTAAATATTACACCGCTTGTTTTAATGAAACAAACAATTGTCACTATAATGACCATACGGTAGCTTCGGGACACCGGAAGTGTCACTATATCGACCATATGCACGGAAAGAGTTAAGGAACAAATTATAAACATACACAGAGCTTTTATTTTCTTCGCTGTTCACTCAGACATTGACACCAGTCTCTCTCACAAATGCAGCAGTTTGCTTCTGGTTTTCAGCATTACTGTAAAACCTGTGGGGATGGAGGGGGGGAGGTGGAGGTGCCTGGAGTCTGGCCAGGTCCATTCCTGGGTGAGAAGTATAGCTGGCAACTCTGAAGGATGTGTTGTGGTGTCTGTTGTTCTTGGTCGCAGGCATATAAATCTGTTTGGCCAGTTTACAGCTTGTGGTATAGGTAGTGTCTCAGTCTGCAATCTCCTGTTGTCAGTCTGAAGATTATCATTTGGTCATTTCTTGAGAGTTTATGGATCATCTGTTTTTGCTCCGGGTGAAGTTTCATCCATTTGTCCTTAGATATGGCATTTAGTCTGGCCATTGTTTCTTCACCAGTTGAGCTTCTGTTTGCATTAAAAAAACATTCATCTTTCTGAGTCAGCTCTCCATTTCTCTTTTTAACTTTGTGTAGAACTGCACCATATGCTCCATTTGACTCTAGTGCACTAGTATAAGTTTTACAGCAGTCCTAATTATACATTATATTCATCCCCTAGCTGTTTGCAGTATAAATAGAATTCACTTTATAGATGTAATGTGTTTATTCACAGTGTGTGATGTCATGCCAATGGTGTTACAGAAAGGAGGTCATCTGGAGGTCAACATGTTTCATTTGTTGCAGAAAGCCATTGAGTTCTATGTTAGTTATGTGTCACAGCCCAGCACAAATGATCACACAGTTGATGCAGGTAGTTTTAAAAGTGCCAACATCATTGCTAACTGTGGTTGACAGAATGTGGTGCTGTTTAGAATTCATAGTTCATCTGTTTTACAGAGTTTTGAGTTATCCATTGGAATGTTTATTATGGAAGATCTAACAAGAAACTTAACAAGTTGTGGAAAACATACTAATCATACTGTGTCTGACTGAGTGCAGCAGAGATAATGAGCAACACAGGTCATGCAAATGCTTTCCAGAGTTTCTAGTTTTCTAAGGTAAAACCTTGTAGCCCATGAAGGTTAATGGAGCAGTTTTGGCCATAAAGCATCTGTATGCATAAAGATGTGAAGTTTGTTTTTTTTTAAAAATTAAATTATTCTTGGTGAGGCCACCCAAGACTTGTAACACACGTATAATTAGTGTATAAGTGTATAAAACTAAGTATATAACTATACACAAAGCCACTGCAGTAAAGCTGTGATACCAAAATGTATAAACTAGGGAAAAATGTAGGAACAGCTTTATTACTTAATCAGCACACAGTTGTAATGTTTCAGTGTGAACTTTAATCATACAAAAACACACAGGACGAAGAAATAGAGAGAGAAGATAAAATATAAATTCACATGATTGCAGTATAAAAAATAGGAATGGAAAAAAATAGAATAAAATAAAATGAATGGAGCACTTAGCTGTGACTTGTAAGAAGCTGTGACTTTTAAGAGGCTGTGTTCAGTAGTGTGCTTGGTGGAGTGTAGAGAATGTTTAAATGGAGACTTGTGATGTGTTATAGGTAGGTCATAAATGGGATGGTGTGGGAGAACTGTGGAAAGGGGAAAGAGTGATACAATGGTAATCTAGCCGGAAGAAGGTGGAATAGGTGATTATTGTTGGGGTAGAGGGGTTGTAATCTGATGCTGTGAGGAGGTTCTGAACTATGTGTTACAAGTGAGAAAGGAGTGATGAAACATAGTGCAAAGGGAATATGATTGTGGAAGAGGGGAATGTTAGGTGTAGCTGAGTGCAAGTTCAAACCATAGAGTTCCAGCATCCCATATTTCTGAATTTAATGGTTCTCAAGCATTAGGTAGCTTCTGTCATCATCATGACATTGTTTGATGGCTGTTACCAGAAAATCAGATTTGCTTCTGTATTTGGGGTCATTGAAATGATTCGGGACTGGTTTCGAAGCATGCTGGGTGATATCATACAGATGTTTCTGCATGCAGTCACCTAATCTGAGACCAGTTTCACCAATATAAGTTATCCTGCATCTTTTGCGTACAGTGGCATATATCACATTATGGGACTTTCATATGAAAGATTTGTAATCCCATTTAAAGAGGCAAATATAACTCTGTTTCACACCATTGAGGCATACGGGGGATACAGTGTTTGTGCCTATATTTTCCCTGATATGTTGATGCACCAGAGAGTAGTGGTGTGGTCAGCATCATGCCTGGCTGCCTTTCCTTTCCCAGCTCCAGAAGAAGCCAGCCATTTGTTTCTATGGCTGAGTGACTGAAGTACCTCTGGTTGGATTTGAACCACCAACCTTGCCATATGAGATGAATGCACTAGCAGTTTTGCTGCTCAGGGCCCTCATATCATATTAATGGTTTCACATATGATGCTTCTTATTCTCTGACACACATTCTTCCCTGTGTATGGCCCAGTCGGTAACAGAGACCAGTCCTAACAGAGAGGATTTATAGCAAAGAGCAAAAGCATAGACATGAACAAAGCTAAAAATGTTGCTTGTGTTATATTATGGTCCAGATCCATTGATACTGTACAGTACATTTTATCTTTGACAGCATTTTTATATACCTTGAAAAAAAAAAAAAAAAGATTCTGTATAGCTTTATTCAGAATGACAGATGATTGCCCAGTCTACTTTATACTATGGTTTACACTTAGGAGATCGTTTTTGTCAACATCTTAACAACATTTCTAAGAGGGTGTGGACCCCTGTAGCAAATCACTTTGCCAAAGTGACCACAAGGGGATAACAGAACATTTCTGTTAGTGCAATTCACTCCTGTTTTTCTGTGATTCATACTTTACTTTCTTCCGTGGCTCTTCATTCTTCAGTTTCAATCTCCCAGCTTCCCTCCCCCCTCTCCACCACCACCTGCTTCTCTCATGGCCTACAGGTGTTTATTACCCCTCCTGGTCTTGGCCCTATGCCTCTTCCTCCACCCCCACCCACCCCCCCCCCCCCCCCACCCCCCAAATATCGACTGGTTGTATCCGCTTTCCTTTGTGAAAAATTTTCCTCGCCTCTAGGATGCATTCGAGTGTTTTCTTTCTAGGAGGATGCCACAAAGCTAAGTTTTTCATTTTCTTTTAGTTATATGTTGTGTTGTGTTTGTGTATGTAATCCTTGAGAAAGGCTCACGTCGAAATACTGGATGTTATATGTCTTTCATTTAATCATTCTCATCTTACTCTCATGCTTTCTGCTATTTGTTTTTTCCTCACTCCCTCTGCTCCGTGTAAAACTGTACCATACACCTCTGTTTACCTTTATTACTAGAACCAGTTTTACTGCAGTCTCTATCCCCTTTTATCTGTCACATTCTCCTACTTTATAGTTCATTCAGAGAGATTTTTCCGTGTATTTAATCATGAAAACTTTCAGGCTATGGACCAGATTTTATTGTTGGTCATTGGTTTATGGAGAATGGCCTACAGTTTTAAGTTAGGAGTTTTAAACAAGTAGGAGCAGCTTTGTTCATTAATGAAGCAAACAGTTTTAATGTTGTAGCTTTCATTTTATACATATTTAACATACAGGATGAATATAAGGGAAAAGGAAGAGAAAAAGTTAGACATTAAATTAGAAAAGAAGAAAGTTATGTAACGGATAAAAGTGAAGACATGATAAGAAAAAAAATTAGAAGTTAAACCCTACCTGTTAGCTTGTGGGCGGCTGTGGTGAAAGCTGTAGTTTTAAGTTCATCAGGGTACAATTGTTGAATACATGTGAGAAATATACAGTTTAGTAGAGAGACAAAGGACAGAATGCTAGAAAGGCATGCTTGCCCATTTCTTTACCTTTCATTCATAAGATTGCTGACACCTATATTCTGACTTCTCCTGATATGTGGTATGGGTCTTTTAAGTTAAGTTTGTTTTCAACATTCAAATTTTCACAAAATGTCACCAAATAACAATTTTTTTTAAAAAATGAAGCTGCCAGAAACTTGTTCTGCCATTTTAAGAGGCAAAAGTAACCATGTTTCACACTTGAGGCATATACAATGTATATGAGATAAGACATTAATGCTGATATTTCCCTTGACCTGTTGATGCACAAAATGGTGATTTTATGTTTTCATTTTTACCTGCAGTGAAATCAAAATTAACTTCTCTTTTCAGAGAGCAGCAAAAGTAGCATTAAAAGCAGTCATGGGATTGCTGGATTTTCAGAAATTGACATGCAGATTGCAGATCCTTGGGGAAATCTTTTCAAGCTTTTAATATTAATTGGTCAGAGACTGAACTGGGACATGGAAAGAGACCTTGTTGTGAAGACCAGGTACAGTGTTAGTATGCATTTTTAATTTTTTTTTTTTTGTTCTGTGTTTTTCTTATATAAGTCACTGTCTTCAAGGTGATCTTTATCGTGCTCAGAGCCACATAAGGTAGTGAGAGAAACTTTCTGTCTAATCAAGTTCTCACTTTTCTCATCTTTCTTTCATGGCCCAAAAAGCTTGGGAAACACTGATCTAGAGGTTGTCCACCAACTGCCAGCCAGCATGCAACCTGGCAGAAAGACAGAGTAACAGGAGATATAGATGTTTCATGTAATCATTATTTTTTTGTATGTATAGTGTAAAATAAAAAACATGGTAAATACAAAACAATCATTGTTCAGTCATTATGCTAGTGAAATAAAGTTAGTTGGGGTAACTTTGTACCAGCACAGACTATTGTCTAGTAACTGATTGTTGTTGTATGGTAGGCAAGGTTTGTCTAGTAACAGATATGATGCTGCAGTCAGGTATACGAGGGGGAGTTTGATGAGATCCTTGAAGAGTAGAGGCTGTAGAGAAACCTTCATTTAGATTTATTTTTGTTGTGATTTCATGATCCTTTATGTAGCTTCAGCTACATAAAATGTGCAGTCAGGAAGATTCTACGATTATAAGTATGGAAGACCCAACATCCATTATTTCATTTCAAGTACCATTGGATAGCAGACAATATAAAATACTAGCTGATTACCCGGTGTACCTTTTCATTTCCACAACCTTCTAGATGGTTCTACAACATTCTCTTTATTTCCACAGCCTTCTAGACAGAGGTCTATTCATTTCCATAACCTTCTAGACAGGTTCTACAGAGTCTAGAAGGTTCTACAGAGTTCTGTTCTTTCTATTCGACTAAACTAAACGCCGATTTGGGGTGGGGGTGAACTTGTGAGTGTCACTATTCATCTCAGTGACCCCCAAAAACTATGGATTTGACACAAATATCAGTCGTTTTCGATTATTTTTACATGTCACTCCATCCCACCCAACCCCTAGGCCCCCCCCATACCAATGAGGGCTGAACATGGAGTTAAACGGCATCAGGAGTGTCACTATTCATCTCAGCAACCCCCAAAACTACGGATTCGACACTAATATTGTTCATTTTTGATTATTTTTTGCATGTCACCTCGACTCCCTAGGGGTGATCTAACCCCCACTGTGCTTTGTCCAGGTTGTAAGTCACATGTGTACCAAGTTTGATTGAAATTGCTCCAGGCGTTCCATTGTGATGCTGGAACATACGTACATGTTCATTCTTATATATGTATATATAGATTTTGAGGCTCATTATACCAGGGATACACATGTTAACAATCATTGACAAACATTTTATCAAATTATTGTTCTTGTTTTGTAGAGAATACCAGATCCAGTCATTGCAGCACCAGTTGATGCGAGCTAAGATTTCAGGTGCAGAGATTAACAACAAGCAGGCTCTCCACACAGCCATGGTGCTTTTTGTCTACTCAATGGTTAACTATGTAGGTTATATTGGCACAGAATTTTCATCAACAGGCAAGGATTTCTAAGATTTTTGTACACTTGTACACCTGAAATAACATACGAGGGTCATACCAAAAGTCGTGAGCAAAGATTTTAAAAAATTAGAGTTTATAGATAGAGAAAATGTAAATGTATCATCATAATCTTCATCCTTTGTACTTCATGCAGAGGTCACCATGATATCACCATCATGTGTCATGTGACCACACTGAGCATAAACAAAATGGCAGGTGCTGAAGTTTCATTTCGTCCATGTGCTGTTATTGAGTTCCTCATTAAAGAGGAAATCTCTGCTGTTGAAATTCACCAAAGACTTCAACTTGCTTATGGAGATGTGTGTGTGGGTGCTAGCAGTGTTAGGAGATGGGTGAAACATTTCAAAGATGAAAACATGAGCATCCAAGATATGCCTCACAGCAGTCGCCCTTGAACTGCCTCCACTGAACGCAATGTGGAAAGGGTTGATGACATCATTAAAGAAGACAGATGTGTCACAGTATCTGAAAGTGCTGTAAATCTTGGAATAAGATACAATACAATACAGGAAATGATTGAAACCCTAGGCTACAGAAAAGTTTGTGCCAGCTGGGCCCCACAGGAGAGAACATCCGGAAAGCACTGTGTCTGTGCTGTCAGTTAGCTGGAATGGAATTCTACCGGGAGGGTATTTTCAAACTTACAGAGCGATGGAAAAAAATGTGTGCATAGAAATGGAGATTATGCTGAAAAGTGAAGAAAAGGATTCAGATTAAGATGATGATTTCTCTATATGTAAATTATAATTTGTAAAGAATTTTTGCTCACAACTTTCGGTATGACCCTCATATTTTTATATTTATTGTGATTCATGCATTTAGTCATTAACCTCTTTAGGTGTATCTTGCGTTGGCTTGTTGCTCTTATAGTGTTCTCACCACGAGTTAACTTGCCAGTTATAAACAGATACACTTTCATGGTGTTATCCCTGAGTTTTCTTGCTCTGTCATAAACAGTGGTTGACCTAGTTATCAAATACTGAAAAGTAGATTCAGCTAGTGGGTCAAGCCATGTTGTTGTGTTATGCTACACACTTTGAGAACAAAGGCTAGTAGTAAATGTGTTTGTTTCAAAGACAATGAGGACTTGTTGCATGATGGTACCGATGTTTATACTTATATGCACAGCAGGCAATTGATTCTTTAAGTGAGAGCTGTGCTTATAATAATGATGACAATACTGAAACTGTTTAAACTGCACCTGAATTTGTGTAATCCAAGAGCGGTCAACGGCCACATTCCAAGCTGTCATTCAGATTTGCAGATGTGATATTTCTACAGAAAGTGTAAAGTGACATTATTTTTAAAAACTATTCATTTGGACGTCAGCATCATCATCAAAGTTTCTTCATTACCACCTTCATCATCAGCATGAGCCCACATCAAGAAATTATAATCGCCTTTGCCGTGAACATAATCATTATCACTTGCGACCACCTTCACTTTCATCATCATTGTACCAACCACCATAACCATCTTCATCATCGTCATTGCTATCACTTTCATCATCATCATTGGTCTGGGTCAAGAAATGTTATTCCTGGATAATAAATTTTTACTGCATATTTATAACTGTAGTACGTTCTGGTTGTTGTTGTTGTTGTTGTTGTTTTGTGTGTGTGTGTGTGAGAGAGAGAGAGAGTGTGTGTGAGAGAGAGAGTGAATAATTTGCTGCAAATAAAGATATGCAAATTATTATTATTTTTTTTTATAAGTGACCTTAAATGGGTTAGTTTTTATTATAACATTAAGTACGTGGTCAGATTTTTAATATATTAAATGACTGATTTATTATATTCACACACTGAAAAGGTCAGAAGATCAGCTGTATATGATATTTAGACCACTGAAGAGTTTATTAGAGATTTGGGAAACAATGGTTATTTCTGGTGATGTGTCACAAGTTTGAAATTATGATTATTATTTTTGTGTGTGTGTGTTCAATATCCATTTATTTCATCCAGATAAATCTTGTAAAAATGGATGCCTGTGTTTGAAATGTGTGTCAGCATGGTGGGGCACACTGTATTTCCACACCATACACAGCTGTCAGTGCTTTGTCAAATGATTTGTCGTGGTTAAGGAACAGCTGTCAGTGTTTTGTCAAATGATTTGTCATGGTTAAGGAAGACAGTATCAGTCCACTATAAAAAGTTGACTTATGCATAAATCTCAAAACAATTTATGCATAGCTTACCTTTTTAATAGAGAAGATACTTTAGAAAACTCTTAAAAGTATATTTTTGGCACATTGGAATGAAATTTCCATAAATATATTATTAACCAATTACCTCTTAATAATGAGGCAGTCACATGTTTTGTAAGTTATTGTTATGTGGTTCATAAAACACTATACCATGTGATATGATACCATGTTTTGAAATTAAGGCTGTAACAGTTGGTGCGATGTATATTTTGTTTTGTTTCAATTTACCGCTGATTCACTTGAATATTTGTCTTTTGCTGCTTATATTTTATTAATAACAGTTTCTGCATAGTAAGCGGAAGGGAACTCAGATCTCTGTATAATACCATTATCTTATCTTATATCTTATATCCTTCCCGTGCCGTTAGACGTCACATAGGGCTCGCAAAGTAGTTCGCCAATTTTTCCTGTCTTCGGCGAGTCTTTCAACCTCAACAAAGGATTTTATGCCTGTTAACTTGGCCTCTCTTAATAATGTCCTCTTCAGAGTTTCACGCGGTCTGCCCCTTTTTCTTCGGCCTGTTGTGTTCCACTTGATAGCTTGTTTTGGGATTCTCTGATCATTTCTTCTCATCAAGTGACCAACATATGTCCATCTCCTTTTCCTGATCACCCGTGAGACTGGTTGTTGTTCAGTCATCTGTCTTATCTCTGCATTGTTCTTGAATTCATTCCACTTGATGCCGAGTATTTTCCTTAGGCATTTGTTTTCAAAAGAGTCTAATTTCTTTTCTATTTCTTTAGTTGTTTTCCAGCTTTCGCATGCATAAATGAGGGTGGATATTACATTTGAATTGAATAGTCTTAACTTGGTTTTTGTGCTTATAACTTTTGAATTCCATATGTTCTCAAGATTCTTGAAGATTGATGCTGCTTTTGCAATTCTGATCCTAACTTCCTTTCTAGTGTCACCATCCTGGTCTAATACCATTATATATATATATATTCTAAAAGTGTCAGTTTCTAGGTGCTTTGATGTCATTTTCCAATCTGGCATTTCAGTGAGTACGAATCATCCTGTATCTTCCACACCCATTGTCCTCTTGGAGGTATTCACAAATTCAAAAACTGCAACACCTTCTGTGTAAGTATTGGATGTTTTATGCAAACCCCCCCCCCCCCCCCACCAAAAAAAAAATACCTCAGATTGAGACTAAAATGTATTATGACTAGGCTAAAACAGACTAATCAAGCACATTATCTGGTGAGAGATTAGAAAAGTAATACTTGCTGTCATCACAAGAAGTGAAGATAAATATTTAGTCTTTGATTGGTGTATGTCATATTGGGAGGTATTCTCTACAACAAATTTTGAATATGCTACTAACCAGTGTGTGGCCATGGTGGCAGAGTGGTTAGTGTACTAGTCTCTCATGGCAGAGATAACTGGTTTGAATCCAGCTGTGGAAGTGGGTACTTGGCTTCTTCTAGAGCTAGGGAAGGAAAGATGGCCAAGTGTGATGCTGACAACTTCACCCTTCAGTGTGCCATCAGGTCAAGGAAAATATAATCACTAAAACCATATCTCCTACGTGCCTCCGTAATGATAAAAGGTTTACTCTCTACTAATTAGTGCCCATGAAGTGCTATCAGAATATCAGCAGTTGATTTTTGTTTTTATTTTTTTCCCAGTTATCAATTTCTATACCTGGATTGACAGGCATCTTTTGGGTCACATCACAGAGAATCACAGATTCTATAAAAGGGGTTAGATTGTTAGTATGAAAATGAAATGTTCATGTGTACGATAAATTTGATTTTATAGTGTCAGTAAAAGTAGATAAAATTTTATGTGTATTTTAAGCTCCACAAGATCATTAGAATCAGTCAGAAGGCATTTATTAGCCTCCTATGTTGGAGAGGACATAACTAAAGAGGTCAAAGGACAAAGATGGAAATGGCTGGGCCACATACTATGAATGCAGAAAACATCCCTGTACTGCCATGTCTTGGACACTCAAGGGAAAAGAAAGAGGGGCAGGGCATTAGAACACAGAGATGCACAGTACAGGAAGAACTAAGGGAAGTGTGAATGGCATGGCATGATGTATCCTGGCTTGCTCAAGAGAGGCTTTGCTGGGGAACTTTTGTTGATGCATTATGCTCCATTGGGAGTACAGAGGACTGATGATGATGATGATGTGCGTGCGTGCGTGTTAGTTAGTTATTGATTTTTGGGTAGTTTTATGAACAGTTTTATGAGCTGAGAGACACATAAATGCCTTTGAATGTAAGTGCTACAGAAGAGTTCTTCATATACCATGCATACAAAAAAGAACAAATATATCCATACTACAGAAACTTAATATTGAAGAAGGCTGGCTAGTAAAGAGTATTAAAGAGAGAAAACTTAAATATTTTGGACATATTAAACGTCATGATAATCTAGAGAAGACCATCTTGGATGGGTGCATAATGGGAAAAAGAAAGAGGGGAAGACCAAGGCGAAGATGGCTGCAAGACATCGTTGATGATCTGCAAATGGATGCATCAGCAGCAGGCCATCTTGCTCACAACCAAGAGACCTACAGGAGTGCTGTTAGGGAGGCAAAGTTCTGCAAGGGACATGCAGATAAATGAATGAATGAATTTATGAACAGATTAGGTCAGTATTGACATTTATTCATGAACGTTGATGTCATTTTAAAAAAAAATGCTTTCAGTTCTAGATCAAAGAAGCAGAAACTGGAAACCCTGGCACCTGTGATACAGATTTCTAGTGGCATTACTGCGTCTGCTACCATGCTGCAAGCATTTGAGATGGCGGTCAAATGTTTTGAGATTCTCAACTCTTCAGAGGAGATGAAATTTGGTAAAATATTCTGTTAGAAAAGTCTTGGAACTTGGGTGGTAAGAAGTTCTGAGATCTTTCAACCATCAGAAAATATAAAACTTTGGAGGAATTTCTGTTCTTGTTTGTTTGTTTTTTTTCGTGTACTGTGTCAGTTAGTCTTGTCATAGACATGGTTCATGCAATCTTTTGTTTTCTGAAGTATATGTGTAACTGGCTTTTTACTTCTTGTCATTCTGTTTTTGCCATAATTTATCTGTAGATAATTTCATTCTGTTTTTTCTTATTTTGACATAAGAAAAAGCTTATATGTGATTGAGGAGATTTTGTTTATTTGAAAGCACGTACTGTGATCTTGAACAAAGTGTCTTACTCTTTAGGCTGATTTTTATGTGATAAACTGCTTTCCCTTCATTTGCTGGTAACTGGGTGAAGTGCAGTCTGGTGTACCTCACCCTGCAGACAGATTCATCAGTTTCCTCAGAAGTACTGTGGCCTATGTCCATGTTTGTCAGAGAGGTCAGCAGATTATGAACCCAAAACAGCTTGCTGTGTCAGCGTTTCTACTTGAGTCCCTAGTGTAGGAAATAAGTTCCTTGTTAATGTTTGGTGAACAAAGGGAGTTAAAGAAGGTGTATGTGTCTCATTGTTAGATCTGTCTTTTGATTCAAGTACATGTCGCTGGAGTTTTCTGTGAGTCCAGTGTAGGCATGTTCTCACTTTGTCAGATGCCTCATTCTCACCTTGTCAGGTGCCATGTTCTCCCCTTGTCAAATACCACATTCTAACCTTGTCAGATGCCACATTCTCACCTTGTCAGGTGCCATGTTCTCCCCCTGTCAAATACCACATTCTAACCTTGTCAGATGCCACATTCTCACCTTGTTAGATGCCACATTTTCATCTTATCAGATGCCATGTTCTCACCTTGTCAGATGCCACTTTCTCACCTTGTCAGATGCCATGTTCTCACATTGTCAGAATCCATGTTCTAACCTTGTCAGATGCCATGTTCTCACTTTATCAGATGCCACATTCTCACCTTGTCAGATGCCATGTTCTAACCTTGTCAGATGCCATGTTCTCACCTTATCAGGTGCCGTGTTCTCACCTTATCACATGCCATGTTCTCACCTTGTCAGATGCCAAACCATTTCAGATGAGGATGAAAAAAATTCTCCTAAGCTGCTGTATATAATGAAGATCCCACAATAGGTGATCACATCACATAGAGTTTGTCAGAGACCACTGCATTGTCAAAACTCATTCACAGCTTACATACATTACATCATAAATTGGGGCTGTAGGTGTATGAGTATTTTTTAAAACAAGTATCTGCCAGCATTGTTAGGGAGATTCTGTAGCGTATGTTTCAGTATTTACAGGAAAGTGGATAGTCACATACAAGGTCTGACAATTAAGTAATGAGACTGATTTTATTATGGCCAAGACAAAAATGCCATCTATGAAGCAAAGCATGGAATCCAAAGAGACAACCTTCATCTATGATCTGGCAACTTTTCATTGCATCCCAATAAGCAGATGACAAACAAGCCACCATTTTGATGACCTAGTAAGAAGTGCATTGTT
Organism: Achatina immaculata; assembly: GCA_009760885.1. Taxonomy (NCBI): domain Eukaryota; kingdom Metazoa; phylum Mollusca; class Gastropoda; order Stylommatophora; family Achatinidae; genus Lissachatina; species Lissachatina immaculata. The sequence goes on from CM019716.1 coordinate 73,936,844, forward strand.
ATGTAATCAGCATGGAGCAAAAAGCTAACATTAAAGTCTGTTTAAAACTCAGAAAAAGTGCCATTGAGACAGTTGAATTGATGTGACAAGTTTATGGGGATAATTTTTTATCTCATGCACAGATATTCAGGTGGTATTCACAATTCAAAAGTGGTGTGGAAATGATTACAAATGCAACTAGACATGGACACCCAATTTCTGTTTGTAATGAGGAACTCATTGCAAAAGTCAGAGAACGGATACAAGAAGATCGTTGTTTGACTGTGAGGATAATGGCAGATGAATTTGGTGTTAACCGAGAGACCATTCGTAAAATTTTAGTAGAAGATTTGGGCAAGAAAAAAGTTGCTTGCCAGTTTGTGCCACGTTCATTGTCTGATGACCAGAAACATCAGTGTGTTGAGTACGCAAAAGGCATCATCAAAATGTGTCGCTGAAATAAACATTTCTTAAATTTGATTGGTGCATAGTATGAAACATGGATTTTCCACTTTGATCCCACAACTAAACGCCAAAGTGCTCAGTGGAAGTCATCATCATCACCAAAAGGCAAAAAAAAAATTCGTCTTCAAAAGTCTAAAGTGAAGACAGTGTTGGTGTGCTTCTACAACAGCAAAGGAGTCATTAACAAAGAATTTATTCCAGAGGGACAGACTGTCACTGCCAAAGTTTATTTAAGTATTTTGAAACGCCTATTGAAAAGGATTCTCCAAGTCCAACCCGAGTATTCAACACCTGGCAGTTTTCTCCTTCATGATAATGCAGCGACTCACTGGGCGGTAGTTGCACAGGAATTTTTGGTCCAAAAACAAGTGTATGTTCTCAACTGTCCACCCTGTTCCCCAAATTTGTCTGCCTGCGATTATTTTCTATTCCTAAAATTAAAGTTACCATTGAAAGGACGCTTCTTTAACGATACTGATGAAATCCAAAGGGCCGTAACATCAAGTTTAAGGGCCATACCAACAGAAGAACTGCAGAGGTCATTCCAGTGTTCATTAGATTGTAAGGGGCTTACTTTGAATAAAATACAGGTTATATCTTCAACTGTTGTTTATTTAATTTTTTATGGAATTAGTCTTATTACTTAATTGTCGGACTTTGTAGAAGACCATCCCTTATTTACAGGATATTGTTGGATTAGAAATGCTGAGCATAGGTTAAAAAAAAAAAAAAACTCTCCCAAAGATGCCCAAGAAATAAAATTGTTGAATGATTTTATACATTTTACTTCAGAATTTTTCCATGTTTGCCAAAACTGGAGAAAGGAGACACAGTCTATGCTGAGTTACTTCCAAACAGATATGAGTATTTATCAGGTATGTCACAATCATGAGTGTTTATCAGGTACATCACAACCATGAGTGTTTATGAGGTTTGTTGCAGAAATGAGTGTTTTTCAGGTGTGTCACAGTCATTGCTTTAGACAGGTGGAATGTCTGTGACAACATGATAAGATAGGATGATAGAATTAATGAAGGTGATGTGACAGTTGACAACATACTACAGTTTGATGGGCAGCTTATAAGATTAGGCACAGCTTTAACATAAAAGCATATAATTAAGGCATAATGCATTGAGAGTTACTAGGCATATACTAGAGACATGTAGCATAGATAGACATAAAGCTTCTGTTTAGGACATCTGCTGATCCAAATGGATATTTATTTTAACTTAACATAGACTATTATATTTTGTTTTGCTTTAATACCTTGTCCATGTGGCAAATTGCTTGAAGAATAATAACTGTATATAATATACTGTATATAATATAATAATAATGAGATCATCATTTGATAGGGAGGTCATTATTAAAAGATATTTGCTGATGTTCAGTCATTGCAGTTCAATTGCTGAAGCTTTGATTTACATCAGGATGTTCTCAGTGCACTTTGATACATTTTTGCTATCAGTGACTGAGCAGTGCAGAAACCAGTGACTATTAAGCCCAATGTAGTTAATTCTAGGTTCATTGGCTGTTAAATTTATAGAAGTAGATATTTATGAATAAAACTATTAGTTGCTCATCTTGTGTTAAGCTGTTTTCGGGATATGGAAAAGTGTGCTAATGCATTTACAGTTTCTAACTAAAGCAAGTAACTTGATATCTTATTAAGAATAGTAGTTGCATCATTCATGTCATGGGTTGTGTCACAGTTTGGTTATGTAGTTGTTAATTTTACTATATTGTTTGTAGGGCAATTACCAAGAAGCACTTGCACATTTGCAAAGTTTAGCAGCATCCTGTAGCAGCAAAATGAAGGTAGGCAGTTTAACATTGTGTGCTTATGATTTAACTGTGTGTGGCATCATTATTAAATGTTATTCACTGTTTGGCCCATAGGGACTAAAGTACCCTTGTGTTTCGAGTGCGCTTCCAAAGAATTAGGTTGTATGGAACTTCCCGTGGCTATTAGATGTTTGTTAGTAAACCACTGCTCTAAGAAGCTGCTGGCCATCAACCATTTTGTGGACGCATTTGGAAGAAAGGAGGGGCTTTTTCTTACAGACAGAGGAAAAATATCAAAAACATGCACTTGAGGATTGGAAAAATCAAAGTTCAGATGCACAAAATGACAAGTGTGTACTTGATACAGGAATACACTGCTTGTAAAAATAAGAGAAAGCTTATGTAACCAGCACAAATACCTCTTCAAAACAAATTGAATGGAGACATGTAAGCCATGGCTTTTATTTAATATCTTTATATATGTCAAAAGATGTACAGAGAGGATACAACACATACACCTGCTTTAAAATTGATGTTAATGGAGGTTTGTAAACAACACATACGTTCTGTCACTGGCAACACAAGAGAAATCACTCTCACACCATCAAGACTAACATAAAACTTTGAGGTAGCAAAGATTGTCATTTGCCTTGTGAAGTGCTGAAGAATGAGATGATCAACATAACCTGGTAATAAAACACTAGTGTAATATTTCAACCCCTGCCTTCATCAGAGAAAAATGAAATGAGAAAAAAGATTGAAACCGAAGAAAAAAAAAAAGATGTACATTCTTTATTATTAGATGCTTATGATTGAATAGCTTCTTACATTGTTCTCTCAAGATTAGAAGGTTGCTCAGCTCACTTGGAGTCCAGGGTTCCATTCTCATTCATTATTTATTGTGAAATTTCTGTGCTCACATCTTCGTGTTTTGTGTAAAATTTTCTAGGTTAATTCTGCCTGCTACAGCCTCATCTTAATTTTCTTTTGTTTTGTTGATTAGTTTCCACAGCTTGCTGCTGAAAAAAAAAAACAACCCGTTTCCAAGTCATTAAGGCATATTAGTGTTAGGCCCGTATTTCCAAGACTTTCAGCACAGCTTTGCTAATAGTGTATGAAAATATATATTAAACTATTCATGAAAAATTAACATGCCAGAATGTCTTTGCCTTTAATTATTAAAAACAAAAGAAAATATATGACTATAGTACAATCCATCTCTAGACTTCAGCCTTGGAATTGCTTAAAAAGAAATAAAAAGGAAATCTGTTTTAAACGTTGACATTTTAAAAAATGTTTTCCTTAAATTCATAAAAAAATCTCAAGGATTTAGGTGGGTTTTTTTTTTAATACCAGTTCATTCATTCTTTAACATGTCCCTTGTGGAACTTTGCCTCCTTACCAGCTGTCTTGAAGGTGTCTAAGTTGTAAGCCAGGTGGCCTGCTGCTGATGCATCCATTTGCAAATCATCAATAATATCTTGTTGCCATCTTCGTCTTGGTCTTCTTCTCTTGTGCCAATATTTCTATTTAATAAGCTCCTCCATTTAACCTTTTTTTCTTATGATTTGCTTTCAGTATTTTTACTTGTATATTCAGTGCTAAGTTTGAATTTGAACTTGAAGAATGGCTGTGCTCTGCTGCTGGCCTAGAGATGGGCCTCCTTGCATTCAGGACACTCCCATATGCGCTCAGCCTTTAAGCTCAGTGTTGTTTGTAGTGTGTGATTGGTGATAGTGCTAATGGCACATTGATTGAACACAGCTCAATTTTTTTTCCGCAGAGTTCTGAATGTCTGCCATTGCCGTTCGTTTTTTCCCCTTGTGCATAGTCTTAGGTGATGGGTACTGCATTCAACATTCTTCTGCTCATCTCCTTGTAATTTTGATAGAGTGACTGTTATAATGTCTGCTTTGTCCATTTATAAGTTGCTGAGGGTTGTTGCTTTGCCTGCCAGTTGATCTGTCATTTCATTACCTTTAATACCAGCACATCCTGGGCAATAAATCCATGTCAGGGAGGAGATTTGTGATTCATTTAGTTTGGCCAACCACCTACGATGCATCACCTGGTTTTTTTTTTAGCATGCACGGCACCTGATGATGATGATGCATTGTGAGTCTGATAATATAATGGCTTGTGATTCTTACTGGTTTCCTAGCCAGTTTATGGCTTGAGTGGTTGCTTCGGTCTCCATCCTCATTTTGGGTGTGATTGTGACAAAGGCTCCGGACTCGCAGACATTAAGGCATCTACTACAATAGACCATGAATCCCCTTTGTCCATGCATGACTGTCCATCTGTATATATTATAGGATCATCTGGGTTGAATATATATTAACATATGAAAGAACATATATAAAAAATTCTTTATTTTAAGCACTCTATTGCTAAGTTTGAATATTAAGGGAATGAAAAATATTAAACATAATGAAATATTCATTGTTTTCTTTTTTTATGCCTTTATAGATAAAAATATCACTGCAAATGGCCAGTTGTTACTTTGGTCTGAAACAGTATGCAGTAAGTATTTGGTTATATTACTAAGGACTTGTCTTGTATCCTTCCTCATATACCTGTCAGTGTTGTTGGGACAAACAGATGTCTTGATAGGACTCAACAGTTTGCTTCTTATAATTTAATCTTTCTGTAATTTCCTTCTTCCACTTCTTTTTAGTGAGGACAAGACAGGCTTGTAAAACTAAGAAATTGATGAAATTTAATTTTTGTAAAAAAATGTCTGAGAAAGCTTTACATAGAAAGAACACAGAATAAGCAAAAACTTTACTGCTTGGTTTTCACTAAGGCAGATGATAGATAATGAAAAAAGTAAATGGACAATATGGGGGAAAATGTTATTTTCCATATGTGCCAGGTAATGTGTCCTCTAGGTTGTGGAGTGTTGTGAGCAAAAATTCCACTTCATGAAGAACTGCTAGCATTAAAGTTGTTATACCAATTTAATTACTTATTTTGTTGTTATATCCCATGCTCATGAGCTGGCCTAAAAATCTGTGTGCTGAGGGCTAAAAATATGTGCCACCGCAAGCACATCTTAGAGAGAACATTAGTGCCAGGACAGTGAATGCTAGTTCATTCCTCCCCCATGTTGTACAGTTCAGGGACATGTGCTTGTGCCCCTATGCTCTGGGAATTCAAATGACTTAAATTTTTTGGTTTTTTTTTTTAATTCGTTTTATAAAAATTTACAAAGTAAACGTTAACACTCAGCTGTGTAAAAGACACACCCAAGTCAACCTTAGAGCAGAAAGTTTTGTGTCATAATTTGAGAAATCCTGAACTGAATCATCTAGAGATTTTTGTTTTTAAACAGAGAGCAAGAATTATGTGCCATCTTGTGATAATAAATTAACATACATTTTTAGTCCAAAGGTATGCTTTCATGTTCTGTAATACAAACAAAAAAAAAAGTGTTAGGCAACAAAAAGGAAAGTGCTTACATTTGTACATCTGTCATTCACTTTCTTGAGTTTTATTATGATTGCAGTAAAAATTTAGCAACCAAGGTAATATTCCTCACTGGAATAGTCCAAAGAAAACAAAAAAGTAATGAATTAATCAATGTCTCAAAGAATTTACAACCGGCTAGTGGTTACACAAGATGTTGGTAACAGTCAGAGCATCAAAAAAACTGCCATGAGAGTGTTTAAAGTTCTACACCTGTCAGCCATTATAGCATGTTAGATTTAACCTTAGCTGGTTAACCTTTGTTTATAGATTTTTTTTAATTTCCTGAAAATTCACTATATAATCTTGGATACTTATATTGTATTTGTTATATACTTATATTGTTATTTGTCATCAATTGTTCATTGGATGTATTTGATGGAGGATCAGTTAATTTAAATTTGATGCATATCTGTTGCAGTCAGGCACAGTAACTCTCAATTGTAAAAACAAGACTTAAGTTCCCTGTTTGTTATTGCCCCCTTTTCTGGCACATGCTTATAAAAATCTTCCTCCCATACAGAAAGCATGCGAGCAGGTGCTAGACCTTATTGATTCAATACCAGCTGGTGGTGGAACCACATCTTCATCACTCAGTACAGAAGATATGACAGACGACAAAGCTGACTCAAAATCTGGCCGCAGTCTCTTGATGCTTCAGTGTCTTGACGGAGAGGTTCTGCCATTCTGTCTTCACTTTCTGATCGCTGGGCTGAAAGTAGGTCACTGAGCCACTAATATCTCTTGTGCTGAAACTGAGGGATTAACCCTTCCACTCCTGAATTGATATCTGTACACTGCCAGATTAAATTTTGATGAGAAATTTTTGTTAAGGAAGTTACTCTGTTTTTTGAAAATATGGGTTGGGTTAGAAATGTGCAACATTTCATTTACTTTATACTTTGCCTAAATATCACTCCAAGCATTGTTTTGCATGGATGTGCAAGATCTACCAGCACTGCCTATGTTGCTTCGGAGTGAAAGGGTTAATAGTCCAGAGAATATGATTATATTCACATGTTGGGCTCTGCCATTTTTTTTCTCCATTGTTGTGGTTCAGGTACATGTGCAAACAGGGTGAGCAAGCACTGGAACTGTTTTTCAGTAGCCTTTAAGGATTATATTGCTGGCTGTTCCATGTAGGTATTCATCTTAAATCTTCAAATAAGAAAAGTGAAAAGATAAAACCTGCATCAGACAGAAGAGCAAGGCGCAAGAAAAGGGAACTCTAGGAGAAACATATTAAAAGATTGGTCTCCCCTCAAGGATACATCATTCCGTGGTCACATATGACTAAGACATGCTGTATTTCACACACTGCAACCTATGCTTAGAACTGACCGACAGGATTGGATTATCGTTTATAAACTATAATTGCTCACATTATTTTCCTTATTCTGTACAGATTATTCAAGAATTCAGTACTGCTTAAAGTCTCATATGCCATAATGTATCTAGTGATATATGAGTTAACATGGAACTCAGTATTGAACAATTTATTTGTTTGTTCTTGAAGGACAGATGCTTAACAAGTCTGAATGAAGACAGTTCAGCACCGTTAGAATTCTGTTTTTCAGTTGCTTGGGTCATTTGAAAGAACCTGATATATGTAAGGAAGTGGTGAGAAACATGTGATGTTTGTGAGGAAGTGGTGAGAAACATGTGATGTTTGTGAGGAAGTGGTGAGAAACATGTGATGTTTGTGAGGAAGTGGTGAGAAACATGTGATGTTTGTGAGGAAGTACAGAGGAAAAGTATATGAGTTTTCTGTAACACCAAAGATATAGATAAAGTTGGACAGGATGTAGTTCTAATGTTGATGTTGACGTCTCAAAAGTTGTAAGAGCAGTCAGTGGATTTATCATGTGCCACCTTCAACAAATAAATATCTTAATTTTCATTTGTATCAAACAGGAAAAACTGGCCTCACCTCAAAGGACAGATTCAACTTTGGCCCACCTCATTATACTGCTGCAGCATAACTGGCCAAAGCATGAAATTATATTCAGCGAAGTTATTTCTGTTATACAGAAACAAGGCAGCTTTACGTATAATACTTTCTTTTCATATATGCACAGTATCCTTTAAGTTAGTTCACATACAATGTGGGGGTTGAAGTTTATAAAACAAAAACATTTTACTTGAAAGATACTTTTGTAATTTTCAAGAAGTATTTTGGTTTTCCTCCATTGAAAACTAAAATTAGATTCCTTCAGTGAAAAATGAGATATATTTGAAATCACTGACATAATTTCTAACCTTATTTTACCTGAAACCTAATTATCAAGATTCTTATACTACTCACATCAACATCAATCAATCAAGTGTCATGCCCTTTGGTATTGGTGATCATTTCTCTCCACAATTCCCTGTCTTTTGGAATTGATTATGATATCTGCCGGTGACTTTCTTCCTAGCCACACTGCCTCTTCTTCTCTTAATTTTTCCAGTTGCCACAGCGTGTTCCAGTTTTCCTCTTCTCAGAAAATGTCCTACAAATCTCGCTCGTCTGCCTCTGTTCTTTGCTGTAATTTGCCTTTTAACTCCAGCCTCTCTTAAGACCTCTTTGGTGGTTTTCTTAGCTGTCCATGGTACCTTCAACATCCTTTTTATAAACCACATTTCCATGGCCTCCATTTCTCGTTGTACTCTCTTATTCATGGACCATACTTCACATCCATAAAACAAAATTGGCTCGATGTAACTTTTAAGCACTCGGAATCTTGTTTCCATTGAACACATCAACATACTTCATGATCATGAAAAAAAGTTCCTGTTCCCCATTAAGCCACTTCCTGTCTCTGATGAATGCCATTGGGAGCTGCCTTTTCAGCAGTGAAAAAAAAATAGAAAGATCTGTAACAATTTTAAATGAGAGAGAGACTTAGTTTTTTTTTTTTTTAACTGAAAAGTTCATGATCCTTGACATTGCTCAGATGTTGACATCCTTGAAGAGTTTGCTTTCTTGGAGACACCAGAGGGAGGAAAGGTTAACCTGGACATTATGCCAATCAGCACAAAGGCCTTGGCACAGTAAGTTGTTCCCTTTGTGTTACATTTTATTACATATTTAACTCTTTCCGTGCTGGAGGAAGAAACACGGACGTGTCTTGGGGTGCGGGAGTAAAAAGCGGGTCTTGACTGTAAGGGGGTCTAGTTGTAAAATGGAATGGAAAACAGTAGTTCCATGTACTTCCGTATACTTAATATGTTTCAAAGTATAGCTAAATGAATGAAAATTTCATAAATGCAGAGTTTTTTAGGAAAAAAGAAGTAATGTGATGTTTTTAGACGCTGATGTGGCCAGCTCACCATCGGCTAGGTCTAGATCCGCGCTACTTACCCCTACTTACCATCTGAGATGTGTAGATCTACTTGTCGATCTCGTATTGTGACTCCGTATTGCATTCTCTCAGAATGAATGTCTGAACTAACCTCCTAATTACTCCTAACTACTTCTCTAGTCGTCTAAATATGTCTAAATCTACTTAGAAAACATTCAAGAGCAGCGGGGTGGCCATAGGCTATGTCCATACCCCTATCTACATCGTCAAAAATTGAAAAATTTCTATGCTTCGCGTCCTTGTTCTCGCTCGGCATCGCTCGTAACTAGGCACACATTCTCCATTTTGAAAGTGTCACCGGAATCGCGGACGAAATATGTACAATCTAAATGTTACACTGCTTGTTTTAATGAAACAAACAATGTCACTGTATCGACCATACGGTAGCTTAGGGACACTTCCGGTGTCGATATATCGACCATACGCACGGAAAGAGTTAATATCTTTCTGGTAGTCATTTGTTCCCTGTATTTGCTGTTATATCTTTTTTTGTGTGTGTGATTTATCTTCTGTTTATGTAACTGTTTTGCATAATTTTTTTTTTTTTTTTGTGTTTTTAAGCATTTTTAATCTCATATTTATTTCAGCATTTTGGGTTTTTTTTTTTTTTCAGCATTTTTATTCAATGTACATTATTGATTTTCTTGCCTTTCATTTTTAAAAACCTGTAAGTTCTAAATGTCTTTTTTTACATCATTTTATTATTTTTAACATCATGTGCTGTATTACATTAAGTGGGTCCTTTTTTTTTTTTATCTCCATGTGCCATTTCACTTTATTTTTAACTTCATGTCTTACTTCCAGGCAGAGAACAGTAACAAGGGGTGTGAACAAAGGTGTGAAAGAAGATTTCAAAGCAGCACTAGAAAAACAGGTCAGCACTGTCACAGAGGCACAAGATGTTGTTATACGGAGGTTTCTCAAGGAGGAGAGAGAAGAGATTCTCAAAAATTTTGTGTGAGTGTGGAATGAAAATGTTGAATTGAGATTAAAGTGAAAGTGCTGATCTAGAAATTGAAGTGAAAATGCTGATCTTGAGATTAAAGTGAAAGTGGCTGATCTTGGGATCAAAGTGAAAGTGTGATCTTGAGATTAAAGTGAAAGTGGCTGATCTTGGGATCAAAGTGAAAGTGTGATCTTGAGATTAAAGTGAAAGTGGCTGATCTTGGGATCAAAGTGAAAGTGTGATCTTGAGATTAAAGTGAAAGTGTGATCTTGAGATTAAAGTGAAAGTGCTGATCTTGAGATTAAAGTGAAAATGTTGATCTTGAGATTAAAGTGAAAGTGTGATCTTGAGATTAAAGTGAAAGTGTGATCTTGAGATTAAAATGAAAGTGTGATCTTGAGGTTAAAGTGAAAATGTTGATTTTGAGATTAAAGTGAAAGCGGCTGATCTTGGGATCAAAGTGAAAGTGTGATTTTGAGATTAAAATGAAAATGTTGATCTTGAGATTGGAAGTATGATCTTGAGATTAAAGTGGAAGTGCTGATCTTGAGATTAAAGTGAAAGCGCTGATCTTCGGATCAAAGTGAAATTTCTGATCTTGAAATTAAAGTAAAAATGCTCAACGTCAGATGAATGACTGTTGAGCATGCTTTTGATGGTGTGGGGGAAAAAAATGATAATCAAAATTTGGATAATTGCCAAACATGAATTTAATATCAGGGATGGAAAATGTGTTTTCTGTATGATAGGCATAGTTATAAAATAATGTGAACAAAAATGAGATGTAGATTTTAAATTATAAAGGAGAATAAGTATGTGATTTTAGTTATGTTTAATACTGAATTGTGAATGAGTGTAGGATTATTGGATTTTTCCATGTCATGTGATCAGTTCTTTGTGATATTTTTCTCTAGGCCCATGCTTTTTTTTTTTTTAACCTTGTGTTTTCTTCTGATAGTCCAGTTTTTTTTTTTTTAATTTGGGTGTAGCAACGTCATTTAAAAGTGTACTCTGGGTATTAACTTTTTTTTTTTTTTAAAATGTTTTCCTCCCAGTATGATATTCAGTTTTTCAGACTTTGTCTTTCCATTGTGATCTAATTAACAAAGTCAAGAGGGATTGGGCACGACATGGGCAAGGCATTTTCTGCATGTCATTTGTCCACAATATATTGAAGTGGCCTGATTAGCAGAGTGATTAGGCGCTGTCTGCTAATCTGGTGGTACCAGGTTCAAAGCTTGTGGGATTTTATTTTTTGGTACCTGGTGTCCAACCAACCTCTAAAAATTGGTACAGGAAAAATCTGGGAAAGTAAATGCGGCCAGGTGTGACACTGATCACATCACACTTTCATGTGATGATGGTCTTGGATACACGGGCTTAACACCATATCCCCCTGTATGCCTTAATGGCATGGAAACAAGAATATATATTGAGAATATCTACTTGCTTCAGTACTATCCGAAAAAGGTCGTACAACAGTATTCATTAACATCCAGTTTTGTCTGTCGAGAATCTCATTTCCTCAGTCTTTTAACTCTTGTTTAAAAAAAAGTGAATTACAAGACTTGTGGTACGAACCAAACCTAAACAGAAAAGTTAGCACTTATAATGTCTACAATCAGTGGCCTTCTTATCAATTTTCTGCATGATAATGTGAATGTTTTTGTATATAAAAATAAAACTAAAGCTTGTTTGATAACTAATGCAATTAATTTGGAATGTGTTCTACACAGTTACTAATCCTAATGTAAGAAACATGAAAGCAGACAGTGGAAGAGATGGGAGTAAATGTGATGATCAGACATGAAGGCCTTGTTAAGGGCACAAGAATGACTGTAAAGTTGTAAGGCCGAGACTGATGCACCCGAGAACTTGGCCAGAGTACCAAGATTTGTGATGTTAACTAACTGTATAATGAACAAAGAGAGAATGAGAAACGCAGTTCTTCTGCTTCAAAGAGTGAATATAAAGTCCTTCCCTGATTAAGAAGAATCATGTATTAAAAATGATGGTGGACAGTAACATGATTGTTGTGGCATTACGTAGGCTTCTTTCTGTACAGGTAGCACTGTAGTTGCTAGTATCAAAATGGCATTAATGAAGAAGAAAATTTGTTTGTCAGTTCTTGAATACAAACTTTCCAAACCAGTGGACTGAGAGTGATGGTCCAACACCATGTTCATTGGAATTCGAGTCTTTTTTTTATAGGGGAATAATATCTTCTGGGTGACCTGCAATATGGCAGGCATATTCTAACACTCTTGCCAGAGTGCATAATTCAGCAAGATTTCGCTGGATTTGTCATATTTTCTGAATCTGAAGTTGGGCATAAGGTTAACAACTTTACTCCAAGACCCACCTGGAACTAGCTGTAGATGGGGAAAATGTACTTGTTATGGAAACTCGTGAGAGCAAGAATCATACCAAGTCAAGGGTAACAATCAGAGAATCCCAGAACATGCTATCAAACAGGATATGGCTTGACAGAGAAGAAGAGGTTGACCATATGAAACTTTAAAGAGAACACTGTTGAGAGAGGCTAAATTAGAAGGCACATGATCTCTTGGCGAAGTTGAAAAACTCTAAAAATAGAAAAACATGGCAGACTAAAATGTGAGCCCGACATGATGTTTAGCGGCACAGGATGGATGTAACATGTGAGATACTAATAACAATGCATTCATTTCACTAGTTCCTAATAATGAAACTTTGGAAGGCAAGGATAATAGATGCTTTGTTGATGGTGACTAAAGAGATTTTGGAGAACACATGGCAAGAAATTGAGCACTGCTCAGACATTCTTCCAGCAACAGACAGAGCACATGTGGAAGTGCACAAACAGAATAAGAAAAATTGTTTGAGCTGAGGTAAAAATTTCCTAAAAAAAAAAAAAAACCCACATTTGTACTTAGCATACCTTTTTGTGTTATAGATGACTGACACCAGAGAAAGTCTTTATGTGCACCCTGTACAACAAAAACTTTAGAATTTCATTCACAAGAGCTTTCCAACAATCTACAATCATTAAATTCTCAAGCAGTGAGCACTTTAAACAATACAAAATTAAGAAAACTGAAACTATTGGAAACTAGAAGATTTCTATTAACACATCACTGTCATACACGTGTTGTCATTTCTGCCATCTCTTCATCCATTACTTTTCATGTTAAAAAAAAAAACAAACAAAAACACATGAAATAGCCTGTTTGATCTGGAAGAACATAGACCAAGGTTATTAATAACTTCTGAAATAAAATGCTGCTTCTGGTCAAGGAAGGTAAGGTACAGTCTATGTAATGCCAGTACACAACAGAGCAGGTATGAAGCCACAAATTGTCTCCTTTGAACTGCAAGCTGGATGTACTTTTGCAGATGTTGCAAGCACAAGCACCGTGCCAAATGGGGACTGGGTTATGGCCAGGTAATTTGTAGACCCAGAGTGGAGCTAGAACAGGAACTTTTTGGCTCTTCTGTTTTCACTTTTTTCCTCTTGTGCTAGATAGTGGATTGTACAAGTCTTTTTTCAGCTGCTCTATATGCGAGGGGAAGTCACTAAGTAACTCGCAGATTGAAATATTTTATCAGTGGCAGTTATCAGGTAGTTTTTAAATATATCCTTAGATAGTACCATCATCAAACTTTATAATAGTTGTACATAGGGGGCGCTGGGCAAAAACAATAACAAAATGGCTACCCAACTGTTAGTGTACCTGGTTTAAACAACATCCTCGAAGACTGGCAACGTGGTGCAGCCCAGACAAAAAGACTTTTAACCAGACAGACTATATATTAATCAACAAATGATTCCGCAATGCATTACTAACAACAAAAACCATGCCAGGAGCTGACTGCAATAGTGACCATGATCCACTCTGTGGAAAAGTTAGAATAAAGCTAAAGAAAGCAGGCAGAAAAGTGAGAAACATCAAACTGAATACAGAACTCCTTAAAAATGACCAAGAACTGCAAGAACAATATAAAGTTATTATAACAAATAGATACAATGCAATAGCAAAGATAAATAGTATAGATGAACAATGGGAAATAAGAGATTCTATCCACCAAACTTAAGGAGATAATACCACCAAAAAAAGAAGCCTCTAAAAATAAATGGATGACAGACGACATCTTAGGGGTGATGGACAAGAGGAGGAAAAATATAGCAAGATAAATAAAGAAATAAGACGCAAATGCAGAGAAGCAAAAGAAGTGTGGTTAAATGAACAGTGCAGACAGATAGAGGACTCTCATAATAAAGACAGCAAAAACATGCACAAATGAATTAATGAACTCACAGGCAGGAAAACAAAATATACCACAGGATGCCTGAAATTGAAAGAAGGTAAAATGTTAATGGGAAAAGAAGACATTGTGGACAGAGTATATCGGTGAGCTATATGGAGGAGAAAGACCAGAATTAACACCAGATACTGAAAACTGTGATGGACCACCAATACTTGAAGATGAAATCATAGATGCCATCAAACACATGAAGAAAGGAAAAGCGACTGGGCATGATAATATAACAATAGAAGAAATAGAGGCACTAGAGGAGACAGGAATAAAAATAATAACCAAGTTACTGAATGACATTTACAACAGTAGTTATATTCCCAGTGACCTGATTAAATCCACATTTATAGCACTACCAGAGAAACCAGGTGCAAAGGAATGTGACAACCACCGGACTATCAGCCTCTCATGTCACATAACAAAGCTACTTCTGAGAATTATTATGAGAAGAACAATAAAAAAAAAGATAAAAATGGAAATAGTAGATGAACAGTTTGGATTTGTTGAAGGAAAGGGAACACACAATGCCATTTATGCTTTACGAACACTAACAGAAAGAGCTTTAGAAGTACAGAAAGATCTCTACTTATGCTTCATTGATTACACCAAGGCATTTGACAAGGTGAAACATAATGAAATTATTAAAATGCTTGAAGACATCAATATAGACGGCAAAGACCTGAGGATTGTAAAACATCTATACTAGCAGCAAGAAGCAGCAATTCGAGTTGAAAGTAGAATTGGAAAATATCAACCTATAAAACAAGGGGTGTGACAAGGATGTGTACTATCTCCAGACCTTTTTTTCTCTGTATAGAGAGAATATTCTAAGAACAATCATCACAGAACCAGGCATAAAAATTGGAGGATATAATATTAACAACCTTCGGTATGCTGACGACACAGTACTGATAGCTGAGAACCAACAAGACCTGCAAAATCTCTTGGATAAAGTCGCCAAAGAAAGTGAACAGAAAGGCCTTACTTTGAACATCAAAAAGACAGAGACTATGGTTATATCTAAGAAACAGAATCCACCAGCATGCAGTATTAAATTAAACGGAACTATTCTAAAGCAGGTGCAGAAATTCAAATACCTTGGAGCAGTAATAACTTCAGATGGGAAATGCAGAACAGAAATTAGGAACAGAATAGGCCAAGCAAAGACTGCACTTCAGAGAATGAGAAACATATTAGCTAACACGTCTTTATCAATGAATGTTAGAAAACGAGTCCTAAAATGCTATATTGAAACTATCTTGTTATATGGAAGTGAATCATGGACAATAGGCAAGTCTGCACAAAAATCATTGGAAGCAGCAGAAATGTGGTTTATTAGAAGAATGTTGCAAAGCCCCTGGACAGCAAAAATAACTAATGAAGAATGTATGAGAAGAGCTGGAGAGACAACAAATCTTGTCAAAAAGATAAGAGAGAGACAATGTACTTTCATAGGACATGCAATGAGAAGAGGGGGCATTGAAAATATTATAACAACAGGAAAAATAGAAGGAAGAAGATCAAGAGGAAGACCAAGAGAAATGATACTGGACAGTCTGACGGGATGGTGTGAGAGGAGATCACCAACTGAGCTGATGACCTGCATGAAGGATTGGGTACTCTGAAGAAGCATAATAGCCAAAGCCAGTCGGCACGGCACCTGATGATGATGAACTGTTAGTGTGTACCAAAGAAGAACAAAGAAGTGTAGTGTGATTTTTGTGGGTTTAAAGGACATTCAGTTGAGGACACTCATAAGGAAATGATTACAGTTTATGCTTAAAAGTATCACATGAAGCGGTCTATAACTGGGTAAAAGAATTTTCTCAGGGATGCACCAAAATTGTTGACAAAGTCTGACTTGGCCATCCTGTTCAGATTGCAACAGAAGCAACTGTGCAATGTGTGAATGAGATTATCAGAGCTGATAGACAGTGTAGCAAGTGCGATCAGATGTTCACATGGCTTAGCCTACAGAATAATGCATGAGCAATTGAATTTTCGGAAA
This sequence comes from Achatina immaculata, assembly GCA_009760885.1. Lineage (NCBI taxonomy): Eukaryota > Metazoa > Mollusca > Gastropoda > Stylommatophora > Achatinidae > Lissachatina > Lissachatina immaculata. The sequence continues at coordinate 73,953,136 of CM019716.1, forward strand.
GTTTGCTCACGTTGGGTACCCAGAGATCTGAATGATGAACACAAAATGAACTGATTTGGTTTGTCATTGCAGCATCTCTGTCATTACGCATATGAAGTGAAGACCTGCTCCAATGGATTATTACTGGAAACGAATCTTGGGTGCAGCACTACCAACCCAAATCAAAACGTGCCTCAATGCAATGGAAATACCCGTCATCGCCATGCGCAAAAAAATTCAAGATTATGCCTTCCGCGGAGAAGGTTATGCTGACAGTGTTCTAGGGTTATCAAGGAGTGTTGTTAACCAAGTTCCAGAAGTATGGTGACAGCGTGAATTCTGTATCATACTGTGAAGTTCTGTCTATGCTACAGGATGCAATTCGAAGAAAACGTCCTGGTCTGGTGACTACAGGTGTGCTTCTCCTTCATGACAATGCCAGACCACATACAGCTCAGTTAACCCATGAGAAAATTAGCCAGTTGGGTTGGGAAGTTCTTGAACATCCACCCTGTAGTCCTGACTTAGCTCCAAGTGATTTTCACCCGTTTGGTCCGTTGAAAAACCACCTTGTTGGGAGAAAATTCTCGAGTGACGAATAGGTGGAAACAAAAGTAAGAAACTGGTTCAGAAATCGGACTCCAGATTTTTACACCATAGGCACTGCATCACTGATTACACGATGGGACAAATGTTGGTGGCGATTACGTTGGGAAAGAGGGGAATAATGTAGGTTCAAAAATTAAAAGTTTTCAAATTACTGCAGCATTTAGTTTTTTTGTAACTGGCATTTGCAAGTTATTTAGTGACTTCCCCTCATATATCTCTGTACAGAATGTGTGGAAGGAGAAGTTTGATGTATCAGGTTCTTCCACTGTGCTGCATTCCAGCAGGTGATGTTTCAGTGTTGCAGTGCATGCAGACAGTCTGTTGTCAATGGTCATTCTGTGTTTATTGAGGGTGGTGTGTTCTTGCAACATGAAGATTGTGCACTAAAATAGGAAAAGATGTAGTGCTTCTCAACAGACTCCACTACTCTAAGGATACTATGACCCCCATCCTGTTAAAGGAGCAGCCAGCAAATGCTCAACCCATGGCATTTAACACAAAAAAAACTTTATCAAGGAAAATTTAGCTTAAAGAACTTGGGATTAGACAAAACACTTTATTCATGAGCCAGCAACATACAAAGTTTTGTGAAGAACTCCAAACGGTTCGTGAAACTATTACTAAACAAGAAATCAAAACAGTTCGTGAAACTATTACTAAACAAAAGAGACAAAGCTTTCAAAAGTGAAGTAATTTGTAAAACCAAGAAACTTGAACAAATTGTGTTAAAAAAAAAAAATTCTGGTTTAACCTTGTTCAAAGAAAGGTCTTCCATACACTCTGGTAAATCAATGCAGTTTCTCATTGGTAAAATAGCTTATAATTACCTCCTGCCCCACCTGCCACAAAATCCAGTTAACATACTATTCTGAATCCACATTTGCTTGTTTTTAATGTTTGTGTACCTTGTACCAGATTTCTTCCACTTTTATGACTAACTTCTGCAGCCCACCATTTCTCCTTGAAGCTGACAGTCTTTTATATCAGTTTTTTTTTTAATAGGTAATTCTTTTTTTACTCTGATTATTACAACAATATTAAGATTGGTTAAGTTGGGCTCCTTTGTACGCTTGATTGTTCTGAAATCACAGTAATTATCTTTCTTTACAGTGGTGCATCTTTGTTCCAATTTTTTTGTATATTTTTGTTACAAAAATCTATGTTAACAAGTTTTTAATGTCTGAAACCTCACAACCAGAAATATATATATATATATATTCCTCTATTCAGTAATTTGTATAACCAGCTTTTCACTTTATAGTGTGTTGCTATTGAAATTCCATACTTTATTATTAAAAAGGTACTTTTTATTACAAAAGTTATGCATCATCACCATCAAATTACTTTACAGAATGCAGTTTATTCCTTTTGTTCACCACCCTTGTCATTCACCACCACCTCCTCCTCTTTCTCCCCTGCCTCCTTGCTTCCTCCTAGATTTCTTTTATGTTCACTGACGCTGCTGGCACCTTGCATGTGGTCTCTGTTTTTGTAAGTGGCAGCACTGGATCGTGGAGCAGGCTCATTACCCTGTGATCTTGTGTCTCTCTCATCACTGTATGACCTCTGCTTTTGACTGGAGACTTCCTTTTCGATGTCAATCACATTGGTCAGGCTGCCCACAGGCCTCATGTTATGCTTTTTACGAACCAAACCCACGATCTGCATCTCTGCTGGAAAAACAGTAAAGGATATTTAGACATTTTTCTTCTAAAAATGCCTTATTTGACTATATTAAGCCTTCTGCAAAAACCATCTCAAATTTATAACCCAGCTTCCACTTTTTTGGAACTTGGTTTATGAGTTTTCACTCCTTGTTCCCTTATGCCTAGTAACAGAATGTGCAGGTCTATTTCAGCTGTTCTGTATGTTGGTGGTGTAAAGTGTTTCCAGGGATCTTTTGGTTCACAGCATTCTAGTAGATCTTCTTTATCTGGCTTCTCAGACTTTCATTCGAAGCCAGCAAGCATGGTCTAGGATCACACTTTGTGCACTGACAGATGCCTTCGCTGACAGGTGCCTTCGCTGATAGCCACATGGAGAAAATTAAAATTCGTTAGCTCTTCCCGTGCGTTGGACGAAAAGCGGATGTATGGGTACAAACGGGACTAAAAACGTGGGTCTTGGTCTGTAAGGGGGGTCTAGTTGTAAAATGGAATGGAAAACAGTATTTCCATGTACTTCCGTATACTTAATATGTTTCAAAGTATAGCTAAATGAATGAAAATTTCATAAATGCAGAGTTTTTTAGGAAAAAAGAAGTAATGTGATGTTTTTAGACACTGATTGTGGCCAGCTCACCATCGGCAAGGTCTAGACCTGCACTACTTACCACTATTTACCATCTGAGATGTGTAGATCTACTTGTCGATCTCATATTCTGATTCTATGTTGCATTCTCGCTAAATTAATGTCTGAAATAACTCCTAACTACTTCTCCAGTCGTCTAATATGTCTAGATCTACATAGGATACATTTAAGAGCAGTGGGGTGGTCACAGGCCATGTCCATACCCATATCTACATCATCAAAAATTGAAAAATTTCGGTCTTTCTCTTCCTTTTTCTCGCTCGGCATCGCTCATAACTAGGCACTCTTTCGCCATTTTGAAAAGTGTCACCAGAATCGCGGACGAAATATGTACAATCTAAATGTTACACTAGTTGTTTTATTGAAACAAACAATTGTCACTATAATGACCTTACGGTAGCTTGGGATACCGGAAGAGTCGCTATATCAACCAAACGCACGGAAAGAGTTACTTCTAAATTCTGTTACAAAAAAAAAAAAATTTTTTTTTCATTTCTCTGTTACAGCTATTCTCTTTATTTCCCTGATGTTAACTCGATATGTTTTTATTATTTATGTTTAACAATAATCTTTTTAATTTTCGCATGGCATTGGATTTCTTTTCATTAACATGACTTGGGTGCATAGAAAAAAGTTTGTTTTTTTAATTAATTTTTTTTTGTAAAAAATATTTGGGCCAGCAACTTTAAAACTGAAGTTGTGAGAGCTCTCTCTCTCCCTCTCTTACTATCTCTCTCTCCTCTCTATCTCTCTTCCTCTTCTCTATCACATACACACAAATATTTTTTTAATCAGAATGATACCTGTACCAGGCAGAACCGTGGATGATTCAATATGATGCAAGATGTGAGTGCTGTGAGAATTCGTCTGTTTACACTCACTCAGAGTATCAGACAATTTGCTCTCATCTGTTGCTGTTATTTCCTGAAAGTTTTAGACAAAATCAGGAACCAGGTTAATTTCATGACAAACTGGCTATTTGCAGGCATTTCAAAAGGGGCCCTTTTATACATGGCTTGCCTGTATTTGAGATGCAAAGTGGTCCACGGACCAAAGGTTGAAGGTTTTGATTCCAAAGAGAGAAAAAATCCCAGTTGTACTTGGTAGGTGAAAAGTGGGCATGTGTGATGCTAACCTTATCAGCCTCTACAGCTTCAAGGAAATAAGGACTCTATCCACTTTATGTCTCAATGGTGTGGAATAGGTCGTAGACAATAAGGACACTAACACAGTATCCACTGTGTCTCAGAAGCATGGAATAGGTCAGAAATGATACGGACACTAACATAATATCCACAACATGTCTCCATGATATATAACACAACTCTTAAAATTTAACGTAGACACTGAAAAACTATGGCGTCCAATTCCAATTATTTGCAGTATATTAAACCATCAACAGGTGATGGGATACAAATACATTAGTTACATGTGAACAAATAACACACAATTTTTGTGGCAATAAAGAGGATCTACTTCAACCTAAGGCTGTGTGTCTATATGGCACAGATTCTTATTTTGGGGGCATGACTGTTCTCAAAGACACTGTTGTCCCCTTTGAATGAAGCACTGATACATTTGTTGGTAGGATTTCTGTATACAGCATTCTCCATAGAAAGGCACTTCATCATCAGATATGAGAAGAGAAACAAATAAGACAGCTGAGACAAGACATAAGCTGATAATATCCAGCAAAAGGTTTATCATAACCCAAGAAGATGATAAATGTGATGAGAAGGACAGTGTTTAAAGCTTCCCTGTGTTCTATTCCATGACGACATGCAAGAGCTATTGTGTTAGTGTCCATTTTTTTCCTTGACTATCTACACACTAGAGCTCAAGAGTGGTGAAGTGGTTAGCGCCATGTCTGTGCTTGATTCCAGCTGGAGATGCTCCATTCTACCCACCTGTAAAATAGGTACCTGGCTTGGGGAAGGAAAGGCAACCTGGTGTCATTTCCATGTATCTTTTGATGAGATCTTTTTTTTTTAAGGCACACATGAAAAGATTAAAAGAAAATGAAGTACTAAAATAATGTAGAAACTATGGTAATGGTGTTTCATCATGGTGTGTTTTGGTGTTTTAAAAAAAAACCCACCAAGAATTACACTAGCAAACTGTAGTCAACCAAGAACTACACTAGAAAACTATAGTCAACCAAGAACTACACTAGCAAATTGTAGCCAGCTATAAACTACACTAGCAAACTGTAGTCAACCAAGAACTACACTAGCAAACTATAGTCAACCAAGAACTACACTAGCAAACTACAGTCAACCAAGAATTACACTAGCAAATTGTAGCCAGCTATAAACTACAGTCAACCAGGAATTACACTAGCAAACTGTAGCCAACTATAAACTACACTAGCAAAATGTAGCCAACCAAGAACTACACTAGCAAACTATAACCAACCAAGAACCACACTAGCAGGTTGAGAGATCAATGTGCTCCTTATAGTGATGAAGCCTCTTCCAAGGTAACTTACATTTAAACTTCAGTAAGGAACAAACTTTACAATACAAAGACAACCCTGTGATATTTCACTTTTAGTATGTAATCTTGTTTCCTCTCACTTTGTGTTCGCTATGTGAAGGACCTGCAGATCAAACCATCACTATGCTGTCTTTTTAATAAAAGTGAAGTTTGTTCATAAATTTTTTTGTAGGTTTCTGTTACACTACCTCTCCACTAAGTCCACCCCTTCTTACTTTTCAAACTTCCTCACAGCATCACTCTGCAACCCCTCTTCCCCAATCATCTGTTTCAACTTCTCCTAGCTAGGTCAATATTGTATCACACACTCTCTCTCCCCTCCCCGGTTCCCCATCCACCACCCCCAGTTACAACCCATCGACCACATGTCACAGGTCTCTAAACAGTCTCCACGTTGTACTAAATCCATTCCTGACAACATTGCCAGACAAGCCATACCTTACAATTTACAGCTAAGTACACTTTAAAAAAAAATTTTTTTTTTTTTTAAATAGTATTCATATGAACCTATACTTTATCTCCTCTCTCTATTTCTTCGTCCTGTATGTTTTTGTATGATTAAGGCTCATACTGAAACGTCACAACTTTGTAATCGTTAAGTAAAAAAGCTGCTCCTACTTTTTCCTATTTTATACATCACTATACATTAGTGTTTGTGTATATTTGCATACACGTGGGCATATAAACACAGCATAACAGCATCCATGGTATGCTGTTAAAAAAAAAACCCATTGTAGTCCACTCCTTATCCACCTGATGCCTGTTTCAGTAAATCTGCTCTAGTGCCAGCTGCTATCCTCACTCACCAAGAAACAACAACATGGAGGAATATAAAATGATGCCAAGTGGGAGAGAAAAAAAAATGACCTTTGAATGCTGCAGTTTCAACTTGACCATGTACACACAAGGTTAACAAAACTAAAACTGAGAAATACTGATTTATCATCACAACACTCTAACAAAAACTGACATCAGACATACAAAAGGTGGTTCCATTTGCAGTACAATAACATTAGCATCCCCACAGATTGAATCAGCTGCTTTGAGTGCGACTTCTGTGGAGCTGTCAGAGAAAGTTGCAGCCTGATCAGGATGTTCGCTAAGGCTGTCTGCTGGTGCATTGGCTTGTGCATTTGTGTCTATATCATCCAGTCTGTTATATGAGGAAAAAAGCAGAAAAGTGTTTTTTTTTTTAAACAGAGTATAATGCTACAAACTGGCAAAACATCTAAACTATGTCTTATATGATTAAACATTGAAACCCTGAGCATGGATTTTGATGTGGCATACATTTTTTTTTTTTGTATGAGGTTGTGACACAATAGGTTTTTTTTGTGTATGTGTACATACACATGTTATTCTTTGTTCAGAAAAATTAAGTTAGGAGGATTGTGGTATTTTGACACATTACTTTTATTTTGAAAAAGCCATGGCATTATATGTGCAGTAATTTATACAGAAAGATAATATACCTCTGTCCACTCTTATTATGGTAATTTATACAGAAAGATACCTCTGTCTACTCTTATTATGGTAATTCATACAGAAAGATAAGACACCTACGTCTACTCTTATTATGGTAATTTATGAAGCATCTTTTAAGAAAACTCATAAAAGGAAGATCAATCAAGAAGACTGAAATTGCAGTATAGTATTTCACAAGCACATAATAATTTCTTTTCTACATCTAAATGGAGAAGCCGGTCACACTGGAAGTGGATGGTGGAAATGAGAAAAACCTTAAATATCCCCGTATACAAGTGATTCAGTTTACTGTATGAAAAACCATAAAGTCCTATCAAGAAGTTTGTCCCTTGATAATGAAATGTACAATGACAAAGAAGACAGGACAATACCTAAATATACCAGAACTAGATGAAGGCAAATGGCATAGGTTTACGTAACATATTTAAAAAAGGATACCTCACCTATATAAAGCTTCCTATGAAGAGAAAGGCTGCACTTACAAAAAAAAAGCTCCTTCAAAGTAACATAAACCTCATGATTTTTAGCCAGCTGTATGGATATGAAGACTGTCTAGCTGTAAACATTTATAATCTCTAGGAGTTCTTCTGTTGCTTCACTTTATGAATGCTCTGATCTAGTCAAAGTCTCTTTTCCCTTTTGTTGTCCGAGTTATAACAAGGGAGAGCATTGTAGGTGTGCTCCAACTGACCCAGCTGAAAAACCAATATCAGACACTGGCTAAGGAACAAAGATAGTGAAGCTGAGAGTAGATGTCCCATCTCCAGAAGCTAAGCTCTTGAGATGTGAAGGAACTAACACTTTACAATCTTCCGACATTAAATACGCTATGTAACTGATCAAACTGCTATAATCATTTCATTCTTGTACATAATGTAGTGTACAAACCTGAGGGCAGCTTCCAACTGTTCCACTATTACAGGGTCTGTAACTGGATCAGTGGCCAGGTTCACTTTTCTGGGGCATCGATGCAGTCCTTTGCCTTTCTTCTCTTGCCTGTCAGCATCTCCACCTGATCTGTCAGGTTCATCTGGGCTGTCCTCATCATCCTGTTGGATGTATGTTAGAAGTGTTCGCTGCTCAGACTGGAACTCTCATTCATTCTTGGTCCCAAGTGGAGATCTAATAAGTTACAGGCACCAAGAATCTTGAACAACTAGGGCTTTCATGATGATATCAAGGATTTTAACACTGTTTAACAGCAAAGGGAAGTTGCAGAAGCCTGACATTCTCTTGAAATTTATTTTTCATTAGTTTATTAATTTATAAAGAAGCATGCACATCAGCATAAGAGATCTTCTGGCATCATAGTTATGAAGATGGTGTCTAGACCTCTAACAAAGCATAGGAGACCTTTGACACAATAGAATTCACCATCAGTTACAAGGACTAGAAACAACTGGTGAAAGACAACGCTCTATGGAGTGCAGTTTTGTCCATGGACTGTTATTTAAAGAGAAAATGAGGTCAAACTGGAAAACAAGAACTGAATCGTAAAAAGACAGCATATTATAGCAACTTGACTTTTTTTGTGAAGAAGACTCCTACATAAACTATAGTTGAATCAATCATGAGAAAAGTCACTCAGGATTTTGACATTTGACATCCACTTGCATCAATTCCATTTGCACAGACAGTGCAACAGGATTAGTCATTTCTCTCCATTTCACTTGATCCTCTGTGTCATAAATGCAGCCAGGCCATCCAGGTATTTCTGTCTTCTCTGCCAGCTCTGTCTTTTGCCATTTATCTTTCCAATCATGACCAGTTTTTCTAGACCTTCATGTCTGCTATGTCTAAGAAACTTGTCTTTTTTTCTTATGTACAGAACTAATGTAAGATATTCCTTTGCCTGCTGTAATACATCTTTATTTGTCTTCCTAGCTGCCCATGGCATATGAAGCATCCTTAAGTCAATACATACTTAAATATTTATTTTCTGTTTTCCTGCAGAGGTTGATTCTGCAGCAACACCAAGCTCCTATGTCTTTAACATACCCCAGGCTTCAAAAACATCTTGTCAACAAACAATCCTGCCAGTGAAATGATCAGTCTCACTGGGAACATGAATCTCAACTTGATCCCAATCAAAGTTCAACGACGCATTGAAAGAGTACATTCGCAGAGCATTCTTGATGATCTAATTAGAATGACAGTGAGACACATGTATTAATCTTTTCCCACATAAGCCACTAAAATGGCTTCCTTTAAAAAAAAAAAATTACAAAATAAAATGACGGCTTCCATAAGATGATAACAGAATATCATCTTATGGAAGCCATTATTTTATTTTGTAATTCTGTTTTTGAAAGATTAAATTTTAAACTGAAGCAAATTATAAATATAGCCATCATATCATTTTCTAGTTAAAAATATTGTGAATACACGTGTTTATTATATAGTGCTTGTGCCAGTTTGGGATTTTTTTATTTCTGTCTGGCGGTGATGGAATCAGAAGTGATGACAGTCATGATCACAACATTACGTCAACATCAAAGTACCTGAACTTCCATGTGGCGTTGTCGCTGCATCAAGTTGAGGTAATCCAGCACACTTTCACCCATTTCTGTCTCTTCACATGTTCTTTGTTCTGGAAATTAATGTAAAACTTGATATATATGTACAACCTTGTCTTTTCTTGCCACAAAACAAAAATGTCCAGTCCTTCAAACTTTAAAACTGCGTGAATTGCATGAACATGTAGAAACATGTCTCATAAAATACTTTGGAGTATGATATTTCTTTGATGATAACCCAACTTTAATTATTGTTTTTGGGTGTACAGGCCTAGTCAGAACTTCATAATTATGGGTGCCTTGTAGAAAATGTATTTTATAATTAATTCTTGCATCATTAAGGGAGATTTTATTATTTTAGAAATTTAAAATGAACTACATGAGCTCATAAGCATCTTTCAGAAACACTGGTCTTTCTTTTAGTCTCCTCTCTTCTCTACCTACTGTACAACTACCATTCCCCACCCCATACAACAAATATTTTTCACACAAAGAAGTTTCAACAAAAAAAAAAAAGGGCCAAGCTTTCATAATTTTAATCTGGTAAATAATGTGTGCCACCCTCTGAAATTGCTTTTATGAGCATCTTTTTTTTTTTTATTTCCAAAGATAAATTTCACTGCTTTCAACACCATTTTTTTTCACAAAATATTACAGGAGTGCATAACATTTCATGGACGTCATCATTTACTGTACTGTTCTGTTCTTGGATAAAGTTTTCATTTCATAAAATACAGAAATAACTGATTAAAAAGTATGATGAACAGACCTCATACAATACACTATGTTCTGAGCCATGGATTTCAAAAAGAAAAATTGGAAGTACATTTTATCATGGCAGCACTGACACTGGCACTGATATCCTGAACAGTGAAAGGATAACCAGTGATGATGGATAAAAGGATAACCAGTGGATGCTAACAGCTGCATATAACTCAGTGTACTTTATACGAGAGGCCTACAGGAGTGACTTTTCCCATCCCTGGATTTATGAATTTACACATTTTTTTTTCTCCTTGTGCCAGGTAGCGGAATGTTGTTCAGCTGTTCTATGTCTGGGTATTGTATGTCAGAGAAACAGGTGGTTTCAGGTTCCTCTGAAGATCTTTCAGTGCACTACAGTATATGAGATAGTGTTTTAGTTTCTTCTTGTCTGTTGCAGTGCATGCAGTACTTGGTATGTGGTCAGTGGTCACTTTGTGTATGTGCTTAGTTAGGGTGGTGTGTCCTATGTGCAACATGAAAACTGTGCACTGGTTCTACAACATAAGCTGTTGATGTAGTTTCCAGGGTTGGGCTTTGGTGTGTGTGCATACAGGAATATTATGCATTATTGTAACTAATGATTGTGTGTAGTGATGAGCAAGTGAAAAGATAGTAACGTGTCAGTTCATTTCATCAGATGTAGCAGTTTGGTCAGTTGTTGGAAAGATATGTTAGTATCTGTCTTCTCTTTCTGCATTCGAGGTTGTTGGTCACATCAGTTAGTATCTGTGATTACACACAACTAAATAGTGCACTCAACCTGTTTCATGTGTGTTTTTGAGCTCTGCAGACTGTTTCTTACCACATCTTTTATTTTCATAAGAAAACATTTTCCCATATCAAAGCACAAAATATCAACAGTATTTCAGAAACCTGTAACTGTTCAGCAAGTAGTTTTGGATGACAGGAAGTAAGCAAAGATGAACAGCATAAACCCCAGTGGCAGGAAAACCACATATTACAAGAGATATTCAGACAGAGCATAGAAAATTCCAAGGTATAAGATAAAAAAAATCCAAACATCAACACGACACTGGTTACTGAACCAGTCAGATTTAACAGCTAAAACTAATAAACACCTAACTACTTTCATTTATTCTCCTTTCAAACCATTCCATATGATAAAGGCGTTTTGTACTAGGCTACTGCCATAAAAGAGAATATACCATTTTAAATGTTGCTTATAGTCTTTTACTGTACTGTTTTGTGATGGAGGCCGAGACAAATTGGACAACCAAAGTAACAAATGATAAACAGCTTACCATTTCTTTAAATATATCTCTGTCAACACTGCAGGAAGTCATGGTGCCAATTCTTATGAGCTCATGTGTTCTTTTTAAACGCTCCTCTGCTTCATCTGCAAAATGAAACCCAGTGGGACAAACTACAAAGTTGGGTGAACCCTTAGGAAGCATTTACTTGGTCAAACACAGCAGAAAATTTAGAGTATAAATGCTAAATTTTACAGATTTTATGCTGCTATAAAATGATCATTGATGATCTGCATATGGATGCATCAGCAAGCAGGCCGTCTTGCTCACAACCGAGAGGCCTACATGAGTGCTGTTAGGGAGGCAAAGTTCCGCAAGGGACATGCAAATGAATGAATGAATAAAATGATATGTAAAATGATATGATATACATTAAAGGCTGTGAACAGACATTAATGTTAGAATGATTTACCTCTCACAGTTCAAATACTGCCCTTATTTACGTTATCATATAAACCCTCAAGTTCTTGTTACTTTTTTTTCACTTAAACAGTACTCAGAATCTGAATGTTTAAATGTGACATGACAATGCTGAATCATGTCAAAAATGTTACAACTTCCTAGTGAACAGAAAATCACTGAACATCTTTCATGGCTGAAAGTTGGACTAGGAACATATATACTTTTTCATGTGATATGAATGGAGTGTTTTACTCTCACTCAAGGCACTCTTGTCAATCCAGATGTTTAAGAAAAACAAAACCAAAAAAAACCCCAAAAACTGGCATTTCTCTAAGTTGGAAGGAAAAATGGCTGTACTCTATCTATCAGTCTGAGGGGATGGTGTGAGAGGAGATCACCAACTGAGCTGATGGCCTGCATGAAGGATCGCGTACTCTGGAGAAGCATAATAGCCAACGCCAGTCGGCACGGCACATGATGATGATGATGACTCTATCTTAATTGAATGATCCTCTAATGTGCAATATTAACATCAACAGCATCTCCCCTAAAAGGTTCAGCTGCATGGAACAAATCATAAGCAGGCTGTAGGAGGAATAATAGTAAACAGCAATACTTAAAACTGCTGAAGTTTTATTTCTATTGCAAATGACGAAAAATGCATGAATGATAGTAGGCAGAACTGAGATAGCTAAAAGCTGAAAACATTTTTCTCATGTTGGTGTATTATCATGTACTAGTAAGATTTGTATTTCTGTTTTTTCTTTTCAGCAATTCATGGTTCAGCGAAACATAAGTAAATCTTAATAAGACAAAATTAACACAGATGTGTGAAAGTGATAATACAACAGACATCTAAAAATAAGAACTGTCAAAAATGTTTTCTTTATACTGGAATATTTTCAAAAATCTGATCTGTGACTATCTCGTCCTGTCCTGGAAATTTCAAATGTATAATCAAATTTCATGAAACAAAACAATTTCTGAAGTCAGAAACAAATTATACAGAAACATATGTCTTCATCAGCATCAGACCTTTGAAACATCTAGCACTTTCTTCACTAGTATTTTTTTCCAGGCTGGTGAAAGATTCATCTAATTTCCTCACAAGTGCATTATAAGCTAGGCGGCAGTTCAGTTCATGACCTTTTTCAATAAGAACATCTGAAACCAATATGATAGGCTGATTTGAAATATGATATGTGCCATTTCATTAGCTGAATTTTTACATACAAAAAAGAAATGATAACACAAAGCAAAGCAGTAAAATGTTTTTATGCATAAATATCCAACAATGGTGTTTTTAAACACTGTACAATCATGTTTTTTTTTTAAGTAAACAGCAAAAATTGGTATCTAGTTCTTTGAGGTAGAGAAGGACAAGTGGTCAGACATGATACTCTGATGATATCATTCTCTATGACAGTTGAGCAAGATACTCTGATATCATTCTCTACAGCAGTCAGGCAAGATACTCTGATATCATCCTCTTAGGAAGTCAGGCATGATGCTGACCATATCATCCTCTTAGGAAGTCAGGCATGATACTCTGATGATATCATCCTCTTATGAAGTTAGGCATGATGCTGACCATATCATCCTCTTAGGCAGGCAGGCATGATGCTGACCATATCATCCTCTTATGAAGTTAGGCATGATGCTGACCATATCATCCTCTTAGGCAGGCAGGCATGATGCTGACCATATCATCCTCTTAGGCAGGCAGGCATGATGCTGACCATAACATCCTCTTAGGAAGTCAGGCATGATACTCTGATGATATCATCCTCTTATGAAGTTAGGCATGATGCTGACCATATCATCCTCTTAGGCAGGCAGGCATGATGCTGACCATATCATCCTCTTAGGCAGGCAGGCATGATGCTGACCATAACATCCTCTTAGGAAGTTAGGCATGATGCTGACCATATCATCCTCTTAGGCAGGCAGGCATGATGCTGACCATATCATACTCTTAGGCAGGCAGGCATGATGCGGACCATATCATCCTCTTAGGAAGTTAGGCATGATGCTGACCATATCATCCTCTTAGGAAGTCAGGCATGATGCTGACCATATCATCCTCTTAGGCAGGCAGGCACGATGCTGACCATATCATCCTCTTAGGAAGTTAGGCATGATGCTGATCATATCATCCTCTTAGGCAGGCAGGCATACTGACCACATTATCCACTAGGTGCCAAAAGAAAAATATTAGCATCAAGATCAAATCCCCCATGTGCTTCAGTAGCACACAGAAACTAGGTATATCCTATACAATGAAAAAAAGTAACTATGATTCATAAAAGACTTCACAAATCTTTTTATATGCTATTTTTATATACTATTTTTGATAATAATTATCATAATTTTTGTTGCTACCATTGTGCTGTATTTCCTCTCTCATTTGGAAAATGCTACAACTAAAGTCAAATATTTTTCTCTAGCTTTCATCTGCTGTAGACTTCAGGTGCAGCCAAATATTCACAAAACAGCTTTTGAGATATGAAGACAGCAATATGTATAGTGGCATGTTGTGTCTCAACTGCAAGTCGATATTCTTTACTTTCAGAGACAGTTTCTCTCCCCTTCAAACCCACAACCCCTCCACTCCAACACTGTGGTATCAAGTACACATTTTTACAGCTAGTTTTAACTGAACCGATAGCAAGTCTCCATCCTGTGACCCAACAAGTTTCAATGATAATACTTTTCTTCTTCAGCATTCAGTTTCGTACTGCTCAGCTTTCTGAACAGGGAGTTGGGTCACCTCCATGACTCCTGCTGTCAGCAAGAAGTCTACATGGGAATCGTCGGAGTTTCTTCCCCCATGCTTCTCTCTTGGGGCCACACTTGGGGCTCTCAGGTCCCTGTGTTGTCAACGATGATGTGAACAAGCAGACTAGCTGACAGTGACATGTCCTCTCAACCTGAAGGCTGTGGGTTTGGGACCTGTAAATGTTGCACTCCAGTTGACCTCACCTTAAAAATGGATGGCCTTCAAAGACAGTGAATATCTACACATGTAACAAGACATGTTGGACTATAATGCATACCTGGCTGTCAATGATCGAAGTTGAAGAAGGATGACGCACCAAGTTTAGTCTGACAAATAGAGACTTCATTCAATTTTACAACAGGCACAACAAAAAAAAAAAATTTTCAATGGTAAATCTCTGTCTCTGTTGACCATGAGTAAACCTTGTATTTTTCATTATTTGCAGCCCACTCTCAAATTTCATCCCTCTTCACTTCATATAATTTAATATGTCTAGAAATCAAGTATAATATAAAATATATTATTATATTAAATGTATGAAAATATAATGAGGAATTTTAGAGAAGATGTAGACAGAATAGTACGATGCCATAAAAACTGGAGGTTATGAAATACCAGAGATTAGATATGCTGATGACTCAGTATTACTGTCCACAACACAAAAAAGGAATGGAAAAGCTAATTTATGTCAGTCCAAAAGAACAGTGAAGAGCATAATCTCTATCTTAATGTGAAGAAAACTAAACTGATGACAACTGACAAAACAAACAAAGCAGCTGAAATATATACCAATGAGGAAAAATTGGAAGAAGTGGAGAGTTTTGAATATCTTGGATCACTACTAATAATAATGGAGATACAATGAGGGAAATTAAAAGGAGGACATCTATCGCTCTTCAGAAAGTAAAACAACTAAAGAATCTGTGGAGAGGAACAGACAGAACTACAAAAACAAGATTTTTAAGGGTGTGCATCTTTCTCATCACAACATATGCCTGTGAGACATGGACACTTAACAAAACAGCTGAGAAACACATAAATGCCTTTGAATGTAAATGCTACAGAAGAGTTCTTCAAATATCATGGACACAAAAAAGAACAAATATATCCATACTACAAGAACTTACACTGAAGAAGGCTGGCTAGTAAAGAGGATTAAACAAAGAAAACTTAAATATTTTTGACACATTAAACATCATGATAATTTTGAGAAGACCATATTGGAAGGGTACATAATGGGAAAAAGAAACAGAGGAAGACCAAGGCAAAGATGGCTGCAAGACAATGTTGATGATCTGCAAATGGATGCATCAGCAGCAAGCCATCTTGCTCACAACCGAGAGACCTACAGGAGTGCTGTTAGGGAGGCAAAGTTCTGCAAGGGACATGCAAATGAATGAATGAATGTATGAATGAATGAAGACATCAAGTTCACATTTACTACACAAGCATATTTTTTTCCCTCACATATAAATCAACAAGAAGCACCTCTCTCTAGGAGAAGACTGTTTCTCTTTGTTTCTATATTCTCCAGCTCAGCATCCAAAGCAGCTGCCTCCGTGTCCAGACTGTTGAGGAAAGTGTTGAGCCCTACCATGGCATAGTTGTAGGAATCTAAAACCTGAATCAAGAAGCATTTATGCTAGCATATGGATTACTAGATATAACATGGTTATTCGAGTTTTATCACAACACACGTTTAAGCAAGTGATGATGTGAATGCTAGTCATTTGACGGTCATAATCTTGGAGCGATGGCTGCAAGACATTGTTGACGATCTGCAAATGGATGCCGCAGCAGCAGGCCATCTTGCTCACAACCGAGAGGCCTACAGGAGTGCTGTTTGGCAAGGGGCATGCAAATGAATGAATGAATGAATTAATTAATTAATTAATCTTAGAGCTGAACTTAATGCTTGGATCGGTTCTTCGATACAGAGGACGCTGGGTTGTGGTCAGCATCAACATGAAGCATTTATTTGTTTGGAAGTTGTTGTATGTCACTACTTACAACATGAGTCATCACATATAAACTCATCCACCACTAGGTCATGCCATGCAGACATGAAGTGCAAACATGTACACATTATTAGAGTCCAATAATATGGATGCAAAAGTCAACAACAGAAGCTGTAATGCAATTCTTAATACCCTATTACAGTGGTTCCCAACCTTTTTTCAGGCTTTGGATTCTGTGAAGTCACTGATAATCTGTCATCCACCATCCGTGTACTCTTTTCCTATTCTGTATTAAATTAAAAACCTTTTAATAATCTAGATAGGCTAAATAGATCTCCACATGACTCTTCTCACACTTAGAACCACAACCTTTCCACTAAAAGCATATGCACACTGTTTCCATTATTATCATCATCATATCTATCTGGTACTGTAGCAATAATAAAGTGTTACGGCTGCATCCGGCAGTGTTAGTACATGCCTTTACATGCAGGTGTTGGCGACAATACATACTGATGATAGTCATCCGTCACATCTTTTCTCATGCTATGAGGTATACACAAAAAGATGGTAAGGTGCCCCCTCCCAGAGACCTGCAACAACAGACTTATCAGTAAGAACCATCACGACAGATTCATTCACTAATCATCAAGTTGTGGCACATCCTATTACCATGAGCACTACCAGGCAGTGAGACAGGATCTTGACTGTACACCTCTGACATCAGAAATGACATTTCTGCTGACCTAGTTTCACAACAAAGATGGCTTGAAATATTTTTGAGTAGTGCATAGCTGTGCTCTCAGGCAGTCTGTAGGTCACACTCATCTTACCTACAAACAATTAAAACTTCTTCAAAAAAATATTGCTTCTTATCCTTAGAGAAATGCTACCTTTCTTCACAACACAACCCTTAAAACTTTCTTACATTCAGAAAAATATCCCTTGATTTCTGCTATTTTACCTTAGAATATTACCCTCAACATTATAATTTACTGCTCCCAGAGTGATACAGTTATCCCAAAAGTACTGCTACATTACCTTAGAAAATCACCCTCAGAACTTTATTTCTGGAAAAAAAAAACAACAAAGTGGTACTACCACTTTAACATAGGAAGCCCTTTCACGATTCTCCTTTCTTATCCCTGGAAAAGGTACTTTTCTTAAAGTGCTATGCTCAGGGCACCAACTTCTTACCTTCAAAATTCCCTTTTCTTACCTCTAGAATGCCACTGCTCATATAGTCATTTTGGCTAGAGCTAGCTCTTGTGTCACTCTCTAGTGTCACTTGCTCCAGCTGCCCTGTGAGGTCAGACAATGTCTCCAGCAGATGCTGGTGAAATGATGTGCTCAAGCCCTCCATCACTCCTAGATCAACTTGAGGAAACATCATCCATCTTCATCATATACTTAGACTGAATAAATTGTAAAAAGTGTTTATTTGGAATGGAAACAAATTATGTTTTATGGTTTTCATCCATGTTTTACTGAATATATCCCAGAACCTATGCAGAATTCCATCACAGACTATTGGAAATGCCCAAGTGAAGCAGAATATGACCATGTGGGAATGATGGTTATACAGTCAAAGACTTAGTGTTTTTGCTGAGATATATAAAAAGTGTTACCTTCCATCGCCAGCAATAGGTCAGACTAAATCTATGACTACAAACAAGATGAAGGAACTGCCTCTGAAACAATAAGGATATTGGTGTACAAGCACTGTGTTGAATGAGAACTGGGGCAAGGAAGCTACTTGTAGACCTGGTAAAAAAGGTAAAGGTAACCCTGTCATGCCTTAGAGGCACATAGGGATATGGTGTTAGTGCCCATATTTTCCTTGACCTGTCAGCACACTAGAGGGTGATATGGTCAGTATCACGCCTGGCCGCCTTTCCTTCCCCAACTCCAGAAGAAGTCAGGTACCCATTTCTACAGCTGGGTGACTGGGGTGCCTCCGGCCGGATTCGAATCCCCGACCTTCGCCATGAAAGACCAGTGCACTAACCACTTCGCCACTCAGTCTTTACTTGTAGACCTGGGGTAACGCTAAAAAAGCAGGAAAATATGCAATGCTCCTCAGTACACTCCATCACCATGAGGACCGTAATGATCTCTGTCCTATTTGCCAGAATGAGTGTGCTACTGGCAAATACAATGAAATAGTGGAGAAGTGTTTTTTTGGGTGTCTAATTCATGGGCCCTGACAACTGTGTCATAATTTGTGCAGTCACCTTCCCTCCCACAACAGTAAGATGAAGGAATAATGCGTGTCGTTAACTCAGTTGAATAAGAGTATCGTTGTTGAGGAAGGGTAAAAATCTTTAGTTTACGCTATTACAATATCTAACGAAAAGGGTCAACGATGTCCTGTGACCTACATATGCGGCTGAATCATAAAGCAATGGTGGCCCAGATCAACGAAACTTCTAGCACTGACATTGATGGCTTTAGCTGAAACTCGAGAAGCAATGAAACGGCCAAAAAAAAGAAACTTTCTAATAACTGCGCAACTTTAGTTTCGTGGAAAATTAGATGCAGAGAATATACAGACTTTGAGAATAGTAGGCGAAGACATGAGATCATGCGACAGCTGTTATCTGATGGCCTCAGAGAAAACTGTTTTCTTGTCAAAACATAAGACACGTGTTCATCCAAACAACCGTATGTGATCATATTTTCCTGCATAATAATCATATCCATTTACAAAAGCTCGTATCTCTATCAGATCACAGACACAATAACTTTAACTGTTAGCATGCTTCATACATCCCCGAAAAATACGAAACGGTCTCAACTGCTCAGACTCTCTTTCTTTCGTTGAAAGGAAAACTCCGTTATTGTTTTAGTGCTCGGTGGTGCAAGTGCAAGCAATGAACCCGCTGCTGTGCAAAAAAACTGCTGGGCGAAGTGTACGATGTAGTGTTGTCATAGAGACTGGAAACTGCAGAATGACAATTTTTTTTTTTTTTACTAACTTCTCTCCAAAGGAACCAGGTGCAAAGGAATGTGACGACCACGGGACTATCAGCCTCTCATGTCACATAACGAAGCTACTTCTGAGAATAATTATGAGAAGAACAAGGAAAAAGATAAAAATGGAAATAGCAGATGAACAGTTTGGATTTGTTGAAGGAAAGGGAACACACAATGCCATTTATGCTTTACGAACACTAACAGAAAGAGCTTTAGAAGTACAAAAAGATCTCTACTTGTGCTTCATTGATTACACCAAGGCATTTGACAAGGTGAAACATAATGAAATTATTAAAATGCTTGAAGACATCAATATAGACGGCAAAGACCTGAGGATTGTAAAACATCTATACTGGCAGCAAGAAGCAGCAGTTCGAGTTGAAAATAGAATTGGAAAATATCAACCTATAAAACAAGGGGTGCGACAAGGATGTGTACTATCTCCAGACCTTTTTTCTCTGTATAGCGAGAATATTCTAAGAACAATCATCACAGAACCAGGCATAAAAATTGGAGGATACAATATTAACAACCTTCGGTATGCTGACGACACAGTACTGATAGCTAAGAACCAACAAGACCTGCAAAATCTCTTGGATAAAGTCGCCAAAGAAAGTGAACAGAAAGGCTTTACTTTAAACATAAAAAAGACAGAGACTATGGTTATATCTAAGAAACAGAATCCACCAGCATGCAGTATTAAATTAAACGGAACTATTCTAAAGCAGGTGCAGAAATTCAAATACCTTGGAGCAGTAATAACTTCAGATGGGAAATGCAGAACAGAAATTAGGAACAGAATAGGCCAAGCAAAGACTGCATTTCAGAGAATGAGAAATATATTAACCAACACATCCTTATCAATGAATGTTAGAAAACGAGTCCTAAAATGCTATATTGAAACTATCTTGTTATATGGAAGTGAATCATGGACAATAGGCAAGTCTGCACAAAAATCATTGGAAGCAGCAGAAATGTGGTTTATTAGAAGAATGTTGCGAATCCCCTGGACAGCAAAAATAACTAATGAAGAATGTATGAGAAGAGCTGGAGAGACAAAAAAACCTTGTCAAAAAAGATAAGAGAAAGACAATGTACTTTCATAGGACATGCAATGAGAAGAGGGGGCATTGAAAATATTATAACAACAGGAAAAATAGAAGGAGGAAGATCAAGAGGAAGACCAAGAGAAATGATACTGGACAGTCTGACAGGATGGTGTGAGAGGAGATCACCAACTGAGCTGATGGCCTGCATGAAGGATCGGATACTCTGGAGAAGCATAATAGCCAACGCCAGTCGGCACGGCACATGATGATGATGATGAACTTCTCTCATTGCAAGTTCAACTGATATTTCGTTGTCTTAAATGACAGCATTTGAAATAAGCATGTTTGTATTTGCAAGATATATAGTCAGTTTACCCTTTGCGCAGTTAGACTCTTGCCTCGTCAACATGGGTTAGTAGCAGATTCTTACATCTACATCCTTCCCGTGCCGTTAAACGTCACATAGTTGTTTGCCAAGTTTTCCTATTCTCTGCGAGTCTTTCAACTTCATCAAGGAATGTTATGCCGACTAAACTGGCTTCTCTTAACAATGTCCTTTTTAGAGTTTCACGTGGTCGACCTCTTTTTCTTCGGCCTTAGTAGCTTGTTTTGGTATTATCTTATTGTTTCTTCTCATCACATGGTTTACATATGCCCATCTTCTTTTTCTGATCACCCATGAGACAGGTTGTTGTTTGCTCATCTGTCTTATTTATGTGTTGTTCTTAAATGGTACTTTATACCAAGTATTTTCCTGAGGCATTTATTTTCGAAAGAGTCTAATTTCTTGTATATTTCTTTAGTTGATTTCCAACTTTCGCATGCATGAATGAAGGTGGATATCACATTTGAATTGAATAATCTTAACTTGGTTTTTGTGCTTATAACTTTTGAATTCCATATGTTCTCAAGATTTTTAAAGGACAATGCTGCTTTTGCAATTCTAATTCTAACTTCCTTCCTGGCGTCACCATCCTGGTCTATGTAGCTGCCAAGGTATGCAAACTGGTTTACTTCATCAACAGCTGTTCCTTCTGTGTATATTTTTCCTTCTTGAATGAGAAATTTCATAATTATTGTTTTGTCTTTGTTAATTTCAAGACCTATTTTGCTAGCCAAGGAAGACAGGGAATCTTTTTTTTTCCTATATAGATTTTACATTGTCACTGATAAGAGTTATGTCATCTGCAAAATCAAGATCTTCTGTTTTGGTCCCATGTACCAAACCAATGCCGGTTTTACCTGTAGCATATTACTATAACGTTTTGGTTTTTTTTTTACTATGAAGTGTTTTACTGCATGATCAACTCTCCCTGGCACAAAAGTTACAGATCTCCAATTCTGTTCTTCATTTCTTCTGTCTCACTGGAAGTATTCTTTGCAGCCGATGCCGTGAAAGTGATGAAGCATAGCAGCGTGCCGGATTGGGAGTGGATTATGGAGCCCATTTTTTCTGTCCCTGAGTGAAACTAAAAAGCAGGAGTGTGCAATACTTCTTTTACACTCCACTCCCATGGGGATTATGACGATCTCTACCCAGTTAGCCGTCTGTTACTATGGATACCAGCGGAGGCGTGGGACGCTGGGATGTCAGTTATGGGTCGCTCACTGCCAAAACGGACATCGTCTTCGCTTATTTTTGTTTCATAAAATAAAGATAATTAAATATTTCATTTTGAAAACGCCACACTTAGGTTACTGCACGCAAATGACGTTTAAAATGAATGGATTAGCGATGTGTTATTATCTTAGTCTAATGAGCAGGAAAATCGAATTGCTACATGTAGTCGTGGCCTATGCTATAATTAGGGCAACTAATAAAGGCAGCCACCTAGGTTACAGACGTTGGTGAGAACACACACAAAAAGACAGTATTTCAAGGGACGAATGATGGCCTGACATTGACCCTGTCTATATTACCACATTATAAAGTATATTCCCATTTTTACCCCTATAAAATACTGTAACTTTTACAGAATTAAATACATATGAAGTTATATTTACTTAACTGTCCCAAAGATTACATTGACATCATCTTTGGATAATCCCATCTCTTCTTCGCTTATCTCTTAGTGCGTATAAACTGACAAAAATTCTACACTGACTACACTTCTTTGTGTGTCCTTAAAATGGCGTCCCTTTATAGCAGTATTCGTGTAAAAACTGTTGGCTTGATAGTAAGGGCATTATTATGGGTTTTTCTTTTTGAATTTTCCCGTGCTGTGATCCTTCGAGAAGGTCACGGGGGCTGCAAAACCCGTGACAGGGAATTGTGGGGGCAAGGCTGAGTGCGTGGAGTCAGTTTTGGTTTGAACGTGTGTAACTTTGTGGACGTTTTTTGTGCGGTATGATGTCTTCGTAGAACATATGAACGTTAAAGTTGTACTGCAGCTGTACGTATGAATAGACTTGCCACATGGCAGGGATAACCAGCCGGCAGTCGGATTTAATGTTATTTTCATCAACATTATCATCCTTCCATCAATAAATGTTCTAAGTCACCATTACCCAGGATTTACTTGAGTATCTGTACCAGTTGTCGTCAACGTGAGGTTTTGAAGAGTCTGGATGAGAAGTATGTCTGGAACAGTGTTTAACTAATCCAGCAAGTGAGAGTGAGAGCTGGAATTCTGTGTATAACTAGTGCAGTAACCTAAACTCACGAAGATCAAGATGAAAGCCTACCCTGTTATTCACGTGTGTAACGTGATCACTACGATATGGCCTAAGTAAAGCCCCATTAACACACTGTACACACCAGCAGTACAGACAGAAAGAACAAGACCACCAAAATCATGTTATACCTTCAATCTACTTCTAGCCTATCCCTGAACAAAGAATCAAATATACTCAGTTCATTTTGGTAACCTTCTCTGCTAGTTCGAACGTTATTCAGAAGTAGTAAAGAGATTATGTTTTCTGTAACAGAGGCACTTTTCGCCTTAAAAGATGGACCTAAAGTAGGTAGAGGTTAGCTGCTGTGAAACGATTGGTTTGCGTGACTGGCCACAGTTAACAGTAAACAACGTGTCAATCTTTCGCGCTTACGTCCAATGTCTAATAATATTCCTCCCAAAATAATGCAGCAACCTTACGCAGTCGTGTTCTCCACATAGAGTGACACTTAGAAAAATATATACAGGGTGGTGTTGGAGAGACTAATATGTCTCATAATCTGCTTGTGAAGTACTTTGACATCCATGTTTTCAAACCATACAGGCCAAGACCCTACTTTATGGGGGAAAGACTGCGCAACAAAAGCTGGATGAAAGATATAGAAATCGAAGATATCACTCTTCTAGAGTGAGCGTACTAAGAAGCTGACATAGTATAAAGCTGGGAGTGAGTCTGCTGATGATTCTTTAGTGCATCATGGACTACAAACCAAGATAAGGGCAATTTGTTATTACACGATCCAACAGCTTTTTTATGGATCACATAACAGATTCACCGTAAGGAACAGCCAATAACTAGACACGAAACACATTCCAACTGCTTGTATCCAACCACAGACAGAACCACAAAAATAAGATTTTTAAGGGCATGCATTTTTCCCATCGCAACATATGCCTGTGAGACCTGGACACTTAACAAAACAGCTGAGAAACACATAAATGCCTTTGAATGTAAATGCCACAGAAGAGTTCTTCAAATATCGTGGACACAAAAAAGAACAAATATATCCATACTACAAGAACTTAATATTGAAGAAGGCTGGCTAGTAAAGAGTATCTGGAGAGAAAACTTAAATATTTTGGACACATTAAACGTCATGATAATCTAAAGAAAACCGTCTTGGAAGGGTACATAATGGGAAAAAGAAAGAGAGGAAGACAAAGGCAAAGATGGCTGCAAGACATAGTTGATGATCTGCAAATGGATGCATCAGTAGCAGGCCATCTTGCCCACAACCGAGAGGCCTACAGGAGTGCTGTTAGGGAGGCAAAGTTCCGCAAGGGACATGCAAATGAATGAATGTATCCAACCAATCACACACGACGTACCAATACGCATAAACATTCACTTGTAACAGACTTCTTATCTATATCCTTCCCGTGCCGTTAAACGTCACATAGGGCTCACAAAGTAGTTCGCCAATTTTTCCTGTTTTCGGCGAGTCTTTCAACCGCATCAAGGGATTATATGCCTGTTAAAACTCTTTCCGTGCGTATGGTCGAATTTTCGACACTTCCGGTGGTCCCAAGCTACCGTATGGTCGAAAATTCGACAATCATTGTTCCATTAAAACAAGCGGTGTAACATTTATATTGTACGGATTTCGTCCGCGATTCCGGTGACACTTTCAAAATGGAGAATGCGTGCCTAGTTACGAGCGATGCCGAGCGACAACAAGTACGCGAAGCATGGAAATTTTTCAATTTTTGACGATGTAGATAGGGGTATGGACATAGCCTATGGCCACCCCGCTGCTCTTTAATGTTTTCTACGTAGATTTAGACATATTTAGACGACTGGAGAAGTAGTTAGGAGGTTATTTCAGACATTCATTCAGCGAAAATGCCATACTGAGTCACAATACGAGATCGATAAGTAGATCTACACATCTTAGATGGTAAATAGGGGTAAGAAGCACGAATCTAGACCTAGCCGATGGTGAGCTGGCCACAATCAGTGTCTAAAAACATCACATTACTTCTTTTTTCCTAAAAAAAAACTCTGCATTTCTGACATTTTCATTCATTTAGCTACACTTTGACACATATTACGTATACGGAAGTAAATGGAAATACTGTTTTCCATCCCATTTTACAACTAGACCCCCTTACAGACAAGACCCGCGTTTTACTCCCACACGGAACGACACGTCCGTGTTTCTTCCTCCCGCTCTTAACAATGTCCTCTTTCAGAGTTTCACGCGGTCTGCCTCTTTTTCTTTGGCCTGTTGTGTTCCACTTGATAGCTTGTTTTGTGATTCTCTGATCATTTCTTCTCATCAAGTGACCAAACATATGTCCATCTCTTTTTCCTAATCACCCATGAGACTGGTTGTTGTTCAGTCATCTGTCTTATCTCTGCATTGTTCTTGAATTCGTTCCACTTGATGCCGAGTATTTTCCTTAGGCATTTGTTTTCAAAAGAGTCTAATTTCTTTTCTATTTCTTTAGTTGTTTTCTAGCTTTCGCATGCATAAATGAGGGTGGATATTACATATTACAACAAACTTCAATACTTGAAAAAAAAATCAGATTATTTCAATGTTTTATTATTTCCCGCCAAACATAAATTATATATAGTGTAATATTTCATCATTAAACATTTACAAGCTCTCCTCTCTCAATAAAGCAAAATATATGTTAAACATACATCACAGATGCAAAAGAATCGTTTCTCGGTATCACGGTTTTAATTAAACTTACATCATGTCTAATCTATGACAGTATAAACAATATGTTGATTATATATTAGTGAATACGTTATATATTACACACTGTTATTTAATGAAAAGTGGGTTGTTAGTGACCACATAAACAGCGATCCAGCTTATGGGATTAAAAGCAGGAATCCCCGTTGCTGTCCACCTCCCAATCGCTGAAGATTCGCACCAGTTGTAACCGAACACATGATGAGATTCTACCGGCTAGAGAGGTGATCAGGGCTGTGGCTATTGGCACATGCTATTCACACGTTGTGTGACCTAGACTGACACTGTACAGCACATCGCCCGACTTTACTTGTTCTATGCCCTGCTTTGTGAGGAAAGTATTTCACGCGAATTTCTTTAGCTCTTTTTTTTAATCCCTGCTCCTAAGTCGAGCCAGGACGGACAGTGGGGGCACGGTCCTAACCGAATTCGGGGTTCGACGTTTACTCCGTCCGGAACAAACGGCCAGTGGACATGCGAAATTGCTAGTTTTTCTAAAAGTTAAAAGTATAATTGTTCTTATTAAAGACAAATAAATATTGTCATAATGTAAAGTATAACTTTAAAACGTAAAAAAAAACTTCGCCACTAGTGAGGTCGAACCTATAACCCCTATAGAAACTCATGCTCTAACGACTGAGCTAGCCGGACAGTTGAAAGCATCCTCATTTTTGTACTACATAATCCTAGTATGTTATTCGTGGTAGTGAAAAGGTCAGTGGACATGCGCAGCGGCTTGATTTCCATGTGCCAATAGACACTAACATCAGAGAAAACCAAGTACTCATCACTGTGTTAATTAACGTTTACTCCGTGAAATGTGTTATAAAAGTGCACAGATGACAGTAACATTGTGAGAGGTAACTGCTGGCTGTGCTTTGTGGCACATCTCGTGTAACATCGTTTGATAAGTTAAATCATGGAGTGTAACAACTGCTCATTCTGGGACATCTAAGGACTGCCCAATAACAAGAACAAAATGGAGAAAAAGCTGGAAGAAATGAGGATTTTGTTGGATTTATCAGGATAATGTTCATCATGGCACACACAAGATTCATTAATGATTTTTTATTAAGTTAGCTAAAATGGAAAATCAGGTTTGGAAGTGGAGAGAATGAAGATTCAAACAGTGACGAGTTGACTGGCCATGATCTTCTTGGAAGACCTGGTAGAACAACGAAGCTGAACAGTGAAGACATTGTGAGAATTCTTCTGCACAAATATGTCTTCTTCCTCGACGATCAAGTGCTGGATCACACCAAATCTGAAACCGTATCAGATTTTCCCAGAATCATCTCCTTAGTTTTTTGTTTTTTTTTTTTAAAATCAGATCCACATTCTCTGGTCAGGTAAAGCTGCACTGATCTCTTACACACCTGGAGTAAATATTCAGGAGTGTGAACTACACCTTGAAGTGGACATTTATTTTGTGTGGGTCAGTACAGACAGGCCAACGTCTGCATGGCCAGGTCTTAACTGAAGCAGATGTGATGGGGTGAAGGCCAGTCACTGTCAAACATCGGACACATTTCTGACAAGAAAATAACAAATCTATTATTGACTTATTTTGTCAAAAAAAACAAAAAAAAAAAAAAAAAACCACAGATGGACTTTTTTGTTGGAAACAAATTGTTTTGAACAGATATTTGGTGAATACGTTATATATTACACACTGTTATTTAATGAAAAGTGGGTTGTTAGTGACCACATAAACAGCGATCCAGCTTATGGGATTAAAAGCAGGAATCCCCGTTGCTGTCCACCTCCCAATCGCTGAAGATTCGCACCAGTTGTAACCGAACACATGATGAGATTCTACCGGCTAGAGAGGTGATCAGGGCTGTGGCTATTGGCACATGCTATTCACACGTTGTGTGACCTAGACTGACACTGTACAGCACATCGCCCGACTTTACTTGTTCTATGCCCTGCTTTGTGAGGAAAGTATTTCACGCGAATTTCTTTAGCTCTTTTTTTTAATCCCTGCTCCTAAGTCGAGCCAGGACGGACAGTGGGGGCACGGTCCTAACCGAATTCGGGGTTCGACGTTTACTCCGTCCGGAACAAACGGCCAGTGGACATGCGAAATTGCTAGTTTTTTTCTAAAAGTTAAAAGTATAATTGTTCTTATTAAAGACAAATAAATAGTGTCATAATGTAAAGTATAACTTTAAAACGTAAAAAAAAACTTCGCCACTAGTGAGGTCGAACCCACAACACCTACAGAAACTCATGCTCTAACGACTGAGCTAGCCGGACAGTTGAAAGCATCCTCATTTTTGTACTACATAATCCTAGTATGTTATTCGTGGTAGTGAAAAGGTCAGTGGACATGCGCAGCGGCTTGATTTCCATGTGCCAATAGACACTAACATCAGAGAAAACCAAGTACTCATCACTGTGTTAATTAACGTTTACTCCGTGAAATGTGTTATAAAAGTGCACAGATGACTGTGAGAGGTAACTGCTGGTTGTGCTTTGTGGCACATCTCGTGTAACATCGTTTGATAAGTTAAATCATGCTCATTCTGGGACATCTAAGGACTGCCCAATAACAAGAACAAAATGGAGAAAAAGCTGGAAGAAATGAGGATTTTGTTGGATTTGTCAGGATAATGTTCATCATAGCACACACAAGATTCATTAATGATTTTTTCTTAAGTTAGCTAAAATGGAAAATCAGGTTTGGAAATGGAGAGAATGAAGATTCAAACAGTGACGAGTTGACTGGCCATGATCTTCTTGGAAGACCTGGTAGAACAACGAAGCTGAACAGTGAAGACATTGTGAGAATTCTTCTGCACAAATATGTCTTCTTCCTCGACGATCAAGTGCTGGATCACACCAAATCTGAAACCTTATCAGATTTTCCCAGAATCATCTCCTTAGTTTTGTTTTTTTTTTAAAATCAGATCCACATTCTCTGGTCAGGTAAAGCTGCACTGATCTCTTACACACCTGGAGTAAATATTCAGGAGTGTGAACTACACCTTGAAGTGGACATTTATTTTGTGTGGGTCAATACAGACAGGCCAACGTCTGCATGGCCAGGTCTTAACTGAAGCAGATGTGATGGGGTGAAGGCCAGTCACTGTCAAACATCGGACACATTTCTGACAAGAAAATAACAAATCTATTATTGACTTATTTTTGTCAAAAAAAACAAAAAAAAAAAAAAAAAAACCACAGATGGACTTTTTTGTTGGAAACAAATTGTTTTGAACAGATATTTGGTGGTAACAAATCTACTATAGACAGATTATTTATGGAAATGAATCTGCTATGGGGAGATTTTTGTTGAAAGCAAATCTATCACAGATATCCAGCTTCTGAACCATCTGTTCTACATACAACTGGGAATGTTCAACGGCAGCTTCATAAATGGCAAATGCTAATTTATATAGCCATAATAATTGAGCACTATAAAATAATAAAGATCACTGAAACAAAACAAAATATGAAAAGATTATTTTAACAGTCTAACTCTGAATGCACCATATTTTGATTCAGAATTTAATGTTCATAGGTTTCTAATTTCTTACAGAAGTGTTATCATTGTATATATATATATATATATATATATATATAATATTATGCATCCAGTTTTTCATTTTAACCAAATAAATACGTGTTAATCATTTATATGAACTGTGAGTGCTACTGTACTGACAACAGTTAGCAAACAAACAAGCAGGCACACATAAATATACAGGGTCCGGCATAAAGCATAGCTGGATTTAACTGATGTAGTGCGCAGAAACTGAATAAGCGTGGGGAAAAAACATACGTCAGAGATGCAGAAGACAAACGGCAATTTTTAACAATGGCTTCTTGGCAAAACACAACATCGCCCACTCACTGTTGAAACTTCCGCAAAGCATTGTTTCGTAGCCCTTGACAATCAGCTGTTAGGCATGCTTTGGCACTTGGTATGTCGGATCGCTCGCTACGTCGCATCATTCATAATCATCTGCATTTCCACCCTTACAAGTTACAAGTTGTGCAGCAACTGAATGATCTGGATAAAATTAACAGGTTTGACTTTGCTACCGATTTTCTAGCATACGCTGAAGAACATCCAGATTTACTCAGTAACCTCATAATGCCTGACGAAGCACATTTTGAGCTGTCAGAAAGTGTGAACAAGCAGAATTTCAGACACTGGTCAGATGAAAATCCACAATTACTGCATGAGAAACCTCTCCATAGTGAACGAGTAACAGTGTGGTGTGGTGTTGCATCATTCAGCGTCATTGTCCCCCTTTTTAAGACGAAGGCGGGCATCCTCTTAACAGCGATCACCACGTGCAGATGCTGACTGAATACTTCATTCCAGAGCTGGCCAATAGAAACAAGAGAAAAATATGGTTTCAACAAGATGGAGCAACTGCCCACACAGGCCATGGCCATGCTGCGACAAACATTTCCCAATCGTCTTATTTCCAGATTTGGGGATATTCACTGGACGCCAAGGTCACCGGATTTATCGGCCGCAGACTTCTTTTTTTTTTTTGGGGGGGGGGGGGGGGGTATCTCAAGAATACGGTGTATGCTAGTCGACTACATTCAAGTGCAGACCTAAAGGATCACACTGCATTCAAAATATCCATTTGAACTTGTTAAATGGTGTTATTCAGGAATTTTCCAGACGCCTGGCTGAACGTATCAAATGTAACTGCGGGCATCTAACCGGCGTAATTTTCAAAACCTAAATATGATTGTCAGTAATAATAAAATTACCCACTTATCCAGTTTCAATTCACTTATTTTACCAAAAACATGTATGCCGTTTAATTTATTTTCCATTTTTAAAATCGAGCTATGCTTTTTGCCAGACCCTGTACATACACATGTGTATATAGTAACTGAAGTCAAGCATAAACCATACGAGAGTCACTGAAAACAAAGTTTATATATCCTGCATAATGAGAAAGCATTAATGTGAAAGCTATGTGTATATGTATATATAAAGTAAAAGTAGCCCTACTACGTTATAGGGGCACCTAGGGGACATGGTGTTAGTGCCCATTTTCTCCCTGATCAATCATCTCACTATAGGGTGATATGGTCAGCACACTAGAAGGTGATATGGTCAGCACACTATAGGGTAATATGGTCAGCACACTAGAGGGTGATATGGTCAGCACGCTAGAAGGTGATATGCTCAGCACACTAGAAAGTGATATGGTCAGCACGCTAGAAGGTGATATGCTCAGCACACTAGAGGGTAATATGGTCAGCACACTAGAGGGTAATATGGTCAGCACACTAGAGGGTAATATGGTCAGCACACTAGAGGGTAATATGGTCAGCACACTAGAAGGTGATATGATCAGCACACTAGAAGGTGATATGATCAGCATACTAGAAGGTGATATGATCAGCACTGCACTTGGCCATCTTTCCTTCCCCAGCCCCAGAAGAAGCCTGGGTAAATGAAGAGCCTATGGCCAGATTCAAACCACTGATCTTCGAAATGAGAAACTAGTGCTACCACTCAGGCTATATATAAGTAAGGCCCTATGTTTGGATTTACCCAGCAAGACTGGTCCATGTTTTATCAGGGTCTGAAATTTACAGGAAGAAGAGAGCTGCCTGCATCTTCCTCCTTAGACCTACTTAACATACAAGAGCTTGCCATGGAAGCAACCTGAGCAACGAAGTAAGCCATTTCTTACATGTACGGTTTTCTTCATGAAAATGCTTATTATGCACAGCAGCTCTATATGTAATAATGAAAAGTGGATACTTGTAGTGGAGATATGGAGCTTACTTTTCCACATATAATACACAATTTTCATTAATGTTCTCTCATTATACCACAATAATTAGTGTATGAGTATATAACTATACACGGAGCTGCTGCGGTAAACCTGTGATACAAAAATGTATAAAGTAGGAAAAAAAAGTAGGAACAGCTTTATTACTTAACGAGTACACAGTTGTGACGTTTCAGCGTGAGCCTTAATCATACATAAACATACAGGATGAAGAAATGGAGAGAGGAGATAAAATATAAATTCACATGAATGCTATGTTAAAAAGAAATTAAATAAAATATTAGGGGGCCACATTCTCCAACTCCAGAAGCTGGAAAAGGGATGTCAAGGGAATATTTGTTTTAAAAAAAATATATAAGGGACACTGTTCCCAAGGAGACAATGTATATGGCCCAAATATCACTGACTTGAGTGGACCACAAATGTTAGATCTTTTGTTTGGACATATCTGCATAATGGACACTTACCACAGCAAGGACTGACACACTGAGAAAACAGAAAAAAAAACTCTTCCTGGCACAATCAGGTGGTACCAGATTAGGAAAATTCTCTGAAAATGCCCCTCTAAATCTCCAGGGTGGATGTCATCTTCTTCTTCTTCTGCATTCGAGGTTGTTGGTCCCTGCTGACATGGCAAAGCTTGTAGTCCTCTCCAGATCCTGACATGAGCCCTAAAGCTTTTGCCCCAAGCTTGTGTGCTCTGGCCATGTCTCACTCCTCAGATCTGCATGGTTTGGGCATTCTTGAAAGATATGTTCTGGAGTCTGGACTCCACTGCCACATGGACGCTCATTTGTGTGAGACATTTTGCATTGATGTAGGTGGCTCAGTCAAGGTGGAAGTAAGCATGATTTTCTCTTTCTCTCTCTCTCTCCTCTGTCAACTTTTATGACAGTCACAAAAACATGAGGATCCCACATGGAAATTGACTTTTATTTGGGCCCCTAATTTTCATTCCATTTGGAGGTGAATAACAACAAGCTGAGCAGGTAAGTTACAGTAATTTAAATGATGTCTGCTTAAATGTAAGCAAAAATAAAAATAAAACAAAAAAAAAATCTTCTAGTCATACAAAAATAACATGAAAGTTTATATGTTTAACAGGTCAGTGAAAATTTCATTCTGAAGCACATATACGAGGGTCACAATGAAAGTCATGAACAAAAACTTTTTAAAAATCAGGATTTATAGATAGAGAAAATATAAATGCATCACCTTAATCTGCATCCTTTTCTTCACTTTTCAACATAATCTCAATTTCTCTGAACACATTTTTTCCATCACTGCACTTTTGAAAATACCCTCCCGGTAGAATTCCGTTCCAGCTGACCGACAGCATAAGCACACTACTTTCTGGATGTTCTCTCTTGTGGGACCCAGCTGGCACAAACTTTTATATAGCCTAGGGTTTCAATCATTTCCTGTACTGCATTATGTCCTATTCCAAGATTTACAGCGATTTCAGAAACTGTGACATGTTTGTCTTCTTTAATGACGTCATCAACCCTTTCCACCTTGTGTTCAGTGGAGGCATTTCAAGGGTGACCGCTGGGAGGCATATCTTGGATGCTCGAGTTTCCATCTTTGAAATGTTTCACCCACCTCCTAACACTGTTAGCACCCTTACACCCATCTCCATAAGCAAGTTGAAGTCTTTGATGAATTTCAGCAGTGGGGATTTCCTCTTTAACAAGGAACTCAGTAACAGCATGTTGATGAAACGAAACTTCAGCACCCGCCATTCTGTTTCAGTTCCGCGTGGTCACATGACATAGGATGGTGACATCATGTGACCTCTACATGAAGTGCAAAAGATGCAGTTAAGGTGATAGATTTATATTTTCTCTATCTGTAAATTCTGATTTTCAAAAAATCTTTGCTTACAACTTTCAGTATGACCCTCGTGATATCCATATGTTAAAGCAAACACGTATTTCATAATCATGTGGAGCATAACTTCAAGAAATAAACTCATAGAATATATAAAATATTAGCTTGATAACACTATTACATTCATTTCACTATATACCCAAGTTCATAAATCAACAAAAACAAGTTCATAAATCATCAAAACAGATTAAAAAACTGAAAAAAATTGGAACATAGTGTCACAGCGCATTTTATTTCTTTCCCATCCCTTTTCTTGCTACAAGATTTGATGGCTTAAGATATTTAAAATTTCATTAATAATGTTAATTAAAATCTATTAATCAAAGCCAAGTTCTGTGCACTGTGCAGCTTTAAGTCTTCGAGTATTATTAACCTGGACTCAATACAGCCTTAGCTAACCTAGGTTCATTATTTTTATGTATCTGCTCATCAAGACTCATTTATATCGAGTTATATATTATTTATATATATCAATACATTTTTAGATTAAATCAAGATTCATTACAATTTTTCAGCTCACCAAGATTCATCAAATTTTTCAGACAGTCAGGACTCATAAATATGCAAGCACAAGTAAATATGAGCTAATAATAATAAATATTCATAGCAAATGTAAGTCTGGAACAAAATGAAATAGCAACAACACACGTTCTCATCAAACGGCAAAAATGCAAGTTCTCATCAAACAGCAATAACACACATTCTCATCAAACAGCAACAACAAAAGTTCTGACAAATAACCAACATCTAAAACTGACTGACTGTAACAAATGAATTCAATTTTTTTTTTTCAGATACAAAAGTTAAAATTTCTCAACACAGAACAGTTACTTTTTGTCCAACTAGAACTAAAAATATGAATTTGAGTACATAAAAATAAGATTAAACAAAGAATCTAGAAATATGTAAATTCTGAAGATAATTATCGGCTGTAAGGCTGAACTTTTCATGTATTTTTTTTCTGCATATCTGCCATAGCATCTTGTGAAACAAAAATGTCACAGAAAGATCAATTTAAATTTTGTCTTCATCTGACTTTTGTGTCTCCAAGTAATCCTTTACTGAATCTTCATGCCTGGTCAAATTAGTTGCTCTCTGCTCATTATCTTTTCAAAATGATGAGTATCTGTACAGAATGAAAGATGTCTGATGAAAGATAGAATGTCAGATAGTTTCCCATGCCCATCTCATGCTCATTTGTTCCCTTTCTTTCACAATGGGCTCATGGGTAATTTTATACTAAAAAAAAAAAAAAATTCCTGCATAAGATCTGCTTCATGAAGCTTCTCAAAAAAGGACCAATGCAAAACAAAAATAGTACCTCATTATGCATGAGGTTGACAACCATCAGATTAAGTATAAACAATATCATAGATCTAAAAAGAGAACACATTAACACTGTTACAGCAGATTAATAAGAGATTCTCCGTACCATTCACAACTCAGGCTCCAATTCACCACAGCTGCAATTCATGTCTAAAATTTAAATGCTGATGTTTAATCCTTTCTTACTCTGTGCTGAATGAATCATGAGACAAGACAGTTCTGGCAATCCATTCCTGTGGCAAAGTTTTGTCAGACAAATCAGTCAGCTCGAAAACAAATTTTATTATTAACTATATACAGGAAAAGAATCACATGCTTAGGTCAGCTATCAGTATGTGTTGAATTATCTGTCGTTAACTTCACAAAGAAATCAGAATACAAAATACAGTTAAACAACATCCCAATAAAAGGAATTAAGAAAATAAAAGTTTTAATTAACAAAGACCATATAGTGGTGTTAAAAATTTGAACAAATGAATAATAAAGGGTCAATAAAGTAAAGTACAATCACTCATCTCTTTACTCCTCTCTCCCTCTCTCTCAATTATATCTCTTTTGGCAACATTTCTATCACTTTAGCCCCTTCTTCACTGTTCACTATTACTCAGTACCCAACAGAAACAATAAAACAATACTGGGAAACTGTAACAATTAGCATTTACAAGATAACATTATGAAAGCACTCTTTGCATGTGGAATAAGCAACAGATAACAGCGTCTGACTTGAGCACTAGTATAACAACTGTCCCCAGCATTAATAACAATAACAAATGCTTACAAATGAGACATTAGCAAAACATAATAAATACCTTGTCTTAAAATACATCAACTGCGGAAAATACAAAGTACACAACAATTTTAGTACTTTATACCAGTGATTTTCAAACTATTTTCTTTGAAAGTAACAAAATTCACAAAAACAATTACTTTAGTGATTTTCAGTTTACTTTCTATGAAAATGATGAAATGCATCAAAACTTAATCACTGTAGACCAATGATTTTCAAACTTGTGTTCTCAAGCACACCATTTAGTATATATATATACATTTTTTTTTTTTCTCTTGTACGCAAGAGTATACTGTAACCACTGGCAGACCCAGCCTCTAACTTGTCTATTTGGTTTTGTAATTGTTTTACAATTTAATACCATACCAGTTATAAATTAATACAATTCTACTGGGATTTGGAGGGAACTGACGGGAGTTCAGCAGGGAAAAGCAAGAGTAAACTGATGGTTTTCTATGGACAGATAAGAAAACTAAAAATGTCTTTGCCTTACATTCCACTAAGAAAGCAACACCCTTTAGGTTAATGACTTATTCTCTGTCTGCATAGCTGTAAGATCAGACACATCATTTTAAAATAAGAAGCATAATTTAACTACCATTAGCCATTTAAATGGCCTAAAAAAAAAACTGACCCCCCCCCCCCAAAAAAAAAAAAAAACCTGTTGGGAGTTCAAATTCCCCTGAAAAAATGGAATCATGTTATTTCCTGGTAGAACATGGCAGCTACAATGTTTGAATAAAAAAAAAAAATGTTCATCATTCATGGATTTTGGTTTGAAATGTTAAATAATAGCTAAAATTTCTCATAACAAAAACTGAAAACACCAGAGGTCTGTCTCCAAATAAATGAGTTTTATCACTCATTTAAAGCACTATGCTATCACTGTTTTTTTCTATCACAGAATTAAGAACTGATATTTTGTCTCAACATTTTCTTAAAAACAATTCATCAAAGAATACAGGCTGGCTACTGATTTTTCAGAATCTGATTGTCTAGTATCTCTTTCATCCAGATGGAAATACTTCGGGTAGCCACTGGATGGCATTGTGCACACAATACTTTCTGCTACGAGACCACTTTTAACATAAGCATGCTGTTTTTAATTATTTAAACTGTATTTGTTGACAGTACTTCCAATAATTTGTGCCTATTTTTCTTTAGGATCTCTTTTAATCTGGCAATACTGTTAATTTGGCAAAGGTTCAGGATCTAAGGCAGCCAGAATTTCGACCATCAAACTGTATCTGCAGTAACAACAAAGATTGGTAATCACTGAAGCATTCATTCATTCATTCCTTTGCATGTCCTTGCGGAACTTTGCCTCCCAAACAGCACTCCTGTAGGCCTCTCGGTTGTGAGCAAGATGGCCTGCTGCTGCTGCATCCATTTCCAGATCGTCAACGATGTCTTGCAGCCATCTTCGTTTCGGTCTTCCTCTTTTTCTTTTTCCCATTATGTATCCTTCCAATACGGTCTTCTCTAAATTATCATGACGTTTAATGTGTCCAAAATATTTAAGTTTTCTCTCTTTAATCCTCTTTACTAGCCAGCCTTCTTCAATATTAAGCTCTCGTAGTATAGATATATTTGTTCTTTTTTGTGTCCACGATATTTGGAGAACTCTTCTTTAGCATTTACATTCAAAGGCATTTATGTATCACTGTAGCAGAAGTGCATAATTCAGCACATACCTCTTCAACTGGAAAAATAAAAAATGGTGAAAGACAATCAATAAGAAAACTTGTGCTTGCAACAATAACAATGTTATTATTTATTAATATATTAAATCACTGATGCATAAAAATATTTTATGAATCTGTAAAACAAAAATGTATAATATGTTTAAATGAAATTATTGTTCCACAGGAATTAGAGGTGGTTCCCCTAATAAATGTGAGCCTTGGGCTTCAGCAGCTAATTCCACAACTGCTCAATGCGGGATTAGAGACATTTTTATGACACAGTCAGTGAGTGTACTGAAGTGACTCCTGCATTTTTCTGAGAAAACTATAACTTCTGCCACAGCTGATAATGGGGAAAAAACAACCTTGCTCCACAGGCTAGGCCGCATCAACAATCCTGCTTTCTGCAGTACTATGAGAGTGAAGCTGGACTCTCCGTTAATGAATCGGTCCTGTTGTCTTCACACTCTGGGTAATGCTGTGAACCAGTGTCATTGCATGTCACGGTCAAACCACAAGTGCTCTGCTGCCTAGTCAGCGGTCGACCAGGGACTGCTGACTAGTGTAGCATGAGCTCCGTGGCCAGCAGCATCACTCCTCTTCCTTCCCAGAGCATTAACCCTGATGCCCAGTTATTCTTGAGGCTGGGTGAACCCCGGGAGTTTTTGCAAGCCATGGTTGGAAATAAAAACCAGGTTGCCTGGTTCGTGAGCGAGCGACTAATCCACTGCACTAACGTGGCTCCAATTTCACACTCTCCAGGGAACTAAGTCCTATATCTGTTTCTCTTAATGCTGAAATTTTGAAACATCACATGACGAGTAGTATCCATTTATGATTCTAGTCATGTGAGGTCTGGAATTCAGCCATGATGCACTTCTTTAAAGGGCCACTGCACTTCGTAAATCTGTGCTCTTCTGCAACTATGTGTATACATATACAGACACATACATACATACAATAATTATGTGTTAGCAGATGCTAAAATAAACAACGGTCTCATGCTGCCCAATTCAAAATCTTCTAGAGAAGCATGGAAGTCACTTCAGATGCACTGGAAAACTTATGAATGGAAATGGACAGTCTGCAAGAGCAGTAAGACTTACTCTGATTATCACCTGATATTTCTACCAAAAAAAAAAATTTTTTTTTTAAATTTTGAGACAGCTCATCTTTTCAACCTGAGCATGTTTTTACATGAATATCCCAGTCTTCCTTTAATATATTAACAAATTGCCTGTTCGTATTCTGGTGTCTCACATTGCAGACAAATAACTTCCATTCTCAGTTTTCCTGAACATAAGTGTCAGGCAACAGTATTTTATACTGTTGGTTAAACTGGAGCACAACACAGCAGGTCCACAATCAACTCCCTGCACTGTGAGAAGTAATTTTGCTATCTGCACTCCACCCGCTCACAAATATAAAAGGCAAAATAATAAAAAACATCAATTCATCAAGAATTATATAAAAATGTTTAAATCAAAAGCACATTAAAATGTCAGGATATAACAAAACTCTATACACTCGTATCACACAAATGAAAGAAACAATTAAGTACTTTAGAAACTTTCCTGCTGCGGCTGGTTTTTGTGTCACATGAAAAACATACCTCTCTGAATAAAAGAAAGAAAACAAAACATAATGTCTATGTTAATCCAAGGCCATATCACAAGAACATTATAAACCTAAGCTGCATAGCCAAAAGTTTTTAAAAATCTAACAAATCAATAACAAAATGGAGGGAAATTGTGCCTAAAATTTAAAAAAAAACTTAAAGAAAGGAAGTGGTCAAAGTGATTACTGATGGAAAAAAATTTTAAATATCAAGTTGTTACTTACAAAAAGTCATGAAAAAAAAAAAGACATTTAGGCCGAAAGTCTTTCATTTCTGGCAGCCTGAAGAGCAAACTAACAGAACAGGATCTGCACATTTCAATAGTCTGTACAAGATGGGAAAAGACGTGAAAACCTATAAATGTAGGTGAGAAAAGACATGAAAACCTATAAATGAAGGTAGGAAAAGACATGAAAACCTATAAATGTAGGTGAGAAAAGACATGAAAACCTATAAATGAAGGTGAGAAAAGACATGAAAACCTATAAATGTAGGTGGGAAAAGACATGAAAACCTATAAATGTAGGTGAGAAAAGACATGAAAACCTATAAATGTAGGTGAGAAAATGTTAAAACCTATAAATGTAGGTGGGAAAAGACATGAAAACCTATAAATGTAGGTGAGAAAAGACATGAAAACCTATAAATGAAGGTGGGGAAAGACATGAAAACCTATAAATGTAGGTGGGAAAAGACATGAAAACCTATAAATGTAGGTGAGAAAAGACATGAAAACCTATAAATGTAGGTGAGAAAATGTGAAAACCTATAAATGTAGGTGGGAAAAGACATGAAAACCTATAAATGTAGGTGAGAAAAGACATGAAAACCTATAAATGAAGGTGGGGAAAGACATGAAAACCTATAAATGAAGGTGGGAAAAGACATGAAAACCTATAAATGAAGGTGGGAAAAGACATGAAAACCTATAAATGTAGGTGGGAAAAGACATGAAAACCTATAAATGAAGGTGGGAAAAGACATGAAAACCTAGAATTGTAGGTGAGAAAAGACATGAAAACCTATAAATGTAGGTGAGAAAAGATGTGAAAATCTATAAATGAAGGTGGAAAAAGACATGAAAATCTATAAATGAAGGTGGGAAAAATGAAAACTTGTAAAACACAGATTGGATAAATTGGAGGAAAAATGGAAAACCTGTAAAAAAAGAAAACTTGTAAAAAACCCAGGTTGGATACATCTGGTAGTGGTGGGGGGATTGTGGGCTAAAAAACTAGTAAAACTGGGTTGGAAAAATACAGGATAAACTGAAAATTTGCAAAACACTTTTGCAAAATGGGGGAAAACTTGTAAAACCCGGACTGGAAAAAAATGAAATAAAAACAAAGCTTCATATGCCATCCAACATTAGGAACACAACTAATCAGAAATTACATTTCTTGACAATTCGCAGAAGACATAAACTCTCTTATAATACCTCTTATTTTATTCTGCAAAAAAGCTTTTGTTCTACTTTAAGAAACGTTCATCACTGAAGAAAAAACACAAATCTTCAAACTCTCCTACATTTAAGGTAAATAAAAATTAAGAAACTTCCAGTTGGTAGAACAATAAAGGCAACCCCTGGTTTTTTTTTTTTTTTTGCAACCACTTTCAGGTCATAACCAGAACCCACAGGATTCACTTCTGCCACCTATTTCACCCACCTAACATACAGCTCCACTCTGACTAATCTGGCACTTTATATCAAACAGGACTCGGCCCAATCAATCATGTTTCAGTAGTTGCTCAGACTGGATTACTTGTCTCTGTGGGCTATTCACAATTCTTATATCTGTGGTCACAATACTTTTTATATTTGTGTTTATAATAACCATAATGCTTCCTAAATGTGGTGATTAAGCTAAATGAACTTACAAGGTTCTCAATTTGCAAGACAAGCTAGAACTAACAAAACTCCGTGAACATGGCATGTCCCATGCTGATACAGACTTCAAGCTAGGCATCCCTCACTCAATTATTAGTACAATTATCAAGGCTAAAGTCAAAGTGTCAGAGGAAATTAAAAACAACATGTCAGGACATACTAAAATCAACAGGAAGTGAGAGTTTATTTTTGTAATTCATCTTTTTGCCTGCATTTGCAAATGATATACACTATTTATGTTTTCTGGTGGCTAAAATGCAACCGCAAGCTAGAAAAAAGAGCTAGATTCTACTTTCTACCAATTCTGATGTTCAGCTGTGCTCTTTTTTTCCTAAACAACGAACAAGCGGAGGATGCCTGCATCATTAGTCCCTTTTATCCCAAAGCACATTTACAACATTATGCTATATTAGATAAATCACTATTGTAAAACAGATGAGCTGGGGATAACACACACACACACAATATCAGCTGCAAAATGCTGAATTATCTCATGTGATGAAGGAT
Organism: Achatina immaculata; assembly: GCA_009760885.1. NCBI lineage: Eukaryota > Metazoa > Mollusca > Gastropoda > Stylommatophora > Achatinidae > Lissachatina > Lissachatina immaculata. The sequence goes on from CM019716.1 coordinate 73,994,595, forward strand.
GCATAATGAGTCTGAGTAACTGCTGTCATCATCAGCAGCATCATCATCATCATCATTATTTGCAGCTAGGATGCAGTCAGTGTCTGAGTCTTCATCTAGGACACTCAGATTCTCACGGGTTTTGTCACCCTTGCCCTCCTGCTGCACCTCAAGCACGTTAGAGACATCTGGAAGACTTGTGCTGGCTGGTCTATCATCTTCATCAAAACTGCCTCCATTAGGGCCACCTTGATGATGCCCCTGCAGAAATGGTCTTCTTTCACTTGAATCACTTCTTGAGAATGAAACAGAACATGTGAATCTCTCATCGCCAGCTGGACTCTGACGAGCACCTGGTGACATTACCTCAAACTGGATCAAAGGATGATAAGAGTTCAGATCACCTTCCTGCCAGGCTTCATCATGATCAGGCTCAACACTGGAGCCCCTATGGTGTGCTGCAACTCTAAGTGGATGGTCTGTTTCATTATAAGGAAGTCCTTCTGTATCACCTGTTGCATCACTACCCACTGTATAATGCAGAGGCAAATCACCTTCTGGAAATAAGTGCAATGTGCCAAAATCCCACATCCCACCTAACTCTGCCATACGCTCTTGAGATGAAATCTGATTCTCACTTAGATCCCATGGACTGTGCCTGCTACTCCTACCATCTTGCCTGGCTCCATGTGGAGCCTGCTCACTTGTAAGTGTCTGATCAGCACTGTCCTGGTAGCCATCGTTAACAACACCTGATAGCTCTTGATGAACATCACTGTATGGACGGGAAGTGAGCATAGCCTCATGATAAGGTGGAGGAGGAGCCCTGCGGTTAAACATTTCAGCAAGCTGCCGACTTAATGGAGTCTCATTATGTGCACCCCTGTGCAGCCGATTAAAATGCATGTTGTGGGCCTTGCACACGCATCCTGTGACAATGACCAAGAGCAAGCCACACGAAATGCAGCTAACTACAGCAGCTATAACAATACGTGGGGATGATGCTGTGAAAGATAATTTAAATGAAAGATTATGAATCAAGATTCAAACTCAGGTAGAACATTAAGTTAAAACTTGAAAGTATTTAAAAACTGCAGTTAAAAATAATAAAATGTCTATCAATGCCTTCAAAAATATGCATATCTCCTAATTAACAACTTGCAATTTTAACACTAGTGTAGCCACAAAGCTCAGCAGTTTTATAAGGTTTTAGCTCACATCATACTCAATTTCTCTGGTCTCGTAGAACTTATATAATAATCCTGGAGCATGCTCCACTCTGCCTTTTCTTATCTATTGTGGGATGGGTGTGCCCAAGTTGATACCAATTTGGCTTCTCACACTGAATGGCAGCGGGTTCTTCCTCACTCTGGTTGATAACAAATCTCAATGGTGCTCATGAGAGCATCCAGTCGTCAGCTAGTGCCTTGATGTTCCCTAAAAAGGAAAATATCATCGCACCGTGGACTTAGTATTGATAATGATCCTGAAGTACCAAAACAATTTTCACTGATCCACTTTTATGACTTCTTTGTCCATTTCAACTGAGCTATTTATAAGTACCTTTCATTCCAGAACTTGCATGCATGGCAAAGTTAACTGGTATGCGTGCGTGCGTTCGTGTGTGAGAGAAAGAGAGAACACATTCATGATAAATGATTATCACAAAAGTTTACATTAAATAAATCTTTCATAAATACAGTAAAATATCATGAATAACTAGACAAAGTACTCACAAACACTGCATCCTGTTTCGTCGCTGCCATCTGAGCAGTCTCTCCTTCCATCACATGTCCAACTTTCATAAATACAACGTTTATTTTTGCATAAAAATAAACCTTTGTCTGATGAACACTGCTTCTCACCTGTAATCATTGAATATTAATTTTTATATTAAATCACTGACTTCCTTTTTAACCTTTTTGCTGCTACATTCACTTCATGCGCTGTGATCCGCTGTGCTACACAATTCCCCTTGTGTGCTTTCCCCCCGGTGCTGAATACTTTTTTTTATATCATTTGAAATTCTGATATTTATCACAACTCTTTGTGATTATTTTTTCCCAATCATGTGTTACTATTTAATTTCTTGATGAACTTCTTCAGTGAACAATTTTTACATAAAATGAGAAAAAAAAAAAAAGAGAAAAATACCTTTTTTTCAACGATGTTTTTGTGTGTGAAACGTTCCAGAACAAGACATAACATACAATGCAACATCACGGTCTTTGAACATATATCTTGTTTTTGTCATCTTTCACTCTTTAGCACACACAACACACTGTTTCAATGAGCCCTTTTATTTTCAATAGTTGATGATCCTATTGATTTAAAATGTCTCAGAAAAGTCAATCGCCACAGCCATCAAAAGCCACTGACCGAGAAATTCAGCATTCTCAAATGTAATAAAAAGCTGTACCAGGACATAATTCTAACTATAGGTAACTGAAGCAAAGAATTTTTTGACAAGTATTCATTTATTTTCATCTATTTTATTCTCATCAATCATCCAGTGGATGTTAGTGATTGGGCATAAGCACTCTGTTTATCTTGCTCTATATATTTCAATTCTCTCTTCACTACTGCCTTTTGTAAGAAATTCTAAGAGTTTCTATACAAATTTGTTTTCAGGCCATGGTATAAGAAACATTTTACAATATACTAAATGCAACAGTGTATGATAACGCATCCCATCTCATGATGCAAAAATAACACTAGAACGGACTTGCTGATGAGTCCTGCTAGCTGAAATTAGGCCACATATGATGAGGGTGAAACTGAAAGTTGTGAGCAAATTTTTTTTTAAATCAGAATTTATAGACAGAGAAAATATAAATGTATCACCTTAACTGCATCCTCTGCACTTGTGTAGAAGTCACATGATGTCACCATCCTGTGTCACGTGACCACACAGAGCAGAAACAAAATGGCAGGTGCTGAAGTTTCGTTTTGTCAACGTGCTGTTATTGAGTTCCTCATTAAAGAGGAAATCCCCACTGCTGAAATTCACCAAAGACTTCAATTTGCTTATGTCTCCATAATATGGAGTGTGTATGACAGCTAGCAGTGTTAGAAGGTGGGCGAAACATTTCAAAGATGGAAACATGAGCCCCAAGATATGCTTCACAGCAGTCGCCCTCAAACTGCCTCCACTGAACGCAACGTGAAAAGGGTTGATGACATCATTAAAGAAGACAGACGTGTCACAGTATCTGAAATCACTGTAAATCATCTTGGAATAGGACATAATGCAGTACAGGAAATGATTGAAACCTTAGGCTATAGAAAATGTTGTGCCCGCTGGGTACCACAAGAGAGAACATCCAGAAAGCAGTGTGTCAGTGCCGTCAGTCAGCGGGAACGGAATTCTACCGGGAGAGTATTTTCAAACTTGCAGAGCGATAGGAAAAATGTGTTCAGAGAAATGTAGATTATGTTGAAAACTGAAGAAAAGGATGCAGATTAAGGTGATGCATTTATATTTTCTCTATCTATAAATTCTGACGTTTAAAAAATTTTTGCTCACTACTTTCAGTATGACCCTCATATAACTAAAAACAGCATCTGTGATTCCCCCTTTGCTGAATAACTATAATACATACGTAGTTTATAGCAGAAGGTAGTAAAATGCAAAACTGAGTTAGCACGTTGCTAACACCAGGGAAGCAAAAATCTTGGACCATGTTAAGATGTCCTTAGCAGCAATATGGCAGAATATCTAAACACATCCATAGCAACAAAAAGGTTAATAAAGCAGAGGCAGACTGAGGTTTATGGTTCAATTTTACAAATGATAGAAAGAGAAAGAAATGGAGACATAAATAATGGGAGTAAATAATAAGATAAGCATATAGGAAAGATAAACAGCAGTAATTCAATATTTTGGCAAAATGCTTTTATCAAGTACAACTGGAATGACAAAACAACAGATATTTACATGCAAACAAAAAAAAAAAAAAGAAGGGATCATTCTAGTATGAAGGTCAGACATAAAATGTTCCTAGATAGAACAGGGTAAAAAAAAAGGTGAATGGTGAGAAATAGGAGAAGAGATATAATGGCAAAGAAGCCCAGCCAGCAAACAATGCCCCTGATAGTAAAAATAACAGTTTCAAAATCTAAAAAACCATCCATTCTGATGACAAAGAAGACAATATACAAGTAAAACTGAACCATGCACCTCTGTCTGCCTCTACTCCACAAGAACCAATTTTACTGCACTCATCATAACACTTCTAAGAAAGCAGGCTCTCTTAACTCAATTCTTATCAAACACCAAAGACATATATATGCCTTAGCAATTAAGCATCATGGCCACTGTGTTGTGTCTGGAAAAGTTGTGTTATTTTAACATTAATACAAACTCTTAACTAGAGAATAAAACAATGTGACTTGATATACATGGTGAGAATAAAGTCTTTTCCTGATTTCAAACATTGGTTACACAAATATTATTCCAGGTACAAACATGTGGGTTTTTTTTTTGCTAATTTACCTTAACTCAAAAAGTATTTTTTTATCACTTTATCTGTGCACTTCAAAATGTGCTCTGTCTGTTGCCCAGAGAACATTTAAGAGACACATGGTTTTTTGTCATGCATTAACCAACACCTCATTAGTCACCATTTTAGTAAATGTGGTCCTTGCCTTCAGAGTTTCAATATCAGGAACTGGTCAATTGGACACTTTGCCCTTAGTATATTCCCCTTAAAAAAAAAAAAAAGCCAAGAGGATCTCTTTTGTTCATACTCATTTCTGAACCTTCAAATCTTTTTTTGAATATAGGATAACTAGGGATTTATGGTCAGATTTTTAGGGACTTGAGAAACTGAATGGAATAAAAATTAAAACTTTATTCCTAGAAACATCTAACTGAAATTTAGTTTTTCATTCTGTAATGTTTGTTCACTCATTACCTGCTGCACAGGATAGCACTGGTGATAATGCTTCATCATTTCAATAATGTATGTAAGCAGATTATAAATCACTGATCTCTATGCTCCAGTAATCTTTGTAAACTTCAGTAAACAAAGTTCAAAATTCAGATGCCAGTTTCACTGCATTCAGGATAACCCCATATACACTCCGCAGCATCCATCCAAGAGTATGTCTGCTAATAGTTCCTGTCAAATGTTGGTTGTTTATGATGCATTTTCTGTCACACAGTTCGGATTTCCTGCCAGCACCTTTAATTTATCCTAGCTCCAGCAGTCTCTTCACAGCTACATTGTTCTTCCATTCCTGCTCTTCATTTTACCGCAGTCTGTTCAGTACAACCCTAGCAACTCCCCTTTGTCCACTGTCAGTCTGCCATTTATATTAGCTTGTCCAGCAAGTCTGCCTGCCACATTATTGCCATGTACTCCTGCATGCCCTGGGCAGTAAAGCCACATTAGGCTTGTCACAGCTGATTGGCTTAATTTTTTCCACCTGTGCCAGCCCTAAAAGGTCTGTTCTGGTATACGCTGCTCCCAAAGACACAGCCTTATAAGGTTTCGGACCTTCTTTCGTTGAAAACACAATGTAACTTTTCATTTAACCAGTCAGAGCTCTTCTTAATCCAAAGTTAAACTAGTGTTTAACTCTTCCCGAGCTTGCGATCAGGATACTGACACTTCCGGTTTTCCCGTTGCGACCGTGTGGTCATGATCCTGACAATCGTTTGTTTCATTAAAACAAGCAGTGTAACATTTAGATTGTACATATTTCGTCCGTGATTCCGGTGACACTTTCAAAATGGCGAATGCATGCCTAGTTACGAGCGATGCCGAGCGAGAAAAAGGACGAGAAGCATGGAAATTTTTCAGTTTTTGACGATGTAGATAGGGGTATGGACATAGCCTATGGCCACCCCGCTGCTCTTGAATGTTTTATACGTAGATCTAGACATATTTAGACGACTGGAGAAGTAGTTAGGAGTTATTTCAGACATTATTTAGCGAGAATGCAACATAGAATCAGAATACGAGATCGACAAGTAGATCTACACATCTCAGATGGTAAGTAGGGGTAAGAAGCGCGAATCTAGACCTAGCCAATGGTGAGCTGGCCACAATCAGTGTCTAAAAACATCACATTACTTCTTTTTTCCTAAAAAAACTCTGCATTTCTGAAATTTTTATTCATTTAGCTACACGTTGACACATATTACGTATACGGAAGTAAATGGAAATACTGTTTTCCATCCCATTTTACAACTAGACCCCCTTACAGACAAGACCCGCGTTTTACTCCTGCACGCCACGACACGTCCGTGTTTCTTCCTCTAGCACGGAAAGAGTTAAGCATGCCTGATAAAGGAAGCCATGTTGAATATCACGATAGGAGTGCAAAGTGAAAGTTTTTTTCAAGATCGAGTGGTAGAATGGTCACACCGACTAACTAGACCTATCTTACTATATGTGTTTCTCATAGCTGTGGACCTGTTAGATTTACTGGATATTAAAAACATCCATAAATATTGATTTTTCTGTGTTGAAATTTGAATGACTACATGTTTATACTGGATTATGAAACAGTTACGGTAAATATAAAGTAGGTTTTATTTCTCAGCCCTAAAAAAATTTTTTTTGCGCTCAAAAATCATTCCATCGTTTCACATCAGTTATGTTTTTTTTTCTTTTTTTTGTTTTTTTTTTTTTAGTGACAAATAACCTCATGTATGGAATCTTCACTCATTTCCACTTGTTTTAACGTGTGATACACACGTGGTGATCATGGAATTAATTCGGTACAATAACTTTTACACAGGGCCCCCTTACCCAAAATGTCTGCGTCGTTGGGAAATTAAGGAACATTTTGGAAATAATGCGGGTGGAAAGAGTTAACAGATGAATCCATTCTTTTTAAAGCAAATTCTTCTCAATCTTGCAAAGCATACTCTGTGAATCCGTCACAATGACAAAATTAACCATATCATGAGCAACTAACCATTCCATTGCCGCTGACAGCCTCAATTTCCATTCACATGCTTGAAGTGATGACTTCAAAGACTCCCAAACTCTGTGCCACTACTCTTCCATTTTGACAGGCAACACAACCCCAATCACTTCTGCTGTTCTGACTCACTGAGCCATATATATTACCGTGTCAGAAGACCCACAGTATGCTGGATGAGATCTTGAACCCAAAGTAAACATTAATATCTAGAATAATCATACCCCAGTATAATTAACCAGAACTTGAAATTATATGGTGATCCTTCCTTCTTAACAAATTCTAGTGGTTCTGTTCTTTTCTGTGTGCATTTACTGTTTATATCTGCCCCTTGGATAAGCTGAACTATTTTTTTGTAGTCTCTGTTCAGAAGCAAAGAGCTTTGCTTCTTGGATGGTTTCACTGTGCTTCTAGGCTGTCTCAGTGTTCCACAGCTGGACAGTTTGAGACACAGGGACAATGAATGAATGAATGAATGAATAATCTTTATTTTTCAAGGGTAAAGAATTGGGCACGCAGGCCCGTCTTACATTCTGCCCTTCATCACTCCATCTTTCATTCTTCCCACACACTTGATTTAGTAAAAAAATACAAATTAAATTAGGAAAAACATATCAAAAGAGTGTAAGATTTAACTATTACATTCAAGGTAAAAGAGAAGAAGTCATTAACCTAATAAAATAGCACTCACGCATACATACACACGCAGACATATACATAAATAAAAATACATTGTAAATCATCTTCTAACATATGTTTTTTTTAACAAACATTAAAATAATTTCTAACAATATCTAACAAGTTGCTTTTCTAACTATGTCATTGAAGTACTTGATGGTTTACGAGCCATGTGTTGAGAGGGTGCTGGCTATTTTATGGAGGCATATAATTACAAGCAAGTAAATAATGAAACAGGTTTGAGTTAAAGGACACATGCACAGAGAAGGGAAATGCTAACCTTAAACTTTAGATGCATGTGATTACAGTGGTGTGGGACACCTACTCAATCATTTAAACAAGCTTCTTTGCCTATTGTGCCCTGCATATCTTCAGATGTTAGTATGGGTATTTTCAATTTTAAAAATGCTATACTTGTATTTATGGCGCTAGCAACGCATGTATGTCTCAGAGTTCTTTAGTTCTAAACATACAAATTTTCTTCGTTTCTCAGTTTGGATATTACTCATTCCTAATGTTTTATTTTATTATTATTTGTCTTCTTTTTTTTTGTTGTTGCCTATGCCAAGTGAAAATTGAACGGTGGCTCCATCTCATGAAATAGCTTATAAGTCTACTGTGACCTGTACTGATTTAACTTGCTCCAACTCAAGGGATAAATTTGAAATCTATTGTAACTTTACAAAGTTTAACTGGGTCCAACTCACGAGTTAACTTTTTATGTCCACTGTGACTCTTATGAAGTTTAACTGGCTTCAACTCAAGACATTATTTTTAAGGCAACTGTAGTCTCTATGGGGTGTCAACTACTATGATTTATTCCTTTCTGTACCTGCACACTTATTCACATCCCTGACAAATATGTCAAACAATGCTACAGACCACCTCATGAATGATGAAAACTCGATACAATCCACATCAAACACAAAAACAGTCTGGAAAACTTACTGCAGCCCGCTTCATCAGCAAAGTCTGAGCAGCTTCCTTTTCCATTACATCTATCAGTTTCATTGTAACAGGTATATTCTGTATTGCCATATTCTATACTGCCATATTCTGTACTGTCACAGCTAAACTCACCAGGACATTTACCTGTGGAACACAGCAACACCATTAATGCTGAAAACTAATAGAAACCGTCAAACAATGTGCCACAATACTGATGCACATGGACAAATGATACTGCCTGTTCAGAAGACATATTTGTCAGTTTTCACTAAAAAACAAAATTGCGCAGTTTCTCTCCATGCAATTTAATCATTTAATATTCTTTCTCTCTCTTCTACTCATTTTTTGTCCACTGGACACGGTCTCCAACTATTCATACATTATAACACAATAAAAGGCTTACTTCTTTCTCATAAAGTGACAATTATTCAGTTATTTTATTACGAATTCCTTCATAAACATTCTCATTTCATTTTATGGCAGTAAAAGGAAATGTTATACTTCCTTTGGGTTCGGTTTTGAGGGTGGGGAGGGGCTATGCCTTCTTCATATCAAAAGAGGCAATTGTATACTGATCTACAGTCAGCACTGCACCATGAGACGGAGAGAATCAATCAAATCCTTATCTCATTCATTTGGCTTTGAAGGAAGGCAATCCAAAGAATACATCAAATGCTTCTCATAAATGTAGTGATGCTTCTGTATAGCAGTATATGGGTTACTATTTGTGTGGTATGGCAGTTCAGGCCTTACTGAGACACACATTTAAGCAAGCGATGATGTGAATAATGTTGGTCATTTGGTCTTGTAACTGAGTTGTGAGAGAACTTGGTTATGACAAGGATTTTTTTTTTAGGTGAGACTTTTGGAGGGAGAACTATGGAAGTATGTGAGGTTTTTTTTTTTTTTGTGTGTATCTAAGTGAGTGGTGAAAAAAAATTGATTAAACATAAAGTATATATATTAGATCTTGAGTTTGACCTATGCTTGTACTTGTTCTTCAATGCAGAGGTCATTTCTGAGTCTGTTCAAAGTTAACTTGAAGTGTTCATTCATTTGGATGTTGTTGTACGTTGAGCTGTTGCTATTTACAACATGAGTTAACACACACATTCATCCACCATTAGATCACACTATACACATACGAGGGGTAAATGTATACACCTGAACTCATCACATTTATATCTGTTTTCCATGTAGCCACATACAGGCTGTTCTTTGTCACATGGGAACATTTCTAAAATGACTGCTATGAGGATGTTGATTCTTCTTCTTCTTCGTTCGCACTGTCTGTCTATATCTGCAGTCCTGTCTCTTGGATAAATTTCACTGTTTTTTGTAATTCATGTATGGAACCATAGAGCTTATCTTCTTTAGTGGTTTCACTGGGCCAGTAATTATTTCTCAGTGACTCGTAGTTGATGCAGTTCTGGAGGATATGTTCCACAGTTTGGGGCACCTGGGCACATGTACACAGATTAGTAGTACCAACCTTAAACTTTGTATACATATGACTTCGGAGTCGGCTGTGTCCTGTTCGGAGACGGAAGATGGTGACTTGTTCCTTTCTGTTTAGCATGTGATAGTCATCATGTGGTGGTGTTTGTGGCTTCCTGTAGGTTTTTATCATGCTTTTCTTCTGATTATAAGTGATTGGTATGTCTGGCTGCTCCATTTCAGTGCCCTCTTTGGCCAGTTGGTCAGCTTTCTCATTGCCTGGTATCCCACAGTGGGAGGGAATCCATTGCAAAGTGACTCCATGTTGTAAGCCAATTTTTGACAAGGCATCCTTAAGGTCTGGTAGTTTGTTGCACTGAAGAGCCTCCAGTACTGATCTTGCATCTGTGAGAATTACTACAGGACATGTATCAATTCTGGAGTCTGATAGTTTTTCAACTGCAGCAATAATTGCCCTAACTTCTGCATCAAAGTTGTTGCAGTATTTACCAGTGGGTATGGAAATCTTGTCAATGGTGTTGTTTGGATATTCAATATATGCTCCTGCCCCTCCATTCTTTATGGCATTATGTGCAGATCCATCTGTATACACACGTATCCAGGTGTCACATGGATATTTGTCATCTAGAACACTAAGTGTGGCTGTTGATCTTACAAGACTGCTCTGCATCTCACCATTCTGCACACCTTTCACTTCAGTCTGAATAGATATTTGTGTATAATCTGCTTCTTTCCATGGTGTATGCTCTGGTACAGATGATAATGGAGCGACTACAGCTGGAAGGTCAGGTATCAGCTTACGCATACGCTTGGCCTGATGAATGAAGCTGCTTCTTTTAAGCCGTCCTAATGCCAAGTTATTGAATCTCTCCTTCAGGGGATGGCTTACAGAGCTAAGGAATTTTTCTCCCATGGTCATGACCTTTGTGTCTCTACGTTCCTTTAGCGCTTGAACACCAACTATTTTCTGCATTTCTACTATTGGTGTGGACCTCATGGCACCTGTGATAATCCGTAGTGACTGATTTTGAACCTTGTCTAGATTATGCAGCGTAGTGTTTGATGCTGTACACCAAGATGTTGAGCCATATTCTAAATGTGGTAGAATACTTTGCTGATATACATTCTTGAGGATTCTTTCACTAGCTCCCCATGTGGTTCCACTCAATTTTCTTAATATGGCTAGTTTTCTTCTGGCTTTTGCTTCTGCACTGTTGATGTGTTGCTTCCACGTCAGTTTTGAGTCAAGAGTCACTCCTAAGTAAGTGGGTTGGTTGTCCATCCTTAAGGGTATTTCATTTACAAAGATCTTACCTGCTTTCTGTTTAGATGAGAGGGTGAACAGAGTGGTACTTGATTTCTCTGTGTTGATACTTACACACCATTCGTTTGTCCATGATGTCAAGATGTCTGCTGCTCTTTGGAGTCTCTGTGTAGCAACTGTCGCATATTCATCTGTACACCACATGACCAGATCATCTGCATACAGTGCCGCTTTGATTCCATAGGGAAGTTCCTTGACCAGGTCATTAATGAATACAAGGAATAGTGTAGGCGAAAGGACTCCTCCTTGTGGTACACCGTGTCGCAGCAGTACTTTCTGGCTTTTGTGACCATCCATTACTACTCTAGCTCTTCTATTGTGTAAATAGGATTTTATCCAGTTGTACAGTCTTCCATTCACATTGCAGTTTCTTAGTTTCCACAGCAGACCTTTTTTCCATACTTTATCAAAGGCTTTCTTCAGGTCTATCCACGCTGCTAGTACAAGGTTTTTCTCTTGGAATGCATCCTCAATCTCTTGAGAGAGATAAGTCACTTGATCTTCCGTACTGTAGTACTGCCTAAATCCTGCTTGTTGTGGAACGAGAAGGTTTTCACTTTCTAGGTACCATTTTAGCCTCAGGTCAATGATGCGTTCCATCGTTTTGCATAGGCAGCTAGTGAGACTGATTGGCCTGTAGCTGGAGGCAGTATCACTGTTTTTCCCTGGTTTTAGCAGTGGTACCATGCTTGCTTCCTTCCAGATTTGAGGTAACTTACCTGTGCTCCAGCACATATTGAAAATATCCAACAGCTTTCCCATTGCTGCCATTCCCAGGTTCTTGATCATTTCATTGGACACTCCATCTGGTCCTGGTGATTTCCTTGGTTTCAGTTTACTAACTGCTAGGTCTAACTCACTGCGTGTGATTGGTGCATCCATGACCTCCACTTTTCTGACTTGTTCCTCCTCTTTCTGTGGCTCGATGCGCACTGTACGCTCCTTCTCTGGATGGATATCAATGTTGCAGTCCTGTGCAAAATGCGAGCAAAGTGATCTGCTACTTGCTTACCTGTAAGAGTTTTCCCATCCTCTATTAGTGTAACCTTTGTACTTCTTCCAGTACTCTCATCATTTAACTGTTTGATTAGTTTCCACAGTTTCCTTCCATCCTTTTCAAAGTTTAGGGACTCTGTTTTCTCTCTCCAACTTTCCCGTCTGGCTTGCAGCTTTGCTCTCTGAAATTTGGCCTTAGAATGTTGGTAATTATTGTGGTGTTCTTGGCATGGTCTATTTTCTGCTTGCTTTCGAGCTGCTTCCACGTCATCATGGAGTTTTCCCAGCTCACTAGACCAGTATGGTTTATAGTCCCTGCGAGCTCCTCTGGGAATGGTTTCACGAGCGGCCTGAAGGATACAAGCATTGAATTCCTTCACTATGCTGTTAATATCCTTACCTTCTATGGACAGCTGTCCCACCAGGATACCTGTACGATGTCTGTACATTGTCCAGTTTGCTTTTTTATAGTTCCATCTGGGGAGAGGGTTACTGGTGTTAAGGAGTTCATTTTCTATTGTCAGGAAGACTGGTCGATGGTCGCTACCTCCAAGTTGTTTTCCAACTTCACGTGTAATGTTCCACTTCAGATCTGGAGAGTGGAATGCCAGATCTGGTGTTGATTTTGTATGCCATGCCCTTGAGTAAAATGTTGGGGCATCCATTGGCTGGTTGATCAGGAGAAGTCCATTATCATCCTGCCAGCTCTCAACTTCCTCTCCTCTCTTGTCTATGTGGTCATAGCCCCAGCTCTGGGAATGACTGTTAAAATCACCACAGACCATCAGTCTCTCTTTGTGTGGGATTGTTCCTAAAGCAAGTGGGCGGTCATTAGGACAGTAATAGTTAAGGAGGTGGAAATCTGTATTACTACTTTTTAGATGGATCATCTGGTATTCGGCTCCTTCCATGTACACTCCCACCTGACATGCGCTGATGTTATTCTTAACAAGTGTGAGTACTCCTCCTTTTCTTCTGTCCTGTCGGTCTGATCTAAAGCACTGGTAGCCTCTGATTTTAAAGGCGGCATCTTTGGTTAGGTGTGTCTCCTGTATGCAGCATATACTTACCTGCTCTGCAAAAAGTATGTTCTCTAGTTCAACCTTTTTGCTATAGCCATCTCTAACACTGCTGACACCCTCAGCATTCCACTGCATTATTTTAAGCTCTTGCTTTTTGGCTATTTTCTTCTGTTGTATTTTTTGGCCAGTAGCTCTACTCTCATGTCTCCTGACTCCACAAGACGAACTGAGAGGACCTCCAGTAGCAGGATGTTGATTCTATTTATTTATTTTTAACATGAAGTCTCTGGCTTCAATTAAGCCAGGATATGACCTAGAGACACCTCTAGCTGATCTAGGTGGCCAAGGAACAAACCTCAAATTCTGACAATGACACAACATCCAAACTCATGTGGTTTCCTGGCTATTTTTGACTTTTCAAAACTTTCAAGATCTTCTTAAGGTTTCCTTTAAACTCTGAAAACTGCTTCAGCTCTGTGTAGTGCACTGACTAGTCAGACTTTCTATGAATGGCTCCATAAAAGCAGTCTAGTTTTGCAATGCAGATTCTAGTGTGTGCATCATTGCTTTACATTTCCTACCCCTTCACTCTTCTAGAGCCTTCAGTTTCTCACAAATGATTTTGACTGCCATCATTGTGGAATCTTACAATGAATACTACATTCAACAGCCTCACATCAGGATTCCCACATACTTGCTTACAGTTTATGTGTATATTTTTTTCCTAAAACAAATTCAGTTCAGCTTTTGATCAAGGTATTATGGTTCACTTCATTAGCAAGTGACGCTGCCAACAACTGAGAAGGCATCTATCTTAGAACAGCACAATATGCTTTTTATTTAACCCATGACTGGAGTGGCTTAACAAAGTGCCAAAGAAAAGATCACTCTTTAGGGGGATTCAGTCCACTGAACTTCTGGAACCATGTGAGAAGTAAGGACTTCTACAGATTCTGATTTCCCATCTAAGTCCCTTTCAGATACTTTACCCTCAGTCTCCCTCTCTCTCTCTCTTTTTCCATTTGAGCTTTCCAGTGACTGTCAGGTTATCCTCAACACTAAGAAAAATATACAAGAAATCCACCAGTTTTAAGTGACACATAAAAAAAAAAAACCACTTGGAATACTCACTAGAACAGCCTCTCTCATCTCCTCCATGAAGTGGGCAGTTTTGGATACCATCACAGCGATCATATATCTTATAGCAATCATTCTCTCCATACCCACAGGCCCGATAGTTAGTAGGGCAGGGGTTCTCTATTCCAGGAAAGGGGGGAAAGAAGTACAGAAAACTGAGATTAATGACAAAGTTATTGAGAAACGAATTTTCCTTAAACAAGAGGAACATGATAATGCTCAGCATGAGAAGGATGTTTATATAATACAACTGAAAGGCTTAGCAAGTCTTATAATGAACCTCTAACTGGAACAGTCTCATCTTCTCTTTAATGGTTGTCTGAACAGCAAGCTGACTTGAGACACATGTGTCACAAATGCTTTGATTCTGGTTTATAATGCTTACAAACTAACTAATGCTCTCAGGTTGAATGAATTTGTCTGAAATAAAAGGAATGAAATAATGGCTGCAGTACAAACATAACTTTTAAGTCAGAGTGGATAAAAGTGTAAGGTGAAGTTTTACTTGCAAGATCAAATAAGAAAAAAAAAACTTGGAAAAAAAAATAATATGAAAAATGAAACAAACATAGAATTATCAAATAAGGGGAAGACAGGAAAATAAGAAAAGAAAAAAAACTGCTTCACTGCTGAAAGCTGAACATATGACATGATCAAAGATTCCATTCTTCTCTAAAACCAAAAACTGTTATTTTGTATTTTCAGACACATTTGCCTTGAGCTAAGAACAAAATTCTTGGATTATGTTAACACACCAATGAAAGTCTTAAAAACTTAACACAGAACAATTCTGAATTATAATAAATGCAAGCTTAACATGACAAACCTTGCTAAAACAAAGTAACAGTTTAAGCCCGCAGTGTCATGAAAATAATTACTCTGAAATTTGATTAAGCTTGTGAAAATAAAGTAGTTTAATTTGACGAACTCTGTGAAAATAAAATATCTATTTAAAGGACTGAATTTAAAATGTGCATCCATAGCAAGCCTAGATTGATTACTTTTTTAAAAAGTGCACTGAATCATAGGATGTTTGCACTGAATCATAGGATGTTTGCACTGAATCAAAGGGTAAGTTAATTTAATTATAACATGCTTGAAGTAAAGTATAGGGTGTCGGCACTGAATCATAGGGTCCTTAGAATAAATCATAGGATGTCTGGACTGAATCACAGGGTGTTTGTAAGACACTCCTGAATCAACAATAAGAAATTAACACCCTCTGTAGAGTCAGGTGCAGTTCCAAATTCACAGGAATAATCTTTGCATGATATCCTCATATTCCCTGCACAAAGTGACACCTATGTGTGCAGTGCATGTCAAGATGCTTTCACTATGCAAGCAGATTCTCAATGCCTAAATATGTCAGATGCCTGTTCTTTACAAATGGTTCTTATGTCATGCACCCCAACACTGATGGTCACATTACTGATTGAAGGAACAAGTCTCCCATGATGCTCTAAACCTCCATCCTACACAAAACTTACCTCAATGATTACTATAGGACATTCCGCACACGATGGGATGATTCTGATAAGAAGCAATCATCATCAGGTGCCGTGCCGACTGGCATTGGCTGTTATGCTTCTCCAGAGTACACGATCCTTCATGCAGGCCATCAGCTCAGTTGGTGATCTCCTCTCACACCATCCTGTCAGACTGTCCAGTATCATTTCTCTTGGTCTTCCTCTTGATCTTCTTCCTTCTATTTTTCCTATTGTTATAATATTTTCAATGCCCCCTCTTCTCATTGCATGTCCTATGAAAGTACACTGTCTCTCTCTTATCTTTTTGACAAGATTTTTTTGTCTCTCCAGCTCTTCTCATAATTCTTCATTAGTTATTTTTGCTGTCCAGGGGATTTGCAACATACTTCTAATAAACCACATTTCTGCTGCTTCCAGTGATTTTTGTGCAGACTTGCCTATTGTCCATGAATCACTTCCATATAGCAAGATAGGTGCAATATAGCATTTTAGGACTCATTTTCTAAGATTCATTGATAAGGATGCATTGGATATGTTTCTCACTCTCTGAATGCTTCTCATAAGAAGCAAACCAACAAAAAAAAAAAAAAAAACTACTGCTTCAACAACATGCAGACCAGTGCTGGATTTCTAAGCCAGTCTCATACTGAAACCTGCCTCCTCTTCTTAGTACAGTTCAATTAGTTTATACTTTGAAAGTATTAAAAATACAATAATCCAATACAAAAGTACTCACCCTGTTTAAAGTATTTTATAATGAAGCTATCGCTTGTATCCCTATAACGATCGTATATCTGTGGATTATAATAGTAAATGAACACACTGCTCTGAGATGATTCAAAGGTAATGGATGCTGTATCTTGAACGTTATGACCGCCAAACAGGATGCGAGCAAAGCGGTCTGAACCATCACTAATAGTAAAAATGCTGCTAGGAGACATGTGAAACTTTTGAACCGTTATACTGAATGTCACCTGCTGTCCATGGAGCAGCCAGGTACAAACAGCTGACTTCTGAAGTGTGCTGTACATACTGTAGCTGCTTATTACCCCAAACCTCTCAGTGAAACTCAAGCCACATTTATCAAAGCTGTGATATGCTGGGTTTTCGGTTGTTGAAGTTCTGACTGTTGACATTTCTGCTGCTGGTGGGATGGAACTAACTGTAAAAGAAAGAATGAAACATCTTCCATCATCCACCCACACCAAATACAAGGAATGAGCACAATATTTCTACATAAATTTGTAATGATGTTACATTATAAACTTGTGAGTACCACTTCAGGGACTCTGAGACACAAACTGTAACAAGTGCTATTTAAAGTGCCTTTGCATAGATGAAACAAAATGACTAGCTATGTAGTTTTCTAGAAGATGCGTGAAGCATCATTTTATTTTTTAAAAATATGATGATATAATCGTGGATCTAGCTTTAAAAGTACTGACCAATCAAACTGCACTCATGTTATCATGACAGCTCATTGGCTAATCAGATTTCATCTTCATGCATATAACACACGCACTATACGTAATTTGTACAAACCACAGGCCCAATGTGCATTATACTCATGTTCATGTTATGCTACAATTTTTTTTTTTACAGGGACCAAAAAACTTCAACAAAAAAATAAATAAATAAATACAGAGCAGCTACTCCTTGAGAGCATGAAAAACAAATAATTACACAACAAATAATATAGAAAAAGACATCAAAAGACAAGAAAACTGAACATTTCTTAAAGTCTTTGTAATCTTCTGTCTGTCAGATATAATGCATGAGAAATGATTAATAATGTTTCTGGGAAATATTGCACTTAATGTCTCAGGGAAAAATGTTTCAACAGGAAGAAACTGAGAAAACATGTATGACCCTTTCCCTACACACATTCTAGCTCAAAATGTTTATCACAATCATTTATAAAACATATTTGCTCTAAATGTCACTTACAGCTTCTTGAGAAATATTTGTATTCAGAGTGGAGACTGGGTAAATAATACAGATTTAGTTATTTCACACTATGTTATTCTCCAAAACTGTGAACTTTTTTTCCCTTTGTAATGTTAGTATCAGCCGACTGCCATTTTTTTTTTCTTTAAAAGACTTCTCTAAATGAAAGGAATAAAAACAAAATTTGCAAAAAATGTAATAATTCCCTCCTTATTTGCATACATATGTGCATGTAAACTCTCTGCCCTCCTAGCTCCCTCTATTTTCTCTTTAATTTACCCAGATACCTTTTTTTCTTCTCAATTTCTTCTTACCACCGTGTTTTACCATGTGATATGCCATTTAACTTTTTTTTTTCAAATCACATACAGTGATTCGTCTGCCATTATAATTTGTGGATTCATTTTCTGTGAGCGGCCAGGGCTCCATCAGACACCGAGTGAATTCCAGGACAGGCTACCAGTTTGGTTGGGGGGGCCTGTCTAAATGAGTATAACTACATTTTCTTACAAAAATGACAGAAAGGCAGGGAGACTGTGATTATTCGAGGCTATAGGAATTATGTAGTTTAAAAAAAAAAATGTGTCTATTTGAGTCTCTTGGAACTGGGGGCTGGGAATTACTGAAGCAAACATCGTATATTTACACCTAATATTGGTATTCAATAAACAAATCATTATAAATAAAGGCCAAGAGAATTTGGGAATTTAAGCAAAACATGTCTAGTCTATCTAGAAGCCCCAAACCATGGACTTGGGCAGTTACTATAGAAAATACTGCATCTATACCAAATATAAATTATATTAAAAAGACACATTATTTTACATTCCAGATGTCATAAACGTAACACCCTTGCATATATGTGTCTGCATACAGATATAAATTGCATGAAATTGAAACAGCAGTGAATTTAATGGCGAACAACAAAACTGCAGGTGAAGATGAAATAACAGCCGAGATGCTAAAAGCTATCAATAGTGACAACATGAGACAACTACAGAGAATGTTTAACAAGATTTGGAAAGAAGAAAAGGTCTCTTCTAATTGGAAGAAGGGAATCATTGTTAAAATACCAAAAAAGGGCAACCTTAGTGACTGTAACAACTGGAGAGGAGTAACCTTAATATCAGTTGTGTCAAAAGTATTTTGTAAGGTCATTTTGAATAGACTCAAAGATATAGTGGATACTGCAATGAGAGAAGAACAAGCAGGATTTCAAAAAGGGAGAAGCTGTCTCGACCAGATCTTTACTCTCAGAATAATACTTGAAGAACATATTGAAAATCAGAAACCATTAATACTGAATTTCATAGATTTTAAAAAGGCATTTGATAGCATACACAGAGATTCATTATGGAGAATTTTATGTCTATATGGAATACCATCTAAAATTGTCAACATCATTAAGGACTTATACAATGGATATGGTTGTGCAGTCAAGAC
This sequence comes from Achatina immaculata, assembly GCA_009760885.1. Lineage (NCBI taxonomy): Eukaryota > Metazoa > Mollusca > Gastropoda > Stylommatophora > Achatinidae > Lissachatina > Lissachatina immaculata. The sequence continues at coordinate 74,013,950 of CM019716.1, forward strand.
AGAAGAAGGGATGAGTGAATGGTTCCAGATTGAAACAGGCGTGAAACAAGGATGTATACTGTCTCCTTTACTTTCTGGGATTACAATAGACTTCATAATGACAAAATGCTGCACAGGTAACACAGGTATTGACTGGGTACATGGGACCCAACTAGAAGATCTTGATTTTGCTGATGACATAACTCTTATCAGCAATAATGTGAATTCCATGCAAGAAAAAACAGATAGCCCATCTTCACTGGCTAGCAAAATAGGACTTGAAATTAACAAGGACAAAACAAACATAATGAAAATTCCCATCAATCAAAATGGAAAAATACACATAGAAGGGACAGATATTGAAGAAGTCAATCAATTTGCATACCTTGGCAGCTACATAGACCAGGATGGTGACACTAGAAAGGAAGTTAGGATCAGAATTGCAAAAGCAGCATCAATCTTCAAGAATCTTGAGAACATATGGAATTCAAAAGTTATAAGCACAAAAACCAAGTTAAGACTATTCAATTCAAATGTAATATCCACCCTCATTTATGCATGCGAAAGCTGGAAAACAACTAAAGAAATAGAAAAGAAATTAGACTCTTTTGAAAACAAATGCCTAAGGAAAATACTCGGCATCAAGTGGAATGAATTCAAGAACAATGCAGAGATAAGACAGATGACTGAACAACAACCAGTCTCACGGGTGATCAGGAAAAGGAGATGGACATATGTTGGTCACTTGATGAGAAGAAATGAGCAGAGAATCCCAAAACAAGCTATCAAGTGGAACACAACAGGCCGAAGAAAAAGGGGCAGACCGCGTGAAACTCTGAAGAGGACATTATTACGAGAGGCCAAGTTAACAGGCATAAAATCCTTTGATGAGGTTGAAAGACTCGCCGAAGACAGGAAAAATTGGCGAACTACTTTGTGACGTTTAACGGCACGGGAAGGATATAAGATATAAGATAAGATACAGATATAAACACATCCATGAACCAACTTTTATAATTAACTTACTAAAATGATGTGGTACTCACTCATTTCAAAATACAATGTGAACCTTGGCTGAAGATATCTTCTCTGGTTCTGATACTCTATAAAAACTCCATTGTGAGAAGAAAGGAAGTATTTGGGGCAGCCTCCTGACTCATAACTTGATAATAACGCACTGTTTTTTGTTATTCCATTGTACACACTTAGCACACCTTCATATGCCAAGTAGCACTGCTCAAATTGGATTTTATATCTGAAATACGAATCTGGGTAATGAAGCAGCCAACTGGCTCTCCCATATGCCTCTATACAGTTCAGAACTCTCGTGTTGGTTGTAATTTCTCCAGTCATGGAAGTAATCTCAAAATCACAATCATCCTCATCTGCCTTCCAGCTTTCCTTTGCATACTGTAGATCTGAAGTGCTGGTTGCAGAGGTAGAGGTTATGATCGCAGAAGGTACATCACCCAAGTCAGCTGAAAGTTTATATAACAATAATATAATAATGACAGTATAACAAGTGACAGACGTTAATAATGATTAGTACTATAAAATATAAACCTGCATCAAATGTTTAAACTGGAATTCAGTGTGTTTCACAGATGTCACTTTGAGTGAAATATTTTTTTTAATGAATATCACCACTTTATTTCTTTGGAGGGGAGAGGAGTGGTGATGAAAATACTGCAAACAGCCTTTTAAATTAATAAATCCAGGGCATCATCATCATCATCAGTCCTCTATACTCTAAATGGAGTTTAAGGCATCAACAAAGGTTCTCCAACCAACCCTGTCTTGAGCAAGTCGGGATACCTCAAACAATGTCTTTCCTGCTTCCTTTAGTTCTTCTTGTATTGTGCATCTCCATGTCCCAATGGCCTGCCCTTCTTTCTTCTTCCTTGAGGTGTCCAAGTCAAGACAGTATACGGTTGTCTTGTTTTTTCCATTTGTAGTATGCGGCCCAGTCATTTCCGTCTTCATATTTTGACCTCTTTAGTAATGTTCTCAATGCCTGTTTGGCTATTTTCTCATTTGTCACATGTTTTTCCTAGTGTATCCTTAAAATTTTCCTAAGGCGTCTTCAATCTGCTTTCAGTTCTTTCAATGGTTCTCCATGTTTTGGCTGCATATGATAGAATGGAGCATACACTGGATTTATACATTTTGAGCTTGAAGTTCATATGAGGAATGGGAGATTTCCATGTTTGCTAATTTGTTAAAGATCTGAGATGCCTGTCCAACTCTTTGTGGATATTTCCTTCTCAATATTGCTGTCTGCTGAAATGAGGCTTCCAAGATCGTTAAAGTATTGTACTTCTTCAACTTCTCTTGTCCCAACTGAGAATCTTTCCTTATTTTTTTCACTGATTCTCATGACCTTAGTCTTGTCTGGATGTATATTCAGACCTACTGATCTGGCTATTTCATAAATCCTAGTTGTCTTCTCCTGTATATCTCTCTGAAACCCCTGGCTTGGTAATGGCAATTTCTTATCAATATGATACTGGCCCCCCGTGTGGTACCCGGGATCTGCAAAGAATAGGACCACTGTACCCTACCATGCATGATCGTAAAAGGCGACTAAGGAGGGTTCAGCATAGGGCCAGCAACCCTACCTGGTAAAAAACTATCAGACTGCTACAGAAACAGAAGCAAGGGAAAAAGCAAATGCAGGTGGAAGGAGAAATGCGTATCAGGAAACTGAGCCCATGAAGGTTGTGGATGAAAGCCAGCCACTGGAAGTCCCCAGCCCGACTGCAGACCTCCTGGAACCTAAACAAAAGATGCAAATAGGCAGCTGGAATGTAAGAACACTAAACCAGACTGGAAAACTAGCACAAACCATCAAGGAAATGCACAGATACAAACTAGACATACTAGGAATACAAGAAGCAAGATGGACAGGACAAGGCAGAAGGAAATTAACAACACAGCACACAGAAGATACAATAATATGGTCAGGTAAAGAAGATCTTCATGAAGGAGGAGTAGCATTGATTATAACAAAAGAAGCATCAAGAGCATTGCTGAAATGGACCCCAATAAATGAGAGATTATTATATGCACGGTTCAACTCAAGATTCACGAAGCTGTCTATTATAGTTTGTTATGCACCAACAGAAGCAGCTGAAGAGGAATTAAAAGAAGATTTTTACAACAGCCTCCAAGCCACAGTAGAAACAATACCCAAGCATGATATGCTACTCATCTTGGGCGACTTCAATGCAAAAGTAGGTGAAGGAAATGAAGATAGAAGAAGAATCATGGGAAGAGAAGGAATCGGAGAAATAAATGAAAATGGAGAAAGACTGTGCAGTTTCTGTGAAGAAAACATGATGACCATTGGAGGGACAATTTTCCAACACAAAAACATCCATAAGGTGACTTGGAGGTCACCAGATAAAACCACAGAAAACCAAATCGACCACATACTAATAAACAACAAGTGGAAATGGTCACTACAAGATGTGCGAGCAAGGAAAGGAGCAGATATAGGAAGTGATCACAACCTTCTGGTAGCAAAAATAAAACTAAAATTAAGGAAAGCCAGAATCGGAGAACACAGAAAGATACATTTTGATACAAGAAAACTGATAGACCAGCAAACAAGAAATGAATTCTCAATAATACTTAAGAACCGCTTCAGTGTCCTACAAGACGAAGCAGAAATGTCCATATTAGAGTTCAATAAAACACTACAGGAAACAGCAAAAGAGGTGCTGGGATATCGGAAAAGGAGAAAAGAGGAATGGATAAGTGAGACCACATGGGAAAAGATAGAGCAAAGAAAAGAAATCAAGAAAAAATTACTGAACACCAAATCACAACGGCTTAAAGAACGAGTTTTAAGTAATTATGCACAAAAAGACAAAGAAGTGAAGGAATCATGCCGTCAAGATAAACGTCAGTATTATGACAACTTAGCAGAGACAGCAGAGAAAGCAGCATATACAAATGACATGAAAACCATATATAAAATCACAAAGCAGATGACAGGTAACTTCAATACAAGATGTGAAAGTGCAGTAAGAACACAAAATGGACAACTGGTCAGTGGAGAAAGAGAAAAAATTGAAAGATGGAGGGAACACTTTAACACCCTACTAAACAGAACACAAGCAGCACAAGCAATAGATATACCTGAAGCAAAAGCGGAACTAAACATCAATACAGGACCAATAACAATAAATGAAGTAAAAGAGGCGATAAAGATGCTAAAATCAGACAGGGCACCAGGTGAAGATGAAGTGACTGCTGAGATGTTGAAAGCAGAAGAAACAGAAACACCAAAACAACTTTGCCGGATATTACAACAAATTTGGGATTTAGAAAAAGCCCCAGAGGAGTGGAAAACTGGTCTTATAGTAAAACTACCAAAGAAGGGTGACCTCAGAGATTGCGGGAACTGGAGAGGCATTACCCTACTGCCACTCACTAGTAAAGTATTTTGCAGAATAATCATCAACAGAATTGTACCAACACTTGAGGAAAAACTTCGGAAAGAGCAGGCAGGATTTAGGAAAGGAAGATCATGCATAGACCATATATTTGTACTTAGACAAATATTAGAACAGGCAAATGAATGGCATAGCACAACATATGCATTATTCATAGATTTTGAGAAAGCCTTTGACAGTGTCAACAGAGATGCACTGTGGAAAATCCTAAGATGGCATGGCCTCCCCTATAAAATAGTTAATGTAATCAAAGCCCTATACGAGGGTTTTCAGTGCAAAGTTATCTGTGGAGAACATACCTCCAGCAGCTTTAGGGTACAAACAGGAGTGAAGCAGGGATGTGTACTATCACCAACATTATTTATCTTGGCAGTAGACTGGTTAATGAAGGAGGCAACATCAGACAAACGCAGAGGATTACAATGGACCCTTAACACAGTGCTGGAGGACCTTGACTTTGCGGACGACATTTGTCTATTATCAAGCAGTCACAAAGATATGCAAGATAAAATAAACAAGTTAACCCAGAATGCAAACAACATAGGACTAAAGATCAACGTAGGAAAGACAAAGTTAATGAAGCAAAATGTGAACAACAGAAATGTACTCAGAGTAGATAACAAGTTAGTGGAGGAGGTCAACGAATTTGTATACCTTGGCAGCAGAGTAGTAGAAAATGGAGACAGCACAGAGGACATCAACAGCAGACTTACTAGAGCAAACCAGGCTTTTGCAATGCTACAGAATATATGGAAATCAAATAAACTAAGCATAAATATGAAAATCAGGATATTTAAGAGTAATGTTCTAAGTGTACTACTCTATGGAAGTGAATGCTGGAAAATCACCAAAACCATAGAAAACAAGTTGAATTCTTTCCAGACTAAATGTTTACGTAGAATTAAAAAAATATTTTGGCCAAACACCATAAGAAATAACATCTTATTGGCAGAAATGCAGATGAAACCACTGACAACAATTATTGAGGAAAGACGCTGGCGATGGTTGGGACATGTTCTCCGAATGACTGACAACTCACTACCAAAAATAGCACTAAGATGGACACCACAGGGGAGCAGAAGTAAGGGTAGACCAAAAGAGACATGGAGAAGAACAACAGAAAGGATGTTGAGCAATAGAGGGCTCACCTGGGCAAGAGCAGAAAAAAAGGCGAAGACAGGCATTTGTGGAAAACCCTTGCGGAAGCCCCATGTGCCCTGGGCACTTAAGGTTCAGAGAGAGAGAGATGATACTGGCATAGAACCCTTCTGAAGATGTCTTTACCTTGACATGATGGGACAGCTTGGGTGCTACAGTGAACTTGTGCGCTATGCCTGCAGTAGCAAGTTGGACAGGTTAAAAGGTAGAAATCAGATTAGGAGAAAAACACCAGACCTTCAGTTTTTTGGGTTTTTTTAATAAGAACAACCAAAAGCAAGTAAAAAAAAAAAAAAGGAAAATGCCACAAAAATGTTATATAATACTTGGAGTAAACAAGTGCTGAGAAAGAGCTAGGAAGAGAGAGAGAGACCGAGACAGACTGTATGTGTAGCAATGCATACCGAGGACTTGGAAAGCTGAAGAGAGAAAAAGACTGGCATGGGAGCACATTCTAAAGCTGGCCAAGACCGTACCTCTTTTCTAGGAGATGCCACCTTAAAACCTTGCTACAACAGTCAAATGAACAAGATACACACTGGCATGGTCATTATCACGGTGAAGTTTACTCAGAAGCCTTTCTTTGCAACAAAGAATTGTCCCATCTACTTGTGTATACCCCAGGAAATGGTGAAAGCCCACACCACCTGCTTCAATTACAGGCATCATTACTCTAGGACAGATAAGGAAAACACTTTATCTCATAGCACTGAAAATGAAAAGAACTGACAGGAACTGGTAATATACTGAAGTTTATGCAGATACTGTAGCTGCTTAGGTATATTTGTAAAAATAAATTACGAATGAAAGAACTGCTTCTATGCAGCTTGATTCCAGTTTACAGAGATCCATCTATAATAAGGTCAAAATAAAAGCTCTGCATTATTTCCCAATAAAAACATGGTTTGTGCATCTATTTAAAAACAATAGTTATTTCAGGTGCCAGCAGTTACATACAACAACAGACCTGCCTAAACCTTGAATGAAGCTTTAAAACTGTCCACAAGATCACTAATTTTATTGCAAGCAAGATCGATAGACATGTATATGCTTTCAGCATCTACTGCTTACTGACGTAATTAGAAGCTGACTTTGGAAAAAAAAAAAGGGGGGGGGCCTTAATTGTTACTAGGGCATGTACACGATTTGATATTAACTCTTTTTAACTCTTTCCTACCATAAGCAAAGTAAGTGGGTTTAAAAAAAAAATTACAATAACAACTTCTATACGGTTGTATTTTCCAGCCTGGTGATTCAAATTTTAAACTGCCCTATAAGCTAAATACAGGCATTACAATATTCCATGATAAAAACATGGTAGGTGTTATTAATACAAAACTGTGTGATTTAATTTGTTTCAGAGTTATGGTCAAACTTTCCTTGACCTATGAGGTGATGAGGTCTATGTCATACCTGGTCACATTTTAACTGTTTTCATATGTGCCAGCCCTGAAAGGCGTGTTCCAGTATATACTTCTCCCTTCGACACAGCCCTATAAGTTTTCGGACTTTCTTTCACTGAAAACACAATGTAACTTTTCATTTAACCAATCAAAGCTCTTCTGAATCCAAAGTTAAACTAGTATTTAAGCACACTTGGTAAAGGAGCCATATTGGATATCAGGATAGGAGTGTAAAATGCAAGTTTTTTTCGAGATCGAGTGGTAGAATGGTCACACCGACCAACTACATCCATCTTACTATATGTGTTTCTCGTAGCTGTAGACCTGTTAGATTTACTGGATGTCACAAACATCCATAAATATTGATTTTTCTGTGTTGAAATTTGAATGACTACGTATTCTATATTGGATTATGACACAATTAAGGTAAGTTAAAGAAGATTTTATTGCTCAGCCCTAAAATTTTTTTTAGCGCCAAAAAAATCGTTCCATCATTTCACACCAGTTGTGTTTTTTCTTTTCTTTGTTTTTTTTTAATGACAAATAACTTCATTTATGGAATCTTCACTCATTTACACTTATTTTAATGTTTAGGCAGTTTAGGTTTAGGCAGGTCTGTTGTTGTATGTAAGTGCTGGCACCTGAATAACTATTATTTTTAAATAGAAGCACAAACCATGCTTTTATGGGGAAATAATACAGAGCTTTTATTTTGACTTTATTATAGATGGATCTCTGTAAACCAGAATCAAGTGGTGATCATGGAATTAATTTGGTACATAACTTTTACACAGGGACCCCCTCCCCAAAATGTCTGCGTCGAAGGGAACATAGGAACACTTTTGGGCATAACGCGAATGGAAAGAGTTAATCTCCAACTCCAAGCAGAGTCAGTTGCCCTTTTTTTACAGCTGTGGACTGGAGACCCTGAAACTCCATTAATTCCTAAGTAATGCAGAACTCCAAAATGCAGGAAAAAAAAAACTAAAGAGGTCACTGAATGAGAATCACAACAAGAGCTGGTTGCCTAAAGCATTTATGTTCCTGGTTTATGTGCCCTGGGGCACATCTAGGAATGATGACAATAATAACTACACTGATGCATACTTACTAAATTGATAATAAATTTTGAAGCCCCTGGCTTTTCTTCCACTGTAGCTACTGCAGAACGTAACATACAAACGATCCTCACCGGCGACCATTTTTGCCTCATATGGCTCAAATCTCCTGCTAAGAGTGCTTCCACAATAGATCTGCTCATGAAATGGACCAATCTTAAGATAGTCATCACTGCATGAGTCAGTGTCTGTTGGAATATCCATGTCCATAAAACTGTTGAAACACAGTTTTGAAATAAAGTTCATTTTAATTATTAGGAATGTTTAAAACAAGAGAAAGAATGATTAAAATGTGCCAACAAAATGACATTAAACTTTATAAGAAAATGGGAAAGCTTACTGTCTGTTCACCTGATGTGGACTCATAGGCAGCACCATATCTGTCAGACTGAATTCTGTGACATATAAACTGTCTCCATACACTTTTAGATGTATGTGCAGTGATTCATTGCGTCTCACCTTACATAGGTATTTTCCACAACATCTCTGTGTCCGATACTCCTTTTCAAACCTGGATCAATAGGACAGCGCAGAATCTCCAATTTTAGTTTCAAATATGTGCATATTCTTTTTCCAAAACCTCAGTGATTTATGATCACCTTTGGTGACTACTAAATCTTTTGAATGTCTTAAGTTTGTGTTTCACAATCATATATGCAGTCATGCTTATGAATCATCTCATTTTTCCGTGTGATCAAATGTAAGACATGTTGATCTCATTCACAAGGACTAACAAATCGTTCTTCACTTTATGATAAAATTTAGATAGAGGTGTATGGTGCAGTTTTACAAAGTGAGGGAGGGAGTGAGTAAAGTGAGAAAAAAACGAATAGAAAGTATGAGAATGTATAAATGAAAAACATACAACATCCGATATTTCAGCGTGAGCCTTTTTCGAGGATTACATGCACAACGAGACACAAAAAAAAAAACCAAAAAAACGAAGAACTTATCTTAATGTGGTCTCCTCCAGAAGTAGGAAACAGAGAGCTGTGTGTATAGTCTTAGAAGGATCATGTGGATCACAACAAAGGATACCCGATAGAGCCAATCGTAAAGAAGAGGTGGAGAGGAGGAAAACAAGTGGTAGAAAGGGGTGGAGGGAAAGGCAATACAAACATGATAGCCGCTAGAGGAGGTGTCGGGGGTGTGAAGATGGCTGCAAGACATCGTTGATGATCTGCAAATTGAAGCATCAGCAGCAGGCCATCTTGCTCACAATCGAGAGGCCTACAGGAGTGCCGTAGAAGTCAGAGACACTGGACCAGGGCAGTCTAGATAGGCAACCACCTCTCACCCGGTGGGGATGTTTGCGTATGATAATCACGCTGAGGTTTTCCGGTGAGAAAGTCCAACTCTGGACTGGATGGGCAACCACCTCTCACCCGGCGGTGATACACGGGTATCTCAAAACACATCGAGGTTTTCCGGTGAGAAGGTCCATCTCTGGCCTGGGTGGGCTACCGTCTCTCACCCAGTAGGGATGCACTGATATCCTAAACACGTCGAGGTCTTCCGGTGAGAAAGTCTAACTCTAGACTAAACTGGTGCAACGAAAACCACGGTGTCACGCAATCTGCTTCAGAGACCCACCAAGAATACAGGCTAAAGCCCTGCGATACTCTGAAAACCTTGTGGTCCTCTTGTGGATCTCGTGTGGTCCTTTCGGGAACCACACAGGAGACCACGGGACCTAACGAGGACCACAGGCATAAATTCAGTAGGATCACAGTGCGGTTTTGATGGTAGAAGCGAATGAAGAAGAAGAAGAAGGAGTGCTGTTAGGGAGGCAAAGTTCCACAAGGGACATGCAAATGAATGAATAGTTGTAAAAGTGAATGTACAAAGTATTTCCACTTAAAAAGTATACATATTACGCATGAAAATAGTTGTAAATGTAAGAAGATTTCATAAATGGAGAGTTTTTTTAGGAAAAAAGAAGTGGTGTGATGATTTCAGCTGATAACTGTGTGGTGCTTACCACTGGCGATGCCTAGATGTACAATGTTTACCATCTGCGATTTCCAGATCTACTTAAATTTTCGTCCGATCTCGTCATGTGGTGGCATCTCACTAAAATAATGTCTGAAATAACCTTCTAACTACTTTTCCAGTCCATTTAATAGATCTAGATGTACTTTGGTACACTCAAGAACAGTGTTCTGGTCATAGGACATGTCCTTATGCCTCCGAAATCACAATAAATACTGAAATTTCTCATTTGAAAACATCGATTTCACTCGGTTGTTAGCCACGCTTTGGATTGAACAATGAAAGGTCACCAGACATGCGCAGATAAATTGTGTACAATAAAAAGTTACAATAGTTTTACGGTGCAATGAAAAAAAATTGCTATAATGTGGATGGCAGGCACTAGACTAACAGGAAGAATTCACTATAGTGTCGATGGCAGGGAAAGAGTTAATCTAGAGTTGGACTTTCTCATCGGAAAACCTCGACGTGTTTTAGATGTCAGTATATCTCTGCTGAGTGAGAAGTGGCAGCCCAACCAGCCTACTTCTTCTTCGTTCGCTTCTACCACCAAGACCACCCTGTGATCCTACTGAATTTACACCTGTGGTCCTCGATAGGTCACGTGGTCCCCAAAAGACCACACGAGATCCCCAAGAGGACCACAAGAGGTTCAGAGTATTGCAGGACTTGAGTCTGTATTCTTGGTTGGTCTCAGAAGCAGGATTGCGTGACACTGTGGTTTTCGTTGCACCAGTTTAATCTAGAGCTGGACTTTCTCACCAGAAAGTCTCTGCGTGTTTCGGATATCAGTATATCCCCGCTGGATGAAAGGTGGTAGCTCATTCAGGCTAGCATTGGACTTTCTCACCAGAAAACGTCAACGTGTTTTGAGATACCCAGCTGGGTGAGAGGTGGTTGTCCATCCAGTCCAGCGTTAGACTTTCTCACCGGAAAACCTCAGCTTGATTAGAATACGCATACATCCCTGCCAGGTGAGAGGTGGTTGCCTATCTAGACTGCACTTGTCCAGTGTCTCCGACTTCACCATTTTGTGGTCGTGGCCGCTACCCTTCCTAGTTGTGACCAGGATGGAGCTTTTATCCAGGAGGATGAATCCTCGCCACTAGTGACTTCCACCCCTGGGTTGAGCCGGTTTAGGCATATTATCCCAGTATGGACATGTTTAGGATGTGACCGACCTCTAGAGCAGAGGTACCGTGACATGCGTAGCCAACAAACTTCACCCTGGTGTAAGCCAGTTTAGGCATATTTCACCAGTATGGGTGTATATCGACATGACCAACCTCTAGAGCAGAGGTACCGTGACATGCGTAGCCAACAAACTTCACCCTGGTGTAAGCCAGTTTAGGCATATTTCACCAGTATGGGTGTATATCGACATGACCAACCTCTAGAGCAGAGGTACCGTGACATGCGCAGCCAACAAGTTCCACCCTTGGTGTAAGCCGGTTTAGGCATATTTCACCAGTATGGGTGTATTTCGGACGTGGCCAACCTCTAGAGCAGAGGCGCCATGTTATGAGTAGCTCTCACTGTGATACTACTGGACATACTGATTAAGCTTCACTTTACCCTTTCCATCACCTTTTCACATCGGCGCCACACAGCAACCCTAATTGCTTTTCCGCATTTTCTTCCTTGTCCGGGAGAAGCTTCACTCCACGTACAGCATCCGAAGAATCTCACCAGCATTGTCTTGCAGGCATTTTGCCCGATATGAGTGCACTTAGGCCGACCCCCAGACCAGAGATGCCGTGATTTGAGTACGGTTTACTTCGCTTATTCCTTTCTTTCACCTTCTTCTCATTTGCACCTTTCTTCACTGGCCAGGAGGAGCCCCATTCCACACACGGCACCTGAAGAATCTCACCAGCAGCAGAGATGAGCTACCAACATGACTCTCATCTACCTGAAACATCTGATTTTAGGCACCAGATATTCGCCTTCACTCCTTTTCCTATCAGTTTAAACAGTTCTGCCACGAGAAGGCCAGGAGCTGGACTTGACTGTCAGAAGCTATTTGAAACGCACGCCGTTGGAGTGGAGAATGTGTCCTCCACCCCACCTCTGGCAATAACAATCCTTAGAACACCATCCAGCCTTGAGTTGGACTTTCTCACCGGAAAACTTCTACATGTTTTGGATATCAGTATATCCCGGCCGGGTGAGAGGTGGTTGCCCATCCAGTCCAGCATTGGACTTCCTCACGGGAAAACCTCAGCGTGATTAGGATACGCATACATCCCTGTCGGGTGAGAGGTGGTTGCCTATCTAGACTGCACTGATCCAGTGTTTCCAACTTCAGCATTTTGTGGTTGTGGCTGTTACCCGTCCTAATTGTGACCAGGACAGAGCTTTTGTCCAGGAGGACAAATCCTCGCCACTAATAGGTTTCACCCCTGGATTAAATCGGTTTAGGCGTATTATCCCAGTATGGGCACATTTAGGACATGACCGACCTCTAGAGCGGAGTACCATAACATGAGTAGTCATCAAGTTTTACCCCGCAGTTAAGCCAGTTTGGGCATATTTCACCAGTATTTCACTGTCAGAGGCTATTTGAGACGCAGGCCTTGGAGACATTTAAATGGAGTGGAGAGCGTATCCCCACCCCACCTCCAGCTATAACAGTCCTTAGAACCATATGAACTTCACAAGATGGATTAAAACATATAGATATGGAATAAGCATCCTTTGTGGAACAACATAACAAGATGGAATGGATTATGCCACACCTGACTGCCTTTCCTTCCCTGAACTTCATGGAGAACCTAGTAACTGTTTTCACAGCCAGAATGACTCAGGGTGCTTAGGACCAAACTTCAATTCTTGACCAACAACATGAGAAGCAGATGCACTAACTGTTTTATCACTATCAATATCATCATCAGGTGCCATGCCGACTGGCGTTGGCTATTATGCTTCTCCAGAGTACACGATCCTTCATGCAGGCCATCAGCTCAGTTGGTGATCTCCTCTCACACCATCCCGTCAGACTGTCCAGTATCATTTCTCTTGGTCTTCTTCTTGATCTTCTTCCTTCTATTTTTCCTGTTGTTATAATATTTTCAATGCCCCCTCTTCTCATTGCATGTCCTATGAAAGTACATTGTCTCTCTCTTATCTTTTTGACAAGATTTTTTGTCTCTCCAGCTCTTCTCATACATTCTTCATTAGTTATTTTTGCTGTCCAGGGGATTTGAAACATTCTTCTAATAAACCACATTTCTGCTGCTTCCAATGATTTTTGTGAAGACCTGCCTATTGTCTATGATTCACTTCCATTTAACAAGATAGGTTCAATATAGCATTTTAGGACTCGTTTTCTAACATTCATTGATAAGGATGTATTGGATAATGTTTCTCATTCTCTGAAATGCAATCTTTGCTTGGCCTATTCTATTCCTAATTTCTGTTCTGCATTTCCCATCTGAAGTTATTATTGCTCCAAGGTATTTGAATTTCTGCACCTGCTTTAGAATAGTTCAGTTTAATTTTATACTGCATGTTGGTGGATTCTGTTTCTTAGATATAACCATAGTCTCTGTCTTTTACCACTAACATGCTCTAAAATAAAACTCACTTGATTTTTATTCCCAGTCCAGGCTTTCCTTGGTACCGCCATACAAAGCATTTTCCTGAATCATAATAAAATGGGTAGTTGGGGCTTGTGATAAAACCATCATTGTTGAGTGAAGGTTTTATATCCAAATCTGTGAATGTAATGGTCAATTTTTTTGGAGAGGGGGAGAAAATAACTGCATCTACCTGGCTTTATCAATTGAAACACATGAATTACAAAAAACAGTGAAATTTATCCAAGAGACAGGACTGCAGATATAGACAGACAACGCGTACGAAGAAGAAGAAGATCAACTGAAATATTAAATTATTACATAAGCTAACACGGTCATTTCCCTGCAAAAATATTACTGTTTATTATACACTTTTTGTCTGGTCTTGGGATTCCTGTTTTACAATGAAAGAGTTAAAACTGTCAATCAAAATTTCCATGACCCATTTTATATGGGATTAATATTCAGACTTCTTTTTTCCTAAAGGAAAGTCTGCTTCCTTATAATACATTCATAATCATGTGCACAGTGTAAACTTGTGTGCCTTGCCTTCATGTCAGTAGATATTCTCTACATTCTAAGAGAGCAGACACTGAATTAACCACCCAAGAGATCTAGAGATGACACTGATTTCACACATGTTACGTGGCTTAACATTACTATGAGAATCATTTTATTGTGACCCCCCCCCCCCTCCAATTCATTATATGGTATCTGAGCCTGCCATTACCAGGTGCTTTATATAGATGCCTCATATATCAAGCTACCTAGATCTAACTTGGCAAATTTATAGGATATGAACACTATTATTTATTTTTATGTGTCCCAGCAATTGCATGTTAGATATTCATTTAGATATAGAGTATGGGGGACATCTATAGCAAATGAGAAAAGAGGTCATTATCATCAGGTGGCCCATTTGCATTTTCATACTCTTCCATATAGTATATCCTTTTTTTTCCCTCCAGTTCCTTTCAGCTCAGCTCACAGCCTGGTAAACTGTCACATGATGCTGCCTTTTGTCACAATAAACCAATATAATACAGATTTGGCCACTCATACACTCTGTCTCCTGTATCATTTCAAATGAGTGAAATAATCAATCACTTGTAGCAAAATACATTTTTAGATAACCAAACCCTGCTTACTTTTCTGTGTATAACTTTCAAAATCCCTTCTTTTTCTTCTTCTTCTTCTTCAGTGTTCTAGCTCTTGGCCATGCTAAATCAGAAGCCTGGTCACCAGGATGAAGCCCACATTCTTCTCCAGGTCCTCCTAGCAGCCCCACAGACTTCTTTAGGTCCTCCCAGCAGCCCTGCAGTCTTCTCAAGGTCCTCCCGGCAGCCCCACAGCTTCTGGCCTTAGGTCTGAGCTCTGTGGCCATGTCCGGTTGTGCAGATCTGTAAAAGCTGGCCACTCTCGGGGTACACGTTCTGAAGTCTATACTCTGCTTCAACACAGGCATTCATTTGTATGTGAGATCTTCAGTGTGAGGAAATGGTTCAGCGGCCTGCAGTGGTCAGTTCTTAATCGGAACAGGCCCGTTTTTAGCTTCCTTTGTAGCTGGTGGATTGGATCCAGTTCACAGTCTGCGCTTTCTCTTGACCCACTGTTTGTCCTTGCAGTTTCATATGATGGTCTTGGCCTTGCTGCAGCTCTACTGTCCCGTTCTGCTTCCATGTTTAGCTAAGGCATCAGCTTTTTCATTTCCTGCAAAGGCACAGCAGGAGGGTAGTCACTGCAAGGCTATTTCTGTGTATTTTTTTTTTCAAAATTCTGTTTATATCCAGGCATTAAAAATAAGAGTCTTTTTTTAGTTTTTCATTTCCATTTTTATCCATTATTTTGTGATAAGCCTACACTAACACAGAACTATGAAAGTACATATGAATCTTGGCCACACAGTAAATGAAAATTGCATATTCATGATTGTGGGAACTGATGAGGGGATAACATAACTAATACAAGCATACAAATGACATGTGATACAAATGCACTTACATTCTGCTAAACTGAATGGTACATCTATCACCAAAAGAGCTACAGCTACATATAACACTGCACTTCTGGTATCTGGGGACAAAAAAAAAAAAAAAGGTCGACCTAATTAACATTTATTGACAACTGGTTATAGTCTTCATTTAAAATTAACTCCTTGAATGCTTTTTAAAAACAAGAGAGAGAGAGAGAGAATACATACCTCCAAGACAAGTCACATTTAATTACACCACATTCATGCCTACCAGTAAGTGAAGGGAAAACTGAGTATCATATGATGGTCAGTTCCACAAATATGGGGTTTAAATCAAATCTACAGCAACACAGAAAAAAAAAAAAACTCTTTGAAACTCCTGTAACTTTTGATGGATTCACTTATTTACAAATAATAAAGACCAAAACTGAGAGACAAAAATAACTGTAAAGAATCTGTGAGATTTTCCTCAAGAGCCACACATCTTGGAAGAAAATGCCAAAGATGTAAATGATTTCTTTTGAGAAAGTTAATACTGGAAAGAATGTATGGCTGGAAAGTTATGAAGACCAGATGACAGCACCTGACCAGCAAAATGATTGGTGCACCTGTCACTATGACAAGGTCAGTAGTTCAAATCTAGCCATAGGCACACCCAGTAACCAAGCTGCAGAAATGGGTACTTGGGTCCTTCTGGAGCTGGGTAGGGAAAGGCAGCTAGGCACAATGCTGACCACATCACCCTTTAGCATACTGACAGGTTGAAGGAAATATGGGCCCTATATATCCTCTATATACCTCACAGGTATGAAATGACTGCTTTTCTCAAATGGGATTTTGTTAAAAGTCAAGACAAGTACTGTTCTACTGTTCACAGTATTCTGACCTACACAGAAGAATTAAAGCAGGGCAGTTAGATTCTTTGTTCATTTCTTTGTGAGATCCTGAGAAAATCTTTTGGAATGACTGGTTGTGGCAAAAACTTAAAAACTGATTAAAACAATAAAAGACGGCTGACACTCTTTGTGCATGCCATGAGAAGACAAAGTTTAAACAACGTTTTGAAAATTTTCAGAAATGAAAGGAAAAAATAAAAAGGAGAAAGAGATTTGAGTGAAAAATACAAGGTTATCATAAAGTCCTCCTTTGGTTAAGAAAAATCTTATATATATGGAGGCCATGGAGATGTGGTTTATAAGAAGGATGTTGAAGGTACCATAGACAGCTAAGAAGTCTTAAGAGAGGATGTATTTAAAATGCAAATTATAGCAAAGATCACACAAGCGAGATTTACAGGACATTTCCGGAGAAGAAGAAAACTGGAACACACTGTGGTAACTGGAAAAACTGAAGGAAGAAGAAACAGAGGAAGACAGAGAGAGAAATTACTGGATGGGCTGTCAGTGTGGCTAGGAAGAAAGTCACCGGTGGGTCTCATAATCAAGTCTAAAGACAGGGAACTGTGGAGAGAAATTATCGCCTACGCCACGTGGCATGGCACTTGATTTGAACTGAATTTCTTCAAAACTATGCTGGATAAAAATGTGAACACTGCAGCATTATGTTGGTCGATTCTTGTTTTTTTTTCTTCTTCTGGTACAGGTAGTGCTACAATCATCAGCATTAAAATGGTGCCTATAAAGAAGAAAATCTGTGTTTTGTGGTATCATGAAACAAATTCACCGGTTACAGTTCAACATCATGGCCATCTCATTCACCGGATATTATCCCTCCTGACTTATGGGGTATAGCAAAGACAAAATGTTTAGTTCACCAGATTCTGATATTGAAACTCTGAAGACAAAGATAATGGATCCTTTAGCAATAGTGACTAAAGAGATCTTAGAAAATGCATGATAAGAAACGGCTATCGTTCAGATGTTCTTCAACCAACAAACGAAGCATATGCTGTAGTGAACAAATAAAGTAAAAACAAAAAAAAAAAACTTTGTGAGGTGAGATAAAATTTGCAAACAAACAAAAAAATCACATACCTGTACCAAGTATGGTGTAATAATTGTCTGAAATTAGGGAAAAACTTTATGATGACCTTGTATATCAACGGTCTAACGAAGTGACTTGGAAAAGGGATTAGAATATCAAGAACTGCACAAAATAGACAAACACAGTTATCAATTCCTACTGAAACAACATCTACTGGATGAATGAATTGAATGAAAGGCTGACTTCCTTCTAAAATGTGAAAAACCTTCCACTGTCATGACAATCTATAGGAAACCTGCTATAATGCTATGTGATTCTTAAAAAAAAAAAAAAAAATATAAAATCTATTAAAAGAAAAAAAAGATATAAAATCTATTAAAAGAAAAAAAAGATATAAAATCTATTAAAAGTTCTCCATTATGATACACTACACATAATTATGCACAAAAGAAACAGCAGATATTTCAGTGAAGAACAGGACAACACAAGCGGGCCATTAGACAAAAGTGTCTATTCTTATAGGCTGGGAAATGTGAAAAATCAACCTGGAAATACAGAAATGAAGTGGAATTCCCACATACAAGATGATATTGGATTTTGCAACAACAAAAAAATGTGTGTGTGTGTGCACAGAGAGGGAGAGAGAGAGAGAGAGAGAGAGAGAGACTAACATAAATGGTAGGAACTGAAAGTTGAAACTGTGCATTGAAAAAAAAGACAAAAATTCACAATAAGATAAATCACCACCTGAAAGAGGCAGTCACACACTCACAAAACAATGAAAAACAGCCAATTTTTGTGCCACCAAGTCTTCATTTCAATTAACAAAAAAAAAAATGTATGTATCTACAGGTCTAAATTTAACATTCTGTTTCTACTGACCTGAAAGATAAGAGAAACAGTGGCCATGGTGAAACTGATTCTAGTAAACAGAGGTAGGCAGAGGTGGATGGTTCGTTTTTACAGAAAGATACAAAGAGTGAGGAAAGTGGGCATGAACGAGAATAGCAGAAAGTAAGATGAGCAAGTATAAACAAGTCTGTATGTTCATTTATACATGCTTCTCATATTTTCTGCAACTCATTTTTTTCTATCTTTTAGTAAAAACTGAACTATACACCATGGTCTACTTACTACCTTGAGGCATGCAATACCACTGTAACATCTACTGTTAAGTTTTACTGATTCACCATTGTGAAGATGTTTTCTTTTAGTTTTCTTTATCATTACTCCCATTTTTTAAATTAATTTTATTTTATAACTTCCTCTTTCAATGACTACACACTTTGATTTTTTTAAAATGCTACTTAACTTCATACTCTTTTTTCCCATATTAAAGTACACTAAAAAAAATGCCAGTGTCAGTTTTTTGTTTTGTTTTTCTATGAAAAATGGTTACTTTACGAATAAATAAAAACAGAGTAGCAAAAAAACTTCAGTATAGTAACAAGGTAACACAGGTATTGACTGGGTACATGGGACCCAACTAGAAGATCTTGATTTTGCTGATGACATAACTCTTATCAGTAATAATGTGAATTCCATGCAAGAAAAAACAGATAGCCTATCTTCACTGGCTAGCAAAATAGGACTTGAAATTAACAAGGACAAAACAAAAATAATGAAAATTCCCATCAATCAAAATGGAAAAATACACATAGAAGGGACAGATATTGAAGAAGTCAATCAATTTGCATACCTTGGCAGCTACATAGACCAGGATGGTGACACTAGAAAGGAAGTTAGGATCAGAATTGCAAAAGCAGCATCAATCTTCAAGAATCTTGAGAACATATGGAATTCAAAAGTTATAAGCACAAAAACCAAGTTAAGACTATTCAATTCAAATGTAATATCCACCCTCATTTATGCATGCGAAAGCTGGAAAACAACTAAAGAAATAGAAAAGAAATTAGACTCTTTTGAAAACAAATGCCTAAGGAAAATACTCGGCATCAAGTGGAATGAATTCAAGAACAATGCAGAGATAAGACAGATGACTGAACAACAACCAGTCTCATGGGTGATCAGGAAAAGGAGATGGACATATGTTGGTCACTTGATGAGAAGAAATGATCAGAGAATCCCAAAACAAGCTATCAAGTGGAACACAACAGGCCGAAGAAAAAGGGGCAGACCGCGTGAAACTCTGAAGAGGACATTATTAAGAGAGGCCAAGTTAACAGGCATAAAATCCTTTGTTGAGGTTGAAAGACTCGCCGAAGACAGGAAAAATTGGCGAACTACTTTGCGAGCCCTATGTGACGTCTAACGGCACGGGAAGGATATAAGATAGTAACAAGACAAACAATGTGATGTTTCAGCAGGAGACCTACATCAGACAACACCACACAATACAGAAAAGAGGAACATCTACAGTTTTACACACCAGCAACTGTGGACAGACGTACTATATAGACCACAGTACATTTGTTATTTACTTCCTGCACAGGGATTCAGTGGGAGGGCGTTGCCTCATCTTCAGTAAGCCCCCAGATATAAAATCATATATTTCATCATCACTTATCTTTACAATCATCACTGATTTTAAAAAAGCAAAAATTCTTTGCAATTGTTATATACGTGTGCACGGGAGAAAAAAAAAAAGTACACCTTGAATCAATCACAAATCTTGCTGATAACGGACAGTAACGAAGCCAAGAGATTATAACATACTGTTCATGTAAGTCACTGAACATAACACGTTCTCTTACCCATAAGTGTTGTTGATGTCTATGCCAAACTTATCAAGCAATTTAACCTCTACAACACCTTGGGACTACCACAGAACATATGCTGCACTCACGGATCTATCTAACACAACTCTATAACAGATCCTGCTCTTTTTTTTTTTTTTTCTGTACTTCCGGTTGGCCGTTAAGCCTTGGCCAGATTTTAGAAATGTGCAGCTGTATGAAGGAAACTCTACTATAGAGAGCGGAACAACAACACAACTTCTTCAGATCATCAGAGGAAGTACCCTCTCCCCCCCCCCCAGACAAGTGTTTCGGCCCTATTAAACTCCTGACACTCTAAGGGGGGGGGGGGGGGGCTCTGGATCATGACTCCCAGAGGTCTTGTTTTTTTTTTATCCCGGAATTGAGTTTGGCACTGCACTTTTGAAGTGCATCTTTAGCGATTTAGCCACGAAGGACTGGTATTGGCCTCGACAAGCGAAATTATTATTTATGTTCTCAATGCTTGTTTCGCATACTCCACAGCCAGCATGAAGCCAAGTGAGCTGATATGGCCTGCATGAAGGATCGTGTACTCTGGAGAAGCATAATAGCCAACGCCAGTCGGCATGGCACATGATGATGATGATGATGATGATGATGATGAAATTAAAGAAAAAAGGAATAGGATGTTATGTTATATCATTCCCGTGCCGCTAAACGTCATATAATACCCGCAAGTTAATTCGCCAAGATTTCCTGTCTTCGACAAGTTTTTCAATCTCATCAAGGGATGTTATGCCCACTGAACTGGCCTCTCTAGATGTCCTCTTTAGAGTTTCACGTGGTCGACCTTTTTCCAGATTGAAACAGGCGTGAAACAAGGGTGTATATTATCTCCCTTGCTTTTGGAATTGCCATAGACTTCATAATGAAAAAATGCTGCACAGTAAAACGGGCATTGATTTGGGTACATGAGATCCAGCTGGAAGATCTTGATTTTGCAGATGACATAACTCTTATAAGTGACAATGTGAATATGATGTATACAAGATTTATCATGACATGAAGAACATTCATTCATTTGCATGTCCCTTGCGGAACTTTGCCTCCCAAACAGCACTCCTGTAGGCCTCTCGATTATGAGCAAGATGGCCTGGTGCTGATGCATCCATTTGCAGATCATCAACGATGTCTTGCAGCCATCTTCGCCTTTGTCTTCCTCTCTTTCTTTTCCTATTATGTTCCCATCCAAGACGGTTTTCTTTAGATTATCATGACGTTTAATGTGTCCAAAATATTTAAGTTTTCTCTTTATAATCCTCTTTACTAGCCAGCCTTCTTCAATATTAAGTTCTTGTAGTATGGATATATCTGTTCTTGTTTGTGTCCATGATATTTGAAGAACTATTCTGTAACATTTACATTCAAAGGCATTTATGTGTTTCTCAGCTGTTTTGTTAAGTGTCCAGGTCTCACAGGCATATGTTGCGATGGGAAAGATGCATGCCCTTAAAAATCTTATTTTTGTAGTTCTGTCTGTTCCTCTCCACAGATTCTTTAGTTGTTTTACTTTCTGAAGAGCGATAGGTATCCTTCTTTTAATTTCCCTCATTGTATCTCCATTTTAGTTAGCAGTGATCCAAGATATTCAAAATTCTCCACTTCTTCCAGTTTTTCCTCATTGATACATATATCAGCTGCTTTGTTTCTTTTGTCAGTTGTCATCAATTTAGTTTTCTTCGCATTAAGATAGAGGTTTTGCTCTTCACTATTCTTGCGGACTGACATAATTAGTTTTTCCATTCCTTTTTTTGTGTGTGTTGTGGACAGAAATACTGTGTGATCAGTATATCTAATCTCTGGTATTTCATAACCTCCAATTGTTATGGCATCGTAATATTCTTTGTCTACATCTTCTCTAACATTCCTCGTTATATTTTCAGTATACAAATTAAATAAGTACGGCGACAATATGCACCTCTGACGGACCCTTTGTTTTATGTCAAACCAAGTTGTTGTTTCACCATTTATTTAACTGCTGCTTGTTGGTCTAGATACACCAGTAATGTTAATTGTATCAAATGTGTTGGAAATCCAATTGTTTTCATTATTTCCCAAAGTTTCTGGTGTTGTACATAATCAAATGCCTTTGAGTAGTCTATAAAGGCTAAATATAGATTCCAATTAAACTCTCTGTATTTCTCTATTATTAATCTTACATTGAATATATGATCTCTTGATCCTCTTCCTTGCCTGAAACCAGCTTGGACCATATTGACTTCTTCTTCTATTTTCTTTGGAAGTCTATAAACTATGATTTTTAACAGAATTTTACTGGCATGACTAATCAGGGCAACAGTTCTGTAGTTTGTGCAGGAAGAACATGGCAACAAATAAGTCACTAGTTCCGCTTAGTAAGATATTTTCCCCTCTCTTTCTTGTGGGTTTTCAGTTGATTATCAAGTGTAGATTGTCTTGCACTCTTTTTTCCCTGTGATATTAATTACTTTTAGTTGTCCTTATACTTCTTTGAGAACCTTGTTATTTTGACTATGTTAGATGATGTTTTCCCCCTACATAACAGGTTTATTTTGCTTATGAAAAGACATCATGATCTAGGGAGGACGTAAGGAAGAAATGAGCTTCTCCTCTGGAGTGCCGGAAGTTTTAAAAAAATGAGATGATGAGGGCAAGGTGTACAGCTGTGCGCACACAATAAGTATATGTATCTAGATTGCAGAAACTAGAGAGGCATTATTCTTCTTCCACTCACCAGCATCGTATTCTGCCGCATAATCATCAACAGAATTGTACCAGCACTTGAAGGAAAACTTCGGAAAGAGCAGGCAGGATTGAGGAAAGGAAGATCATGCATAGACCACATATTTGTACTTAGATAAATATTAGAACAGGCAAATGAGTGGCATAGCACAACATACACACTCTTTATAGATTTTGAACAAAAGCCTTCGACAGTGTCAACAGAGATGCACTGTGGAAAATTCTAAGATGGCATGGCCTCCCTGATAAGATAGTGAATATCATCATGAATACGAGGGTTTTCAGTGCAAAGTGATCTGCGGAGAACACAACTCCAACAGCTTTAGGGTACAAACAAGAGTGAACCTGGGATGTGTACTATCACCAGCATTATTTATTTTAGCAGTAGACTGATTAATGAAGATAAACGCAGAAGATTACAATGGACACTCGACACAATTCTGGGGGACCTTGACTTTGCGAACGACATTTGTCTATTGTCAAACAGGCGCACAGATATACAAGATAAAATAAACAAGCTAACTCAGAATGTAAACAATATAGGATTAAAGATCAGTGTAGGAAAGACAAAGTTAATGAAGCAAAATGTGAACCTAGTGGAGGAGGTCAACGAATTTGTATCACACAATAATTAGTATATAGGTATACAACTATACACAAAGCACTGCAGTAAAGCTGTGATACCAAAATGTATAAACTAGAAAAACAAGTAGGAACAGATTTATTATTTAACGATTACACAATTGTGACGTTTCGGCGCGAGCCTTTAAAAAAAAACTAACAGGACGAAAAATCAGAGACAGGAGATATCTTGGTAGTAGAGTAGTAGAAGTTGGAGACAGCACAGAGGACGTCAGCAACAGACTTACTAGAGCAAACCAGGTTTTTGCAATGCTGCAGACTATATGGAAATTTTTAAAAAAGAAAGAAACTAAGCACGAAGATGAAAATCAGGATATTTAAGAGTAATGTTCTAAGTGTACTATGGAAGTGAATGCTGGAAAATCACCAAAACTATAGAAAACAAGCTGAATTCTTTCCAAACTAAACGATTACGAAGAATTAGAGGAATATTTTGGGCAAACACCGTAAGAAACAAAATCTTGTTGGCAGAAATGCAGATGAAGATACTGACAGGAATTATTCAGGAAAGACGGTGGCGATGGTTGGGACGCGTGCTCCGGATGACTGACGACTCACTAACAAAAATAGCACTAAGATGGACACCACAGGGGAACAGAAGTAAGGGTAGACCAAAAGAGACATGGAGAAGAACAACAGAGAGGATGTTGAGCAATAGAGGTCTCACCTGGGCAAGAGCGGAAAAAAAGGCAAAGGACAGGCATTTGTGGAAAATCCTTGCGGAAGCCACATGTGCCTTGGGTACTTAAGGTTCAGAGAGGGAGGGAGGGAGAGAGATGTATCTTATTTACTGCATCAAGGTAACAGTTTTAAGAATTTGCTATTTTAAATGTGTCTGCATTTGGAAAGAACTATTTATAAAATCAGTTCATTCACTGCATGATTCTTCTTCTATACCATCCATTTAATCAGTTTAGCAATCACAACTGAATCGGCGCCATTGTAAAGAATGAAGGAATTGGGGTGGGGGAGGGGGGAGTGGGAGCTGGGTGACGAAAAATGAATGATTCATCAAGAGCTCCGGGTGAAAGGTCAACCAATAAAGAACGGATATATCCAGTTACTGTACACTGAAGAAAATGCGGAAGAAGAAACGGGAGCACCCATGGATGTGTCCAGAGTGCATGGATGATGATCCTCCCAACTAAATAGGAAAAGTCGAATATTTGGTGTGCCGTAGAACGGCTGTCGTTCTACTGGATTACTAGATTCGAATCTTAGATGATGTCTTGTCATCTTCCTCTCTCTCGAGCCAGTGTAAGTTGTCTGTACTTTTTATAAACTTCTCTTTGATGTGTTAATTTCCACACTTTAATCTTCACGTAGTTAGATTTAAACTTGTCGTCTTTCTTTCTCTGACGTCTAAAATGCTTTTTGTCTAACGGTTTGGCTTAAGCCTTATACATACACAATACACAGGACAAATAAGTTGGAAGAGAAGAGAGTCTAACATTATGGCATATCATCATCGTCATCATCATCATCATCATCATCATCGTCTTTCTCCCTTGAGAGCATAGGCCACAGATAAAGGCTCTCCAGTCATCCCTTTTCTTGGAATTATTCTCTGCTTCCTTCCATGTTTATCCCTTGTCTCTGAGCACTGTCATAATTTCTCTTCTCCAAGCAAGTCTAGGTCTTCCTCGTTGTCTATTTCCTTGAGGATTATGGTATATAACACATAAAAAAGGGGATTAGTTGGAAAAGGGGGTTAATTAATCTGATGACGTTTAAAAAGCTGCTTCTGAAAAATGAAGAGTCGTGAATCGGAAGTAGCGACTTGACATGAGTTTTGACATGAAGGACTCGAATGCAAGCAGGATTGTGAACCTGAGGTATCAGCGGGAGACACCGTCAAGATCTTGAAAATGTGGCGTCGTGTTGTAGTGGTTTGCTTGAAATCATTGAGCGGACCCGAGAGGAAGGTTTTTAAACAAACCGCACACCACGCTGGATGAATACGTCTGCTCCTCCTAAACAATTCCCTCCCCAAAAAGTCTGTTACTATGACCTACAAAAAATGGATGGCATAGGGTGTTGATAAAATATTAGTTTTATGGTCTTCATACCAACATCATAACAACTTTAGCCTGAGTGTATAAAGTAAGGGAAAAAAGTAGGAATAGCTTTATTAATTAACGAGCACATATTTGTGACGTTTCAGTATGAACCTCATACAAAAACACACAGGACGAAGAAATTCATTCATTTGCATGTCCCTTGTGGAACTTTGCCTCCCAAACAGCACTCCTGTAGGCCTCTCGGTTGTGAGCAAGATGGCCTGGTGCTGATGCATCCATTTGCAGATCATCAACGATGTCTTGCAGCCATCTTCGCCTTGGACGAAGAAATAGAGAAAGAAAATAAAATATAAATGCATATGAAAGTGATGCAAAAAGTAGGAATGGAAAAGAAGAGTATAAATACAATAAAAGCTAGGCATTTCTGGACACAACCTCTTAAAGTTACAGATATGTTCATTTTACTTAATCTATTTTTTCCCCTCATTCCTACTTTTTACATAACATTCATGTGAATTCATATTTTATCTTCCTTCTCTATTTCTTCGTCCTGTTTTTTATGATTAAGGTTCACATCGAAACGTCACAACTGTGTTCTTATTTTTTTCTTTGTTTATACATTTTGTTACCACAGCTTTACTGCAGTGGCTCCGTGTATAGTTATATATTTAGTTGTGTATACTTATATACCAATTATTCACTTAGCCTGAGCGCTACCCACCAAGAAACAGGAAATTAAAAGTGCTCTTTTCAAAAGTGAAATCACAATTCTCATTCATCATGGAGGAAGAAGGAACGCGTGATACTGAAAGTAAGAAAATAAAAGCGAAAACCAAAGAAGAAAAACCTGGAATCATTTATTTGAGTTCTGTTCCAGAATATATGAGTGTACAGAAACTGAGAAACGTCTTCGGGGAGTTTGGAGAAGTGAACAGAACATTTTTTCAGCCCGTTGGTGAGGCTTGTTGTTGAACATTTATTAAGTTTACGAGATCGTTTTCTTATTGAGCCAGCAGACGTGGGGAGTTATACTTTGTCATAGTTATCCATCAGCTTAGATAGCAGCATTATGTCATACCATTATGTTCATTCATTCATTCATTAGCATGTCCCTTGCGGAACTTTGACTTCCTAACAGCTCGCTTGAAAGTCTCTCGGTTGTAAGCAATATGCCCTAATGCTGATTCATCAAGTCGTAATTCATCAACGTCTTGTTGCCATCTTCGCCTTGGTCATCCTCTCTTTCTTATTCCCATTATTCTCTTCCAAGGCTGACTTCTCCAAACTCTCATAACGTTTAATATGTCCGAAATACGTAAGTTTCCTCTGTTTAATCTTTGCTGGTCGATTCTTAGGCGTTTTTTTTCTTCTTCAACAGGTAGTGCTACAATCATTAGCATTAAAATGGTGCCTATAAAAGAAAATTCAATGCGTTTTGTGGTACCATGAAACAAATTCACCGGTTACAGTTCAACATCATGGCCACCACATTCACTGGATATTATCCATCCTGACTTTATAGTGGGGTATCATTCATTCAATCAATTTGCATACCTTGGCAGCTACATAGACCAGGATGGTGACACTAGAAAGGAAGTTAGGATCAGAATTGCAAAAGCAGCATCAATCTTCAAGAATCTTGAGAACATATGGAATTCAAAAGTTATAAGCACAAAAACCAAGTTAAGACTATTCAATTCAAATGTAATATCCACCCTCATTTATGCATGCGAAAGCTGGAAAACAACTAAAGAAATAGAAAAGAAATTAGACTCTTTTGAAAACAAATGCCTAAGGAAAATACTCGGCATCAAGTGGAATGAATTCAAGAACAATGCAGAGATAAGACAGATGACTGAACAACAACCAGTCTCACGGGTGATCAGGAAAAGGAGATGGACATATGTTGGTCACTTGATGAGAAGAAATGATCAGAGAATCCCAAAACAAGCTATCAAGTGGAACACAACAGGCCGAAGAAAAAGGGGCAGACCGCGTGAAACTCTGAAGAGGACATTATTAAGAGAGGCCAAGTTAACAGGCATAAAATCCTTTGTTGAGGTTGAAAGACTCGCCGAAGACAGGAAAAATTGGCGAACTACTTTGCGAGCCCTATGTGACGTCTAACGGCACGGGAAGGATATAAGATATAAGATCATTCATTCATTCATCTGCATGTCCCTTGTGGAACTTTGCCTCCCCAACAGCACTCCTGTAGGCCTCTCGGTTGTAAGCAAGATGCCCTGCTGCTAATGCATCCATTTGCAGATCATCAACGATGTCTTGCAGTCATCTTCGCCATGGTCTTTCTTTTTCCCATTATGTACCCATCCAAGACAATCTTCTCTAGATTATCATGACATTTAATTCTTCCTGTGCCGTTGGTGGCTACAGCGACCCTTCCGGTTTTCCGATTTATGCCAATGGTCTATATAGCGACTCTTGATTTGTTTCAATAAAACAACCGGTGTAACATTTAGATTGTAATATTTTGTCAGCGTTTCCGGTGACACTTTTCAAAATCTTGAAAGAGTCCTTAGTTATGAGCAATGCCAGGCAAGAAAAAGAAAGAGAAACATCGAAAATTTTCAGTTTTTGATGATGTAGATAGGGGTATGGACATGGCCTGTGACCACCCCACTGCTCTTGAATGTATCCCAAGTAGATCTAGACATATTAGACGACTGGATAAGTATTAATTTAGTGAGAATGCAACATAGAATCACAATATGAGATCGACAAGTAGATCTAGACATCTCAGATGGTAAGTAGTGTAGATCTAGACCTAGCCGATGGTGAGCTGGGCACAATCATTGTCTAAAAACATCACATTACTTCTTTTTTCCTTAAAAACTCTGCATTTATGAAATTTTCATACATTTAGTTATATTTTGAAACATAATAAGTACATGGAAGTACTGTTTTCCATTCCATTTTACAACTAATCCCCCCCCCCCCCCCCCCCCTTAATCATATCAAGACCCACGGTTTTATTTTGGCATCCAACTGAACGTCTGCGTTTCTTCCTGTGGCACAGGAAGAGTTGCTGTGTCCAAAATATTTCAGTTTTCTTTGTTTAATCCTCTTTATTAGCCAGCCTTCTTCAATGTCAGGTTCTTGTAGTATGGATATATTTGTTCTTTTTTGTGTTCATGATATTTGAAGAACTCTTCTGTAGCTTTTTCATTAAAAAAATTTGTGTGTTTCTCAGCTGTTTTGTTAAGTGTCTAGTTCTGACAGGGATATGTTGCAATGAGAAAAATGCATGCCCTTAAAAATCGATAACTACTATTATGTTGGATTACCATTATTTTCTCTCCCAATACTCATCTAGTTCTCTTATCCTATTGCATTATTTAAAATGGTAGAAACAACTCTATTCATTAACTTTTTAAATAATCTTCTTCCTCTTCATTTGCTTCTGCCACCAAGATCACCCCATGATCCTACTGAATTTACTTCTGTGGTCCCCGATAGGTCCCGTGGTCCCTGCATGATTCCCGAGAGGACCACAAGAGGTCCAGAGTATCGCAGGAGTTAAGCCTGTATTCTCGGTGGGTCTCAGAAGCGGGATTGCGTGACACCGTGGTTTTCGTTGCACCAGTTTTATCTATAGTTGGACTTTCTCACCAGAAAACCTCGACATGTTTTGGATATCAGTATATCCCCGCTGGGTGAGAGGTGGTGGCCCCTCCAGACTGGAGTTGGACTTTCTCACTGGAAAACCCCAAAATGTTTTGGGATACTCGTGTATCACAGCCGGGTGAGAGGTGGTTGTCCATCCAGTCCAGCATTGGACTTTCTCACCGGAAAACCTCAAAATGATTAGGATACGCATACATCCCCGCTGGGTGAGAGGTGGTTGCCTGTCTAAGACTGCATTGGTCCAGTGTCTCTGACTTCAGCATTTTGTCGTCGTGGCCGCTACCCTTCCTAGTTGTGACCAGGACGGAGCTTTTGTCCAGGAGGATGAATCCTTGCCACTAGTAAGTTTCAGCCCTGGGTTGAGCCGGTTTAGGCATATTATCCCAGTATGGGCGTGTTTAGGACATGACTTACCTCTAGAGCAGAGGTGCCTTAACATGAGTAGCCATCAAGTTTCACCCCTGGCTTAAGGCGGTTTAGGCATATTTCACACCAGTATGTGTGTATGTCGGATGTGGCCAGCCTCTAGAACAGAGGTGCCGTGGTATGAGTAGCTCATGAGACTACTGGACATACCGATTGAGCTTCACTTTATCCTTTCCATCACCTTTTCACCTCGGCACCGCATGGCAACCCAAATTGCTTTTTTGCATTTTCTTCATTTGCCAGGAGGTTTTTTTTCACTCCACGCACGGCATCTGAAGAATCTCGCCAGCAGTGTCTTAACCTCTGGGTTAAACCAGTTCAGGCAGTTCGCCCGGTATGAGTTCACATAGGACATGGCCAACCTCCAGAGCAGAGGTGCCGTGATTTGAGCAGTCCTGACCTCGAGACTACTGATGACTTCACTTAATCATCTCTTTCACCTTTTCCACAGTGGCGCCGCGTGGCAACCCCATTCACACCTTTCTTCACTGGCTGGAAGGAGCCACGCTTCACACACGGCAACTGAAGAATCTTGCCAGCAGCGGTAGATGAGCTACCAAATGTGGCTCTCATCTACCTGAAGCATCTGGTTTTCAGGCACCAAATATTCGCCTTTGCCCCTTCTCCTGTCAGTTTGAACAGTTCTGTCATGAGAAGGCCAGGAGCTGGACTTGACTGTCAGAGGCTATTTGAGATGCACTCCTTGGAGAAATTTCATTGGAGTGGAGAGCATATCCTCCACCCCACCTCTGGCTATAACAGTCCTTAGAACCTTTAAATAATCTAATTGTCTGTAGACCAAATCACAAAGGCTGAAAGAACAAGATTTAAGTAATTATGCACACAAAGACAAAGAAGTGAAGGAATCATACTGTCAAGATAAATGTCACTACTGTGACAACTTAGCAGAAACAGCAGAGAAAGCAGCATATGCAAATGACATGAAAACCATGTACAAAATCACAAAACAGATGACAGGTAACTTCAGCACAAGATGTGAGAGTGCAGTAAGGACACATAAGAGACAGCTGATCAGTGGAGAAAGAAAAAAAATTGAAAGATGGATGGAACACTTTAACACCCTACTAAAAAGAAAACAAGCAGCACAAACAAGAGACATACCTGAAGCAAAAACGGAACTAAACATCAATACAGGACCAATAACAATAAGTGAAGTAAAGGAGGCAATAAAGAACCTAAAATTAGACAGGGCACCAGGTGAAGATGAAGTGACTGCTGAGATGTTGAAAGCAGAAGAAACAGAAACACCAAAACAACTCTGCCGGATACTACAACAAATTTGGGATTTAGAAAAAGCTCCAGAGGAGCGGAAAACTGGTCTTATAGTAAAACTACCAAAGAAGGGTGACCTCAGAGATTGTGGGAACTGGAGAGACATTACCCTCCTGCCACTCACCAGTAAAGTATTTTGCAGAATAATCATCAACAGAATTGTACTAGCTCTTGAGGGAAAACTTCGGAAAGAGCAGGCAAGATTTAGGAAAGGAAGATCATGCATAGACCACATATTTGTACTTAGACAAATATTAGAACAGACAAATGAGTGGCATGGCACAACATACACATCTTTATAGATTTTGAGAAAGCCTTTGACAGTGTCAACAGAGATGCACTGTGGAAAATCCTAAGATGGCATGGCTTCCCCCGTAAGATAGTGAGTGTAATCAAAGCCCTATACGAGGGTTTTCAGTGCAAAGTGATCTGTGTAGAACATACCTCCAGCAGCTTTAGGGTACAAACAAGAGTGAACCAGGGATGTGTACTATAGTCAACATTATTTATGTTGGCAGTAGACTGGTTGATGAAGGAGGCAACATCAGACAAACGCAGAGGATTACAATGGACCCTTGACACAGTGCTGGAGACCTTGACTTTACGGACAACATTTGTCTACTATCAAGCAGCCACAAAGATATGCAAGATAAAATAAACAAGCTAACTCAGAATGCAAACAACATAGGACTAAAGTTCAACGTAGGAAAGACAAAGTTAATGAAGCAAAATGTGAACAACAGAATGTACTCAGAGTAGATAGCAAGTTAGTGGAGGAGATCACCGAATTTGTTTATCTTGGCAGTAGAGTAGTAGAAAATGGAGACAGCACAGAGGACATCAACAGCAGACTTACTAGAGCAAACCAGGCTTTTGTAATGCTGCAGACTATGGAAATCTAAAAAAACGAAGCATGATGAAAATCAGGATATTTCCGAGTAATATTCTAAGTGTACTACTCTGTATATTTTATAGACTACTCAAAGGCATTTGATTGTGTACAACACCAGAAATAATGGAAAAAATGGAATTTCCAACACATTTGGTATAATTAATATCACTGCTGTATCTAGACCAACAGGCAGCAGTAAGAATAAATGGTGAAACAACTTGGCTAATAATTGGTGAAACAACAGCTTGGTTTGACATAAAACAAGGGTCCATCAGGGGTGCATATTGTTGCCTTACTTATTTAACTTGTATGCTGAAAATAAGCCATATAAGTTCCATTCTTTAAAATAGCTATTTTATAATGACATAGAGACAGCTCTGAAACACACAAAGTCACATGAAGTTACTGTAGTCATGGGAGATTTTAATGCCAAAGTTAGTAAAGGAGGAACTTCAGACATCGTTGGCGACTGTGGACTGGGGGCAAGGAATGACAGAGGTAGTAAATTAATTGAATGGGCAAGAATACACAGCATGGTTGTAGGAAACACCTGGTTTAAACAAAATCCCCGAAGACTGGCAATGTGGTGCAGTCCAGACAAAAAGACTTTTAACCAGATAGACTATTTATTAATCAACAAACGATTCCGC
This sequence comes from Achatina immaculata, assembly GCA_009760885.1. NCBI lineage: Eukaryota > Metazoa > Mollusca > Gastropoda > Stylommatophora > Achatinidae > Lissachatina > Lissachatina immaculata. The sequence goes on from CM019716.1 coordinate 74,046,582, forward strand.
AATGCATTACTGACAACAAAAACCACGCCAGGGGCTGACTGTAATAGTGACCACGACCCACTGTGTGGAAAAGTTAGAATAAAGTTAAAGAAGGCATACAGAAAAGTGAGAAACATCAAACTGAATACAGAACTGTTTAAAAATAACCAAGAACTGCGAGAACAGAACAGAGTTATTATAACAAATAGATACAATGCTATAGGAAAGATAAATAATATAGATGAACAATGGGAAATGTTAAGAGATTCTATCCACCAAACTGTTAAGGAGATAATACCACCGAAAAAGAAACCCCTAAAAAATAAATGGATGACAAACGACATCTTAGGACTGATGGACAAGAGGAGGAGGAGTAAAAATAACCAAGAAAAATATAACAAGATAAATAAAGAAATAAGACACAAATGCAGAGTAGCAAAAGAAGTGTGGTTAAATGAACAGTTCAGACAGTTAGAGAACTCACATAATAAAGACAGCAAAAACATGCACAAACAAATTAGTGAACTCACAGGCAGGAAGACAAAATATACCATAGGATGTTTGAAATCAAAAGAAGGTAAAATGCTAATGGGAAAAGAAGACATTATGGACAGAGTACATCGGTAAGCTATATGGAAGAGAAAGACCAGATTTAACACCAGATACTGAAAACTATGACGGACCACCAATACTTGAAGATGAAATCATAGATGCCATCAAACACATGAAGAAAGGAAAAGTGACTGGGCCAGATATTATAACAATAGAAGAAATAGAGGCGCTAGAAGAGATAGGAATAAAAATAATAACTAAGTTACTGAATGACATTTACAACAGTGGTTATATGCCTAGTGACTTGCTTAAAACCACATTTATAGCACTACCAAAGAAACCAGGTTGCAGAAGAATGTGAGGACCACTGGACTATCAGCCTCTCATGTCACATAACGAAGCTACTTCTGAGAATTATTATGAGAAGAACAATAAAAAAAAGATAAAAATGGAAATAGCAGATGAACAGTTTGGATTTGTTGAAGGAAAGGGAACACATCATGCCATTTATGCTTTATGAACACTAACAGAAAGAGCTTTAGAAGTACAGAAAGATCTCTACTTATACTTCATTGATTACACCAAGGCATTCAACAAGGTGAAATTCATTCATTCATTCATTCATTCCTTTGCATGTCCCTTGCGGAACTTTGCCTCCCAAACAGCACTCCTGTAGGCCTCTCGGTTGTGAGCAAGATGGCCTGCTGCTGCTGCATCCATTTCCAGATCATCAACGATGTCTTGCAGCCATCTTCGTTTCGGTCTTCCTCTTTTTCTTTTTCCCATTATGTATCCTTCCAATACGGTCTTCTCTAAATTATCATGACGTTTAATGTGGCCAAAAAGTTTCTTCAGCTTTGACAAGGTGAAACATAATGAAATTATTAAAATGCTTGAAGACATCAGTATAGATGATAAAGACCTGAGGATTGTAAAACATCTATACTGGCAGCAAGAAGCAGCAATTTAAGTTGAAAATAGGACTGGAAAATATCAACCTGTAAAACAAGGGATGCAACAAGGATGTGTACTATCTCCAGACATTTTTTTCTCTGTACAGCGAGAATATTCTAAGAATGATCATTACAGAACCAGGCATAAAAATTGGAGGATACAATATTAAAAACCTTCAGTATGCTGATGACACAGTACTGATAGCTGAGAACCAACAAGACCTGCAAAATCTCTTGGATAAAGTCACTAATGGAAGTGAACAGAAAGGCCTTACTTTAAACATAAAAAAAGACAGAGACCATGGTTATATCTAAGAAACAGAATCCACCAACATGCAGTATAAAATTAAATGGAACTATTCTAAAGCAGGTGCAGAAACTCAAATACCTTGGAGCAGAAATTACTCCAGATGGGAAATGCAGAACAGAAATTGTGAACAGAATAGGCCAAGCAAAGACTGCATTTCAGAGAATGAGAAACATATCCAACACATCCTTATCAATGATTGTTAGAAAACGAGTCCTGAAATGCTATATTGAACCTATCTTGTTAAATGGAAGTGAATCATTGACAATAGGCAGGTCTGCACAAAAATCATTGGAAGCAGCAGAGATGTGGTTTATTAGAAGAATGTTGCAAATCCCCTGGACAGCAAAAATAACTAATGAAGAACGTATGAGAAGAGCTGGAGAGACAAAAAATCTTGTCAAAAAGATAAGAGAGAGACAATGTACTTTCATAGGACATGCAATGAGAAGAGGGGGCATTGACAAATTATAACAACAGGAAAAATAGAAGGAAGAAGATCAAGAGGAAGACCAAGAGAAATGATACTGGACAGTCTGACGGGATCACCAACTGAGCTGATGGCCTGCATGAAGAATCGTGTACTCTGGAGAAGCATAATAGCCAACGCCAGTCGCCACTGCACCTGATGATGATGTTGATAGTGATAAAACAGTTAGTGCATCTGCTTCTCATGTTGTTGGTACTCTGGAGAAGCATAATATGAAGGGTGATTGATAAGTTTCCTGCCTAAGGTACAACAGATTATTTGTGAAAACTTTTCTGGGTTATTTCTCAACATAGTCCCCATGCAAGTTTATGCATTTAGTTCAGCGATCCTGGAGCATATGGATCCCTTCTTTGTAAAAGTCAGCATCTTGTGCCAGTAGAAAGTGGTCTACAGCATGAATGACGACATCATCTGAAGCAAATTTGCGACCACTGAGCTCCTTTTGAGTTTGGTAAACAGGTAATAGTCTGAAAGGGCCAAATCTAGGGAATAAGGAGGATGTTCAAGAAGCTGGAAGCCACATTCATGAATGGCAGCTATTGCCACCACTGACACGTGAACTGGAGCATTGTCTTGCTGAAAGACAACTCCTCTCATTAATTTCCCACAACACTTTTCCTTCAATATGACTCGCAGTTGCTTCACAAGATTAGCTTAATAGGCCCCAGTGACTGTTCTGCCATTTTGAAGATAGTCTACCAATAGCACACCTTCTGAATCCCAAAAGATGGAAACCATCACTTTGCCTACAGACAGAACCACCCTTGCTATTTTTGGATTTGGGGATCCAGGATGTTTCCACTGCTTTGACTGTTCTTTGGATTCTGGTTGAAAATGATGAACCCAAGTCTCATCCATAGTCACAAATTGCTGAAGAAACTTTTCAGGATCTGCAGAAAAATGGCCAAGTTGGTCTCTTGACCTGTTGAGACACTGCCGTTTGTGATCAGCTCCAAGAAGTTTTGGGACCCATCGAGCAGAGACCTTTGTCATTTGAAGATCATTGTGAATAATGGCATGAACACATTCCTGGGAGATGCCCAACTCAGTAGCAATATACCACTTAGTCGTCGATCTTCCATTATCATGTCATGGATCCTGCCGGTGATTTCATCGGTGGTTACCGCTCTTGGTTTTCCTGAACAAGGATCATCTTCAAGACTCTCCCGTCCATGTTTGAATTGTGCTGCCCATTTCTTCACTGTGCTGTAAGAAGGGGGACTCTCCCCTAGAGTCTCTACTATATTCTCATAGATCTCCTTCAATGATAAGCCCTTGATGCAGAGGTAGCGAATGACTGCTCGATGAGAAATTTTATCCATTTTCTCAATTTCTGCCAACTCTTACCACTTCAGTAGCCTGTAAAAAAAATTGATTGCAGTTAATTTCTTGAAACTTGGTGTTTAATCTTACATTAACCTGATCTACAAATGCACCTTTTTTTCCTTATGTGTTCGAGGTTGTTGGTCACTTCAGATCCTGATCCCTGTTGACATGGCAAAGCCCGCAGTCCTCTCCAGATCCTGATAGGAGCCCAAAGCTTTTGCCCCAAGCTTGTGTCCTCTGGCTATGTCTCATGCCTCAGGTCTGCATGGTTTAGGCACTCTTGTAGGATATGTTCTGGAGTCTGGACTCCACTGCCACATGGACATTCGTCTGTGTGAGACATTTTGAGTCGATGCAGGTGGCTTAGTAGTCTGCAGTGGCCTGTCCTTAGGCAAAAGAGGATGGTTTGCTGATGTCTTTGTAGTTGGTGCATTGCATCTGGTTCACTGTTGCATTTCAGTTTCTTTTTACTTTCAGATCTGCACTGGTTACAGATTATGGTTTTCGCATCCTGGTAGTTTAGCAAATGCACCTAATATCAACTGTGTGTTTCAAGTATTTGTACCTTAGGCCGTGAATTTATCAATTAACCCTCGTAGCCAACGCAAGTCTGCACAGCACGTGATGATGATGCTGATACTAAAAATATAATGAGGAATATTAGAGAAGATGTAGACAAAGAATATTACAATGCCATAACAATTGGAGGTTATGAAATACTAAAGATTATATATGCTGATGACACAGTATTACTGTCCACAACACAAAAAAAGGAATGGAAAAACTAATTATGTCACTCCGTAAGAACAGTGAAGAGCAAAACCTCTATCTTAATGTGAAGAAAACTAAATTGATGACAACTGACAAAACAAACAAGGCAGCTGAAATAAGTATCAATGAGGAAAAAAGTGGAAGAAGAGAGTTTTGAATATCTTGGATCACTACTAATAATAGTGGAGATAAAATGAGGGAAATTAAAAGGAGGACATCTGTCACTCTTCAGAAAGTAAACAACTATAGAAGCTATGGAGAGGAACAGACAGAACTACAAAAATAAGATTTTTAAGGGCATGCATCTTTCCCATCACAACATATGCCTGTGAGACCTGGACACTTAATAAAACAGCTGAGAAACACATAAATGCCTTTGAATGTAAATGATACAGAAGAGTTCTTCAAATATCATGGACACAAAAAAGAACAAAAATATCCATACTACAAGAACTTAATATTAAGGAAGGCTGGCTAGTAAAGAGGATTAAAGAGAGAAAACTTAAATATTTTGGACACATTAAATGTCATGATAATCTAGAGAAGACTGTCTTGGAAGGGTACATAATGGGAAAAAGAAAGAGAGGAAGACCAAGGCGAAGATGGTTGCAAGACATCATTGATAATCTGCAAATGGATGCATCAGCAGCAGGGTATCTTGCTTACAACTGAGAGGCCTACAGGAGTGCTGTTAGAGCGGCAAAGTTCCGCAAGGGACATGTAAATGACTGACTGACTGAGTTGTCTGTTATCAGTTTTATTGCAGTTATTTTGTGCATGTTTATATATTTTGTTTTGTATGCTTATGTGACAGTATTTGGTCAATCTCATTAGACCCATGATGATTGTATGTTTTATAGAATCTTCTAGATTGTTTTGTCCATGACTTCAAGTTCATCTTTTGCTCGTGAAAAAAGTGTTTTGTGGTCTAGGTGTGAGACGAAAGTTTCAACTCAGATCATTTGGAGTTTGACTGTGAAACTTGGATGTTGTGTTAGTGTCATCTTGCTAGAAATGTTATTGTGTAAGTTTGAAGTGTGTGGATATATAACACAAGTGTCTTTATTATTGTAACACTGTGAAGTTCTAATTTATATTGTTCATTATCTTTCTCTTTCCTCATCACATCACACTTCGAAGTTTCATATAAATGGCAATAGATGAGTCCTCATAAAACATTTCACTGACATCATTTTATTATGTCAAACATGATCAATACGTATAATTGACAACTTCGCTTGGAATAATATGCAAGATTATATACAGTTCATTGTTTTCATCATTGTAGCACGAAATCTCAAGATCTCACGATATCTTACTTCTTACTATAGAACAAAAACTCGGTGCTCGAAGTTTCAATGTAATAATTACTACACAATCTCTTAATACACTGGTTCTGTCTAACACTATGTCTCTATCTCTACATCTCTCTTGCTGAATCCTTCTCTCTCTACCTGCAGCTGAGTCCTAATCTGTCTACCTGCAGCTGCCTGCACCTCCCCCTGCCTCCTGAATCCTCTTCTGCTCTCCGCCGGCCTTTTTTTTTTCCACCTGTCTACCTCTCCTTTTATATTCGTAAATTCCGTTCCATAGACCACGCCTCCAATTGTTGTATCGGTCATTGGGTCATCCTTTGTTGCCCAAAACCAGTCGCAACTAGCGACCTAGAGTTAGCCACACCCCTATACACGTTAGTCGCTTTCATCTCCGTCTGTCCAATTGTTACCTCCAATTAAACAAGTCCACCATCTCTTTCATGTTACCTGCTTCGGGACCTAGTCCGTTCTCTGTTCAGTCTTTGATCTACTGGTCAATTGTTCCCCCTGGGCTACTGCATGTGCGCGCGAAGTCGCACCTCTAGAACTGGACCACTCTCACGATCTATCAGATCTATCGATACGGTTTTACCTTTGATCAGGTCTTTGAAGTACCGAGTATCCGTTCCTCGCTCCTCTAACTATACCTTCTTTGTCGCCGTTTGCTCTACTATCCTGCCCCCCAATACATTCTGAACTATATTCCTGATCATGTCACTAATACTAATAATAATAATAATAATAATAATAACTATAATCATTACTTACAAGGCTATGCTACAGATAGATGAAAGTTACTTGATTCTCATGGTGCTAACTTAGTGTTAGCTAGCTAGCAGCCCAGAATCTTATTTGTGATGAAATTCAGTATCGTTGGAGATGTCACTTGATATACTTTGTCTGCTCGTTTCATCTTCATCATCATCGTGTTCCATGTAATAAACAGTTGTGAGTGCTAAGATACTGCAGTCTTGATTGATAATCCTATGTGCCAGTTTGTGAGTGTCCTGAGGTCGCCCAGTGAAGAGTATATCATTACAGGGAATGTTCATCATGTTGTTACTGCATACCTGCATCTTAGTCACACCACAATGTGACACAGTCAATGTATGTGTTTAGCACCAGTACTCAGTACGTCACATATGGTTTCACTTACACAAAAAAAATGTTTGCTTATCCGTAACATTCTCATATCTCATGTTATGAATGGGTCATTGTTGTTTTCTTTATAGTTTTTTTTTTTTTTAAAATTCATTTTTGTCAGACATTATTTATCATCTGAGGAGTCCACTATACTCTTAATATTCTTAGAAAACACATCCTTATTGCATCTGGTGTTTATGTGCATTGTTCTGTTTATTATTTATGACTCACTTGCATAGAGCAAGATAGACCTGGTATTGATGTTAGTAATTGTTTTTCTGATATTCACCAACTTTTATTTCCTTGAAATCAATCTTGGCTTGGCAGATCCCATTATTGATTTCCAAGATCCAATTCAGATTTGAGGGTTCTTATGTGACCAGGCATTTAAACACTGTTCTTTTTTTCCAGTTTAGAGAAAATGTTCTTTTTGTTCATTTTAGAGAAAATGTTCTTTTTGTTCAGTTTAGACAAAAGTTGCATTTAGGTTGGGCCTCCTTGTGGAAAGTACTCTTTGTTTTCTTTTTTTTTTCTTCAGTGTTCATTTTCATTCACTGTAACGTCTAATATTTCCTAAGTTTTGTTTAAACCATTAGATGAAGCTGTTGCTGGTAAATAGTGGTTAAAAACATGAACAAACATGTACAGTTATTTTTGTAGTTGCTGCACAAGCAAACAGTGTTAAAAAAAAAAAGGTATATAGATTAATTTGAAGACATGGATTTTAAGGCTGCTTGTCATGTGCGCCAGTCTTTAGGCCTGCACCCGTTATCTTTTCATTGTGGGCATGTCACCAAAATTGGAGACAGTGGGTTGTATAACTTTCTCCATATCAGCTGCCCAAATGAAGCAGGAAGAGTATCTGGTTGGTTCAGTGCTACATTCTAAATTGGAAAAAAAAAAAAAACACCAAAAAACTACACTTTTTTTTTCCAGTTTTGCTTGTGAATGGACAACCTTTATAAACGTATGGTAAAATTCCCATTTCCATGCCATTAAGGCATCGGGGACACGGTGTTAGGCCCGTATTTTCCGTGACCTTCGGCACATGAAAGTATGATGTGGTCAGTATCACGCCTGGCCGCTTTACCTTCCGGGATTTCTCTGGTACCCATTTTTAGAGGCTGGGTGAACCCCGGAGCTTTTTTGGTGTGTACCAGAAAAAAATCCCGCTGCTGGGACTGAACCCAGTACCACCGGATTAGTAAACCGAGCACCTAACCACTCAGCTAACCATGCCGACAACCTTTACAGCACTGAAATGTAATTTTTGTTTTCATTCATCCGATGTCATTCATCATTATTTGTCGTACTTTACAAAAGATAGATCATCGTTCCTTATGCTTTACATAAGATACATCTTTCCTTGTGCTTTACATAAGATACATAATCTTTCCTTGTGCTTTACATAAGATATATAATCTTTCCTTGTGCTTTACATAAGATACATCATCATTCTTTGTTATACATTATATATGATACTCAAATTATAGGTATTGAAAATAAAATGCAAGAAAAACCAGCTCTTTATGCAGTAAAACTAACCAGTTTTTGTGTGTGTGTCTGATCTATAGTTACAGTGGTCAATGTATTCTTGTTTATACACATTTACAGTTGAATGTTTATTTGCTAGCCTGGATGGTAAGTTTCATTTGTTTGTAACTGAATATAGCTAAAGAGTGTGGATAACATAATTTATGGATTAGTCATTATTATACTTTTTTTTTCATTTGTGTCCACAGAGAAAAGCTATTCATACAAGAAGGGACTGTTATTCACAGAAGGATGGGTTGAATTTCGAAAGCAGAGTGCAGCACAGTATGCAGCAGTGGCACTAAATAACGTCCAAGTTGGAGGCAAGAAAAGAAACCCATGGTACAACTCAATCTGGAACATCAAATTCTTGCCAGACTTTATGTGGACAGACATTAATGCGGACAGGGAGCTGAAACGGGCAACATATGATAGCAGACTCAGGGCAGACATTTCACAAGTGAAAAAGCAGGCAAACTTTTATGCGAGCAACTTTGAAAAATCAAAAACATTAAACGAGATGAAAAAACGCAAGGAAAAGAGAGGGGAGATTTTTGAGGAACGAACGTTCGGAGATGGCATTCGACAGCGACTGACAGATGAAGAAATCCTGGCAGAGAAAAAGAAAAGGAAACAGACAACAGAGGATGACTCAGAGAAAAAGGCCAAACGGCAGAAGAAAACCTTTGGTGATAATGATGAAGACACTTGTCGGAAATTTGTGATGAGTAATATTTTTGGAACTGGAAGCTGAGACCTGTGGTGTATATTTTTCATGTGCTACTTTTATAATGTAATGTTTACGTACTGTAAAATAGTTGTTGAAATACTTAGCAGAACATTTGAATTTGTTCTTTTTGTTTGAGTGGGAGCCCCTTCTCCGGTTAATTACCATCAAAATAAATGGGATGTTAAAAAAAAAACATAAACGCAGTAATAGGCTATAAGAACAGATGTGGAAAATGAGTTGGTGAGGGGTGTGTGTGTGTATTTCACATGCAGGAGTTCAGATCATATGGAAGAGTTCCCCATCAGTGCTGATCTACATTGCCACCCCAGATAGAATGGATGGGGCTTGATGCAGAAGCTTTGGGCAGCAATGAAAATCTTGATATAGTACAGACTTCGCTCTGAAAACTAGCTTCCGGATTAAGCATGTGGGAAAACATGATCATAAGAGAAGAGGGGACAAAGGAAACTCATCATGTTTGTATATGTCTTTTGCTGCATTTGATTGTTTTAAAAACTTAGAAGTCATCCTTTTGTTTCTTTATGGTTCACTCAGACAGTGACATCAGTCTCTCTCACAGATGAAGGAGTTAGTGTCAGGTTTTCAGCATTTCCATAGAGCTTCTTCTGTAGTCAGGTCCTTTGCCTGGGTTGTGTAGCTGGCAACTCTGAGGATATGATATGTTGTCTGTTGCTCTTTTCCACAGACACAGCTGTTGGGCCAGTTTTCAGACTCTGGTCTAGATGATGTCTCAGCTTGCAGTGCCCTGTTCTCAGTTTGGAAGATTATCAGAGTTGTTTCTTGAGAGTTTATAGTTTAATCAACAAGAGAGACATCGGCAAAATGAAATTTGAACATGGGCAATGGTCCAGATTTGAAGAGCTAGGTCTGACTACATTGGGCACTTCCTACATCCTTCCTGTACTGTTAAACATCACGTAGGGCTCGCATAGTTGTTTGCCAAGTTTTCCTGTTCTTGGTGAGTCTTTCAGCCTCATCAAGGGATGATATGCCCACGAAACTGGCCTCTCTTAACAATGTCCTCTTTAGAGTTTCATGCGGTTGATCTCTTTTTCTTTGGCCTGTTGTGTTCCACTTGATAGCTTATTTTGGTATTCTGTGATTGTTTCTTCACATCACATGGCCTACATATGTCCATCTTCTTTTTCTGATCGCCCATGAGACAGGTTGTTGCTTGCTCATCTGTCTTATCTCTGTGTTGTTCTTGAATTCGTTCCACATTATACCAAGTATTTTCCTGAGGCATTTGTTTTCAAAGGTCTAATTTTTTGTTTGTTTATTTCTTTAGTTGATTTCCAGCTTTCACATGCATAAATGAGGGAGGATATCACATTTGAACTGAGTAATTTTTAACTTGGTTTTTGTGCTTATAACTTTTGAATTCCATATGTTATCAAGATTATTGAAGGACAATGCTTCTTTTGCAGTTTGAATTCTAACTTCCTTCCTGGTGTCACCATCTTGGTCTGTGTAGCTGCCAAGGTATGCAAATTGGTTTACTTCATCAACAACTGTTCCTTCTATATATATTTTTTCTTCTTGATTAATGAGAAGTTTCATTATGTTTGTTTTGTCTTTGTTAATTTCAAGACCTATTTTGCTAGCCAAGGAAGACAGGGAATCTGTTTTTTCCTGCATCAATTTCACATTGTCACTGATAAGAGTTATGTCATCAGCAAAATCAAGATCTTCTATTTGGGTCCCATGTGCCCAATCAATGCCAGTTTTACCTGTACAGCATTTTTCATTATAAAGTCTATGGCAGTTCCAAAAAGCAATGGAGATAATATACATCCTTGTTTCGTGCCTTTTTAAATATGAAATATTTCGTGCATTCCTTCTTCTGTCTTGACCGCACAAATATACACATCTAATGATATTGACAGTTTTAGATGGTATTCCATATAGTCTTAAAATTCTCCACAGTGAATCTCTGTGTATGCTATCAAATACCTTTTTAAAGTCTATGAAGTTCAGGATTAATGTTCTGGTCGAGACAGCCTCTCCCTTTTCGAAATCCTGCCTGTTCTCTCATTGCAGTATCCACTACATCCTTAATTCTATTCAGAATCACTTTACAAAACACCGTTGACACAACTGATAGTAAAGTTACACTTCTCCAGTTATTGTAATCCAAGGTTGCCTCATCTTTTGTAGTCCCACTTCTGCACGGTGGTTTGTATACTGTATCATCAGTCAGTTTTCACACAGAAAATGACATAAGCAAGGTTTGTGTTTTGTTGCATATAGGCAATAGTCATGTTTCTTTTACTGATGGTAGCAGCTGATGGAAATATTCATTAAATGCATTTATGGTAACATTTCTCCATTTTGTGAAGTATTTTTTCTCCTTATTGGATCAGTTGCCTGTCACTTCCTATTCTGGTTTGTCAGCCCCTTCATGTTTTTTTTTAAATGGTGCCCTCTTTCTTTTTCCCATGAGTTTTACAGTGATTGACCCAAAAAAGTTTAATTGCGCAATTTAATGATTCTGATACATTTTACAGTTGTTCTGCAACTGCAATTTTCATTGTTCAAGCCATCAGAATATATGTTCATTTTTCTGAAACCACATTCTTGTTTTCTTTCACGTTGCATTTCATGTGAAGTTGAGTAAATGATAATAGCCTGATATGGCACTATAAAACAGAAAATTGTGCAACAGAAAACACAGGAAGGCACAAAAATTTGTTCAGTCAAATGAAAGTTTATTTTCCCATCATTTCTTCCTGTTCTCTTTCCTCACACAGCACTGCATAACATACCTCACACACAGCTTAATCATCATTCATGGACATGTTAACTATATTTACATGCTTTTGGGACAAAATCTTTGGAAGTTGCCACTCAAAACTTTCTGTGTGCAGAATTTCATCCCTTTTCAGAAAGCATGTGTAATGTCTTTAAGCCTTTTGTTTAACCAAGTATTTGTCACACACAAAATGGCAGTCTGTTTTGGTGTGAATGTTTCTAGCTTGAACGACATCTTCTAGGGTTCATAAAACCAAATTTATTTCCTGGATGCTACTGTAGGGACCAGTTCTGAAGATAGATGATTCAAATATTTAAGAACTGCTTATTTACATTTCTCATGCTAATTACAGGAAAGGTAAAACTATGTCCGCTTAATCAGGCACAGTAACTACAGATTTACTACACAGAAGGCCAGTTAATTAATCAAAATCCCTAAGCTTCATTTTTATAAATTATCTCTGGTACACAATCTCACGTTTTAAGAAGGCGATCGTTCCGTAAACTGATACTGCAAGTCCAGTTTTAAATTCTCAATTATTTTGCTCAAGAACTAATAAGAAAACGGTGAAGTTTGGCAGTGACAAACCATCAGTTTATATGTACACTTCAGATTTTGGGAACTTCTGGTTACTGAACACGGCATAGCAAAACACAGCTGTTGGTATATAAGACTGATAATATACACATTTCTCTGTTTATCATACAAAAAGTCTTATTGTACTGTCAGCACCACTGGAAAAGACCCATGGCTGAGTTGGGTGGAATTTACAGTCCAGTACAGACAGATGGTTTGTTGTCTTGTGTCCCCGCAGAACTTTCACTGTCACAATAAGTGGATTCAACAGCTGGTCACTGAAAACCAAGGGGAAAAAACATTTAACATGATAATATGCATGTCATAGAATTATTCATTTATAGAAACTTCTGATTCTTAGGACAAAGAAGATTAGAAGGATGAACCAAGACTGTGCCCTTTTCTGAACACACACACACACACACATTCACATTTTCTATGCTAAAAGTGAACTGAATGTCCCAACCATGCATTAAATTTTTACTCATTGTTGTAGATGTATTCCTTTCTGTTTTGCTGTGTTGGGTTGTAGCTTATAGCAAAATCTTCCTTACCAGAAAGTATCTTTCTAAAAGAATTTATAGTACATGTCCTACTGGCTGATATAAAAATAAAATGTTATACTGGGCTGATTTCTCCTCCTATGGACATATCCAAAGTCAAATGAAATGACAGCAAAAGGATCAGAAGTGTAAATGATGGTATGTTGTGCAATCCTACTTTTCTTGTGACATGAACAAAATATCCAAACTATCTCTTGATCTAAATGCTGCAGCTACCAGCTCCATCCATATGTTGATTTCTTTCTATCAGTTCTGCACCAACCATGACGATAGGGCCACAGAGATATCTGAATTCAACTAGACTGACATTCTAAACTTTTCTCAGCTTAAATTTGTTATCAGCATTGTTCATACAAATTCCTTTTTTTATTTACATCAATTAGACCCAGTTCTGAGTGCATGAACTGACCAAAAGATTTTTGTTCAAAGTTAGCAGTGGATAGTTCTCTTTCTACACAATAAGAAGCTTCAGCTACACCTTCTCAAGTTTATATAACCAAGTTTGTTTCCTTAATGCTACTGCGGGACCAGTTCAATGGTATCAGATTCAAAAATGTTGAAATTGGCATTGGTTTCCCCCAGCATATACTAAAATTAATAACCACAAGCAAATATCAAGACCTTAAAGCCACGGCAGGATGATAGCATTACACACACATACAATTAAAAGAAAACGTCCTGTCCTCCTTATATAAACTGGTACCTACACAAATAGTTTTTTGTGTGCATATATATATATACACATACATACATACATACACATATATATATATACATACATACATATTTGTCCACGCAAGCCACTGCAGTTAATACATTTTACTTCCCTTGTTACTAGACAAAGCTGTTATCAGTTTTTTTTACCCACTCCATCGCTTACCTGTAAACCTTCCCATGGCTGACAATAACTGACCCATCATCTGAAGCTGATGCAAATAAAGGATAATGCTTGTGGTATGCTACTTGCCGCAGGGCCTTCTTATGATACCTGGCAAACAGAAGAGGTGAAATGAAAGTTCTGAACAATCATCCTTTCAGGCACAATCCATTTCTTTCCCCATAACTTTTTTTCTATGAAAAAACTGGAAAACATCTGTTTACAAAAATGTAAATTTTCAAATGTGAATGACAGACCTGAAATCAACCTGACACAAATAAAAGCAAGGATTCAACAGTTCCTGTTGTAAGAGGGAAAAAAAACAAAAATTTTTTTTTAAAAAAAAGATAAATTTTTCTTAACAGCTGAAAAGTAGGAACATAATAAGTACATATGTGGCGTGAATGATGCTAGCAAAGAATAAATGTAGGAAAAAAGAAACCTCGTGCTGATAATGAAGATCAGTCAGTCATTTGTGTGTCCCTTGCAGAACTTTGCCTCCCTAACTAAATGAAGATATAGGTGGAAAATTTACCATTTATGAGGGGAGCAGGGCTGGAGAAAAATACAGGAGTCTGAGCCTGAAACAAAATCTGGCTGAAGTTGGTAAAAAAATGTACAGAGTCTGAGTGGAATGAATAAAGATAGGAATCAGAGGCAAAGGTCTGGCATTCTGATAGTTAACCTTGTGGCTAATTTTACACTGTTTATGAGCAGCACTGTAACCACCAAAGTGACAGCCTGCCTGTAGATGTATATGAATTTCCAAACTAAAACGGCTGACTAAGGACTAGGTAAGGTCTCAATCATTTGTAATGAACTCACTTCAACGTCTGGTACGGTTTAGTGGACAAGTCCATGTCAAACCAACACAATCGACTGTCATAACTGCCAATGATGATATTATCCCCTGTAAAATTCAAAACACAGTACAAAACATTATATCTAATGGAATATGAATTCTACCATCTGTGTCTGAAGAAATAATGGAAAATAAGAAATGTAAGAATCATGGGACCTCCATCTGAATGTAAAATATGGAAGGAACTAGCTTTACTTACAATATATTTATAACAAGATAACAATATGATACTTCACATGAGAGTTTCTTTGTGGCTTTGTCTCTTGCACTCTTGGTCCTAATTTTGCTAGCTCGGTGCTTTCCTGGCATCCTAGTACACATTACAGGGCAACTGATATTCTGTTTTGATATTAAGTTTTAAACTGTTTCAGGAAGTTGAGTTTATTACTTTGTTGTCAAAATGAAGTCTCTTAGAGTTTGTAATGCTGATTTTTAGCCAGTAAAAGTTGCATTATCAGATTCAGTAAGCCTACACAAAATCAAAAGTACAAAACCCACCATAACCACATGTCAGAAGTATTGTAAGAATAAAAAATACAATACGTACGGCCCTGATACAATACCTCACAGAGGCACATACCTGCCCTGATACAATACCTTATAGAGGCACATATCTGCCCTGATACAATACCTTATAGAGGCACATATCTGCCCTGATACAATACCTTATAGAGGCACATATCTGCTCTGATACAATACCTTATAGAGGCACATGCCTGCCCTGATACAATACCTCACAGAGGCACATATCTGCACTAATACAACTCACAGAGGCACATATCTGCACTAATACAATACCTCATTCCTGCACCAATAACACATCCCATACAGATACATACAAACACAATGTAATACACTACTGCACTCTTCCACTCACCTCCTGGGTGAACATCTATTGAGGAGATGTACTTGCAGTTTGCCTGTAGTTTCTTGTGAAGTTCTTGCTTGACCAGGTTGTAAACCCGTATATGCTGCTGAGTCTTCAAAAAGAACAGAATATTAGATTTGTAGCATACAGATTCCCCTCAACACCGTATCTTATCTTCGTGGACAATTTCAATGACAAAATCTAAGATGTACATTAAGACTCCCACCCATACAATGACTTCAATTACTGGCCCTTGTCATACAGCTAAAAACTAGAGCATAGCCCTGATTTTCACTTACAAATGTATACTAATCCTTATAATCAAGGTGCCCTCTAAAGTTTTGTGGTCTGTGCGCAAAATTTTAAACCCATGTGCAAATATATTCTCATAAAGACATTTTGTGGTGCAAATATGCACTGTATCATCAAATTATGAAGTATAATTAAAAATGAAAAATTACTGTACTAAACTCTAAAGAAATCAGGAAAACAAACTTTTACAGCATTACTATAAAACGGTAAAGGTAATCCTATCATGCCTTAGACCCCCATAGGGATATGGTGTTAGTGCCCATATTTTTCTTGACCTGTCAGCACACTAGAGGGTGATATGGTCAGTATCACTGGCCGTCTTTCCTTCCCCAACTCCAGATGAAGTCAGGTACCCATTTCTACAGCCGAGTGACCAGGGTGCCTCTGTCTCAATTCACCCCCCCCCCCTGACCTTTGCCATGAGAGACCAGTGCACTAACCACTTTGTCACTCAGACACCCTTTACTTAACATTACTACAGCATCAGGAAACTGATTTTTTTTTTATGTGTGCATGGTATATAACATTTTGTACACCGATGTGCAGCTACGCAGCTTAAAGGTTAAAAAACAATTGCAAAGAGAAGCTGTTGAGTGTCTCAGGCTGAATAAACGGAACAAGTGCTGAGTACAACTAACAAGGATATAACTGAACACTTGAAGAAGCATAATGACTACATGCAGGGGGCCTGAAAGTATATCTGAGGAATCCATTCTACTGTTGCTGATTTAGTCACCTGTAAGCTCTGCAAATGTTTTGTTGCTTTGCATAATGTTCTCATACCCTTACGCCAACGATGCTACTTACAGCAACAAAAAAGTATGGATGTACAGGATGGAACATGACGAGCTGAACGAGACCCTTGGGTTTTGTAAACGGAGCCTGAGAGAAAAAAGTAAGCAGGGATTAAAAATATAAATACTTGCTCCAGACATAAATATCTGGGTTAAAAACACATAATTCCTTTTTCACCAACTTTCTGAAAACATTTTTAAGAAATAAGTAATAAATTTTATTAACTGAATGTATTTCTTACACTGTATCTTAGTCCTATATAAAAGGTCATTCATATCCTGTAAAAAGGTAAAATTTCTGATTCCACGCCTAATATTAAGGCATATTGTGGAACGCAGTGTTAGGCCCATATTTTCCATGACCTTCAGCACATGAAAATGCGATGTGGTCAGTATCACGCCTGACCGCATTTACCTTCCCAGATTAGAGGCTTGGTTGACCTTGGGGCCTTTTTCGGTATATACCAGAAAAAAATCCCACTGCTGGGCCTGAACGCAGCACCACTAGAGTAGTAAACTAAGCGCCTAACCACTCAGCCAACCGGGCCATTCTGTAGGAATCTAAATATCACACAGCACTACATCAAGATACTGAGTCACATAGGAAATGTGGTTTTAGTGTTCACTGTTCTCTCAACATCTTGACATATCATCATCATCTTGTGCCATCTCCCCACAGAAGGTTGGTTGCAATGAATCTCCACTCTACTTTGTTTCTTGTCTTTATAGTGCACCCGGCCAGGCTGGTTTCTGTCCATCTCTTGATGTCATCTACCCACTTATGACGCTGTCCTCCTCTTTTTCTCTTTCCTCTGATCTTCCCCTCAAGGAAACCTAATGGCAGGTTAACTCTTTCCGTGCCTCAGGAAAAAACGCGGGCGTTCAGTTGGAACTGGAATAAAAGCGCGGGTCTTGATCTGTTTAGGTGGTATAGTTGTAAAATGGAATGGAAAACAGTATTCCAATGTACTTCCGTGTACTTGTGTTTCAAAATATAACTAAATGAATGAAGATTTTATAAATGCAGAGTTTTTTAAGGAAAAAAAGAAGTAATGTGACATTTTTAGACAATGATTGTGCCTAGCTTACCATCGGCTAGGTCTAGATCTACTTGTTGATCTCGTATTGTGATTCTATGTTGCATTCTCGCTAAATTAATGTCTGAAATAACCTCCAAACTACTTCTCTCTAGTCATCTAATATGTCTAGATCTACTTGGGATACAATAAAGAGCAGTGGGGTGGTCACAGGCCATGTCCATACCCCTATCTACATCATCAAAAATGGAAAAATTTCGATGTTTCTCTTCCTTTTTCTCATTTGGCATCGCTCGTAACTAAGCACTCTTTCACCATTTTGAAAACTGTCACCGGACACATGGACGAAATATGTACAATCTAAACGTTACAGCGGTTTTTTTAATGAAACAAACCAAGCGTCACTATAGTGCCGAAAGGCTTGGGAAGAGTTAAATGTCTATACTTGGCATATAAGCAGGTTTGAGCAATGGTACATTCTTCTATTATGTCTCACAGTGTAAACAATGAATGAAATTAAAAACTTTAGCTACCCACTTGCGTCTGCCTTTTTGACAGCTGATGTATGAGAACTGCCTGACTTTTGCTGTCTCGCTGCACTGTGGCAAAGTAATCTCCCTTTGCATGCCAGGTCACCTGAGAAACATCCTGGAACGACAGAGGGCAACAATGATAACCTAAACACCTATTCTCACACAGAACAGCTCTAGTGCACTAGAAAGATAAATAGCAATATAGCTTCTGTATGTAAATAGCTCATTTAAATTGCCAGTCTTACATAATCTGAATGGAGATGTGTAAAAACACAACTAATGATGAAAAAAAATCATACAGAGTGGGCCATAAATAACCTCACGTGTCACATTGTACAGTTTCAACAAATAACAATGCTGTTACATAACATGTGATGCAGGCTGGTTGTTTGTGGCCAACTCTACATAACTCTGAACTCCACACACAAAAATGTATAAACTTTGATCAGCTTTGAAACTTTTTTTTTTTTTAAGCATGAGGTCTAATTAGTAATCATTCCTCAATTTCAATACCGTTTTTCTCTGTGATAAGGTTCTCTTTTTTGTTTCTCTTTAATGTACTTACAAAACAATGCATACATTCACATGCCAGCCTCTCTTTCAAGCAGATGTTCTATGATGCCAGCAGTACTTTCTAGTACAAAGAATCCAAATTTTGCAGTTGTTCTGACTGGTATACAACAGGGACTAGTCAAAAACCTTTGCTACACAACATGCCTCCATGCTCATTTATACTGCACAAATCTAACATTTCTACACAGACAGACCCTAGTTTTGAACCAAAGTTCAGAATATCAGAACTCTGCCTACAACTGGACTCAAAACAGTACCACACAAAGAGCACACTTGTCATGTTTTTTTCTAACAAAATGACACATCTTTCAGATTTTATAATAATTCAAAATTTGAACATCCCAATGATAAAATAAATTATGGCAAGTACAGTACAAGAATTGACGTATAAAACAAACTGGCAAAATAAAATGCTGATAAACTAAAATAATGTGACTCTGCATCCTGGTATGTAATTTGTCCAGCTGGGACAAAGATGCTGTCTGACTGGCAGTCGGCAACCCATAGCTAACATGCTGCTATCAAGACTGGTGAACTACAGTGACTAAGACCCTGTCCCACCTCTCCACTGGAACCCCCAGCAACAGGCCTAGTGTGGCTGTGCATAGTCTCCACGGTGGTGGAGTCTGCTAAAGAAGTACTGCACACCTCCTGCCTCCACTCAGGGAAAAAGACAGTTAAATAACCCACTCCCAATCCAACATAATGCTGTGTCACAGTATCTTAACTGCAGCCCTCAGTTCCTTGGAGATAGAAGAAGAATTTGTCCAATGACTCATTTATTAATCTGATTTTCTAAATTGCCAACTGCAAAATCAACTCACCTTTGAATGAGCAATCTTTATTCTGAACCCCAAAGCTTGATCTGCCAGATCATCATAACTAGACCAGTCAATGGGAGATCTGTCACCTTTTGTATAAAACATATTATTAATTATAGTTTTTTTTTTTACTTTGCAAGATAGCACTTAGGCAAGCAGATGGTAGTTGTTATTGGCAACTGCTGAGCATCTTTTTTTTTTCTTTGGTGTGAAAAGTTTCTCATGGTTAATTACTACAACAGGCATTACCATCCACAATAATAATAAACTATGTTTGTGTTGCTAGGTCCTGTCTCTTTGTACTAGCCTCTCTCACATCTTCCAACTGGATCCCTGATTTTCTTCACCGAGATGCAGTGTCTCTGCAAAGAGTCAATCCCCCCATAAGAACTTGCTAGTTTTTTCCATGAATGAATAAATCACTCATGGGTGCCTTAACACATATTCATGCTTCTCATAAATAACAGTGGTACAGAAACATATGACTGAACAGAACAAGAGAAAGCTGCTGTATGCGTCTTCCATATCCCCTGGGAAGAAATGTTAAGAGCACACTTATCTTAACATAGTCTTTGTGAGACAGGGAACAGATCTGTTTGCTCAAAAACACTGACCTACTTCTGTAGCCCAGAAACCTGTAGCAATCAACACTAATTGTAATTGTTATTTTTGTAAAATGTAACGTCAGGTTGGTGGATGGATGGGGACATGGAGATCGCCGGTAGGGATGAGGAAAATCTGGTGTGAAACCAATTAATCCAGGAAGTGACAAGCCTATGGGTCTTTACAACAGTGGCTATCAGAATGATGTACACAAAACAGAGCCAGCAGACTATAGGTGGTGGGGAATGGATATCACCGAGGCACTCATTGGATTCCTCATCCCAAAGTTGGAGTGTCTCTGCGGAACTGTCTGAAAGCTGTCTGGCCTGCCAGCGTTGCATGCTGGATCTGACGTGTAGAAGGGGCTTAAGTACAGCCATCAAAGTCTGGAAAACAAAGTTTTGGCCAGGCCAGCCTACACCACTGTCTTCATGGCAGTCCAAGCAAGACCACAGTCTGGCCTAGCAAGGAAAAGTGCTGAAGTCGGAGGTACCCAGCCAAAAGGTGCACTGCAAAAATCAGGGTACCACACATCTTCACCAATGTGTGTATGAATAAGAAGAGTCTTCCATACTGGGGTTTCAAGATGATATATTCCTGAGAATTTTTTTAAAAAGTTTTTGAAGCAGGAAAAATAACTAATGAGATTTGTCCAATCTGGCTGACTCTAAGTGCAGGTCATGGCATGGGCAGATTTTTTGTTAAAAAAAAATTTGGTTGAATTAAAATTTTTAAAATGTTAATTAAACAGATAAATAATTGTGCTGGTGATGTAAAATGGTCCTGCAAATTTCCAGACAGAAGCACTGAGTCTGACTGAGACTTAAAGACAACAGTGATGCAGACAGATGGCTCACCAGCTTATCTATCATACAAGTATACTTGGAAGGATCCTGGAACATCCACACCATGCTCAAGACTGGGAAAACAGCCAAGGTAGTAAAAGAGATGCAAAGATACAGACTAAACATATTAGGATTAAGCATGGCCAGATGGACTGGATCAGGACAGACCATAACAAACACAGGAGAAATCATCTGCTACTCAGGTAGAACACATGATCAACATTATGAAGGTGTGGCCATAATGATGGACAAGATGGCTGGAAAGAGCCTGCTAGCATAAGAACCAGTCAATTCATGAATAACATGAGCCAGATTCTGTTCAAAATTTACTATGACCACCATCTTGAGATGCACAGTACAGGAAGATCTAAAGAAAGTGAGAAAGACTTGGTTTGAGGACTGGCTGGGGAGCCTTCATTGGTGCCTTATGTACATTGGAAGTACAGAGGACTGATGATGGTCTCTGGAACTGCATAAGGGATGCCCTTTGCAGCTGATTCTATGAAGATGGTGAAGCACAAACATTGTGTCAAATGAAGGATGGGTTACAGATCCTGCGTGAAGCTACAAAGCATGTTGTACTTCTTGGCAGACTCCACTACCATGAGAACTATAGTGACCCCCTACCCATCTGGCCAGATATAAAAACTTAGGATACAGGCAGAATAGGAACAGTTTTAATGTACTTTTATCAGGAAAGAAATGAAGACTGTAATAAAAGTTGAAACACAAAGCAAGACAGTCTGAGTGTTGACTCACCAGAACTCTCTACATTATCTTCAAAACTGTTCAATGTGTTGTCCATGTTTGCACACAAAAGTTTATCACCAAGACAAGGGTTGATTATAATGACATTTTTGCCCCTGAAATAACAAAATTATCAACTGCTAAGCATATTTTTAACTACATGATTCTAAAATCTTTCACATCTTGGTCAATAAGAAAAACATTTGCATTACCTCTAATTTTAGTCAGCTAAACTAAATCTCCAAGATAAGTCATTCATTAGATTCAAAGCTCAAATAGAGGGGAGCAAATGGGGGAGAACCCAGTGGTACATGGAGATGAACACTTCAGACTGAAATCCAAAGGCCAGGAAGGATATGCATTGTAGTTTGATGGATAGATTTTGCCACAAAATTTGACAAGGAATTATGATGATGATACAACCTTTCTAGATTTTCATAATGAAACAAAAGCATCTGATCTGACACACCCATTATTTACCTCCACTACTTTTCAACTATCCAAGCCTTCTATTGTTTTTTTTTGTTTTTAGTGAGTGATATTTTTCCAAAAACAATTTATATCATTACATCTAACAAGTTTTTGTTTCAAAACACAGTTCAAATCCCATTTACTGAGTTTTCTAGACCACTCTGAAACATGTCAATACCTATCACGCTGGTCAGATAGTAGCATCGCATTGGCATGTTACCAGAAGACTAGCATGGAGGTTCTGGCCAGGTCTTGCCAGCTTGGATCAACAAACCCTGATTAATAATACTACAACTTAAAATTATGAACTAACAGGTAACATGTGTGAAAATATGATGCTATTGAATTTTAATGCTTCAGCCCTTGTGTGGCTATTGTACAACTGGGTTTTTCATTTGTTTAATGAACTGAAAGCCTAAATACAGAAAGAGAAAAGAGAAAACTACATACCATGTGCAAATCATAGTAAAAAAAAAACTGACTGACCAAAAAAAAATGTATATCTTACACAGCTGCCGCAATTAAGGTGACTTGTGGGTTCTGGTTCCAAGCAACATAGGTAACCGTTCCACCCATTTTCAAAGTCTTCATGCAGCGGCCAGTGGATACTTCCCACAACTTCAGAGTTTCATCATCAGAACCTGGAGACCACATGTACTGAGGCTTCAACATGTCTGCTTTTTTTATTTTTTACTGGCTCGATATATATCATTTACAAGTTCCTTCTGTTTAATAATCTCAGTTACAACAGTTTAAAGTCAAGTCCCTATGTTCGTCAAAGAAAATGTGGGAACTAATCTTGTTACAGTGGTTTCCCTTAACATGCCACAACTCTGGCAAATTCTACATTCAAGGAACTAAGCTGGATGCCACCATCTTTCTTATCCTCTCTCATCCACTGATAGGCATTTGTCATGTGTAATCCAGCGTACCATGGAAATAAAGAATGTAAGCTCCTTTTTTTTGGATGATTTTCCTGAACACAGAGTGCTGAGTACCCATTTTTACAGCTGGCTTGACTGGAGGTGATGGTGGTAAGAATATAAGCCACTGCCATCAGGTAAAAAAAAAAAAAAAAGCCACTCTTAACATCTACAGTTTAACTTTCATAAATGGCCTGCACTAATGTATAATGTCTGAGAGCAGTTGAGTGTTGGTTCTACACCAGCAAAATTTTCATATAGTTTGAAAAAAAAACAACAGAAACAAAACCCAAAAAACCCCCAAAGATCTCAGTCATCATAGCTCATTAAAAAAGCATATCACATTAAACAAGGTAGATAGAGGTGTATGGTGCAGTTTTACAAAGTGAGGGAGGGAGTGAGTAAGATGAGAAAAAAAACGAGTAGAAAGTATGAGAATGTATAAATGAAAAACATACAACATCCGATATTTCGGCGTGAGCCTTTTTCAAGGATTACATGCACACACGAGACAAAAATAAAAATAAAAAAACGAAGAACTTATCTGAATATGACCTCCTCCAGAAATGTGTGATTTCTCCTGTTTTCTACTTCTGAAGGAGGCCATATTCAGATAAGTTCTTCATTTTTTAAATTTTTATTTTTGTCTTGTGTGTGCATGTAATCCTCGAAAAAGGCTTACGCCGAAATATCGGATGTTGTATGTTTTTCATTTATACATTCTCATACTTTCTACTCGTATTTTCTCACCTTACTCACTCCCTCCCTCACTTTGTAAAACTGCACCATACACCCATATCTACCTTTTTTATTTAAACCAGTCTTACTGCAGTCACTATCCCTTTTATCTGTCACATTAAACAAACATCACACAAAAAAATAATTTAAAAAAAATATTAAAGAATGATGACAGCATTTGGTAAAAGATTAAAGAACACATCATACACACCAGAAACCAGCCACTGTCCACTAGGATCTGGAGAAATAGTTCTAACCATATCTGTGTGACCTTTATATACCTGTTACAAAAGAATAAAATAAAGCTGTTAGGAAAACCACTTGCATACAAGTCCAGTAAAGTTTGACCAGCTACACTTTCTTAACTCTTTCCGTGCTGGAGGAAGAAACACGGACGTTCAGTTACGTGCCAGAGTAAAAGCACGGGTCTTGATAGGGTTAGGGGGTATAGTTGTAAAATGGAATGGAAAACAGTATTTCCATGTACTTCCGTATACTTATTATGTTTCAAAGTATAGCTAAATGAATGAAAATTTCATAAATGCAGAGTTTTTTTAGGAAAAAAAGAAGTAATGTGATGTTTTTAGACACTGATTGTGCCTAGCTCACCATCGGCTAGGTCTAGATATGCACTACTTACCATCTGAGATGTTTAGATCTACTTGTCAATCTCATATTCTGATTCTATGTTGCATTCTCGCTAAATTAATGTCTGAAATAACCTTCTAACTACTTCTAACGTCGTATAATATGTCTAGATCTACTTGGGATGATCTGGAAATGGATGCAGCAGCAGCAGGCCATCTTGCTCACAACCGAGAGGCCTACAGGAGTGCTGTTTGGGAGGCAAAGTTCCGCAGGGGACATGCAAAGGAATGAATGAACTTGGGATACATTCAAGAACAGTGGGGTGGTCACAGGCCATGTCCATACCCCTATCCATATCATCAAAAATTGAAAAATTTTGGTCTTTCTCTTCCTTTTTCTCTTTCAAAATCACTTGTAACTAAGCACTCTTTCACCATTTTGAAAAGTGTCACTGGAATCACGGACGAAATATGTACAATCTAAATTTTACACTGGTTGTTTTATTGAAACAAACCAAGCGTAAAAAGACTGACGCCTGGTAAGCAACGGGGGTACAGGAAGCATCAAAAAATTGACGGCCGGCACGGAAAGAGTTAACTCTTTCTGTGCCTCTAGTCAAATTTCCGATGCTTCCGCTTTCCGACATGATGGCTGGTGTTGAAAAACTGATTCATGTTTTGTTTTATTAAAAAACTAGTGTAACGTTTAGATTGTAAACATTTAATGTGCATGCCCCATGACCCTTTTTCATCATGGTGGAAGTGTGGTTAGTTACGAACAATGTCGAACATGAAAAACAAAGTTTCTGATTGAGAAATTTCAATTTTTGGTGACATAGATAGGGGTATGGACATGGCCTGTGACCAGACTACTGTTCTTGAATGTATCCCAAGTAGATCTAGACATATTAGATGACTGGAGAAGTAGTTAGAAGGTTATTTCAGACATTATTTTAGTGAGAATGTAACATAAAATCACAATACAACACTGACAGGTAGATCTAGGAATCTCAGATGGTGAGTAGTGTACATCTATATCTATCGATTGGTAAGCAGGACACATTTATTGTCTAAAAACATCACATTACTTCTTTTTTTCCTAAAAAACTCTGCATTTATGAAATCTTCATACATTTAGTTATATTCTGAAACATAATAAGTACACGGAAGTACATGGAAATACTGTTTTCCATTCAATTTTACAACTATACCCCTCTAAACAGATCAAGACCCGCGCTTTTAATCTGGCACCCAACTGAACGTCCGCATCTCTTCCTGTGGCACAGGAAGAGTTATGCCCAGAAACCTACAAGCTTTTCTCAGCTTCACTAAGCAAGAGTTTGAGTGCTTTTCAACACAAACAGTTCATTTCCTACTCTTCTGGGACTGAATCTGCTATTTAATCCCATTTCTCTCCTCTCCCCCCCCCTCCACCCCACATTTTTATCAGTCTCTGCCATCTCAAATGATAAATATTAATTTTCTGTTTTAAGTTATGTAAACCGAAGGCTGCCAAAACTCTGCTCTGCAAGTGACAAAACAGACTTCAGATACTTCACACACTCCCCAGTTTCTTGCAGACCTGCATGTTCTATGGATATTTAAAGAATCTCAGATCTGGTCTTAGAAAAAGGGCCCAAGAAAACTGACAATGGGATTAATACAGACTTGGCTCTCTGTACATATACAGTATAGCTGAATACAGAAGAAGTGACTCTCTAGTTGTGAATACAAGTCTATTACTTCACATCTGAATGTAAATATCCTGCTATTTTGAATGTACGTGACAATGTCATTGCTGCTTCAAACATTAAATGTAATTCGTCGTGCTATCTTATATACAAATATAAATTGCTTTCTGCTGTTATGAGTGTTAAAGTGTAAATCTTGTACTGCTTTACTGAATGTAAATCTAAACCTCATCCCATTATGTCAAATTTTAATGGAAATATCACCCTCCTCTGTTAAGGTGGATGAACTCTGGACATGTTCATCCAAATAACTCTAAAATTATCCCACTCACTTTTCAGTGTAAGTGCAGGTATTATGTCTCTTAATTAAATCTTATACTTACATCATCCATTCTACAAATCCCAGAATCTAGCAATTAAAGTCACATATTAAAATGAGCAATTCCTGACTGACTGAACACTGCTGAACATGATTTTTCCTAGAGACATAATGGCAACAGTAATGAAGACAGATGGCTCGCTAGCTTATCTACCATATAAAAATGTAGTCTTACCATGCCTTCTCTCGTAGGATATGGCTGCAAATCCTTCTTGTCAGGCCGTTTTGGTATCAAATCTTCAGGATTTACATTCATCTATTGAAAAAAAACAAAAAAACTTCAACCAATAATTGAACAGTTTCACTAACTATTGCAGATTATTAACAAATGATCTCAAACTTCAGCTTTTTTTTCTTCTTCTATACGCTTGCTTGAAAAAAAAAAAAAAAAGATTATCATTATTATCAGTTGAACACAGATGATAATGTTCATACAATTCAATCAATTTATGGTTTCTTAAATCAGGAAATTCAGTTGGCCGAGATTTTTCAATTTTGGTTTCCCATATTGGCCAGGAAGATAATATAAAATGACAAAGAACCACCACAGATTCCAGACTATCATAACCATTTCCTGACCACTTCTAAAAAAAAGTGAAGGCCACCATTAACTACCAGTTCTTCCTATGAGTGATACTAAGGTTGGAGGTTGAGCACAAATGGGAATGCCCCCTGTGCAAGGAAGCCCATCTTTAGGCCAGCAGAAGAGCATAGCCCTTCTTCAAGTTGAATTATGGCTTCATTTTCTTTTACAAGATCATGCACCCATCATGTACCCTAAAAGCTGTGTGAAATTACAGATGATAATTTATCACATGAACTGATAACAAACCTGAATAAATTATTTTTTCCTATACATAATAACCTTTTCTTAAAACTTAGTCATACATATGATAAAATTAACAGAAGACTGGACAGAAAAATTGCCCCGTCTAAAACTTCTTTGGCATATGACAGGTAAGGGTTAAATTGCAAAATCAATGAACAACATTTGGGAAAGGAGTAAAGATACATCTGTGTGACAAACAAACCTTCATCTTTCTCTGCCTGGAGGCCAAGTACAGGTCAAGAAGCCTAGAAAATCTTTCATTGATGAACTGGGGATACTTAGGCACAGATCTGTAATTTGAAAACTTCTGTGGTTTGAAATTCACTCTTCTCTCCTCGGGCTCTTGTGAATCCCACTTGGCTTCCTAGAAAAAAAATAACAGAAATAAACAAATAGTATAAATGAACTACAAATAAAACTGCTTCCAAGACATTCCGCAGTTCAAAACTGCTCACTTTCCAAAAACTAAATAGCTACAAACAAACAAACATTTAGGCCACTTTCTTCACTGTGGCATCACATGCTACAAGCTGATACACAGCCACAAGAGGATTCAGCACCATCGTAATACCTATATCTGCGAGTGAAAATGCTAACACCATATCCCTATGTGCCTCTAAGGCATGACAGAATTACTTTTACTATCAATGTGATTAAGGACATCTATCGCTCTTAAGAAAGTAAAACAACTAAAGAAGCTGTGGAGAGGAACAGACAGAATCATAAAAAATAAGATTTTTAAGGGCATGCATCTTTCCCATCACAACATATGCCTGTGAGACTTGGACACTTAACAAAACAGCTGAGAAACACATAAATGCCTTTGAATGTAAATGCTACAGAAAAGTTCTTCAAATATCATGGACACAAAAAAAGAACAAATATATCCATACTACAAGAACTTAATAATAAAGAAGGCTGGCTAGTAAAGAGGATTAAAGAAAGAAAACTTAAATATTTTGGACACATTAAACGTCATGATAATCTAGAGAAGACCGCCTTGGAAGAGTGCATAATGGGAAAAAGAAAGAGAGGAAGACCAAAGCGAAGATGGCTGCAAGACATCATTGATGATCTGTAAATGGATGCATCAGCAGCAGGCCATCTTGCTCACAAATGAGAGGTCTATAGGAGTACTGTTAGGGAGGCAAAGTTCTGCAAGGGACATGCAAATAAATGAATCAATGCAGTTTCTAGGAATAAATATAGCAGGTTCTTCCCAAGGTGATTCTGCATGATCAGGATTCTCGCTGGTGCCATGAAGTTCATGCATCAAGATCAGATCCTTCATTCATGGAAAATATCAGAGCATCTATAGACTTGTTTAGAGTGCAACGATAATAACTCTTAATAGTTAAAAATTTTTAAAAAAATTAAATATACTTGTGTAAGCTGATACCTCATACTCAGCATAAATTCTAAATCTCACTGTCAATGCAGATGGAAGCTCTTAGTATCTGATGGAATGAAGAAGATCCTGAAACATAGGCATCATAACAAGGCAAAAAGGTATCACCTGTTCTTTTATCAAAGGTGTATCTATAGGCTTTTTTCTATGCTCCTTGGTTTGACTGCTCTTCTTTTCATGTGCCAAATGGTCATTCCATTCAGACATTTCTATCTTGTCCTCTCTTTCTGTTTCCCACTGAGTTGCTGTGTGAATATCAGGGTCTGTATTACTGCTTTATGCTGTGTAATCTAGTCCTATGGCTATTATCCAAAGAATTTTGTAATGGTTTTGAGTATTATGGCAGCTTGAATCATATGGATGAATCTCAGAGTCAGACCTCAGCAAGCTCCTTTGGGAACATGTTACATATCCCACTGACCAAACTGTATTATCACAATGACATTCTCACCAGTTGTATGGCTCACACATAGAATCAGGTCACCACTAGCTATAATTCATTGGTCCAGAGATGAAGAGCCATCTCTACACTCCCAAGTAAATGCTCTAAAACCGCTCCAGTTGAACCTGAACTATGGAATCTATCACTCCATTTACCTCTTCTTTGTCAAACAGGTACTCCTCAGGTGGGTTGTAAGACTCTGAGTGACCTGGCAGAGACTCTCTGGGTGCTGGGATGTGCATTCTGTACCTCTTGGTAATCTCTGGCTACAATGGAGAAAAAAAAAAAAAAAAAGCATTCAGTCAAAAGAAGGGAAAACTTTTCAAGAATCCAAAACAAAATCAATTATACTCCCCACAAAAACAAAAAAAAAACATACAATATCATATTAGTGAAGATATATCAGTTTCTTCAAGTTCATCCACTGTGCATTTGTATACAATCCTTTCTAAGGTTGATTTTTACTAGATCATATAAATTCACTTATCAGTCAGATAATCCCACCACAAGTAAGAATGAAAAAAATAAGACAAGATGAGACTGGCAGAACCATTCAAAACTGGTATCAGCCTAAAAGAAAAAAAAAAGAAGATATTAATAAAGTTAATTAATTTTTAAAATAAATATTGGATTACCTCTGTATCATCCTTCCACAAATCCAGTGAGGGCGCATTTGGGTCATGAGCCAACTTCAATCTTCGGATCTCACCTCTGGGTTTCATCCACCCCATCTTCAAAGCGTGCAACATTTGACCTACCTGTAAATGAACAACCTCCATACAATAACCAAAACTCTGATTATCTTTCTTCCTTTCATTTAAAAGTAAATGTGGCATTGAAACAAACTCATTTTTTTATAATAAATGTACAAGAGGTATAGATTAGGATGATAGAAGAAAATTAAGAAAAGAGAAATTAGTACATATAGATGTCAATTATTTTAGATCTTTGGATAAATGCCATTTTTTACTAGTGACAATAAATGTATAAACATTTAGCATATGCAATAGAAAAGTTCTACAAATAGAAAGAAAATTAACCAAACACGCAGATATTCATCCAGGATTATTTTATGATCCGCTAAGAGCATTTGCAGTGGGAAATAGCAAGTATAGAAAGAGAGGGTTAGCAAGTACAGAAAGAGAGGGTTAGTGAGTACAGACAGAGAGAGTCAGCAAGTACAGAAAGAGAGGGTTAGCGAGTACAGACAGAGAGAGTCAGCAAGTACAGAAAGAGAGGGTTAGCGAGTACAGACAGAGAGAGTCAGCAAGTACAGAAAGAGAGGGTTAGCGAGTACAGACAGAGAGGGTCAGCAAGTACAGAAAGAGAGTGAGTACAAAAAAAAAAAAAAAGATGGTTAGCATGTACAAACAGGACTAGCAAGTACAGAAAGAGAGGGTTAGCAAGTACAGACAAAGAGGGTCAGCAAGTACAGAAAGAGAGGGTTAGCAAGTACGGACAGAGAGGGTCAGCAAGTACAGAAAGAGAGGGTTAGCAAGTACAGACAGAGAGGGTCAGCAAGTACAGACAGAGAGGGTCAGCAAGTACAGAAAGAGAGGGTTAGCAAGTACAGACAGAGAGGGTCAGCAAGTACAGAAAGAGAGGGTTAGCAAGTACAGACAAAGAGGGTCAGCAAGTACAGAAAGAGAGGGTTAGCAAGTACAGACAGAGAGGGTCAGCAAGTACAGAAAGAGAGGGTTAGCAAGTACAGACAAAGAGGGTCAGCAAGTACAGAAAGAGAGGGTTAGCGAGTACAGACAGAGAGGGTCAGCAAGTACAGAAAGAGAGGGTTAGTGAGTACACAAAAAAAAAAAAGAAAAAAGATGGTTAGCATGTACAAACAGGACTAGCAAGTACAGACAGAGAGGGTCAGTGAAAAAAGATGTGACAGGTTAATTAATCCTTTCACCAGCACTTCTCTCTGTCAATTTTTTAAAAAAAAGTAAAGGGGGGGGGGGAGAGGTGCGTTTGGTCAGATGAACCTGCAACACTTACTCTCTGTTTCTCCCACTTTGAAGGTACAAAACTTCGCTTATCTGGAGGCCTACCAGTCACGGGCATATTCATGACTTCATCCGAGAAGAAGTCAACCCAAGGCTGAAACAAAATAGAACTGAAGTTTAACAGTCAACCCAAGGCTGAAACAAATAGAACTGGAGTTTAACAGTCAACCCAAGGCTGAAACAAAATAGAACTGGAGTTTAACAGTCAACCCAAGGCTGAAACAAAATAGAACTGGAGTTTAACAGTCAACCCAAGGCTGAAACAAAATAGAACTGGAGTTTAACAGTCAACCCAAGGCTGAAACAAAATAGAACTGGAGTTTAACAGTCAACCTAAGGCTGAAACAAAATAGAACTGGAGTTAACAGTCAACCCAAGGCTGAAACAAAATAGAACTGGAGTTTAACAGTCAACCTAAGGCTGAAACAAAATAGAACTGGAGTTTAACAGTCAACCCAAGGCTGAAACAAAATAGAACTGGAGTTTAACAGTCAACCCAAGGCTGAAACAAAATAGAACTGGAGTTTAACAGTCAACCCAAGGCTGAAACAAAATAAAACTGTTATAAAACAATACACAGAAACTTCCACACAATAGCCATTTATATCTTATAATGTTATCTTTAATGTTACAAGTTTTAATCTTTCCTGGATACTTATGTCATTCATTATATTCACAAAGAGACTACTGCATTTATGAACCAAAGAAGTTTGTTGCTCTACATGGACATAAGGTGAAAAAAAAATGAGCAACAAAAATAAAGTACTAACATAAACTGAAACCAGACATTTTAAAAAAAAAAAAAATAAGAAATGTGATGACAACCAATAATCCTAGCTACATTTTTTTTATCTGTAATGTGATCATTTCTATAACAGTTAAATTTTATGATAATTTTTAAGATACATAAAAATGTTATGCTTCACAACCTGAGAAAAACAGAACTTACAGCATACAAGTCTCCAGATCCTGCTGGATGAGTGCCAGATTGGATTCTCTGAATCAGCTTGACGTCTTCATTGCTTAGAATTACTTTCTGGCCAGTCAGCTTATTCTTCACCGTGCGCCTATTTCATTATTTCAAATACAGTTAAATTTTACTCAACCTAAACTCCAATGCTATATTCAGCCATTCTAAGTTTCATTTTAGCTTCATATTTTGTAGCTTCATAAATTCAGGAGCAACATTAATTTTAAAAATCTAAAATTCCCAAAATCTTTCTGAACACTCTAGGATTTTCATGTGCAACTGAGCTAACTGCTGTGTAATTCCCATGTAATTTGCATGGTTCCAATCAAATTACTTCTGTAAGAATCCAATTATCTGATTCACAAGATCATTATAAGATCTATGCACAGTGAGCAAGCTAGGATTTTTTTTGAAACCATTACAGCTGTACCTTTCATTTACTTGCATGAAGTACTTTCTGAAATACCAGTGCTATCTGGATAAAATATTCAGTACTTTATATATATATTTTTTTTTATGTAAAATTAAATATACTTTACAAACATCAATGGAAAGTAAAAGTTCTTGCAAATGTTCTTTTACTTATCTTATTAGTGGCAAGATTTAATCTTTACAAAAAGCTCATATGCTTAACCAAAGTCAAAACTAGCCGATTCTTCTCTATGGAAATTGAGCATCATCAACTGATCATCCTTCAACCAATTTCTCTGGCAATTTTTTACTAGATTTTTGATAATGTCAACCAGTTACGGTAACTGATGACTTCCAAATGTTTTGGTTTTTGCTCTTTTTTTAATTGGCATTTCACCGGTAATTGCTGGTTAATGCAATCACTATGCATTCCACAAATATAAATCTTGTTTTTCTGTTACCTCTCACTGTTGACTAGAATGTTGCACACCTGGTATTTGAAACTAAAGTTTGAGATACAATACCTCATGGGAATGAAAAATGTTATATCTGGACACAGCAGAAGAATAAGACTGGGTGAATGACCTTTATGAGAATCTTTAAGATCTTCTCTATGCAATGTGAATGTAGTGACTGAGCCAGTTTCCACTGACAAAGAAGCGGTAGCAACCCTTGCTGAAGAACAAGCACAAAATGCTGGCAGGTCATCAACTACAGAGATGCCAGCAAACCGCAATATTTTGCCTTAGAAAGGGACACTGTAGATTTCTAAGCCACCTCTATCACCTCAAAATATCACACACAAGTTGAGTGTCACTGCAGCTTCAGGATACAGACACCAGAACCTGCAAACCTGCCCACTCAAACCCTCGAGCACAGATCTGGCCCAAGAGAGAGGAACAGAAAGAAAAGCTATGGGGCTCTAACTCAAGCCTTGAGATGGCAGACTTTGTCAGGGCAATCAGGTGCAGATATACCATGACCAACCTCCCTTGAACAAAGAAGAAGAAGAAAAAAGAGGAGAAGAAGAAGAAGCAGGCAAGTATGAGTGTTTTTTTTTTGTTTTTGTAAAATGATGTTTAAGTCATAAAAAAAGGACAACTTTCAGCTACAATCAAATCCACAGTGTGGGGAGGTTTGAAAAAAAAAAAAAACCCAAACAATAAACTCTGCTCAATCAAACTCACCATAGGCCTTTACCTCTAACAGGACACAAACTCACCAGTAGTTTGGATCATCCAATTTGTCTAAAAACTCATCCAGGGCATCTCCTTGTTGGGGCTTGATCAATTTCCTTCCTTCAACATCATATCCAATGTGTGGAAAGTCGTCGTACCACTCAATAGGAATGTTTCCTATGGTGTTTCGTACATCCTGTTACAATGATATATGCTGACACTTATTACATTCTGTTTCAATATGTACATCAGTGACATATGATTTACATATGATTTACTTGATTCTGACAGATAATTACTATAAATGTGAGAATCATCATTCAGTCAATCACAAGTCCCAAGCACTGTAGGAAATGGGGGGGGGGGGGTGTGTGGCAGCAGATGTTGTAGTACACCAATATCAAAAGAGTGGATCAATAACCCTAAATGTCTGATCGCTGCATTGTCTTTTTAAACAGACTAACAGTTCATATACCTGCGAGACATGGACACTTAACAAAACAGCTGAGAAACACATAAATGCCTTTGAATGTAAATGCTACAGAAGAGTTCTTCAAATATCATGGACACAAAAAAACCTACTACAAGAATTCAATATTGAAGAAGGTTGGCTAGTAAAGAAAACTTAACTCTTTCTGTGCGTATGGTCGAATTTTCGACACTTCCAGTGGTCCCAAGCTACCGTATGATCGAAAATTCGACAATCATTGTTCCATCAAAACAAGCGGTCTTCTTCTTCTTCTTCATTCGCACTGTCTGTCTATATCTGCAGTCCTGTCTCTTGGATAAATTTCACTGTTTTTTGTAATTCATGTATGGAACCATACAGCTTATCTTCTTTAGTGGTTTCACTGGGCCAGTAATTATTTCTCAGTGTCTCGTAGTTGATGCAGTTCTGGAGGATATGTTCCACAGTTTGGGGCACCTGTACATAGATTAGTAGTACCAACCTTAAACTTTGTATACATATGACTTCGGAGTCGGCTGTGTCCTGTTCGGAGACGGAAGATGGTGACTTGTTCCTTTCTGTTTAGCATGTGATAGTCATCATGTGGTGGTGTTTGTGGCTTCCTGTAGGTTTTTATCATGCTTTTCTTCTGATTATAGGTGATTGGTATGTCTGGTTGCTCCATTTCAGTGCCCTCTTTGGCCAGATGGTCAGCTTTTTCATTGCCTGGTATCCCACAGTGGGAGGGAATCCATTGCAAAGTGACTCCATGTTGTAAGCCAATTTTTGACAAGGCATCTTTAAGGTCTGGTAGTTTGTTGCACTGAAGAGCTTCCAGTACTGATCTTGCATCTGTGAGAATTACTACAGGACATGCATCAATTCTGGAGTCTGATAGTTTTTCAACTGCAGCAATAATTGCCCTAACTTCTGCATCAAAGTTGTTGCAGTATTTACCAATGGGTATGGAAATCTTGTCAATGGTGTTGTTTGGATATTCAATATATGCTCCTGCCCCTCCATTCTTTATGGCATTATGTGCAGATCCATCTGTATACACACGTATCCAGGTGTCACATGGATATTTGTCATCTAGAACACTAAGTGTGGCTGTTGATCTTACAAGACTGCTCTGCATCTCACCATTCTGCACAACTTTCACTTCAGTCTGAATAGTTATCTGTGTATAATCTGCTTCTTTCCATGGTGTATGCTCTGGTACAGATGATAATGGAGCGACTACAGTTGGAAGGTCAAGTATCAGCTTACGCATACGCTTGGCCTGATGAATGAAGCTGCTTCTTTTAAGCCGTCCTAATGCCAAGTTATTGAATCTCTCCTTCAGGGGATGAAAACAAGCGGTGTAACATTTATATTGTACGGATTTCGTCCGCGATTCCGGATACACTTTCAAAATGGAGAATGTATGCCTAGTTACGAGCGATGCCGAGTGAGAACAAGGACGTGAAGCATGGAAATTTTTCAATTTTTGACGATGTAGATAGGGGTATGGACATAGCCTATGGCCACCCCGCTGCTCTTGAGTGTTTTCTAAGTAGATTTAGACATATTTAGACGACTGGAGAAGTAGTTTGGAGTAGTTAAGAGGTTATTTCAGACATTCATTCAGCGAAAATGCCATACGGAGTCACAATACGAGATCGATAAGTAGATCTACACATCTTAGATGGTAAATAGGGGTAAGAAGCGCGAATCTAGACCTAGCCGATGGTGAGCTGGCCACAATCAGTGTCTAAAAACATCACATTACTTCTTTTTTCCTAAAAAACTCTGCATTTATGAAATGTTCATTCATTTAGCTACACTTTGACACATATTACGTATACGGAAGTAAATGGAAATACTGTTTTCCATCCCATTTTACAACTAGACCCCCTTACAGACAAGACCCGCGTTTTACTCCCGCACGGAACGACACGTCTGTGTTTCTTCCTCCCGTACAGAAAGAGTTAAATATTTTGGACACATTAAACGTCATGAGAATTTAGAGAAGACAGTCTTGGAAGGGTGCATAATGGGAAAAAGAAAGAGAGGAAGACCAAGGGTGAAGATGGCTGCAAGACATCGTTGATAATCTGCAAACAGATGCATCAGCCGCAAAGCATCTTGCTTACAACTGAGAGGCCTACAGGAGAGCTGTTAGAGAAGCAAAGTTCTGCAAGGGACATGCAACTGACTGAACAGTTCTCTAACCAATTCAGACAAAGCCACGTGATCCAGCTGGCTCATATTATTAACTCAGTAGAGCTGAATTTCAATATTGCTTGATTCTGTATTAAAAAAAAAAAAAAAGACAAATTCACTCAATCTACCTTTTGCATAAATTCACACTGAAAAATGTTTAAAAAATGAATGACTGTAAATCAACTTTGTGTAATAACAGTGATGCTAAATAAAACTTATCATTTTCCTCCACTGTGGACCATATTTTCTGGTAAAAACTGTCTCAAGCCCAAAATTGTAGAAAAAATGGTCATTCACGGTGACTTAGAATTTGAAGGAGAGTACCAACCTCTTCATCAGATGAATCATATTCATATTCGTCAACCACTTCAGTTGAACCTGGATTGTCTGTTTCATCAGTTCCAGGTTTTTTATCAAAGCTATCATCTTCACTGTCACTTTCTTCATCTTCCTCATCACTATCACTTTCATCGCTGTCTTCATCTACTTGATACTCCTCATCCTGACTGCTGCTCTCCTCATTGTCTTCTTCATTATCAGAGCCAGGACTATCATCAGACTCACTGTCATAGTCATTGCTGTACTCTTCTTTCTGTGGCTGAGGATGAAATAAAAGAAACATGCTGAAGGACAGTCCTGATGCCAAAGACTGCACACATATGGGCATGACATGAGTGTAATGAAGCCCCTCCCCAGGACCAGCAATAGAGCTAGCCCCCCACCCCCAGTTATGTTTAAGTATTGTTAATATATCATGTTATCAGGCCTAGATATAACAACATCAGTTGTGTTTAAGTATTGTTAATATATCATGTTATCAGGCCTAGATATAACAACATCAGTTCTGTTTAAGTATTGTTAATATATCATGTTATCAGACATAGATATAACTATATCAGTTGTGTTTAAGTATTGTTAATATATCATGTTTTTAGACATAGATATAACTATATCAGTTGTGTTTAAGTATTGTTAATATATCATGTTATCAGATATAGATATAACTACATCAGTTGTGCTTAAGTATTATTAATATATCATGTTATCAGACATAGATATAACAACATTAGTTGTGTTTAAGTATTGTTAAGTATCAGTTTCTCTTAACAATGATAGTAGTGAAAAAGTACTTATTTTTCTTTCATTCACTAGTCATAAATCTCAGAGACAACACTTTATCAATTTTCAGGGCTATAACATGGTAAAGTAGATATTTTTCTCACTAAACCTTGAAAAATCTGCACCCACCGTAGTAAACAAATTTTTAAAAAGTAAACTATAAGACAGTGGACAGGAAAGATGTCACATTTTAACTGTTTTGCATCATTTTCTTTTGGTGCAGGGACGGGGAGGAGAGATGACGACACCAACAGAAAATCTCTCGCGCGCGAAGATAAAAGAATGAAAAACAAAATGACACAAAACTCACGAATTCTACCAATTCCAACTCAGAGACAAGAATAACAAATTAAGTTTCTACTGTTATGTTGTTTTAAAATGTGTATAGCAGTTCTGCCAACCTGAAATCGCAGGGAGAGAGAAGAACTCAGATGCAAAATTCTTTCATTTAAAACGAACAACAAAAACCGGGACAAATAAATGTCACGAAGGAATTTGTTGGGACAGTAATTTTTTTGTTTTGTTTTTAACCGGGTCATCTGGCAATCCTACGCAGCCTAGTTAGTATGTGACAATCCAGAAAAAAAATCATACTCAAATTAGAGATAGATAAGGGCGTATAGTTTAACTTGGCAAAAAGGTGGGGGCGCTGAAACAGCGACAAGATGAGCATATAGAAAAAAAAACAAATAGTAACGATCCAATATTCTGGCAATATGCCTCTTTCTGTTCCGTAGAACTAAACCCTGTGTCTCTTTACATCATAGTGATTTTATTGGTCTCTCTCTCTGTAACAGGTGAACCAAAGTTCTGACGACAGATACATTGCTATTTGCTATGCTATACCACTATGAGCTGCTTGACTTCATTTAGTTCAATTATTTCATAATATCAAATATTTCTCCCCCGCCTTACCTGTGAACGTGCCATGTGGGTCGCCATATTGTATATACAGCAGTTAAAAAGTTATCTTGGATCTACTTCCGGTATTCGTTACAAATAATATTCTCCCGTGAATGTTTCAAATAAGTGCTGTATTTAGCCATGTACCCGCGATAAGTGTTCCAGTTAATCACACACAGACGATTTACAAGATGAACAATATTAAAGCCGGACAATGCCCAAATTCAGTCAAACTTTTTTGAAAAGTGAATGGAGGTTCTTAAATAATCGTTTCTAATGTTTTAATCATAAAATCCCTTGATGATGGTATTTTCGGTGGTATTATCTTCACAGTTTGTTCATCTATATTATTTATCTTTGCTGTTGCATTGTATCTATTTGTTATAATAACTTTATATTAATCTCGCAGTTATTGGTCACTTTTAAGGAGTTCTGTATTCATTTGATGTTTCTCACTTTTCTGCATGCTTTCTTTAGCTTTATTCTAATTTTTCCACAGAGTGGGGCATGGTCACTATTGCAGTCGGCTCCTGGCATGGTTTTTGTTGTCAGTAATGCATTCCGAAATCGTTTGTTGATTAATACGTAGTCTATCTGGTTAAAAGTCTTTTTGTCTGGGCTGCACCACGTTGCCAGTCTTCGTGGGTGTTGTTTAAACCAGGTGTTTCCTACAACCATGCTATGTATTCTTGCTCATTAATGTACTACCTCTGTCATTCCTCTCCCCCAGTCCATAGTCACCAACGATGTCTGAAGTTCTTCCTTTACCAGCTTTGGCATTAAAAATCACTATAGTAACTTCATGTGACTTTGTGTGTTTTAGGGCTGACTCTATGTCATTATAAAATAGCTGTACATCTTCTTCAGAACTTTGAGATTTTGGGGCGTACACTTACATAATATTTATGTTTATTGGTCGTCCTTTCAGTTGGGCTAGCAGGACTCGGTCCGAGATGTTCAAATATCCTACAATTGTCCTTGCTGTTTGTTCGTCAAATATTATTCCTACTCCTCGTTCATGTTTCTCACTTCCTGAATATATTATTGTATATTTATCAGAGTTTATCTTCCCTACACCTGTCCATCTAACTTCACTCATTCTTAATATGTTGATCTTCATCCTTTCCATTTCCCTCTTTACATTTTCTAATTTTCCACCCTGGAATAAAGTTCAAACATTCCATGTTGCTATTTTGAATTTGTTAGTTTTGCCACCAGTAACTTGATGACGATCTGGCCTCATCTGTGGCTCGTGAGATGCCCTACCGGACGAGGATGTTCCAG
This sequence comes from Achatina immaculata, assembly GCA_009760885.1. Taxonomy (NCBI): domain Eukaryota; kingdom Metazoa; phylum Mollusca; class Gastropoda; order Stylommatophora; family Achatinidae; genus Lissachatina; species Lissachatina immaculata. The sequence goes on from CM019716.1 coordinate 74,086,455, forward strand.
AGGAACATCCATTAACGTCGTTCATGACAAATCTATTACTCTGAATAAGCATAATTGTTCTTGGGAGTTACAATAGTGGTTTCCCGTTGCCTTCTGCCGGTTTGTGTACGGACTCTCCGCTAGCCTTTGGACTCCCTGTCCTACCCGCAAAGCAGCGGAAGCGAGAGGTTTTAAGGCGCCTCTTACCCGCCTGGTATTCCCTTCACTGAGCACATGAGGCACTTTATAGGAGTAGTAGAACCACCTACTACCCCACCTTGCTCTCTGAGTCTACCGCAAGTTGGTCCGCCCTACTTATGTGGGTAAATCCTTATTCACAGAGATCCTCCATATCTGGAGGACTTTCACCGTCCGCCAATTATGTTTTTAATAGGCGCTTATAATGCATTCATTCATTAATTTGCATGTCCCTTGCGGAACTTTGCCTCCCTAACAGCAACCTCTGTAGGCCTCTCGGTTGTGAGCAAGATGGCCTGCTGCTGATGCATCCATTTGCAGATCATCAACGATGACTTGCAGCCATCTTCGCCTTGGTCTTCCTCTCTTTCTTTTTCCCATTATGTACCCTTCCAAGACGGTCTTCTCTAGATTATCATGAGGTGGCGCTTATGGTATCTTGCAAAAATAACCCAACTTATCAAAGACACGAAAATGGATACGTAGACGGCAAACATGTAGGAAGAAGAAGAAAATGTTACCTCCCCCACACTGAAAAGATCTTATAGAATTTAACAGATTCGTTAAAATCTCGGAGTCTAGTTTCTATGGTTTTGGTCCCTTGTCTGCAGTGCCTGATTCCATACTCAAATGATCCTCACTCTACATATGATCTCAACATGATCTTTCTCCAGATGCTCCCAGCAAGGCATCAGAGAGAAATTTTGTAAAGTGGTGTAAAGATATCTCTCTCTCCCTCTCTCTCTCTCTCTCTCTCTATATATATATATATATATATATATATATATATATATATATATATCTTCCTCCCACTCACTCCCTTCGGTTAACTCACTGATTGGCCATTCTGTTTTCATCTACTACATGCCCCTTTTAAAGCACTGTAAGCCCTCCAGAAATCAAAAGAAAAGTAAAATGTTAATGGGAAAAGAAGACATTGTGGACAGGTGGACAGAGTACATTAGTGAGCTATATGGTGAAGGAAGATCAGAAATAACACCATATACTGAAAACTGTGATGGAGCACCAGTACTTGAAAATGGAATTATAGATGCCATCAAACACACGAAGAAAGGAAAATGGACTGGGCCTGATAATATAACAATAGAAGAAATAGAGGCACTAGAGGAGATGGCAATAAAAATAACCAAGTTACTGAATGACATTTACAACAGGGGTTATATGCCCAGTGACCTGCTTAAATCAACGTTTATAGCATTACCAAAAGAACCAGGTGCAAAGGAATGTGATAACCACCGGACTATCATCCTCTCATGTCACATAACGAAGCTACATATAACAATTATTATGAGAAGAACAAGGATAAAAATGGAAATAGCAGATGAACAGTTTGGATTTGATGAAGGAAAGGGAACAGACAATGCCATTTATGCTTTACGAACACTAACAGAAAGAGCTTTAGAAGTACAGAAAGATCTCTACTTATGCTCCATTGATTACACCAAGGCATTCGACAAGGTGAAACATAATGAAATTATTAAAATGCTTGAAGACATCAATATAGACATCAAATACCTGAGGATTGTAAAACATCTATACTGGCACAAATAAGCAGCAGTTCGAGTTGAAAACAGAACTGGAAAATATCAACCTATAAAAAAGGGGTGCGACAAGGATGTGTACTATCTCCAGACGTTTTTTTCTCTGTACAGCGAGAATATTCTAAGAAACGATCATCACAGAACCAGGCATAAAAGTAGGAGGATACAATATTAACAACCTTCGGTATGCTGATGACACAGTATTGATAGCTGAGAACCAACAAGACCTGCAAAATATCTTAGATAAAGTCACCAAAGGAAGTGAACAGAAAGGCTTTACTTTAAACATCAAAAAGACAGAGACTATGGTTATATCTAGGAAACAGAATCCAGCAACATGCAGTATAAAAGTAAATGGAACTATTCCAAAGCAGGTGCAGAAATTCAAATATCTTGGAGCAGTAATAACTTCAGATGGGAAATGCAAAACAGAAATTAGGAACAGAACAGACCAAGCAAAGACTGCATTTCAGAGAATGAGAAACATATTATCCAACACATCCTTATCAATGAATGTTAGAAAACGAGTCCTAAAATGCTATATTCAACCTATCTTGTTATATGGAAGTGAATCATGGACAATAGACAGATCTGCACAAAAGTCATGGAAGCAGCAGAAATGTGGTTTGTTAGAAGAATGTAGCGAATTCCCTGGACAGCAAAAATAACTAATGGAGAATGTTTGAGAAGAGTTGGAGATACAGAACAAAATCTTGTAAAAAAAAATAAGAGAGAGACAATGTACTTTCATAGTATATGCAGTGAGAAGAGGGGGCATTGAAAATATTATAACAGGAAAATTAGAGGGAAGCAGAGCCAGTGGAAGACCATGAGAAATGATACTGGACAGTCTGACGAGATGGTGTGAGAGGAGATCACCAACTGAGCTAATGGCCTGCTTGAAAGATCGTGTCCTCTGGAGAAGCATAATAGCCTACACCAGTCGGCACGACACCTGATGATGATGATGATGCCCTCCAGACACCCCCCCCCCCCATCCCCGAGAGTCGGACCTGAGATAGCGTTAAGCGGCAGTTACTGGTAAAGTACCGATTAGAAAGGAGAGAAACTGAAACTTTTACAGGCCATCGGTTACTGTAACCGGTTTATATTATTTTTTTTAAAAAAAGTAGTAAAAAGCAACCAGCGAAATCGGTTAGAAGATAATCGGGCCAGTATGATGATGATGCTCTCCATGGAGAATATCAGTCAGTTTTAGCTTTGGTTCAGCATGTGAGCATAGTGTATAGTTAAATCTCACCGCTAATAAGATCAATAAAACAAAATTTGAAAGAACTTTTACTCTCCTCTGATGTTTGTAAAATTTTATGTTAAAAACAAAACAAAAAGTATAAGGTACCGAATGTTGTAATGACAAAAATGGTATTTCGGAAAGTACTTCATGCAAGGTGAAAGACATTTATAATTGTACCGGTTTAAAAAAAAACAATGGGCAGATCACTGGTCCCCGACCCCGAGGTAAAGTTTAGGAATCTCTCTGGGCCACTGCCTGAATCCCCACCTCTTCTCGTTCGGGCCTACCTCCCAGACCTCAGGACTCATCGCCAAAGTTCTCAAAGATGTCTTGGTAATATCTTCATATCCTCAGCTTTAATATTCTTCTTCTACCTCTGTGAAACTGGCAAATGAGTTTATTTGCAGTCGATGCGGTGAAGATGTTAAAGCACAGCATCGTGTCTGACTGGAAGCGAGTTACAGGGGCTTTTTAAAAAAAATTCTCTGATGTAACTAAAATGGAGGAGGTGAGCAATGCTACTTTAGCAGTTTCCAAAGCCATGGAGACTATGGCGATCCCTGCCCCATTAGTCCGGCTAGGCGTGTTATGGATGTGTACCTAGAGAAAGATGGGAAAGGATCTTGGTCGGTTATGGTTCGCTAACCTGACTTAGCATGTTAACTATGGGTTGCTGACTGCCAACTCGGACAGCATCTCGTGGCACTCTTCTTTCTGTAGCGTCCTTCCATAAGTTCAGTTATTCAGTCAGTGCTCGTAGCCCCTGTCCCTGAGCATACGCCACAGTCAAAGGCCTTCCAGTTATTTCTGCCTTTGGCCTGCTTCTCCAAGCCACCCCACGCGTGTCCTTCTGTTTTTAGAACTCATTATATCCATTTTTTTGGGTACTTTTTGGTCTTCCTTGCTTTCGTTTCCCTTGAAAGTTCTATTTATTACTGCCTCTCTGTATCCTCACTGTTTGTCCAATTCACCTTAGTTTCTTTGTCGTGAAATGTATACTCACTGCCACTTGTTCTGTTTGTCTCCAAATCTCCCCATTTCTGATCTTGTCCTGCCGCTTCCTGAAGTTCACTGCAAAGTATTTGCTTTTTGGACATGACTGTCGTCCATACTTGCAGCACGCCCCTGCAATTTTCAAGACTGTTTAGCTGGCGAAACAAATCCCATTTTAAAACACGCATCAGTCGCAGCTTCAAACGAAACTAAAATGAATCGAAAGAAAATCTTACAAAATGAGTAAACATTTTAAGCGGAACAAAAAGTACCAAATCTGGTACGGTATAATTTACAAACGAAAGAAAAACATTTAAAAATTATTTTAATGTGTATATATTCTCATTATAATACAAATTTTTTTCAGAAGCGTAAGCCTAAATCACATATAAATCAAATACCACTTGGAAATAGAGAATATAAAAATCTGTGGCATACATAATTAAAAATTATGTAAGGAAAAAAATGAAGATTTCATTTCTTAAAACAGCGCTGGTCATAAGATATTCGAAAGCAGAGATAATCAAGTGGATAATTCTTCCATTCCATTCCTTTCCTCGAAGTTCTGTTCCCTCAAACTTTGAACACTTAACAAAAATCCGCACTAAATGAGCAGAACATTTAAGATTTGAATATATATATATATATATATATATATATATATGTATGTATGTATATGGTTTACTTTAAAATGTCTATCAAATTGACGGAGCTTCTGTACAAAATCTTGGGCATATAAGTTTGTATTTTAAAACAATTTAAAACTAAATCTTTGCGCACTTTTCCATCCAGACAATTTATAAACAAGTCTGCTAGTGACCACTGTACCGTACATTTTCACGATAAACTAGACTGAAGTAAATCGTTGCCAGTTTTGTAAACAGATTGTACAGAATGGCACAGTAGAAACACTATTTGCCGTCGTTAAGTACAAACTTCCATCTGCAGAAGTTGTCAGATGTAAGCAGTTGCCTCGAGTACGTCCCAAATACTTCAATAACATTGCCAGCCGCCATGTTTCTTGACAGCACGACTCTAAACTGCACGGGTTTTCCATTTTTGCGTCGTGACCTATGACCTGCAGTGGTAGCATCAGATTCCTTGTGATAATTCTCAGATTCATTTATTTGGCCCTGGCACAAGGATCTTCTAATGTAAGCTCCTTCAATGACAACCATTTCATCGTTGGCAATTATGACTTCAGCACAACCTAAAAAGCGTGTTATCCACTGGCTGCTAATCTCTTTAGTCTGAAGAATTCGATCATGGTTTGATAACTCATATGAGGCATCTCGTATTGTTAAATCTCCTGATGAATTATTCATCTGAGGAGAGGACATGGTTATCTTTGTATTCTCTTTCGTCATGGGCGTTTCTAAATCTCCGCGACGGCGTGCTTTGATATCTAATTTCTTAGGAATGGACCTGAATCTTTTGGAACTGTTTAAAGGATCGGATCTGCCTAAAGTGTTTTGATTAAGTGATAAGCAGGATCGGGTATTGGTTCTAGTAAAGCCTTTCAGTATACTCCTTTCCTTTAAACATTCGGGAGAGTTCCACCACATGATAAGCTCATTGTCGCCGGAAAACTGATCCTTATCTGGTATCACATTTTCAGCGTCTTCTTTACAAGGGATGCTTACTTCAAACTGTGCGAATTCTTTAGAGAAAGGAACTTCTTTCAATTTTTCTGGTCTTGAAGATAACCTCTTCTGGAAAACTGGAGGCTGAAGTCTGTTATTATTCGGTGTCGTTTGTGTAGAAGTACCTGTCAAGGCAGCATTGTTTAAAATGGGTTTCTCGTGACTTGTAACAGCGAATGCTACTTCGTCTCTATCAGCTGCTCGTCTTCTACCTGTCTTCGGCGATGGTAATGGCCTAGTTACCAAAGCTGCCTTGTAAACTGGTAAGTTGTTTTTGTAATTTATACATGACGCGCCATTCTTTATCTTTTCTGACATTTCTTGACCTTTTCTGAGACCATTATAAGAATTAGTGGTATCTACAGACACAGAGTCTAAAGGTAGCTCTTCAATCCCATGGCTTGAGTCCTGGCTGTCCACACCCTTGGGCTGAAGCGCTCCTTTTGACGAGAGCTTTACCTTAGGATTAGTCTTCTTTTGTGCTTTCTCTTGCGCTTCATAATTTTTCACTGATGATGACGCGCATTCAAGGTAAATATTACTGACTGAATCGCCACGCTCAGTGCACGAAGTTATTGCATTTTGTTTATTTTGCATCTGCAACCTCCCATTGGCTTGCGTTTGTAAAGTGTTGACAGTATTTCCCACAGACTTCTTAGCTTTTTTGAAGATGTGCATATTTTCTACATGTAGTTTATCCATTTTCCAGGGACTTATCTTGTTTATATTTTGCGCCCCGGTCTTTGTAAAAACTCTGTTTGCAGCTCTAGTCACAACAAGTGCATGCTTTTGTAGCTTTATGTTATCGTTCGGTGCAGTAGATTCTTCAACATCAATTGATAAGGCACTGGAAGAGGACTTCAAAGGTCCTGATTCCTTTGATATTTTCCTGTGACCTGCTTGGCCAGAAACTCGTATAGCTGGTGGAGTATCGTAAGGACGAATTACAACTGAATTCATGGATTTGTAAGTGTGTCTCTTCTTTCTGAAATGTGAAACCGGTTCCACTGATTCTAAATTAATGGCTTCAGTGTTGCTCTTACTGGACAGAGAAGAGGTAGATTCAGACATGCCTGGCGCCTGCAGACTTGCGGAATAATATGTAGAAACATCAGAGCAGCTAGCAGAGCTTAAAACTTCTGGCAGTTTGGAAACAGCTACGCTCACATCTTTACAGGTAGCGAAATTCCCTGCAGGTTGGTACCAGTTTTCTAGTGAGACCATTGTGCCTACAGAACGCGTACCTTTGAGTAAACACTTCGCGGTGGATTCATTGCTGGCGTTTCTATTACAGTATCTTTTTCAACAATGCGCGAATTGTTGTATGCACATGCTAATGCTCTGTTGCATGGCAAACTTGAATGCTTATCCTTTACTTTGTTGAATTCAGGCGTATTCTGTAGACCACTTTGTCCCAAGCTGCCAATTTTGTATGCCCACTGCCAGTAATTCTTAATTAACTGCAAGGCTGGCTCTCCTGAAGATACTGAGGAGAAGCGAAGAAGTTCGTCTTCCTGTGAAGACAGTGGAGTACGTTCAGTTCGATCTGAGCTTCCATTTCTTGGACGAGATACGCGTAAACCCAGTCCTTTAGACAAAGTAGAGGCGGCATTTCGTACACCTCTAAGTGTGCAAGTGGCATTCATCTCACCCCACGTATGACTTTTAGAGCCAGCATCACCGCTTGTATTATTATACCACGCACACGGTAGATGATGCGTCCATTTATTAGTAACCCTATCATTTCCTTCCCAGCATGTCTTACGTTGTGGTATAACGGCGTCTTCAGCTTTTCTGTATCCCATTTCATGCACTTGTTCCTCGTTTAAAGCTCTCCCTTTCAGCAAGTTTTCTCTACAGCAAGGATGCAGCTCGCTTCTGGAAATGGCTGGAAAATGATCATTTATGTACAGGTATGCTTCTTCCGATGGTTCATTGATAAAATACCGCTCATTCTGCGGGCTCGTATACTTGTGCAACCGGCAAATGGTTTTCTCCCAACCTTTCTCTGAAACTGATGGACGAGCATTCCAGCTTTGGTCCTTCCTGTGATTATTATCTGAAAAATGCCCTTTAATTAATGGATTCACCAGATAATGCGTGTTACCTTGACTGAAATCACTAAGGTGTGACTGATATCTTTTGGTGTTGCTCCAGCTTTGATGGATTTTCCATGTACTATTTCTAGAAACGAAAGTTCTGTCCATGCTGCTCCAGTTGGATTTTGTATGAAGTGTTTTATACTCGTTTTTTTCATTCATATGGCATCCGTGGACACCATGGCTCTTAAGCAAAGGCTGAATGCCTTTGGTTCTTTGCTCAGTGGTTTTGTTGCTGCGGTTATTCGAATGGTTTGAATGTTCGCCTTTAATGAGGTATTGACCTGAGCATGAGTTTGCGTTTGAGTTTTCATCCACACAACCGTCGTCATTTTGGTTATTATTCTGGCAGTCTAGCCACTGACTCGGTTCAATGAACATGCAGTCACTTATGTTTTGCCCACTAAGCGAGAGTGATGGACAGCGTTGTCCGCCCACACTCTTGATTTTATTTCGCAGTTGTACCGCCTGCTGGTGCAGCAATCTGCTATTCTGAATAATACCGGACAATTCTGTCTTCAGGTGTTGATTCAAAGATTTGGATTTGTCATCACATATGGGCTGCCCTGGCGAGCTGTCAGAGTGCCTAGGCTTGTATCGGATATGGATAATGGGCCGCCTTTTGTTTCCGTGTAGTTTCTCTTCACAAGGGAGCTCATCAGCGAAATGTTTAACAACCAAACTGCTGTCTTGACTGCTCTTACAAGTATGACTCTCATCCTGTAGCAAGTCATACTGGCACGTTTGCGTGTATTCAGGACACATTGAGATTTTTTCTTCCGTGGCATATGTTTTAAGCTGTGGGGTTTGCTCACTTGTACAGTTGTCTTCGTTATCAGATAAAATTGTGACGACTTCAGAAATCAGATCCTGCACTCCAGAAACTGTGGTTTTGACATCTTCTAAAGGATAAGTACAGTTACATAACATTATTCCCTCTTCAGCACAGAAAAACCCACGAGTACCTGTCCCTACGGACTTAGCAGGTATCATGAGGTTTTTGGCTGTTCTTTCATACTTGTTATATGGACCAGGCACTGTCTCACAAGATGAGCCATCTATAAGCGAAGTTCCAACACTTGTCTGCACAGTTTTCACATCGTGTTTGTATCCTACCTGGCACTTTTTATTGCGATGTCTGGTCTGACTTGAGGATGACTTTTGCTTAACCGAAGATAGCTTGGCCTTTTTGAAGGAGTCACTATCATCCTCCATGATAGCGTAATCATTTGTTTGTTTTCCGGTTTGAATGGGAAAAGATGTTGGTTAGAGGCGGGTTTCAAGGGTGCTGTGTGTTTGGCGTTCTCGACTTTAGACGATGACGAGGTGGATTCCATTTCATTATATTTTTCGGTCACGGGTAGGTATCCACATAAACAAATGCGGTTTGGTTTGCTAATACAAACACACGTTTGAACGGCGATACTCGCGTACTGTTTCGTGAGATCTTGTCTGGGGAGTGGGCTAGACTGAGTTGTTTTTCGAGGACTCTGTTCTGTTGACTGATTTATTTCAACCTGGATGCTCTTAGCACACATTTGGGGTTTGTCAATTGGCTCAACCCGCTCGAAAAATCTGCGACCTTCCAAAGGCTGGCAGTACGTTTGAACTCTCTGATCTTTGACACTTACTTGGTCCAAATTAAAGCACATGCACTCCTGAAATGCGACTGAGCGTCGTGGTTTTTTTAGTTCTCGCCTGTACAAGTCCTCAAGCAAAGCAATGTCGTGATAATTTTTACTCGGATCAAGAAGTCGATTGTCTACTTCAAGTGAATGCAGTTTGCGTCCATACATACTCTGCAGGGATCGTTCATTATCCACTACAGTATCGCAGTCGTTTAGACCTTGCTCATGGGCGGCTTCCCATTTGCGGCTTAAATGGCAAGGAGCACCGATAACATCAGCAAATCCCTGGTCTGCGCCACCCCTGGTTGGTGCGTGTGGTGTGGCTGACCGACATCGTTCTGCGGTTCCTTGGAGTCTGTGTTAATCTTCCCGCAGATATCCCGGAACAACTGCTGGGCCGGAGACATCAGTAAAGAAAATGGGACGTAAGCTGGGCTTGAAGAGTCGTTGTCTGGATAAGCATCCAAAGAGGAAACTCTGTTACCGGAAGCAAAGGATCTCTTGGTTGGAGGACACATGCCTCTTGTTTGGCTGTTGTATACGTTAGAGCTTTTTTGATGTGGAAGAGAATCGAACATTGACGACATATTGGTTCTTTGAAGGTCTTCTTGTCCCTGTGGATATTGCCGAGTGTTTGAATATCCCAAAACACTGGTATCTGAAGATAAAGGTGGTTCTAATGTTGAAGAATTTGGAATGGAATTAAACCTGCGATTTGAGGAAGCTCTGGTCATATCCTGGGCTGTAGGATTTCCAGATGTTGTGCTAACAGGTGCCATGTAATTCTGCAGTGTAGGAGAGATCTGTTCTTTGAAGGCATTCTTTCTGGGCGATGTCGTGGAAGATGGATTATCCAATTTCTGAAGAGAACTTTTGTTTAGCATGGACTGGACTCCAGCAACTTGGTCAGAATGATTTGGCGATGTTTGACCGAGTACTGAAGGCTTAGCAGGGAGATTAGAAGTTGATGTGGCTGCTGATATTTGATTATGCGTTACTGCATGTTGTGAGGTGAACGATAAACGAGAAGGTAGGCTAGGGAGTGAGTTCATATATTCTTTGATTACGTTGGATTCAACGCGTTTCCCAAGAGAGGACTCGTTTTTCTGAGGCGTGTAGATAACACTTCCCCGTGAAACAAGTCCAGACTTCGGAACATCGTCACTCTCGACATAACGACCATTTTGATTTAAGAAGTTTTTCTCATTCTGTTCCTTTATGGGTGATCCCCATTCAACAGCTTTAGAAGTCGATCTCAGTTGATCTTCTGATGCACGTTTCTCGCTTTTCTGAGGCGTGTAGATAATACTTCCTGGAGAAGCAAGTCCAAACTTGGGAACATCGTCACTCTCGTTAAAACGATCAGTTTCATCTAAGAAGTTTTTCTCGTCCTGCTCCTTTTTGGGTGATACCCATCCAACAGTTTCAGAAGTCGATCTCGGCTGATCTTCTAATACACGTTTCTCCCCCGGGGAATGATTTTCTTTAACAGGCGGCGGAGAATCTGCACGGTTAACAGAGCAATTCTGTGCCACATGTGGCAGGTATTCGCCGCATTCTGTTCCTCTCTGGAAATGGTCATCGCAGGCTGCGCATGAATTAACCGCTCTGCTGTTGTGTTCACTCAGCGAGAACATAAGCTGTCTCTTCTGGGAGTCATAGTTCGGGTCCTTCTCTTTCTTTTCATCGTTCCCATCTTTCAGGCACTGTTTAGTACTTACTGTTGCACTCGTCAAGTATTTGCTGAGAACATCTATTGCTGCGGTAAAATGAACTAAAAGTTTGTCGATCGCGAGAAGTATAAGCAAAAACTCGTTTGGATTCTCAGGTTTTATGGCACAAGATCTGATATTAGTCTTCTGCAATTCCGTTTCATTATCTGGAAAACCCAGAAGGGATTGTATTACTGAATGATGGATCAGGTTTCGCTCAGGTGGAAAAATGGTTGGTGGACTTGTCTGTGTTTGTTTCGTTCCTTTGTGTGCTGAAACAGTATGGCATTTTTGTACAGAGATTACAGTTAAAGGGGATTCGCATATCTGTGGTTTTGGCTGAGTTGATAAACTGTTAGAGGATAGAGAGGAAGACGTAAATGAAGACATCTTGTACGCCGAGTCACAAATATATCTCTCTAGACAGCTCCCCTCATCCTTTTTGTGTACTGACCGAAAACTGCTCCCATCTGTCATGGGCGACAGCGTTTGGGTGTTAGATTTTACCTCATATTTTAAGTTAGGGGAGCTGTTGATCGCGTTATCCAGTCTTCTTGAGGTATCGCTACCACTTTTCCTTTTATCACCTTCCAGCTTCGCTACATTTGCTCGCTGCGAACTGGTGTCTGTGACGCTTTCAGATGAAATGTTAGCGTAGTATTGTTCTAAGACACGGCATACTTCTTGATAGTTTCTCCGCCGTTCAACGCACATCGTTTCGTAACTCTGTTCCGGGCGAACATCATGGCAGCTGTTGTCAAGGCTCCGAGTTACTGACTGGTCGCAGGCTGTTTCTAGAACCGCGTAAAGGCGGCGTTTGGTTTGTTCTGCCAATTTATTTAACGTTTGGGACATATCTTCGGATGAAGTCTCTGGTTGTCTGGTTAACGAACTCGCAACATGTGAACCGTTGCTGTTTGCCAGAGAGACCTTATTATTTGACCGCCATTGTGTCTTCACAAAGTTAATAAGCGACTCTCTGGGTGATATTCTATGCGTTTGACTCTTTGGTGTTGCAGTTACTGATTTTCTTTTTTTAACAACACGCTTGTCTTGTCGGACACAGCGCTTGGCACCTGGCAAATGGGAACACCACTTTGTTCAGTGTAGCAGAACGTTGCACAATCCTTTGTTTTCCGCAGTTCCGCTCATAAAACTGAGAGTAACTGGAATACTGAGCACGATCTGGCATGTTTTTCGACATGCCATGGTCCTTGTCCCATATTCCGACACCTGCGGGGTCTTTAAGAAAAGACAAATTTTCAGAAGCACTGGGATAAAATGAACTCTTGTCATCTTCTTCAGTCTGAACGTATTCATTAGATGGCTTGTTCTTTGAAGATATGACTTTCCCGGAGTCTACAGCCTTCACGTCTTTCTCAACTTTTGTGTTTTCGCCCTGCATGGCCGACATGGGCCCGTACGTATTTCTTAAAGAACCTGTAGGTATAGAAAGTTCTTGCGAAGCCGAAAGGTCGTCTACCAAAATCTCTTCGCAGCATTCGAAAACTTCGTTTACTTTATGCAAAGAAGAGTTACTCGTGTTGATAATATCTGGTGCAACAAGCACAAACCTCACTTTTTTGCGGCCATTATCCCCAGCTTTCTTAGAAATCATGTCCGTGTTTGTAGCCATTCTGTGTGGTTGCTGCCACAAGTCAGGATCTTGAGGCACTTCAGCAGCATCTCGGGTCCCATGTTTCAAAGCGTCTGTGAGTGCTTTTACGACAACATAATTAGAATCGGTCTTCTGTATCTTGGATTTTATCCGAGTCCGCTTTGTTTCACTGTTAAAACACACAACTGACTCACATTCCTGCCCATGTTCCTGTCCACGTTTCTGGCCCCCGCGCGACTCGGCTTCCGGAATATCGGTGTTTTTGTTTAAATTAATATCAGCGCTATCTTCCTGCGAGCCAGTTAATATCCTAGGATGACTGATTCCATGATCCACTTCATCAAGAACGCCGCCTTGATTCAGGTGGTGTATAGTTTCGACACTGTTTTCCGTATCACATTTTGGAATCGGCAAATGGCGTCGTAAAGAGCTTTTGTTCTTCTCGACTTGGATATCTTCCCTGAAGGTATATTTACCGACGGGTAAACACAAAGTGTCCGTTATCTGCGAAATCTGTGACAAGGATACTTTATGTTGCGACAACTCTGCGATATCCAACAACTTCGCGCACATCTCGGAGTGTGTTTCTTCAAGGCTGTTCATTGAACGACAGTTTATGTTTTCTTGCTCCATAACAGAGAGGAAAATACGTCCGTCCACAGAAGATAGTTCCTCGCTATGCGGAAGAACACTGATAATAACACGCGTCGGACATTCCATGAGCTGTTTGGTCTCAAGAGATGGATCTGTCATTTCTCCTTCACCGACTGGGCACACATTGATTACGATGTTCTTTCTTAGCATTGTCTGAAACCACTCAGGAACATGGTAGGATTCCGAGCATGTGGAGCTCAGCGAGAGCATATGAGGATCTTTCTTTGCACCCACATCTCCTCTTTGCACAAGTGTCTCAGATTTTTTATTATCAGAATACATTAAGCCATGCCTCCAGTGTTTTTCAGCATTTATAAACGAACCTATTTTATTTTTATTACAAGCGTCCATCTTGAATGTCATCAGTTTCTCCACTGGTTCAATTTTTACGCGAAAGTCTTCCATCGAAGGCGACGGAGCTACTGTGGCTACATCAGATTTTGATTCTGACGCCATCAATCTTTTCTGACACTCCGGAACGACGCTGGATACAAAATAAACTTCTTCATTTCTTGAAAATCTATCATGCAGGAGTTCTTTTCGAAATAAGCTTCTTTGAGCTTTAGCCTCTGTTAGCCGAGGGTCGAGATTTAGGACTTGGAATCTGTACAAATCATGAAAAACTGCATCTTTCATGCGTACCAAAGCTTTCTCAAGTGTTCTGAGTGTAGGTCTTGGGAAGATACACGGAAACCAGATGGATAATTGAACACGGAGGTATCTTTTATCCTTTTTGTTCAATAAACAGAAGCGTTGCTTTGACGACGTTTGCTTGGGCGAGGTCCGTGGTGTATTTTTCAAAGATTCTGATTTTGCTTTGGTTGGTTTAATTCTTGTTATTTTGGGGGCTTGGAAGGCATATAAAAATCGTTTAAACAACTGAATGCACTTTCCATCGCAGGATCTTGATATGGATTTGCAAACCTTAGATTTTTGCTCCAGCTTCTTCACTATGTCATGTAAGTTGTTTTTCTGTGCGTTCTCGTTGACGTTTTTGCACCCTCTTATTTTGGCAGCTTTTGTTTCAAAGTTTCCTGCTCGGTCGTTAGGGTTGCCAATAAAAACGTGCAGGCTGCTTTCAATCTTTTTAAGTTGCTCATATTTTTCATGTTTTTGTTGTATTCGACGCAACTTTTTCGACCTACGGAAGTTTTCACTTTGTAGACGTGATAGGTTTTGTAGGTTATTTGTCTTTGGCAGTGAACTATTCTGATCATGATGCCGAATCAGTTCAAGCTGGTTTAAACTTTGCTGCAATTTTGTGGCGGCGCAGAGGTCCGTATTCTCACAGCTTTCATAACTTATGGGAATTTCGTGCTGACAAGTGTCATGGCTTCCCGCACAATCTCCACATCGCTCCATATTACTTTACTCCAACTGCTTCTTGCATTCCAAAATCACAGCTTCGGCGCTAGACAACATTTTAACCCCAAGAACTGAAATCTTCGTGTATTTGATCAGAAAGTTTGTGCACACTCAGCTGAGGAAACTATGCTACATCCTTCAGAGCTGGAAGTAGTTTCTCAGTGTTCTCACGAAACAATAGTGTTCTATGAGAGACTTAAAATGGAAAGATATGTGTTAACATTATCACGATGTTACAGTATAAAATAAATGCATACTACACAGTGTGCATAATAAAAAAAAGGAAGTTGAGACAAAGAAATTATTAAAATGATATAAATGTAGTATATGTGACATAGTACTGTGTATCTCGCATTAAAATGTAAATGAATTACGTTCCCCTATGTCATAGGTCTTGGGTGGTCAAGCCGCGGCCTGCAAGCCACATGCGGCTTTCTGGTATATAATGTGCGGCTTGCAGAAGTATGTTGGCTGAAACCATTTTTCTTTTACAATACAATTAGTATAAAAGGTACAGTACATTAACAACAACAACAACAACAACAACAAAATTCGAGCCTTACAATTATTTGCAGCATAAACCGAGATTCCACTCAACAGATTGGGCCACAGGGATACAACCCAGGCCCCTTCCACACTTCCTCCCCCCCCACCCACCCCCAAAGCAGCTCATCTTCTCTCTAAAGTTGCCCACGATCTCCATAAAACAGGCAATCTTCTATTTAAAGCAGCTAATTTTATCTCTAAAACAGCCAAACTTCTCAATAAAACATCTCATCTTCCATCTAAAACAGACTATCTCATCTCTATAGCTGCCCATCTTCTATCTAGTACAGCAGACTATGACCTCACTTAAACAGTCCGTCCTGTGTCTCTAAAGATTGGTTCTCAGCCTCAGGTCGCGACCCAAATCTGAGCTGCTGTAGGTCCTGAGATGAGGTGGCGAAAAGATATGCAAAATGTTTACAAGAAGAAGAAGAAGAATTGAGTTTAAATAAGAAAAACTGAAGGATTTTAGTGAAGTCCTCCTACTTTATGTTTTGAAATATAAATATTAAAATAACGGCCACACTGGCTACAATTTATTGAAATGTTTTTTGAAAAATGTTTTTGTTTAAAAAATGTTGATTTCATAACATCATAAAAATGTTTCATTATTTAGGAAGCGACTTTATATATATATATATATATATATATATATATATATATATATATATATATATATTCCTTTTGTGGTTCGTGACAAAGTTACGTCATATAAAAGGTCTTGAAGTAGTATTCATTAATTTTTCGTTGAATTTCAATATTACAAAAAATCCTTCTCATAGGCCGCGACCAAATCTTGAATATAGGAAGTTGCATTATAACACTCGGGGCACACATGTAAATGCTCTGCTCTATGTTTCAGTAACCATCATGACTATGAACACTAATTGTGTCAGTCAGCTGGTGGTTCTGGTAACTTCGAACTTTACCAGTTAGCCACGCTACTTTCTCTCTCTCTACCCCCCCCCCCCAAACTTTTCTTCACACTTCTACCTTTTATCCTCTGTAGACGGCATATTATCAACACATGTCCTTTCCTCTTCCTGTTCTAGTTCCTTGGCCACTGACTTCAGTATATCAGTTCTATAGGAATAATACTTGTTGGAAAATCTTTACAAGCAGCATGATCGGCTGGCTCATTGCCTCTCACTCCCTCGTGCTCTGTGGTCGACCTTTGTGACAGTAAACACGTAAACACGGAAGAATTGGAGGCGCATGCCAAGTAACAGTACTGATCAAAGTCAGGCTCACAGCTTGGAAACCACTGCTCTAAGCAACCCATTCCCGCCCTCGCCTGTCAGACTGACAAGTAAACATTTTCTGCAGACGATGGCGGATAGAGGATTGGACTAGCAGCAAAACATATTCCCAAGTCTACACATAAACTTATTCACATGCCTTACTACATTTACCATATTGATCCACATCATGGCAGTATTTGAGAAAACAAATGGTTATAATTTTTTTTCTGTGATAACTTAAAAAAAAATATTCCCTCCAGTTACTTGCCTGTATCCATGAAAAAGTTGTAGCAGTGTTGTTCGGTTGTAGTTTTTTTCCTTCTTTTTTTCGTATCGTGACAACACAATGTGTTCAAAGATAGTGCTAAATTGTGCTTTAAAAAAAGTTTCATTTCTATTAATTTTCTGTGTGTAAGAAGAAACTCATAAAGAGGACACCCACACCAAAGGGAATCCTTCTTCACATTGCTTCCTCCTACATGAAAGATGGTGACCAGCAGTCCATTTTTTTGTTTTGCCACTCGCGTACCTATACCGATTGTCTCAGGAAGCAACAGTACTGCAGTCGGAACGTTCCCATTTCCGCCTAGCCGCCAGTTCCAAAGTAAAGTCTATACACTGAGTGTCCTCGTCAAGTGTAGACTGTAGTTTCGCCACAGAGGGATTTTCGACTCTCGCTTTGCCTATGTTTATACTAAGAGTACAACAGTTAAGAGGAATCAAAATCTACTAGAAGCAGCAGAAGAATGATGAGACACCAAGGACAGCCAAGAAAACAAATGGGGAAGCGAGGCCGGACAAAAGAGAGAAATTATGGAAAGATTCAGAACACGACAGTCCAGATTTGTAGTATATGTTTTGAGAAGAGGTAAGCTGGAACAACAGGAAAACTGGAATGAAAATTGGACAGAGGAAGACAAAGGAACAAGATACTTGACAGACTAAAAGAATGACACAGAGCAAGGTCCAGCACATAACTTATAGAAACAGCACAGAATGGGTGGTTGTGGAAATCAATGACGACCAACGCTTGATTAGCATGTTCCAGAGAGAGACCAGAGAGAACGCTGAACACACAGTGCGCTTCACATTGCAAATCGATACTACACGCTTGATGTTGATATATTTTGGTACAGGGTGTTCCAAAGTAACTGTGCACTAACCAAGTATCGATTCCAGTATCGTAGTGATATTTTAATGTCGCAGTATCTCTCCTCGTCTACCTGCCGCAGTCATTAAGATATCACTACAATACCGGAATCGAAACTGGGTTAGTGCGCAGTTTCTTTCCAAACGCACTGTATTTATTTCACCGTAATTAAACAGATTATAGTTATAAAATGATAAAGAGTCTCATAGATTCAGATACTGTAAGTAGCTAAGTTAATTGAAATGCTAGAAAGAACACTAAACTGAACAGCTTATTAAAATCCCAACGAATTATAAATGTATTGAAACCGAACAGACTATGCTGGTTTGGCCATGTAGAAAGAATGGAAGAGAACAGACAAACGAAAATGATGTATGCATAAGAGATGAGGAAAACAAGACCAAGGGGTAGATCAAAACAGAAATGGAAAGACAACATAGAAAAGGATGTAAAAGAAACTGGTATCACTAAATAGAGAGAGAAGATTAGGAATAGAGAAGAATGGAGAACTTTATCTGCAGCAGTGAACCTCAGGCTAGGAAAGCTAAAGAATTAAAACGTGCATATTCACACTTGGAGTACAGGTGTTTCTAAACGGGTCGGAAGTGTACATAAACGGGGCGGAAGTTGTAAAAGTTTTGCACGGGCCGTCAACTCGTGAAAGCTTGGTCGAAATACGAGAAAGCAAAATGTCGAAGAGAAGACATAAATGGGCAATTGATTTTGTCACACCAGGGAGGTATGTGGTTTCATGAAAGAAAATTATACCATGAGAATTAACTGCCTGCACTGGCCATGCTTGAAACTAATGCAAATAACCAGGCATACAGTTAGCTTGTAACAACTGCAAAACGGCAGAGTTGCTTCGACTAACACTTATCAGGCCGTTTATTAAAAAAGAAAAAAAAACGCATAAAATTACAGCGGAATACTTTTTGTGGAGAAGAGGGGAAGGAATATAGTGATTCCGTAGGTTGGAAAGACAGATGCAGCGACCAGGTGGGAACGTAATCTTAGTAAGAGTGGAGCAGAAACTGGAAAACATAAAGGCCTTAGGACTGTGGAGTTGGAAGCTGTTGTGAGTGGAGATGGATTAGATAAAACACAAAATAGAAAAATGCTATTTTTTGTTGGAGTTAGATAATAGAAAAATAGAAGATGCAGCGTTAGAAGCAGTTTTGGGTGGAGTAGGAATTGATAGGAATACGACATGTTTGTTGGTGTTGGAAGTTTGACAGTAGAACAAAATCAAGAAGTGGAAGGTGCACGTTTTGCTTATCACCTCTGTGGTAGAATTACAGAAATATGAACATTACAAGTGTCATACAGGGATGTGTGTCCAGTCAAACCTTTCTCTAACCAGCTGTTTGTGTTTTTCATCTGCCCAGCCAGTGATCCATTATATACTGTTTCTCAACCTTTCTCCTATTCATTGTTGTTTAGAAGGAGAGTAGTATAGAGGAGCAACATATCACAAGAATTCAGGAATGAGTGAAGATGAATGTGGAATAATATAAAATCCTTATTTGGGAAAGAATTAAGATAATTGTAAAATACTGGGAATGAGAAATAAATTACAGTAGTAAGGGAAGATAACTTCCTAAACAGAAAACTGTGAAAGATGTAGGCCATCACCTTATTTCTGCCCATAGTGTAAAAATGAAATATGCAAACATAGGTATTTTTAAAATTAAATGTTAATGTGTTTAATGTAATCACATAGTTTGTATCTCTGCAAGCTACAAAGGAAGCAACAAATAATCCTGTTTCAGTTAAGAACAAGGCCACTGTAGGCTTCTGAGCTATCTCCACCAGTTCAAGATCTTACATACAGGTGCATGCCCATGTAGGAGCAGAGTACAGCTTCCAGAACATGTGCTCCAGCAGTGCCCAACTTTTACAGATCTGCACAGCCAGATGTGGCCATAGGGCTCGGACCTAAGGCAGAAGCTGTGGGGCTGCCGGGAGGACCTGGAGAAGCCTGTGGGTATGCTGGGAGGACCTGGAGAAGCCTGTGGGTATGCTGGGAGGACCTGGAGAAGCCTGTGGGGATGCTGGGAGGACCTGGAGAAGCCTGTGGGTATGCTGGGAGGACCTGGAGAAGCCTGTGGGGATGCTGGGAGGACCTAGAGAAGATTGATGATTACATCCTGGCAATGGGGCTCACAGTTTAGCACGACAAAGAACTTGAATGCCGAAGAAGTAGCTATGCAGACCACAGCCATGGTGGTAGCGATGATCCCTGCCCACTTAAGTAGGCTGAGCCTGTTACTAAGAGCACCAGTGGAGAGGTGGCTAGGGTCTTGGCCAGCTCTGGTTTGCTAGCCCTGATAATCATGCCATGACACTGTCCCGGTCATCTTTGTTCCCATATAGTTTTGTGTCTTTAACAGTTTTTTTTTTGTTGCCTCCAGTTTTGGATTTGATGAGACCCTTTCCCTGATCAATATAATAATCACCTGTCTACAGTTTGGCTATGTCATCAGTGTATGCAAGTCCTCTCAGCTTGTGTATGCACTTTGTAAGACAAGGTTGTATGTAATGGTCATGACAGAAGTGTAGTTCAGTAAAGTCTCATTTCTTGTGTAGACGAACAGCACGCGGGAGCAACCTTTTCCTACAGATGAACATTCAGAGACAACTGAAGCAGGCGGACTAAGTACAGCTGAAGATGTTTTAACTCCAACATAATTGCAGTAACTAATGAAGGGCTGACAGGATGATACTGTACTTCATGATAATGGTGATAATTCCAGACATTCAAGATCTTCCATTCGACATTCAGCCACAGCCATCCTCACACAAGAGCCAAACCACAACTCATTTTCCCAGCCACACTCTCGTCAGTTCCGAACATTTGCGCAAGCCTTCACCCTATAATGTGTTATTTATTAAGACCTGTAAATACTGCTGCAGTATCAGAACATTGTAACAAAAAAAAAATGTTTTGTTATTCTGCTGAGGCACATGGGGGGAGGTGTTAGTGCTTATATTTAACCTTGATATGTCAGCACATTAGAGGCCTGTGTGGTCAGGATCATACCTGGTCAGCCTTTACTTTTCAGGTTCCAGAGAAGCCAGGTATACATCTAGGTCGCACAGGACATCTTCAACAGCATCGAACACCCAGATATCATGACAAGATTATTGTAATTTGTCACAGTTATTCATGTTTACAAAGACTCCTTGATTTCTGTACAGATTATTTATGTATGCTGTGGCAAATGTGTTCACATGAATTGTCTCATTCTTGATTTGTTTCATCAGAGGTCGTGGAGACAGAGCTTTGGTACCAGCTACAGAGAATCTGCCAGCTCCAGTGGGGTTTATGGATGCAACTGCTGTTGCAGAGAAGAGCAAAGAAGCTGATTCCAATCTTATTATCAAAGTAAATTTTGGTGACTTGCAAAAATATTTATAATGATTGTGATAGGTTAGGTTTGGATCATCATCCTTGCATTCAGGACAAGTACTTGGTACTCCAGTCTCATCCTTTATCTATCCCTCAGTGTACAGCAACTGGTGACACTGGTTCTGTGTTGATTTGCAATGTACAGCAACTGATGACACTGGTTCTGTGTTGGTTTGCAGGGTACAGCAACTGATGACACTGGTTCTGTGTTGATTTGCAGTGTACAGCAACTGATGACACTGGTTCTGTGTTGATTTGCAGTGTACAGCAACTGATGACACTGGCTGTGTATTGATCTGCAGTGTACAGCAACTGATGACACTGGCTGTGTATTGATTTACAGTGTACAGCAACTGATGACACTGGTTGTGTGTTGATTTGCAGTGTACAGCAACTGATGACACTGGTTGTGTGTTGATTTGCAGTGTACAGCAACTGATGACACTGGTTCTGTGTTGATTTGTAGTCTACAGCAACTGATGACACTGGTTCTTTGTTGATTTGCAGTCTACAGCAACCAATGACACTGGCTGTGTATTGATTTGCAGTGTACAGCAACTGATGACACTGGTTCTTTGTTGATTTGCACTCTACAGCAACTGGTGACACTGGTTCTTTGTTGATTTGCACTCTACAGCAACTGGTGACACTGGCTGTGTATTGATTTGCAGTGTACAGCAACTGGTGGCACTGGTTCTGTGTTGATTTACAGTGTACAGCAACTGATGACACTGGTTCTGTGTTGATTTGCAGTGTACAGCAACTGGTGACACTGGTTCTCTGTTAATTTGCAGTTCTTTTGTGCCGTTTTTTACAAAATTGTTTACATCTGTCATTATAACCCCTTACTCCGAGCTGTTTTGTCCTAGCAATCATGTTGTGTCATGCTGTGTGTCAGAATCCTCTGCTGGGAACTTTCATGTAAGCAGTATCTGCTCATTGTGCTCATTTTACTTCAGGATATTTCCTTTTTAAAAAAAAAAAGCTGTTGATTTTTAAGTGCTCTGTTTATAGCTCCACCTCTCTGTAGCCTGTATTTTAAAAAAATCTGTTCCGTTTGCTTTATAACTCCACCTCTCTGTAGCCTGTATTTTAAAAAAATCTGTGTTATTTGCTTTATAACTCCACCTCTCTGTAGCCTGTATTTAACAAAATCTGTGTTGTTTGCTTTATAACTCCACCTCTCTGTAGCCTGTATTTTAAAAAAATCTGTGTTGTTTGCTTTATAACTCCACCTCTCTATAGCCTGTAAATTCAGCTTCAAGGCTTATATGATGATGTTATTATGGAGATTTCTGAGAGCAGTTTGTTCAGAACCACTTTCTTTTCATTTGTAGGGAATTTGATTCTTGCTGGTCTACAGGTCATATTACTGTAATCCTCATCTCCTATGTCTTCCAGCTTACAGAGAACAAGTTCATGTTGAACTGAGCGCAGTTTTTAGTGAAGTTGGGAGCAGTGATGATTGTGTGTGGTAAAAGTGTGAGAGTGAAATAGGTAGGGGAAGTCTTGAAAGTTGCATTTGGTTTCCATGTTTTTTTAGGCAGATCTCACTTACTTTACTTTCATACTGTGTTTTAAAATGAGATAGTATTTTGTGTATGAAGGGGAAAAGTACGAGATTCAAGAACCCTTTTTCATGTAGTCTATTCAGCTTGAGGAAATGATGTACTCTCTGATCTGTTGTCATGTAGTCTATTCTATTTGAGGAAATAACATGAGATTCATTGACCTAATGTCATATAGTCTTTTGTGCTTGATAAGACGACGTGAGATTCATTAACAAAGTGCATGTAATTAATATAAAATGAGCATGTTTATTTCTCCACCTGCAGAGATCCTGGGATATTGCACTAGGCCCGATCAAGCAGGTCCCCATGAACATCTTCATTATGTGGATGGCAGGCAGTTCCATCTCAATATTTCCGATCATGATGGTGGGCATGATGTTCTTCAGACCTATCCAAGCCTTTTTGTCCATTCAGAACAGTGAGTAAAAGCAGATTTCTCATACATTAGTTTTTATATGTAAAAACAGTGAAATAGAACTTCTAAAACATGATCCATGCCACATATGAACTGGTGTGGAACCCTCTTTGTGTGTGTGTGTTTTTTTTTTCACCCTCTTTCCTTGCAAATGAATCTGTTTCTACCTTTGGAAAAAAAGGTGCAACTGTTTTTTTATGCAGCTTTGCAACACTAGCCTTGTGTATATTAACTCTTTCTGTGCCTCAAGAAGAAACGCGGATGTTCAGTTGGGTGCCGGATTAAAAACATGGGTCTTGGTATGTATAGGGGGTATAGTTGTAAAATTGAATGAAACACAGTATTTCCATGTACTTCCGTGTACTTATTATGTTTCAAAATATAACTAAATGTATGAAGTTTTCATAAATGAGAGTCTTTAGGAAAAAAGAAGTAATGTGATGTTTTTAGACAATGATTGTGTCCACCCTACCATCGGATAGGTCTAGAGGTACAATATGTACCATCTGAGATGCGTAGATCTACTTTTTATGTCGTATTGTGATTCAGTGTTGCATTATCGGTAAAATAATGTCTGAAATAACCTTCTAACTACTTCTCCAGTCATCTAATGTGTCTAGATCTATTTGGGATACATTCAAGAACAGTGATCTGGTCACAGGGCATGTCTGTACTTCTATCTACATCACCAAAAATTGAAATTTCTTGCAGAAAACTTCAATTTTCTCCCTCGTAACTGAGCACTCTTCAGCCATTTTGAAAAGGTCATGGGTAATGCATAATAAATGTTTACAATCTAAATGTTACACCAGGTTTTTAATGAAACAAACCAAACATCGCTAGAGCGACTAAAGGCACCATGTGAGAAACCATAACCGTTGTCTAAGAGACGAAAGGCACAGAAAGAGTTAATATATTTAGATATATAAACTTATAAAGGCTGTATAGATGGATGCTAGTCCTGTTAGCTTGAATATTTTTCTGTCAGCAAACTATTACAGTTGCATGTGCGCAGCATAGATAAACACAGGACACAAAAAGAGGCTGTAAATTGTTTATTATGTTTTCAGCATTCAAGAGCATAGAAGGAGACCAGGCAATTTTTCAGAAGCTTGTTTACATTGTTGGCAATTTCCTGTGTTTTGCAATGGCTGTGTACAAGTGCCAGACAATGGGATTACTGCCTACCCATGCTTCAGACTGGCTGGCTTTTGTGCAGCCACAGAAGGTACATGGTAGATTGATCTACAGCTGTCATATACTGTCATTATCTTCATAGTACATAGTAGATTGTTCTAAATCTGTCATAAAGTGTCATCATCATGGTATGAGGGGCATTCAGAAAGTAATGCACCACATCATTTTTCTCAGGAGCTGTTTATTCAAAAAGCATGAAATTTATACACAATATACATGGATATGTCATGTAAACATTGGTATTATTCAACATAATCCCCATCAATTTGTACGGCTTTACACCAGCATGAAACAAATGCATGTATTCCTAGCCCGTACCAGATTTTCTCTTGATTATGTAGCCATTTCTTCGCTGCATGAATCACTCCTTCGCCATCTTCAAATCTTACCCCTTGAGTGCATCTTTAAGTGGACCAGACAGATGGAACTCAGAGGGTGCCAAATCAGGACTATAGGGTGAATGGGGTAGTACAGTCCAATCCAGTTTGGTGATTACCTTCCCGTGTTGCCAGACTTGTGTGAGGGTGCACATTGTTGTGAAAACGAAGCACTTCTGCTGGATTCTTGTGCGGCCGAACTCTGTGAAAACGTTGATTGAGTTTTTTCAGTGTCTTAATATAAGCTTGCGAATTGATTGTCTCTTCTCTTGGCATAGCATCCACAAGATCACACCTTCAATGTCCCAAAAGACCTTTCCAGCTGAAGGAGTTGTCTTGAATTTCTTTCTTCATGGTAATTGCGGATGATGCCACTCCATTGACTGTCTTGTTGTCTCAGGTTCAAAATGATGTGCCCAGGTTTCGTCACCTGTTATGATATTGGCCAAAAAATTCTCTCCCTTATCATTGAAACGTTCCAACAATTCAGAAGAAATTGTTTTCCTTTGCAATCGATGTTCATTTGTGAGACTTCGCGGAACCCATCTTGCGCAGATCTTAGAAAATCTGAGAGTTTTTATAACTGCATTTGCACTACCATTGCTGACTGACAGCTTTAAGGCCAATTGTTGAGTAGTGTTAAGGCCAATTGTTGAGTAGTGATATGCCTATCAGTAAGAATAATGTCCTCAGCGCATTTCAACATTTCTGCCATGGTGGCTGTGGCAGGACGTCCACACCGTGGCTGATCATGCAACCCCTTATCTCCACCTATTGATTCTCTGAACCCAGCAACTGACTGTACTCCTGTCGACTGCAAAACTTCCATACACATCACATAGATGCTTGTGAATGTTCACAACAGTTTCCTTCTCTGCAATGAGAAATTCTATCACAATTCGCTGCTTATGCCGCAAGTTGCTAACACACTCCATTTCAATGGTTAGGGCAGCCATATTCTTTGGCCAGTTGTGGTGCAATTTGGTTAACACAATCGGCACATGCCATATTTAAAGTGTGCAAAATTTCACACTTCTATCTTCATTATTAGCTGAAAAAAACGATGTGGTGCATTACTTTCTGAACTCCCCTCATACATTTATGCACAGTGCTGAATATTTGTATATTTTTGTGCATAGCTAATCATCAGTACATTTATGTTTAGTAGTGAATGTTTATATATTTTTATACAAAACTAATGTTTAGTACATTTATGTTTAGTAGTGAATATTTATATATTTTTATACAAAACTAGTGTTTAGTACATTTATGTTTAATAGTGAATGTTTATATATTTTTATACAAAACTAGTGTTTAGTACATTTATGTTTAGTAGTGAATGTTTATATATTTTTATACAAAACTAGTGTTTAGTACATTTATGTTTAGTAGTGAGTGTTTAGATTTTATTTTTTTTACATAGCCAGTGCTTACTACTACATTTATGTTTAATAGTGAATGTTTATATATTTTTAAGCATAGCTAGTGTTGATATATGTGTTGTTTACTCCTGCTTGACATAAGTAAGTTAATGGGTTATTTGTTTCTATTTTCAGAGAATTGAATGGTCTGGTGGAGGTATATTGTTGTGAAAGTGTGCCAGCATCCCTTCTGTTTTTCTTATTTTTTTATATATTACTTCTCTTCAGTTTCTTGTTAAAAGATATACATTTCATACAAGAGAAAACCTTTCCTTTTGTTGGTAACCATTTTCTTTTTAAACATATGCTTTCAGGACAGGATGGGCTTTTTATTGTTTCTTTGTATTTGTTTTTGGAACTATATGGATGTAGATAAAGATTAACACATTAATGATTTGAGTATGTATGATGACAAAAATAAGAGATTTACAGATGTGTTTTCTGTCAGTCCTTTTGTTATTTTCTGCATTGTGATGTAGGAAGTTTGCTAATGAACAGTTTTTGTGTGTGGTACTTTTGTTGTAAGGTTTTGCTGTTGCTCTTAAAGTGTTTATGTCACAATGACCCTGAAATGCAAATGAGAAATGGCTACATGGGCCTGCTTGAATTCTTGGAAATGGCCCAAGAACAGATTTTTTTCAGAAGACTCCCAGTAGCACGGGGAAAAACATGTCGGGTCCTACCCTGTTAGCCAGGCCGTTATAATGTAACAGGCTGTTTCTAGGAACAGTGCGAAGAGAACAGATACGACCTCATCCAGCTCTGGGTCTTCCAGCTCTTATAAAGTGTTTTGAGAAAAATTTGAATGATTTTTTAAATGTTCTTGAACACTTTCCTGTCAACAAACCTTTTTGTTTCCAGCTTGTTGAAAAAATTACACCTACGACTCAACAAATTTTCTTCCTTCTAGTAGTGATTTGTCTTTGATCCCATTGATTTTTGTAACAAGGTATATGATCTTTCCAGTATGTCACATTTACTGAATAATAGAGCATTTCCTTGGCACTAATTATGTTAGAAGAAATGTTTTTTTTTGTGATATGCTGCTAGCAAATTAGATATATGTCAGCAATATTAGAAACTCGAGTCACAGGATATGTCATTTGACATGAAGGTATAGAAAAAAAAGATAAGGTCATTTTGGTGGAAAGTTCCAATTTATTTAAGTGTGTTAGTAATTGTTACATCTTATATCCTTTAAACGCCACATAGGGGTCTTACATTCTTTTCGTGCCGTTAAATGCCACATAGGACAATGATGCTTCTGCAGTTCTAATTCTGACTTCCTTCCTGGTGTCACCATCCTGGTCTATGTAGCTGGCAAGGTATGCAAATTGGTTTACTTCATCAACAACTGTTTCTTCTATACATATTTTTCCTTGTTGATTTATGAGAAGTTTCATTATTTTTGTTTTGTCTTTGTTAAAGACCTATTTTGTTAGCCAAGGAAGACAGGGAATCTTTTTTTTTCTTGCATTGATTTTGCATTGTCACTGATAAGTTTTGTCTTCTGCAAAATCAAGATCTTCTATTTGGGTCCCATGTACGCAGTCAATGCCAGTTTTACCTGTACAGCTCCTTTTCATTATAAAGTCTATGGCGGTTCCAAAAAGCAAAGGAGATAATATACATCCTTGTTTCACGCCTTTTTCAATCTGAAACCATTCGCTCATTCCTTCTTCTGTCTTGACTGCACAAACATATACATTGTAGAGATCTCTAATGATGTTGATAATTTTAGATGGTATTCCATATAGTCTTAAAATTTCATTCTCCACAATGAATTTCTGTGTATGCTATCAAATGCTTGTGTAAAGTGTTAGTAATTGCTGATTCTAAAAAAAAAATAAGATTCCTAGTTTGGTTAAAGAAATATCTCTTGTTGATTACTTCAGTCAAATGCATTCCTCCTATTTTTGACATATGTAGATGGTGTTATCTTGTGCCATTTGATAACAGTTGGGATAAGTGAAAAAAAAATTACATATCTTCATAATGGGGATATATAAATATCTCTATAAAATATATATTTTATTTTTTGGAATTAAAATGGTACAGTTTAGGTAAGATTTTTGTGTGTGGTATAGCAAATCACATTTGACCTATTCAAATTATATGTGGTTCTAATCTGTTTCTACCCACCACATTCTCTGCATATTTTCTGGAGCTTAGCTTTTTGCATGTACTTGTGCAGGTGAAGGGGTTTTTTTTTTCCTCTTGGTTATAATCACCTTGTGTGTGTATATGTCCGTGTGAGAGAGAGAGAGAGAGATGGAGTGAGAGACCATCAGAAAACCCCTGGAGATTCTGCAGCCAGGGTTAACTGAAGGCTGAGAAAAAGATACATACAGCTCAGTGATGATTTAGAGTGGATCATGTTTTTTTTTGTGTAGCAGAAATATGTCACAGTCCAGTCAGAGTCAAATTTGATACATTTTTGATACCACAAGAGTTAAGTTTTTTTGTTTTTTTTTCCTCTTTAATTGTGTCACACATAGCAGCATGAAGAACGCTCCTGTTCAGATATCTTACATCCTTCCCATGCTGTTAAACGCCACATAGGGCTCGCATAGTTGTTTGCCAAGTTTTCCTGTTTTCAGTGAGTTTTTCAACCTCATCAAAGGATGTTATGCCCACTAAACTGGCTTCTCTTAACAAATGTCCTCTTTAGAGTTTCACATGGTCGACCTCTTTTTATTTTCAGATATAGGATATTAAAAAAAAACCTTTACTGGACTAAATGATAAAGCATGATCATCAGTGAATGAATGAAAAGAAAAAAATCATTAATATGCAGATGGTGTCAACATCACCATGGCAATCATGTTATTGTCACATGACCATTTGTATTATTTCCTTGGAGGCTGAATATCTGCAACCTCTTCTCTGTCCTGTTTTGTTTTGCTTCAATTTATGTAGTTCCTTTAAGGACCAAGAAAAATGATAGAACAAGTCATTGGCTGAACCATATATAAGGGTAAAGTGAACAGGGCTTGTGGAGATTATCTTTCCAGACAAAACTTCAGAGATGATGATGTTGTGTTCCAACATTCCTGACCATGTCTTTGTCTTCCATAATGTTCTGACTTTCATCCAGTGGATAAGAGTTATGTTTTTTTTGCACTGTTGCCTTACATCTGCCTTAATATACAGCTTCGAGATTTTTATATTTTTTTGATGGATGGACTACTTTACATGAATAGAATCAATATTTTGTTTTGATCCTGCTGTATATGTATATATATTTTGTGGCTGGTGATCCATATATTAAAGGCTTCTTTAGGCTGAAAAAAAAAAGTCTTTAACATCAACGTAAGAAAATGTGTAGCCAAGTGGTTAAGGCATTTGCCAACAAAGAAAATGCTACCGGCTTTCCTTCCATTTCTCTTGTATAGTATATTCAGACTGAGCAGAAAATATCAAGGAGATGCACACGAGAACACATTATAAATATAGTTGTCAGTGCATCAAAGGGAAGCAGATTGTTTACAAAGAAGTCAGACGAGTGACTGCAGAAAGAAACAGTGATGAGCTTTAATGAAGCGAAGCCACTGGACACAAATCAGCCCCACATGTGGCCATGGAAATTATTGCATTCATTTACAAATCATCATCCCCCCCCAAATTCTTGACATGAGACTTGCACTATGCCACAGATATAGACAACAATCACAAATAAAACAAATAACACAAGTTGTTCACAGTAACAGAAACTTTAGTCAAAGAAATGATTACATTATTGAATAAAATCTACATGGTTACCATAATCTATGATATACCACAGGACAGTGAAATTAAAAATGCTACAGAGAAATTACATGTAAAGAAAAGATGTACTGACCTTACATCATTAACTCAAGGCCGTGTGTGTCTTTAAACAGGTAACATTCCTGTTTCCATGCCATTAAGGGAATATGGTGTTAGGCTTGTTTTGTTATTTTTTTTTAGCTTCACAACAATTACAGCAATGTCCCTGCTAATGTATTCATAAATATTTTATTTAAATTATAGATTACAGACTAAATTATGCAACCTAAGTTTTGCAGTTTATCTCCATTGGGTTGAAGAAATAAAAATATGCATGAGAAAAATGTTTCCAGTTTTTCCCAACATGGATATCGAGATCAAGGAGCTGGTGAAACATGGTCCCTACACATAGACTCCAGGTGAGGGTCAGTAATGTTTGAATGAGATTTTTCTTCAAATCTCCGTGACCTTCTCTCCCCGCCCCACGACTAGGAGAAGAGAAAATGCAAAAATATGAGCAGCGGGGATGATTTGGAAATTTTCCTTCTTTGTCCATAGACTTCACAAGCACAAATTACATAATGAAAGAAATGTAATAATTAATAATGAATATTTGAGTAATGGGTATTACAGCCTGTGTTTTCTGTGTGCAGTAAAGAGATCCACAGGTGGCTTGCTGGGCCAGTCTCTGAGGGCGGAATGTTACCCAGGGGATCCCATCAGCCTGGGCGAGACGTAAATGCCAAGTGGAAATTTTTATGCTGTGTCATGGTGTCACAACATGTGAGTCATTTTGTGCTCCATTTGGCATGCGTAAGTCAAAATTTGTATGCTGTACCAGCAACACACACACACAGAGTCGTCTGTTTGTCCCCTCAACACTGAAAGGTACTATAGCCTAGGCAGCATAGATTTTTCTAAAGAAAGTAAGTATCTTGAGTTTTTCATTTGGCACATTAACAAGTCATCTCGGACATGTAATTAGTATTCTTGAAAGTTAATGTACATCAGCATATCACAAATTATAACAATATACAATATAAATTGCTTGTCATAATTTTTCATTTGGCAAGTTGACATGTAAATCCAGGATGTGAAAGCTTTATTTAAAAAAAGTTGTCACAACTGAAGGATTGTGGTATAATCTGGGTGTCATAACTTCAACATATAGCCCTGTCGTATATAACATCGACTGACAAACAACATATAAGACGGCATTAATAAGTAAAATGAAATCAGTTCTAATTGTACATAATATTGCTATTATGCAGTTAATTCATTCCACACTGTGTACTTTTAACAGAATTTAAAAGATGTTTTCACTTTTCAAAGCTATACTGAGCCTTACTGCACTATTTTGTGTTTACCATATACTATGCATATTTACAAAATATAGCTGTGCTTTGTTTTTACTATACAGTACACAGATTTACAAAATATAGCAATGTTTTGTGTTTACCATGTAACATACACTTTAACAACAGCATGTGGAACTGATAAAACTTTCTGTATAGTTGTAGAAGATTGTTGTTCACTATTATATGTACAATTTATACTTGGCTATAAAAGCAACAGATCTTTCTTCAAGGTACTGTGTTAACATGGATCATAGAAGGGGTTTAGATCTTACATTGTTAAGACTATAAAGAAGACAAATAAGAATTATTTGTGTATTGTCTGTGTCAATTCAATTTATTTGTTTGAGAAAACTGATGCAATACATCAGAATCAACTTTAAAAAAAAAAAAAATTTAAAGCACTGGTTTTCATAGCTTTCTTGGGTCACTCTAACTGACGTGAACAAAGTGAGAGTCACTGCATTAAAATTGTATGGAATTATAACTGGCACCGGACCAAAGGGCAATAGTTTGCAGGTAGTTTGGCCCATAAAAACATTGTAAATATAAAACAAGGAAATGGACGGCATATATTAACATGAGACCTAACTCTTTTAACGTGTGTTCATAATCAAAATTACCAGTCTTTTGTAACATCTTTCAACATCAAAATATTTTTTCAACTTTGCATAAACATCAAATGCTGCTGGCCAAAACTCTCTTCCATTAAAAAAAAAAAAAAATTAGGCAATAAAAACTGAAATAATTATAATCAGATATGCACCTAATTTGTAGAGTGCCTTTATTACAATCAGACAGGCATCTACTTTGTAGAGTGCCTTCATTATAATCAAATGGGCATCTGCTTTGTAGAGTGCCTTCATTATAATCAGATGGGCATCTGTTTTGTAGAGTGCCTTCATTATAATCAGATGGGCATCTGCTTTGTAGAGTGCCTTCATTACAATCAGATATGCATCTGCTTTGTAGAGTGCCTTCTATTATCAGTCAGAGCCCTACTGACAAACTAGAGCAACCATAAAAGGAATCTACAGTCACAACAGAAAATATTGCTACAGACAGACAGCACCAGAACAAAGTTACTAATGGTATTATCTAACATCTAAAAGTAAAATATTTTATGTTGTGTTATTTTTGTTATCATCAAATGAATCTTATGGTGCTAGAACCAATTCAGTGATTTCTAAATAATGAATAAATTTAACAGCACAATAAAATCCTAAATTAACTGCCCAAAACTTCATAATCCTCTCTTCAAACATTTCATTAAAAAAGTAATTAATGTATATCACATTTTATATGACAAGGTAACAATTTTGGTACATAAAGACAGTACAGCTTCATCTGAAGGCTGTCATTTGCCTTTGTTGAAACACAACAGTGATGAAATGAGATATTCTAGTCTTGTTGGTTAACCTAACTTCACATTATAATTAAGAAAAAGCATACGCACAAAAAGATAAGCATATATGGCATGTGCTTTTACAATGTGATGATTAATTACACTTTTACAGGTCATGTGGTATTCCCTCAACAAGTAGACTTGTATCTTTAAAGACAAGTGCATCTGATTTAACAGTTGTAACCGCACACATCTTCCACTCTTTTGGTTGGTGGTTTGACTTTGGCTAGTAACCCCAGCTGTGAGAATGAATACCTGTCTCCTCCTAGAGCTAGTTAAGAAAAGGTCACCACATTACCCTGTGGTGTTTTAACAAGTCAGTGACAATACAGAAATCATCTCTACATATCTTGCATGCCTCAAAACTATGGAAAGGATTGCAATTTAAAGACAAATCTGTATCTTTCTGTGTCAGTTTTATAACGACATAATCAACATTTCAAACCCTATTTATAACAAAGCACCAGATGGTTCTGAAGGGTGTGAGCTTGGTCTGGTCTGATCATTTGGCGAGTGTGCAACATTTTTTAACAATGGAAGCAGAACTGAAGCGGTTCAGCCCCAACAAAATATTGCCTATGCAGTCTGTTATCTGGCTGTGTCGTTGTTGAAAGTAATACAAATATGAATGAGTACTTTAAAATATTAACAAGGTTTATATAAAGAAAGCAGAAAATGAGGTTTATAAATTGAAAACAGAAATCATGAAGACATTGAAGAAGTGAAGAAATTTGTCAATAAACAGAAGTGGAGGAACAGGTTAAGTCTACTTTAGCTTTCAAGATCTATGGGCAATATGAAGATCATGTGCACCATCATTAAAGACTAAACCTTGAGTGTTAATACAAATGTAGAGTAGTACAGCTGCAAGCTGGTGAACTATGGCTCTCAACCAAATCTATACTGAAGAAGATCCATGCTGCTACCAGTGATGCAGGTATTAAATGAGACAGTTTGGTCACAGATGAGAAGCTGAGAAGACAAGTCAGGGAGGATCTATCTCACATTCTACTCAACTGAAGAAGAGAGGCTGACAATGTACAATGAGGCAACAATATGAATGTACAGTGTAACCATAAGGTTGAATGCTCCAGAGGCAATGGAGGAGCTGATGACTAATGAAACATGACAAAAGTCACAAGTAACTTGAGAAAAACAAATCAGGTTCCATACAGACACTAGGAAGTGATGGCGAAGACAGGAAAAAGTGGCAGCTTTTTTGCACAAAACTTATACTCCTCAAAGAAGAAAAAAAAAATGATCATGATTTAGAAAATAATGTATCAAGATAAGATAGAAAGTAATGGAATGATGGGCTCATATTGAGGGCTCTTTATGTTGAGAATTAGATGAGGTAGATTTTTCTGTCGTTTCTCTCCCCCCCCCCCCCCAAAAGGTAAGCAAAAAAAAAATCTTGTGCTACAAGAGCTCAGGTTTGATTTGTTCAATATAATGTTTTGGGACTTTGCTGATATATAAACCAAATTCTGCTTGTGGCTATGGTGTATCATGTGGTGCAAGTTTCACGAGTTACAAATGTTGCTCTCTAATACAAGAACTGAGACTAAATGAAATGTTGCTCCAGTACATAACTCAAACCAAAACCTCTGACCCTTGAAAAGTGTCTACAGTTACATTAGGTTTTAAACTCATTTTAACAAAGTAGGATGTGAGCTTCAGTAGGTTCCATCAACTTGCATTTCACCCTCAACTTCTCTCAAAACATCCACACACTCGACGGATACCATTATCTGGCCAATGACCATTTTCTCTGTTGCTGCATCTAGCACTGAAAGGAAAAAAGAAATAATCAAAATAAATAGTTATGTTTTGCTAGGCAAGAAAAAAAAAAGAACAAAATATTAATTTTTCATGTCAAACAGTAATAAATATAAACCCAGCTAGAACAGTCTGGTTTTATGTCAAAAATAGCAGAAATTTAGAACAATCAATTTAAGAGATTCCACTTTGTGTAAGACTCCCAATTTAAGAGTTTCCACTTTGTGTAAGACTCAGATAATCAAAATGTTCACAGAATAATAAAGTCTCAGGAAGATGGCTGAAATGCAGAATATGAATGAAGAAATGTATGATTTAGTTTATTAATAACAGTTTTCTTACAATAATCAACAGTGCTTTTGGGTAAGAGACAAGATGGTAAGAGAACATCAGACATAAACTTGAGAAAACCTGCAGGAAAATGATTTGATAATCAAAATATTTCTTTTTCTCATTTTTTTTTCTTATTTCAGCATTCAATTTCTAGGTCATGTTAAATCTGAAGCAAAGCCCAGGCACTAGGAATAGTCACAAGTTCTTCCAGGAATTTCTTGCTACTGCCTCAGATGTGACCCCAAATAGGTCTGGTTGTCTTGGTCAGCAAATGTTGAACATTCCTGAAGCAAATGTTCTAATCACATCTTTAACTCCTGAAGCAAATGCTCTAATGACATCTTTAACTCCTGCAACAAATGCTCTAATGACATCTTTAACTCCTGAAGCAAATGCTCTAATGACATCTTTAACTCCTGAAGCAAATGCTCTAATGACATCTTTAACTCCTGAAGCAAATGCTCTAATCACATCTTTAACTCCTGAAGCAAATGTTCTAATCTTTAGTTCCTGTGCTCTTGTGGGTGTTCACTGTTGACCATTGGTCCTATTTTTTTTTTTCTGCGTACAAATGCTGTGACAATCGGGTAGAATCTTACAAATAATGTGTTGAACAAATGAAGGCAAAATGAAGGAGTCAGCTCTGGCTTGACAGTGACATAACTGGATTCTCTTCTCCAGGACATCTTGAGAGACAACATGCAGTCAATTTTCTCCCTCATATTCTCTCCAGTTGCTAATGTCCACACTCAACAACCCTCTTAGCCAGCCCTGCATCATAAACACATTGGCTGCCTCACTCATCAGCTGATCATGTGAACCAAAATCTGGTTTGTTTGTTTTTTAACACTGAGTCACTCATAAGGTTTGCTGGCTATGAACAACACTATTCTACTGCTATCTGCTATCCTTAGGGGTGCCACCACGTCTGACAGAATGTTTAGTAACCAATGTGTTATGCCACCAGGTCTGACAGAATGTTTAGTAATCAATGTGTTATGTCGCCAGGTCTGACAGAATGTTTAGTAATCAATGTGTTATGTCGCCAGGTCTGACAGAATGTTTAGTAATCAATGTGTTATGTCGCCAGGTCTGACAGAATGTTTAGTAATCAATGTGTTATGTCACCGGGTCTGAAAGAATGTTTAGTAATCAATGTGTTATGCCACCAGGTCTGACAGAATGTTTAGTAATCAATGTGTTATGTCACCGGGTCTGAAAGAATGTTTAGTAATCAATGTGTTATGCCACCAGGTCTGACAGAATGTTCAGTAACCAATGTGCTACCAAATCTGACAATGTTTACTACCAGTATACTTTCTCTGACATTTTTAAATCACATCCTTCAATTTTCATGCTTCTGTCCGCCTTGTCTATGAGGATAGATTGAACATTTTTCATGCTTCTGTCCGTGAACATTTTTCATGCTTCTGTCCGCCTTGTCTATGAGGATAGATTCAACATTTTTCATGCTTCTGTCGGCCTTGTCTATGGGGATAGATTGAACATTTTTCATGCTTCTGTCCGCCTTGTCTATGGGGATAGATTGAACATTTTTCATGCTTCTGTCTGCCTTGTCTATGGGGATAAATTCAACATTTTTCATGCTTCTGTCCGCCTTGTCTATGGGGATAGATTGAACATTTTTCATGCTTCTGTCTGCTTTGTCTATGAGGATAGATTCAATTTTCCTTCAAAATAATGCATGTGTTGGAAAGATATGGACCAGTCAGACTCTCTCTCTCTCTCTGAACCTTAAGTACCCAGGGCACATGGGGCTTCCACAAATGCCTGTCCTTTGCCTTTTTTCTGCTCTTGCCCAGGTTAACCCTCTAAACATCCTCTCTGTTCTTCTTCATGTCTCTTTTGGTCTACCCTTACTTCAGTTCCCTTATGGCGTCCATCTTAGTGCTATTTTTGGTAGTGAGTTGTCAGTTATTCAGAGCACATGTCCCAACCATCGCCAGCGTCTTTCCTTAATAATTGCTGTCAGTGGCTTCATCTGCATTTCTGCCAACAAGATGTTATTTCTTATGATGTTTGGCCAAAATATTTTTCTAATTCTTTGTAAACATTTAGTCTGGAAAGAATTCAGCTTGTTTTCTATGGTTTTGGTGATTTTCCAGCATTCACTTCCATAGAGTAGTAAACTTAGAACATTACTCTTAAATATCCTGATTTTCGTCTTCATGCTTAGTTTTTTAAATTTCCATATAGTCTGTAGCAAAAGCCTGGTTTGCTCTAGTAAGTCTGCTGTTGATGTCCTCTGTGCTGTCTCCATTTTCTCTCTCTACTGCCAAGGTATACAAATTCATTGACCTCCTCCACTAACTTGCTATCTACTCTGAGTACATTTCTGTTGTTCACATTTTACTTCATTAACTTTGTC
Organism: Achatina immaculata; assembly: GCA_009760885.1. Lineage (NCBI taxonomy): Eukaryota > Metazoa > Mollusca > Gastropoda > Stylommatophora > Achatinidae > Lissachatina > Lissachatina immaculata. Next base: position 74,123,499 of record CM019716.1, read on the forward strand.
TTTCCTACGTTGATCTTTAGTCCTATGTTGTTTGCATTCTGAGTTAGCTATCAGCCAGACAAAGCAAACAAGAAGACATGCACAGAATTGGAAATGGATAAGTCATGTGCTCTGAAGACCTCAGTGACATCAACAAAACAGCTGTGTAATGGATAACTGAAGGGAAGAGATAAAGAGGCCAACCAAAAACAACATGGTGAAGAGACTGCTGAAGCTGAAGTGAACACCATGTGCAGGCAACGAGAAGCGAAGAGGATTTGTTGCTACTCTACAGGATGCCCCCAAAGCCTGCTAGGTAGCCACCAATGGCTGCCTAATGTTGTGAATGGATGGTGGTACATCATCCTTGTACTGCAGTCAGATCCATGAGCTCTCTTGTCTCCTTCTCAATGTATAGTAAAGTGATGACACTAGCTGTACATTCATCCACAGCTGTTCTCACATCCTTGACATGGAACAAGGCTAGAAGTTTACAAGGTTGAAACATTTTTAAAAAATACGTTTTTCTATGATAATTAAGAAGAGCATGTCTGTCACGCTCTATGTAGCAAAGCTTGCAGTCATAATTGTTTACTTACGATCAATGTTCTGATCCTTTAGGTCCTTGCCTGTCTTCAGCATCTTCTTCATGTCTACATATGCCACACCAACATCCTCACATTCCATCTCAGCTGACTCGGCCATATTCTCTGGTGGTTCACTTACTACAGTGAACTTCAATCTGAACAAAAAAAAAGTGAAAAGTCCACTCTATTAATGTTCCCATAGCCAAATACACTGAAAAAAAAAAAAAATAAGAACAAACACAGTACCAGTTATGATAATACCTTCTGATGGTACTTCAAGCCTAGACAAGTACAAGAAAAAAGCCAGAAATATAACAAAATCCAAATGCAAGCATGATCGTGTGAACAACTACAAAGGAAATGGTTGGAAAAAAAAAAAATGTTGAATGTTAACATACCTTCCTCTATCAGAATGGTTTGGTAAAAGCAAACTAGCCAGGTATCTTCGACGTTCATAGTTGTTCTCCATGTCTACAGGAATTGCTGAAAATGGATGATGGAAAAAGAGATTGCTGAAAACAGATGATGCACAAAAAAAAATTGCTGAAAACACATGATGTATGAAAGACTGCTGAAAACAGATAATGTATGAATCAATCAAGTGCCGTGTCGCGTGGTGTAGGTGATCATTTCTCCCCACAATTCCGTCTTTAGACTTGATTATGAGATCCGCTGGTGACTTTCCTCCTAGCCACACTAACAGCCCATCTAGTAACTTCTCTCTTTTACTTTGAATGTAGTAGTTAAATCTTACACTCTTTTGATATGTTTTTCCTAATTTAATTTGTATTTTTGTACTAAATCAAGTGTGTGGGAAGAATGAAAGTTGGAGTGATGAAGGGCAGAATGTAAGACGGGCCTGCGTGCCCAATTCTTTACCCTTTAAAAATAAAGATTATTCAGTCATTCATTCATTCTCCCTGTCTCTTCTTCCCTCAATTCTTCCACTTGCCACAGTGTGTTCCAATTTTCCTCTTCTCACAAAATGTCCTACAAATCTCGCTTGTCTGCCCCTGATCTCTGCTGTAATTTGCCTTTTAACTCCAGCCTCTCTTAAGTCTTCTTCACTGGTTTTCTTAGCTGTCCATGGTACCTTCAACATCCTTCTTATGAACCATATTTCCATGACCTCCATTTCTCACCGTACTCCCTTATTCATGGACCATGCTCCACATTCTAATGCATGAAAGACTGCTGAAAACAGATGACAGAAAAAAGGATTTATGAAAACAGATGATACAAAAATGTTGCTTTCTTTTGTTAAATCTTCATTATTTATGTGCTTGGTGGAGAACTGCTAATGATGAATGTGCTGATAAGTGGTGCTATCTCTCACCAAAACCATCTGTTTCATCTGTTTACTGTCAAAGTTCTACAAAGACTAACACTGGCTCTCTACAGAGTATTGCTTTTTTTCTTTATCATTAAGGACATTTAAAACTGATATGCACTACAGAAAAATATTACATAATTATGGCTGAAAAATTAGTAAGAGAGAAGCGCCTATGAAGGAGGCAGAAGTCAGAGAATTTGGTAATGACTGGAAAAATCAAGTGGGTGGGGGGGGTGTGGGGAAAGGAGAGAGAAGGAGGCCAAGAAAAAAAATATCTTGGTAGTTTGACCAAGTGAAAAATGAGGAGAATAGCATCTGAACTGATCAGTCACACCAAAGATTGTGCAACATGGAGAACCATGATTGCCAAGGCTGTCTGGAGTGGCATGAAATGAATAGATGAATCTATGAAGAACTTCTCCTGACATTCACAAAGCCAAAGACACTTAAAAGTTCTGGCAATGACCTTCAACTTACTTTTGCTGAAATTGAATGTTATTGGCTGGTTTGGCTTTGGCTTAGGCAGAGAAAATGGAGTCTCTGTTTCAGCTGGGTCAAGGTCATAAAACTTGTACTCCACATACAACTGCTTAACATTGTCATCTAACATCAGAGGAGAGCCCTCTTCTAGTGACACCTGGGATATGATGATTGTCACCGTGTCAGCCTACAATAAGATTTTCAAATATATTAGTGAATAAATCATAATTTTCTCAAATTTATTTTACTTTATTAGAAAGTAATTTATTTTCAACAATCCTCTCTAATCTTCACTTGCATTCTTCAGGTAAACTTCATCGATTCTAATGAAGGAATGAACTGTGCACTTTCATTCTTCTGATATTTCCACTCCTGCCAAATGTGTTAATCATGCATGAACTAGCAGAAAGTAAAAAAAAAGTTGCTGTTTTGTACTTTCATTCCTCAGTCAAATCATTCCTCAACAGGATGTATTTTTTAAAACAAGAAGTAACATATACCCTGGACAATCAGAAAAAACAAGTTCTCTGAGAGGTTGTATAATAATGAAACTAACAAAGAGGCAAGATAGGGTCTTGGCCAGATCTGGTTCGCTGCCATCACTCTGGCACTGTCAACTATGCTTCCCCTGCCTCGATAACTTACGGCTTTTGATCTTCTCTTCCTCCGCCCGGTCTGACGTGTCTGAACCACCATAACGCCCTCGCTGTCAGACTCTATAGGTCTGGGTTCAGAACCATCAGAGACATCTGACTGCCTGGCTGAACTCAGAGGTTCCTCATCTTCTCTAAGTGTGCTTTCTCCGTTCAGTTCTTCCTCAATTTCTTCTTCAACTTGCTCTGCTGGATAAAAATACAACAGAATTAAAAAGTAACCAACATCTCTGTATCAAACTACACTCTACAATTCTCATCTGTAAATCTATAGTTATCACTTATGAATAAAGTCATATTCAAAATGAAATTGTATATTTGTATTTTTGTATCAGATAAACTGTTAGAAGAGTCTTCTTATTCTCCCAGGTATATCTATAAAGTGATGGATGTCTGAATGACCTCTTAATATAGAGTATCTCAAGTTTATAGCACACAAAATCATCCCAGCTTTACTGTACGCATGTGTATCTAAACTTTATAGCACATAAAACTAATCTAAACTTTAAAGTACAAGATAATCTCAGCCTTTAAGCACACAAGAGCATCTCAACTTTATAGCACACAAAACCATCTCAGCCTTATAGTACACAAGAGCATCTCAACTTTATAGCACACAAAACCATCTCAGTCTTATAGCACACAAGAGAATCTCAACTTTATAGCACACAAAACCATCTCAGCTTTATAGCACAATAGCATCTCAACTTTATAGCACACAAACCATCTCAGCTTTATAGCACAAGATCATCTCAACTTTATAGCACACAAAACCATCGCAGCCTTATAGTACACAAGAGCACTTCAACTTTATGGCACACAAGAACAACTCAGCCTTATAGTACATAAGATAATCTAAACTTTATACCACACAAGAGCATCTCAGCTTTATAACACACACGAGTATCTAAACTTTATAGTACAAAAGATAATCTAAACTTTATAGTACAAAAGATAATCTAAACTGTATAGCACACAAGAACATCTCAACTTTACAGCACATGAGAAAGTTCCAACTTTACAGCATAATAAACCATCTCAGCTTTATAGCACAAGATCATCTCAACTTTATAGCACACAAAACCATCGCAGCCTTATAGTACACAAGAGCACTTCAACTTTATGGCACACAAGAACAACTCAGCCTTATAGTACATAAGATAATCTAAACTTTATACCACACAAGAGCATCTAAACTTTATAGTACAAAAGATAATCTAAACTTTATAGTACAAAAGATAATCTAAACTGTATAGCACACAAGAACATCTCAACTTTACAGCACATGAGAAAGTTCCAACTTTACAGCATAATGGAGCATCTCAACTTTATAACACACAATTACATGTCAGTTTTACAGCATCTCAGTTTTGTAACATGCAATTACATTTCAGTTTTACAGCATCTCAGCTCTATAGCACAAAGGAAAGAGCCTCTCAACTTCACAACAAACAAGAGCAAAATAAAACAGAGACCTACCCTCTTCTTCATCAGCTGTTGACTTAGACTTTGCAGGTGATCCCTGAAAACATAAAACACTGAAATCAGAAACCAAGTCAGCATAACTGTCCCTACGCTTGAAGGATTTATCTTACACTTGAAGGACACAAAGTGTAACATGACTGATGACTACTTACAACATTAATTCCTTTTCTAAATAAGATGTCCACATACGGTGAATAAGACAGACTGACTGAAATATTTATTCCACCCTAAAGTAATATGTTCTTCTCGTTCTCTCTGGAACTTCAAGGAGGATGTTCTTTGCAGCTGATGTGATAAAGGAGGACAAGATCATGTCAAATGAAGAGTGTGGTAAACCAGCTATTTTTTCATCCCCTGAGTACTGGTACAAGGCAGGCAAAAGCTGAAATCTGCTTTATCAATCTTTGCCTCGCCAGCCAGGCTAGACCTATTTCTAGGTGTACCAGCAGAGAGCTGACACACGATCATCAGCCAGGCTAGACCTATTTCTAGGTGTACCAGCAGAGAGCTGACACACGATCATCAGCCAGGCTAGACCTATTTCTAGGTGTACCAGCAGAGAGCTGACACACGATCATCAGCCAGGCTAGACCTATTTCTAGGTGTACCAGCAGAGAGCTGACACACGATCATCAGCCAGGCTAGACCTATTTCTAGGTGTACCAGCAGAGAGCTGACACACAATCACCAGCCAGGCTAGACCTATTTCTAGGTGTACCAGCAGAGAGCTGACACACAATCACCAGCCAGTCTAGACCTATTTCTAGGTGTACCAGCAGAGAGCTGACACACGATCATCAGCCAGGCTAGACCTATTTCTAGGTGTACCAGCAGAGAGCTGACACACAATCACCAGCCAGTCTAGACCTATTTCTAGGTGTACCAGCAGAGAGCTGACACACGATCATCAGCCAGTCTAGGCCTGTTTCTAGGTGTACCAGCAGAGAGCTGACACACGATCATCAGCCAGTCTAGGCCTGTTTCTAGGTGTACCAGCAGAGAGCTGACACACAATCACCAGCCAGTCTAGACCTATTTCTAGGTGTACCAGCAGAGAGCTGACACACAATCACCAGCCAGGCTAGACCTATTTCTAGGTGTACCAGCAGAGAGCTGACACACGATCATCAGCCAGTCTAGGCCTGTTTCTAGGTGTACCAGCAGAGAGCTGACACACGATCATCAGCCAGTCTAGGCCTGTTTCTAGGTGTACCAGCAGAGAGCTGACACACGATCATCAGCCAGTCTAGGCCTGTTTCTAGGTGTACCAGCAGAGAGCTGACACACAATAATTAGTGTATAACATATAACTATACACAGAGCCACGGCAGTAAAGCTGTGATACTAACTAGGAGAAAAGTAGGAGCAGCTTTATTACTTAACGAGTACACAGTTGTGATGTTTTGCCGTGAGCCTTGCTCATACAAAAACATATAGAATGAAGAAATAGAAAGAGAAGATAAAGTATAAATTCACATGAATGCTATGTTAAAAAAAAAGAAATAAAATGAATAGAGCACTTAGCTGTAACTTGTAAGAAGCTGTGGATTGTCTGACGCTGTGTTCAGAAATGAGCATGGTTGAGTATAGAGAGTATTTAAATGGAGACTTGTGATGTGTGATAGGTGGGTTGTAACTGAGGGTGGTGGGTGGGGAAACTGTGGAGGGGAGAGAGAGTGATACAATGGTAATCTAGCCAGAAGAAGGTGAAATAGGTGATTATAGTTGGGGTAGAGGGGTTGTAATGTGATGCTGCGATGAGGTTCTGAACTATGTGTAACAAGTGAGAAAGGAGTGGAACTTTGCGGGGAGGGATTATGATTGTTGAAGAGGAGAATGTTAAGTGTTAGCTAACGTCACAGCTGTGTACTTGTTAAGTAGTAAAGCTGCTCCTACTTTTTTCCTAGTTTATATAGCAGAGGTGAAACAGGATATTGGTTGGCTAAGGTTCACCTACGCTGATGCAGGAAGTCACCTATGGGACACTAGCATTACATTGGATAGTGTCTTTGGTTTTAACAAAAAAATAATATGATGCCTTGACCCTGATTTTAATATATGCACATTTATTGCCCATTATTTTGTCAATATTTGAGTTATTAGTTTAACTTGATAAAAAGAATTAAAATTGTATGTTTAACTATAAACCATCTTGATACTTTGATTTGTTAAACTCACAATTCCATCATGTGTGTATGTAAGACTTTTACTCATTAATTCTGTCTTAACAGATTCTTCTAATTTATTGAGGCTGTGCATTAAAATGCTTACCTTGGGAGTTACCTCTCTTGGCTCTTCTGTAAAGAAAACAATACATTCTTAGATTTCTCTCTCTCTCTTTTTGTTTTTCCTCTATTCAAAAATTCGGTATCTGAACCTCTCTGGTCCATATTTTCCTCTTTTTGTTCAATCTCATTCTTGTTTTCTCTCTCTCATGCAAGCTCACTCTTAGCTCCCACATTATAATCTCTGGGTTTTCCTTATTTAAATATTGATAAAACTGAAACTAATTAAGCTTTCACACAATAAACTGACAAAGAACAGCGACAGGGTCCATGATTCAAGTCTTACTATATTTCTGTCTCTCACATCTAAAGTGCTTTGTCTACTATTTTTTGGTGCTAATTATTCACATTGCACTCTATTACTTTACCATATTTTCCATTGCACTCTTTGACTTGTTATAATTAATTCTTTAAAAATCCCGAACAACCAAAACAAAACAGGAACCTGAATTCATACCACAGGAACATATACATCCACACAAATACAGCCTGATCTGTTAAAAATAAAAATTTGAAAACAGTCATATTTATGCTGAATCATAGAGAACTCAAATATTTATCTAAAAACATTTTAAATTTAGGGAAAAAATGTGCTATAAAGAAACTGCTATTCCAGTAAGAATTATATGTCTATGTTAAACAGAATCATGAGTCAACTGTTGGAAAATGAAAACCACAGAAGCATGCACATGGATGTGTGGTGGTTGCATACATGCAGCTACAGCAGAATGGGAAAACCACCAAAAACTGTAATATTTTACACTGCATGATAAATTTAACTAAGAACTTGCAACAGATATAAAAGTTTTTCAGTCATACAAACTATATCAAATATGCCACTCATGACAAGCAACCTATCTCTGTTTCTCAAATAATCTTGTTTATTTTCATCATAAAAATGAGTCATATAAAAATGGAAAGAAATCAGATTTACTCCTTGTGCTATACAAGTGAAAGCCTGCAGATTTTTCTTTTTCTGGTCTGGGAGGAGGGTGTTAGTCATTTTTCTGACCCACACATTTGGACCCCTGAGCACACCTAAGAATTAACAAATGGCAGCTGCTGTCACAAGACTCATTACTCTGAGATGCAATGACAGACTTTTCACAAGTTCATAGTTCACATCAAAAGTGAATGGCTGATCTAGATAAACTGACAGAAACAGACACACACTCACTCTCTCTCTGTGTCTGAGTCTAAATAGTTTGGTTTTAAGTACAGAACAACTGATTCCACCATCTTGTACTGAAAGTTATTTCAGCCACAAACTAAACACAACTTAAAAATTTGACCTCTCATTGCAGATCTCAAGCGCTGGCGTCATCTAAGATTGTTGTATAGCCTTTATGCTTCTACCTATTGATTACATTCAAGTTATATGATGTGCTGTTTATTGTGAAAGCAATAGCTGCACTTATAATAATGTGGCTCTTCTTATTTTATAACTTTTGAGCAAACTGCGCAGTAGAAATCAAAAGAAGAATTGCAGTTGCATCACGGGAACTAGCAAAAATGAAAAGAGCATGTGGCAAGTACCAACAAGAAAACAAAGTTATGTTTACTAAGAGCTTGAATATTCCCAGTGGCAACACACAGATGTGAAACATGGACACTTAACAAATCACTAGAAATGAGAATAACAGCATTTGAAATGAAATGTTACAGAAGGGTATTTAGAATATCATGGACAGAATGAAAATCAAATAAAGAGACATCGATGGGATTAGGTGTTGCAGAAAACTGGGTCATTAACACCACAAAAATTAGAAACCTGAGATACTTCGGCCACATCAAGAGACACAACAGCTTGGAGAGGTCAAAAGTAGAAGGCACAGTGCCCAGCAAAAGAGAAAAGGGATGACCTCGCCGCAGGTGGACTCAGGACATCACGGAAAGTCTGAATGTGTCACAGCAAGACGCCGGTCACCTCGCGCAAAACCGTATTGCATTCAGGAAGACTGTGAGAGAGACAATGTTCTGGAAAGGACATGTCACATGAATGAATGAATGAACATACAAATGCATATTTCCTTGTTCTAGCAAGGGAATCAGGACAGGAGAAAGTGCCTTGCCCATAGAGCACTAATCCCCTCTTGACTGTCATCTTCTAGTATTCCCTGCAACTCTGCTAGATTTTCAGAAAACTGAAGTATAGGAAGATACTATCATGGACAAAGAAAAGACAATACTGTATAGTTGATTTGAAAAAAGAAATACGCAAACATCCTGCTAACCTCCAACAAAACTAAGCACAGATACACTTCCCCTTCCATTTTTGAAGTACTGAAGGACCATTACTAAGTGACCATCAGACTGTTCTCAGTGTAATAAAGATGACAGCATGTGAAAGTGCTTGCAGATATGAAACACAGCAGAAAAGCTTAGCATGTGCACATGTTTTTACCGTACAACAGAAAAATCTGAAATTTTTGCACAGATATATTTCAACACATGGAACATGAGAGCACGCACATTCGCTTAGTACAGCAGAGAGTCTGAGAGTGTACACATATACACTATAATTATGTGAATGTACTTATAAAACTTGTTTAAGTATCACAAGTATTACAATTGATAGTCTACTGGTTAACACATACCTACATTATAAAAACTTCAGATGATAGATGATATCTAAAAAAAACTACAACTGATAGACCACCTTTTAGCCTATACACCACAAACATTACAAGAGACAGACTACTTGTTAGTATATGCAATACAATTAAAAAAAAACCCACAGCTGATAGACTACTTATTAGATACAGGCACCCAAAAAACCACAACTGCTAATTGTTAGTACATACATCATAAACACTTCAAGGGACAGACCACTCCTACAATGTACATCATTCCAATATTTTTGTTTGAAAAAGGAAAAAAAAACCCACTAAAATCCTGACCCGCATCAATTTATTCAGCATAAAAAATGGGTACCTGACACCAGACTTCCCTACAACAGGGCCAAGAGTGGGCACTTCACCTCTATAAATTATATTCTCAAGATCTAACACTCCTATAATACTTAAAGAGCCATGGATGTGGTTCCTAACCGTTGTCATCAGCCAGCAATAATTCTACCAATCTCATCATTTTAAATCATAACCATTCACATATTTCTAGTACTCAGCATAATCTTCAATCCAACATCCCACTTGACACTAAGAGAAAAACTAATTAATAGAATATTCACACCAATGTTGTACTACCAATGCCAGACATGGGCACTTACTAAGAAACAACAGGATAAAATAACTACATGTGAAATAAACAGTCTTAGGAAAGCAGCAAATGTCACCTGGTATGACAAGCTAAGAAATGACACCATAAGACAGATGGTAGGAACTACACCATGTCTGCGACACACAGAGAAGCAAAGAATCAAGTGGTTCAGCCACTTAATGACACACTCCTAGCCAGCTGTGAGAACCTTCAACCAAAGAACTACAGGACACAAATCAAGAGGAAGACCCAGAAAGAGATGGATGGATGGCATCAGAGAAACACTCGCTAATTATGTCATGACCATCAATGAAGCCACCCATTTGGCCCAAAAACACCAACTGCATCTCCCCCTAACACTTCACAGTACAAGAGGAAGGATAAAGTGAAGTAAGTAACATAATCTTGACTTGCTATACCAATCCCACTTTACCCTTCACAGTTCAACATTTGACAAATGCTGTGCCACAGGATTTTAATTTTTTAAATTGAAAGGAAAGTACATTTACAAAACATTTATATAGCAATTTTATGAGATAGCTGGGCAGACATAAACAGTTGAAACTGCCTAACAACTGAGTTAGGACAGACTGTAAGATGGAAGAAGCAATGAAAAATAAGGCATACCAACTTACATGAAAACAAATTATACCTTCTTCTGTATGAATGCTGGCATAAGAGCAGATACATTATCTACAGGAGCTCTACATACATTATTACATTCCTCTCAAGCACTGATATTGTTCATGAACTGGAACAAGCACACACTGCCCTATATCCTATCACAATTATCAAAATGACATGGCATGGGGACAAACATGCAACACATTAGTTCTTGTATTTCGTGGGCGTAATATAGAGTCACTGCTGTGAAATTGGAAAGAAGCTTATGAGTAGAAATGGTGAAAGTAACATTTACTTATTAACACCAAAAGAGTTTTTTAACTTTGTTATTGTCTTTTATTAAAAAAAAAAATAATTGAGAGAAACGAAGGAGAAACTTTTATTGTGAGTTGCCGCTTTTATTGTTTCATCTTCCTGGAACTGTAAGCACAAGGGTCACACCAAAATTCATGACCAAAAAGTTTTTAAAAAGTCAGAATTTATAGATAGAGAAAATATAAATGTATCACCTTAATCTGCATTCTTTTCTTCACTTTTCAACATGATCTCCATTTCTCTGCACACATTTTTCCCCATCACTCTGCAAGTTTGAAAATACTCTTCTGGTAGAATTCCATTCCAGCTGACCGACGGCACAGACGAGCTGCTTTCTGGACGTTCTCTCCTATGGGACCCAGGTGGCACAAACTTTTCTATAGCCTAGGGTTTCAATCATTTCCTGTACTGCATTGTGTCCTATTCCAAGATGATTTACAGTGATTTCAGATACTGTGACACGTCTGTCTTCTTTAATGATATCATCAACCCTTTTCACGTTGCGTTCAGTAGAGGTAGTTCGAGGGCGACCGCTGCGAGGCATATCTTGGGGCTCATGTTTCCATCTTTGAAATGTTTCACCCACCTTCTAACAAAGCTAGCACCCATACACACATCTCCATAAGCAAGCTGAAGTCTTTGGTGAATTTCAGCAGCGGGGATTTCCTCTTTAACGAGGAACTCAATAACGGAATGTTGATGAAACAAAACTTCAGCACCCGCCATTTTGTTTATGTTCCATGTGGTCACATGACACATGATGGTGACATCATGTAAACTCCACATGAAGTGCAAAGGATGCAGATTAAGATGATACATTTATATTTTCTCTATCTATAAATTCTGTTTTTTAAAAAAATTTTTGCTCACAACTTTCAGTATGGCCCTCGGAGTATGTTCTTAGAGCTAGAGTGTAAAGGTGTTGAAACATAAGCACCAAGAGGTTGCTCTTACCCCAGTTCTGTTTTATTTTCCTTTGTCTGACACTGTGTTACATTATCATGTTGCCTTGCTAATTAGTAAATATGGCTCTCACCATTTCTACTTGTATATCTTACATGGGATATTTCACATGCACAAATTCAAGCAATTTCAAGGTAGAAAAAAAAATCCCAACCCACTACCTCCCGTAGCCAACTGTTTTACATAACAGTAAATGCCCACTCTAGTCAAGAGCCAATACAAAAGAGAGAACATGCTGGCAATATGGCAAGAAATTTTTTGCTGTTGACATGTCAAGATAAACTGGTGGTCTTACTATAAAACAACTGCGTTCTGGCTTTTGGTGTGGGTTTGCCAAGACAAACATCTGCATCTGCACTGGAATCTTTCAAAATAAAAAGTTTCACATGAAAATGTAAAATTTCTACTTAAAAAAGGTTTGTGGTTAGTTTAGGTGCAACAAAGTGAAAACTAACTACAGAAAGCAATGAAGTAAAATAAAGAGAGCAACTATCTGTGTGAAAACTGGAGTATAAATGTCTGTTACATTAAGCCAAAGAAAAGGATTACTGTCACATCTGCAACTCACTGTCATTGAAGACAGAGTCGTAAGGGTTTAGCCTTTAATTCATGTTTTCTCAATTTCATTTCACATATATCAACCATGAATCATAAAGGAATGGACCAACTTAACTTCAGGGGGCCATGTGGTCTCATTATTATGTGATCACAGACTTGTTTAAGAACTTAATTATTTAGGGAATCATGTGGTCTCATTATTATGTGATCATAGACATAGTTTAAGAACTTGATAATCATTGTAAAACTAAAAAAAAACCAAAAAACCAAAAAAGCCAAAAGAAAAATATCTGAATCGGTTGGCCAAATGGTACAGGAAAAAAAAAAAAAAGAAAAAAGCATGATTACCAGTTCCAACAGAAAGGTACTTAATGAATCAATTATGTGACCACTAAAATACAGACAGACAACAAAAACACATCCTCCAGAGATACCAGCTATGCAACCCACTCAGGCAAAAGAAGACCCCCCCAGCTCCCAACTAGAAAAGCCGTACAGCAATGCTTAAAACCAGACACAAACTGTCACATTTGCGAAAGAGACTGGCACTGATGCCCGAGTACATAACAAAGAAGAAATGAAAGAAAAAAAGTGTTTTAAAAAATTATGTGGTTATGTATTTCAAGTGCTGCTATGAATTGGTAGCTCTGACGGGGCTGATAGACATTCTGACAGAGCTCGGCAATTTGCTTCATATAATGGGTCATTTAAGGTTTCTGGTGTTTCCTCCCTATACCTCTTGCTTAAAACATCAGAATGGATATTCTCACTACAAGCAGCGCTCTTTCTTAAGATTTTCTGTGTCAGAGTATAGAAATTCCTGGCTATATGTAGATTTTCAGAGAGCTTCATTACTGTGTTTTCCAGCATAAACCGACTGGCTGTTATAATGCTAGGCTACATTAGGCACTGGCTATTAGTTACAAGTTTGCTGGAGAGGACATTTTGGATTCTGTTAAGACCTATGCAGAGTTTGAAAACTGACTTACTCTTTTCTGATAAGCTCAAATTAGTCATCACTCCCTGGTGAACCCTCTTCCATTCTGTTTCAAACATCTGTTTACAGTAAGTGTTTCAAGCTTCACAGGTAAGAACAAGCTAAACTAACATCTCCAAAAGTCTGAGATGAACAGTCTCAAGCACACTGTTAGCAAAAGCAAAATGGATGAAAGTTATTCTGCAGCTCCTTACAACCTACTTTCTCCTAAATCAACTGTACAAAATACTGGAAAATAAAGCAACTAAATGCTACAACTAAAAAATGACAGTTTCTTGCCTACCTTCTTCTGATCCTGATTCAACTTGAACTGCTGAACGAGAAGGGGTGGGCCTGGCAGTTAACTCCTCTCCTTCTTCACTTTCTTCACCAGACTGTGACCCTTGCAGGACTGGAGAGAGTTGACATGCCTGTTTTATTAGTCCTTCAAAATTAACTCTTTGTATGCTTTGTGATGCGTCTTGCATGGTTTTTTTTTTATCCACGCTCTGTGATGATAGTTTTGTAGTTCTCTAATTTTGAAGATAATCAAAGTATACTTAAAACCAGCAGTTGGACTTCCTTACGGAATCCATTTGTCGACTCGAGGCGCGTGTTTCAGCTGAATACAGAGCGGCAGTTGTGTGTTAATTTAACGAGTTTTTTTCGCTAGGTTTTTGTTTATCAACAAACATGGCTTCCAGTGGTAGTTTAATTCGTCCAGAGCACTGTATTTCTGCATTACAAGCTCAAAATTTAATTAAAAAATGTCTAGACTGCGGTGAAGAGAATGCAGTAGTAGATTTAGAATTTTCGGACCCACATGGCTGATTCAAAGGATGAGGATGTTTTTTTTTTTGGTCCAGCAGCAAAATGTGCTAGAAGGGTAGCTGGTGATACTACTTCTCAGCTTGTTGCTACTGTTAGCTGTAATATCACAGTAAGTAATGCTGGAGACTGTAATTTAAACAATTATATGTTGTAGAATGGTTCAAATTTAAAAAAAACACACAACACAATGGCCTATTTTCTGGTAAATAATAGTCGTCGCCCGCCCACTTGTTTTCATGTAAATATTACCTACCCACTTGGTGTTTTTAGTTTACTGTAAATGGATAATTAGTGGATGTTTTCATGTAAATTTTGGAGGACATGTGAAGAAAAGGTGTTTGTGTACATTTTGATTCATAAACAGTTGAAACTGCCACACAGAAAACTTTAGTCTTACCTGGCTCTCGATCTACAAATGAAGGTTGTGGATGGGACTTGTCCACACTTTGGTCTGAACGAAAGCAACAACAACAAAAAAAAGAAAGTGTTACACATTGGTCTCAAACATGATTAACAAGATAAAAGTGCTACACTTGGTATGCATGATTTAGTCTGTGCAAATGGAACAACACATGACCTTCTTGTCCTTCTTACATCTGGAGTTTCAGTTTTGAAAGGTTCATCTCTGTAGGCCTATGTTCAGGGCACAGTGAGGACTGGCGGTGATATTTCCCAAACTAACATTAATAAAAAGAGCTGAGTGGCAGAAGGAGAGTTTTCATCTAAAGTAAAATCTCAACAAAGATCTTGATCACATGTCACCTATAAACAGACATTTGGAACATGTCATGGAGCAACAACTTTCACATGCTCTGGTCATATCATGTCCACTGTAGTATTTACATTTGATGTACAAAATCCTTCATCTCCCACCACTGTCATCAACAATATCATTATCCCATGCTATATCTGAGTCAAACACTAACTGGAAAGAATCTGTAGCTCCTTTTGTTGCTCGTCTTTAAAGTACAACAGGACAAACTGCTTTGCTCCAACTCCTGCATCCACTATTTCATTGGGGAGGATTGCATGGTGAGATTGTTCCATTCTCCTCAGCCAATCACATTTTATGTACCTGTTTAGAATATCTTCTTACCTTATATCCTTCCTGTGCCGTTAAATGTCACATAGGGCTCGCAAACTAGTTCGGCAATTAGAATATCTATGGCTTGCAAAATACTTTGTTGTTTGTGCAGTCCATCTACACAACTTTTCAGCTTCACCACATGTAAATAAGTAAAATATAGTTACCGATGTTTACTTAATGATAGATGATGGGAACAATGGTGACTGTATTAGAGTTCTGGCTGAGTTATCAGGAAAGACACACCAGAGCTGGTCAAGATACTATTCTATCCTTTTTTTTAAAATTGGATATAGTATCAGGTTAATGTGCTCATTCAGCTTGGACAAGTGGGAAGTGTATTGATCTCCACAGCGGTGGAGTCTGCCCATGATCTTCACGGCGGTGGAGTCTGTCCATGATCTCCATGGCGGTAGAGTCTGTCCAAGATCTCCATGGTGGTGGAGTCTGCCCATAATTTCCATGGCAGTGTAGTTTTCCAGGAAGCTGATGTCTTTGGTCCATTTAAAGTCTTTACGCATATCACAATAATCCACATTCATCTACTTCAATTAACTGTGTTTCAAGATCATCATGGAGTTTGCTGTATACAAAACAAATGTTCACAACTTCAGAGAGATAAGAAGATGATGAAGAAAGAAGTTGTAATTGGTAGCAATGACAGATTCTTAACATTATGAAGTTTTTAAAATAAAATCTCAATCTTTTACTGACCTGTCGCAGATGACATGGACTGTGACATGGAAGGCATGAAGCCTGAAACAACCTGTGAAACTGTGTCATCCACTGCATTAGCCACATATGACCCAGTTGGCTGCTCTTCAGAAATTGTCACCTTCCTTCGTGATGTTGGTTTTGGCTACAAGATCAAACACAAACTCTGAATAATGTAATGTCTCAGCTGTTCTTGGATCTTATAAATAGTATGTCATTTAGGATTCGTAAATCAAGTGGGCAGTAAAAATGGCATTTTTTTTGTTTTAATATTTATGTAGCTTTTATCTACAATTTCTTAAAGCACATTAATAACTCTCTGTAGCTTACAAGATGGTTCAGAAGCAGGTAGATGATGTCAATTGTTTCATGGAAGTGCTAGCATTTATAAAGATACAGTTATGAGTTACTGTTTACATCTCAGTTATTCTTGTTCCTTTTGACCTTAGAGACATAGGTAACCATCACCCATCTATACAGTATTAACAAAGGTAGCAATCGGACAAAATAAATGAAAATCCTCAAGGATTAATCATGGGAACGCAAAGGTCAAAGAACTTGATAATCACTAGAAAACTCAAGCGGAACCAGTTCTGGAGAATCTAATGAAAGATACTATGATCAACTGTTGAAATGCAAAAAAAAACTAAGACACATAGTTTAATGCACATGTGGCCTGCAGCAACATTTTTTGGTGGCTCGTAGTTAATGTAGGTAGCTTCTTTAAAAAAAAAAAATCCTATAATTTGCTGGAAGCATTAACAATATTACTTTTATACTGTAGACTTACAGTAGCCTGGGTTGATAATATAATGAACTAATTTAATTATGTGCATTTTGCAACTGTGAGGTTCATTAACTCTTTTTATACTTTGAGATGCGCTGTGCATGGATTAAGGGGTCTTCAGGGTTCTATGAAATGCACAGTGATTGTAGTGGGTGGGTCACTAAATGTGAATTTAATTAAACTATTTTTAAAATCTGGCCAAACCGGTCTGTGTCACTTCCGTCCAGCACATCTGGCCTCCCCACGAGCCAGCGCATGGCAATTTGAGAGCCATGTTGTGTTTTAGAAAATGAAAGTTTAAAAATTTGTTGTCTAAGCTTATAGGCTGCCACCCACTGGTGTTTTCATGTTATTCATGTATTGCAGACTGTAAATTAACTATAAATAAATAATTAGTGTATATTTTCCGTGAGGAAATGGTGTTTGTGTAAAATTTTATTCACTCTGGATAAAAAGGATCCAGCACGGCGGATAAACTTGAGGGCTAAGTCTGAAAATTTTCCATTTTTTTTTCTTCTCAATTCTTAGCTCTTTTTTTCTGTTTTATACTAATATATTACTCATAATTTTATTAGAAAAACAATATACAACTTTTCCTGTTTAAATTAATGTATAATATGTTATACTGTGAATCAGACTATGCCTTTGTGATCCTTCTAAATGTGACAACCATCCCATTCCACTTTATGAAATTTACCCAATTAAGATAACCATTGGTCATTTATGGAAAACCCCAAGTACACATTTAGTTAACATATTTTCTTTTTAAAGTGTATGGCCTGCATGATGATGGAAACAATCTTTTTTTGGCCTGCCAAACAGAAAAGGCTGTCCATGCTTGGTCTAATGCAAATTATTATGGCAAAAACTAACACAGCCGGTTATTTGTAAATAACTACATACCCCAGCTGGGATGATCTGTGCCTCAACTGCCCCAAACCTGTCTTTATCAAGTGGAGTTGATGTTGCAGTGGGTCCCCTCTGTTTCTTGGTGTCACTTGGTGTTCGGACAGACTTTACGAGCTCACCTCGTGTTGGATGACCTTCTGGTTTAAGCCTCTGTGGGGGTTCATCAGGTGCCATTTCCAGCTGAAGATCAGTGACCCACAATCTAAGTTAGATTAACTTTGGAAAACAAGTTTTTGATGAACAGATAACAGTTTTAACATGTCCTAATTGTCTCCCTGAACTGCAAAGAAGCCAAAGCAGTGAAAGTATTGAAACACATGGATATGTACTGTATTGGGCTATGGTGACTAGCCTGAAGACCCAATCCCCTACCCCAAAATGTAAGCTTCTCATGACTCCACCACTACTGGGACCACTTTCATTTCTGCCCTATTAGCCAAGCTGAGCCTTTACTGGGAGCAGCAGAAGCAGAGAAGCAGGATTGGGTCTTGCCCAGCTCTGGTCCACTGACCCTAATAACTGCATTATCAACACATGCATAGCTAACTCTGCTCCTTGGCATGTCCCAGCAGAATAAACACACAATGGGAGCAAACAAGTGTGGCAGTCACAGTTCTGTCCACCTCCTCCAATTTAACAGAGGATGACATCATGATGGAAAACATTAACAGAAAGAAAGCAAGCAAGAAAAGAAAGTGAGAAGGAAGGAAGGAAGGAAGAAGGAAGGAAAGGTGAGAAGGAAGGAAGGGTGATAAGGAAGGAAAGGTGAGAAGGAAGGCAGGAAGGGTGAGAAGGAAGGAAAGGAAGATGGAAAGGAAGGAAGGGAAGGAAGGAAGGAAACGTGAGAAGGAAGGAAGGAAAGAAGGAAGGAAGGAGGAAAAGAAAGGAAGGGAAGGGGGAAGGAATGAATTACATTAATCATTTCACCAATTCCAAAATCTGAATAAATCACCATCCTGAATCATTTTACCAATTGTTTTTTTTCTTATCACCAACACAACAAAAACTTTTAATATTTTAAACTTCATAGAAGATTTCATACCAATCCTGTAAATCACTTGAAAAAATGCAAAATTACCCTGAAGAATATCTGTTCAGCTGTGTTTATACATTTGTAAAATAAAATCTTTGATGATTATCTGGTTGATTCTGCTTCTACAAGAACAAACTGCTTCTTTCAGACAGCTGAAGGAAAATTTAGACTCCATACAAGCTGAGAGGTTCAAACACCTGTTGAAAAGAAACTAAAACAATACAGAAGGAGAACTACCTCCTGAGGCTGGTGTTTCGGTACTTTTGGAGGCAGATAATGGTACTGCCATCTGAGCTCTACTTCAACAACCCCAGCCTGTACTTTTCCTGTGTCCCTTGTCAGCTGGAACTCCCCAGCGATGGGCTTGTTGTGGGCTAGTGGCAAAAGAGGGATCTCTGCAACTCCTAGGTATGCATCCACTTCAGGGTCAGTATCATCAAAGACAAACATCTGAAGTTTCTGATGTAAAGAAAATGAAACAAAATATCTTTAATGCTTTTCAAGGATAAATAATTCTCAAAAACATGCTAATAGCAATTTCTATGAAAGGCTTTTCGACTCTTTGTGGTCAACATGCTCAGTACATTAGCTTTGGTCAGATGATGATTCTGCATTAAATGTAAACTGGGTTTTTCTTTCTATGAAGCCAGACCTGGCCATAGAGGATGGACCTGAGACAGATGCTGCAGGACTGCCATGAGGACCTGGAGAGAACTGTGGACTTCATCCCGGCGATCCAGCTTCCAATTTAGCATGACCTGGCACTTGAGCACAGAAGAAGAACTATGGTGGTTTTCTTAACTTCCTCAAGCAAATCTTCAAGCAGGTTTCACAGCAAACTCCACAGCCATGGAGATTCCATACATCCTACACTTACAGCCAGACTGAAGAAGGACAACCAGAATCACTGTTATAAACCAGGAAAAAAGTAAGAACCGCTTTATTACTTAGCGAGCACACAGTTGTGATGTTCTGGCATGAGCCTTAATCATACAAAAACACACATGACAAAGAAATAGAGAGAGGAGATAAAGTATAAATTCACATGAATGCTATTTAAAAAATATGACTGGAAAAAAATTAGAATAAAACAGAATACAATAAATGGAGCACTTAGCTGTAGCTTGTAAGAGGCTGTTGTTGCATGGTGGAGTGTAAAGAATATTTAAATGGAGACTTGTGATGTGTGATAGGTGGGTCATAAATAAGGATAGGGTGGGGGAGGAACCATGGAGAGGATAGAGAGTGATACAATGGTAATCTAGCCGGGAGAAAAACCAGAACCACTGTGTGGAGGAAGAATATGGTCCTGGAAACTGTGCTTCTTTGGGACTAACAACCACTTTATCATCTTCAATCCCAAGCTTATTTTAGCCAAGATATAGTCTGACCTATAATTTTGGAAAAACAAAATTAATGCTCCAAACTGGCATACTAAGCCACAGATAAAAAGCTGAGTAAAAGAAGATGTAGCTTCTCGATATTCAGAAAAAAACATAATTATGAGTCGCCCTCCATGATTATTACTTCAAAACTGGAGGCTAATTTTGAAAAATAAATAATACTCAACATTTTTTAATAAAAAAAATTTTTTAAAATAAAATTCTGATGCCAAGTACCTGATATGACCTGCTTCAGCAAGAGTCAGATATTTAAGCGATGAGGCTTTTCATCTTAACAGGCAATCGCAAAATGAAGAGAACTACTGTGAAATAAAAAAACTAAATTTAAAAAAATGCTAACAAATAGTAGGTCATCATTACGGCATGTGAGAAGCCAATAAGTTCCCTGAATCCCCTCCTTGGAAGGAGAATCTCAACACGGATGCATGAAGTACTAGTGAGGATCATTAGAGAGTGAAATGCAGCATCAGCAGGAACTGAACTGCCTTAAGGCTGAAAGCCTATGTCATGCTCTTCAAAAAAAAAAAAAAAAGAAATAACAGCCATGTTTCACTCCCAGGAACAAGGAAATGTGAAGTAAATAAGTGACTGCTTATTGTGGAAAATGCCTTGGAAATAATTTGCTTATCTAAACCAAAATGCCCCCAATACCAGTTACAATGAACTTCTGATGGATCCTGAGAGAATGAGATGTTAACAACGACAAAATGAGATGTTAACCCATGACAAAATGAGATGTTAACCAACGACAAAATGAGATGTTAACCAACGACAAAATGAGATGTTAACCAATGACAAAATGAGATGTTAACCAACAACAAAATGAGATGTTAACCAATGACAAAATGATATGTTAACCAATGACAAAATGAAAAGCTAACCAATGACAAAATGAGAAGTTAATCAATGACAAAATGAGAAGTTAACCAATGACAAAAAGAGATGTTAACCAATGACAAACTTGCAAAAAACTTCTGAAACCAATATCACCAGAATGCTACAGTCAGGACATAAAAACAAAGGCTGGCAGCAAATCATGAGACACTGAGACAATTAAATAAACAACTTGAAACCTCAAAAGAAATTTCAGGAAACAAAAAATAAACTGGAAACCAGGAAATAAACTATAGAAAACAAGAAATAAACAGCTGAATACCTGGAAAGAAATTACAGGAAATAAACTGAATACCTGATAGAAATTACAGGAAATAAACTGAATACCTGAAAGAAATTACAGGAAATAAACTGAATACCTGGAAAGAAATTACAGGAAGAAAAAAAATAGCTGAAAATCTGAAAAGAAAAATTAAGGAACAAAAAATAAAGAACTATACATGGACAGAAAATATCAGAATCTAGAAATACAGAACTGGATACTTGAAAAGAAAATATACGAACCTAGAAATACAGAACTGGATACCTGGAAAGAAAACAAAGAAATCAGGAAATAAAAAATTGTATATTTGGAAAGAAAATACTGGAAACATGAAGCACAGCCTGGCTGAAGCCATGGCCAAACACTTACTGCTGTGCGAAGATACTGGTCCAACTCAAATGTGACTGGCAGGCTGTATATTTTGTGGTCATTGAATTCTGGATTGTTGGAGCTGCGAAGGATGATGGTGTCATGATCAGGCAGGTCCAGGAGCTTGTAGGCACAGTATGGAGATGGCTGAACATCTGAAAACGAAAAAAACATCCAGAGACTTATCTTGTGCTGGGAAAATAAGCTGTGTCATTTATGCAGATACTTCACCAGCAACAAAAATATCTGACAGGGTTAACAGGTGCTTTGTGTTAACAAAGAATAAAAGGACAAACCCAAGCTCTGATCAAACCGGAGTTGATTTGTTACAAGCATAACTATGAAAACCCGAAAGAAGGAAATGACTTGTCCTTTGACCTTCATCATATTCATATATATTACCTCCCTGTAGAAAAAGAAGCTAAAAAAAAAATCATCCTTCAGAATGTTCACAAATCTCAAGAAACATCATTTTAAAAAAAAAAGGAACTCACCAACATCATCTTGGGAAGACCATAAACCTGTGTTTATGGTTCTTTATTTTCATGTCGTTTGATAATGAGGATTAATCTACCACTAAGACGTAAGCAAAACATCAGGGACATGTGAAAGAACAATATCATAAATATACAGGTAATCTTCAATTCAAATGGCAAAAGAAAGATCCAGAGAGAATGAAGAACTGCGGGAAAAAAAGAAAATTAGCACTGGGGAAAAGGAGAGAAGAATATCAGCTTCCTCAAGGTGAATGTGAAAGTAATCCTGTCATGCCTTAGAGGCACACAAGGGTATGGTGTTAGTGCCCATATTTTCCTTGACCTGTCGACACACTAGAGGATGATGTGGTCAGCATCATGCCTGGTTGCCTTTCTTTCTCTGACTCCAGAAGAAGTTGGGCTCCAATTTCCACAGCTTCCTAAAGACAGGTTCTAATACAGAAATTTGTACACAATACAGAAATCTGTACACATTGCCTCATAGACAGTTGAGAATAAAGGAAATAATTCACAGTAAAATGTCCTCCTCTCTTACAGATTCCATAAAACAGTGAAAAGAATGTAAAATACATTTTAAAAAAATCTGCTGTCCTGCAGAACAGTGGTTGTATTTCTGTAAAAAAAAGACTCCACTTACTTTCTCTACGGGACTTCAGCTTGGAGCATCTGATGATCTTAACATGCAGCTCATTAACATTGTCTGGAGGTCTCATGGCAGCAGTTTCATCCAGAGCTTCAAGTGCTTGGCTTGCTAAACGTTCATTGGTCATGATATAACCAAGGGCCTTAGTACGTTCCTGGTCAAATAAAAGGTGGAAATACCTCAAATTTAAATCAACCGTTACAGCATATACCCACAGGACCCCACACTAAGACTAAACAAACAATAAACCACAGTCTTCAGGTTACGAACAGGATGCTGCAGACTCAACGCTCATCTCCACAAGATAAAGGCTGTGCCATCAGTCCACACATAAGCCAAAATAGTCTCCAGACTCTTGAACACACACCACAGACTTGCACCATATACAGAGACCTCAGAGCCCAGGTATGGTCCCAAGAGAGGAGTATGGAGCAGAAATTCTGGGGTTCCTACAAAGACCTCCTGCTGACAGCAGGATTCAAAGAGGCAACCTAACACGCTGTTTAAAAGCTGAGAATATGAAACTGAACAAATGGAAAAAAAAAGTTGTATAATGAGCTCGCTGAAACATTTTATTCCTCGATAAAGAAATATCAGAGCGGGGCGGGGTGAGTGTTGGCCTATGGTTGCATTTCTGTCCTTTCCTTTGTAATCTGATTTACCTACTTTCTGCAAAGCAACACCAAGCATCTTAAATCTGAACAACAAAAGTGATTTTATAAGAAAAAGATTGATGACTATTCTGAATGTAAATGCTACAGAGGAGTCCTACAAATATTATGGACACAAAAAAGAACAAATATATCCATACTACAAGAACTTAATATTGAAGAAGGTTGACTAATAAGGAAGATTAAACAAAGAAAAGTTAAATATTCTGGACATTAAATGATAATCTAAAAAAAGACCGTTTTAGAAGGGTACATAACGGGAGAAAGAAAGAGGAAGACCAAGGTGAAGATGGCTACAAGACATCAGCAGCAGGGCATCTTGCTTACAACCAAGAGGCCTACATGAGAGCTGTTAGGGAGGCAAAGTTCCGAAAAGGACACGCAAATGACTGACTGACTTTCACATGTTTATAAAATTAACTCTCCCAATGCATAGTATCCCTTTTGGGTTGCTTCCGGTTGGTTGGGTGGCTGCCTAATATCCCTTAGAGGTTTGGATGTTTTGTTTCATTGAAAACTTGATGTAAACTTTCATTTAACCAGTCACAGCTCTTGTCAATTAAAAGTTTAACTTTCTGCCACGCCTGTTAATGGAGGCCACTTTGAAATTCAGTGATTCGAGTGTAATTTTTAACAAAATGGAATACCCACCGACTCGACCAATCTTACTTTATGTGCTTCTGGCAGTGGTAGACCTGTTAGATTGCAGATGATTTTAGGAGGTTTTTCAAACATTATCTGACAACCAGGATTCAGCCATTCTAGTTAGTAGCAGTAGTAATAGTACACAGTTCGAGTGACAGTGGCACTGAAATTGACAGTTGCCCTTTGTGATATTATAGGTCTATGGAACTATTTGACTCGTGGATTTATTGGATGTCAAAAAAATTCTCAAATACTGCTGCAACAAGTGATTCTGATGGATTATATCTCTTTCGAGACTGCGTTACTTCCAAACCATTCTTTGGTTTCTGACAACGCGGACACTGGAGAAGGGAGAGGAAATTTTGGAAAACGGGGGTCCCTGTGTAAAAGTTATTGTACCAACTTAATTCCATGATCACCACGTGTGTATCACACATTAAAATAAGTGGAAATGAATGAAGATTCCATAAATGAAGTTATTTGTCATAAAAAAAAAACAAAGAAAGAAAAACTGGTGTGAAATGATGGATCGATTTTTTGGCGCTAAAAAAATTTTAGGGCTGAGCAATAAAATCTACTTTATACTTACCTTAATTGTGTCATAATCCAATATAGAATACATAGTCATTCAAACTTCAACACAGAAAAATCAATATTTATGGATGTCTGTGATATCCGATAAATCTAACAGATCTACAGCTATGAGAAACATATACAGTAAGATAAGTCTAGTCAGTTGGTGTGACCATTCTACCACTCAATCTCGAAATAAACTTGAATTTTACCCCTCTATCTATATTTCCAATATGGCTTCAATTCCCCCATGCTTAAAACACTAGTTTAACTTTGGATTCAGAAGAGTTCTAACTGGTTAAATGAAAAGTAACACTGTATTTTCAAAGAAAGAAAGTCCAAAGCCTTATAGGGCTCTCGGTTGGAAACAGCCCGGCACACAAAGATCCTTTTAGGGATCTCTCGTCATCTAAGAGTTAAGTTGCATTTTATTGGATTTATGATGCAGTGATGGTAAGTAGAACATAATTTTATTTCTCAGCCAAAAAAAGTTTTTTAGTGCTCAAAAATGTTTCCATCTTTTCATACCAGTTGTTTTTTTTTTATGGCAAATAACTTCATTTATGGAATTGTCATTCATTTCCACTTATTTTGATATATGATACATATATGCTGAACATATAAATAGTTTATAACAATGACTTTTAGAAAGGGACCCCAACACCCATTCGAAAACGTAACATTTGCGTCAGTACCAAAGTAATGTCTGCGTCTTTTTCCCCTAGTACTGGAAGAGTTAACCTTTACACTTAATTTATCGCTGCTTCAGGACATTATGAGTCGAGATTTTAACAGAAAAAAAAGGAAAAAAACCATCACTGACATGAAATGAAATTCATTTCTTTAAAACCACGACTTCAAAAAGCAGAAGTGATGAATATCAACTATTTATGTGCATAAAAAAAGTGTCAGACCATAGTAGTCACTTACTTTCAGTAAGTAAAAGCTGCTTACCTTGTATAACCTCAATGCCTGCTCCATCGGCACTCTCAGTCTTACCCAGTAGTCAATGGTCCCATAACCAATGCCTGTTTCACCACAGTCTATACCTGGACAAGAAAAGGGGTTTGAAAAGTTTGAATACACATTTCATTTTTATTCACCATTTTGTTTGTTTGTAGGGTCTTAGAATTTTTAACAGCATTAAAATTACTGAAATAATGAAAGAATGGTAATAAGTGAATATCTCTTTTTCAACAAACTGACAAAAGGACAACCTGGCAAAAAAACAACAGAATATAAAATGATATATATGTAATAAAGAGAGAACTACTCACAGACCATAACAAGTGGACAGAATATATTGCTGCTGGAAAGATGGCAACAAAGATAAAGACGGATGTACAGGAGACAGGCTTCATGTCAAATAACAGCACAATCAAGAGCCACTGTAGTTCCTTTACAATGGAGTGAGGTCAAGAAAAAAAGTTACAGACTACTGGTGTAACTTACATACCTGTAAATGTAGCTGTCCCATGGATGCGCCCATGAGGTTTATCAAAGATCTCCCTGAAGACCAAACTGCATGCAGCAACTGTTTTGTATTCCTGACCAAACGACTGATGAAGCTCAACAGTGCAGGTATCCTGGAGAAAAGAGACAGTGAATACACAGATGATAAAGCATCAGTTGTTAGTTAATGTAGAAGACCCCCCCCCCCCATTAAAATGTAGACATCTTATTCTGATATCCACGGATGTTAGAACTGCTGCACTTTAATGAGTTGATGCACAAGCATCTTGCCAGTGGATTACGGTGGTTTGTGTGAAAACCTGGATCAGACCAAAGGCTCTGGCTTCTCACTTCCAAAGCGATCAAAGTGAAACCTACTTTGTTAGCCTGGCTGGAGGAGAACATCATCCACAAAGAAAAGAGGCCAGCTCACCAGCATTAGCAAATAACATACCATAACTCTAGGACAGTGGTCCTTACTCTAAAACTGTAAGGGAAGCTTCATATTACAAGAAAAAAAAATGTGATTTTTTTTTAACAAGTTAAAAATAGATTTGTTTCTCTGTGATTTCCATACTTGACAAGGTTTTGGACAATCTTAAATGAAAGAATGACAGGAATAGAGAAACATCAGATGAATGCTGCGAGTGGAATTAGGAGAATGCTTAGAAGAAATATGTTGACTTATGAAAGTACAACCATGTCTGCAGACAGTGTTGTTTCTCCTTTCATTTGGTCTCTTAGATTTTATAAGATACTAAAACACAGATCTATGATAGAGATGCACTGCGTAGTGAAGTACTAAAAGTAAGCACAAGAGGCATAGATATACAAAATTAAATCTACATAAAGACAGCAGAAATTCCATTGAACTATCCTATTTTGAATTAAATCAACTTGTCCATTCCAGGAATATAGCCCATTAATTATTCTATTGAATTTCTGAACAGGCAGTAGTTTTGCATCATCTCCTTGCATTTAGGTTATACATTTTACTTGCAGATTCTCTAAACAGTTTGCTGGTAATTTATCTGAGGTCAGGTATTATACTTATCTGCATGTGTACTCTCGAAGATGATGACACTGCAGTATGTCTGTTTTCTAATATGATGACACTGCAGCATGTCTGTTTTCTAATATAGTGGAACTGCAGTATGTCTGTTTTCTAATATGATGACACTGCAGTATGTCTGTTTTCTAATATGGTGGAACTGCAGTATGTCTGTTTTCTAATATGATGGCACTGCAGCAAGTCTGTTTTTTAAGATGATGGCAACGCAGCATGTCTGTTTTTTAAGACAATGGCAATGCAGCATGTCTGCTTTCTACAATGATGGTTTTGACAGCAGAAGTTGGAGAAAGACTGTTTTAATTAAAAACAAAATACTGAAGTGAAATTATTACCTTCTGAAGATAATGCAGAAAGAAATCATCCACTTTGACGATGTACTGAGATGTGAAGTCAAACACAGGCCTGTAAGGTCATTCAAACATCAACACAGGAGGTTTAAACTGATAAACATTTTATTTTTTTCAACATCTTTTCTCTCATTCTCTTTATCTCTAAATCAAAATAAATACCCCCCCCCCCCCCCCCCCCACAATCATTTTAAGTTTCCTACATAAATGAAATTTATGAAATTTTTCATAAATTTAGATTTTTCATTTCAAGAAAATGTCTTAGCAAGTAAAACAACTACACAACTATTCATGTTATCAGAGAAGTATATCACACATACACACACACATCCACCCCCACCCAAACAATAATTTCGGCCCTTTAAACTTCCGCCACTCTTAAAGGGATCATGACTCACAAGGTCTGTAGGAAAAAAGAGCTTTTCAAGAGCAAAATAAAACTGCCAACTCTGCCCTCACATTGATAAATATACTTCTTTAAACATTAAATGTAAAATATAGGTCTTAAATGTTACAAAAAATGTTGCAACAGGCTTTAAAACAGTAACATGACAATATATACTGTTCAAAAAAAGAAATGCAACAAATACGATGCTGCGATTTAAACTGAAGTTTGCTGATCAGACAAGGGCAAATTTCTTGAAACATTCACTTGGACATCAGCTTCACGTGCTGACCTGAACTGTACTCAGCAGATGATTCATGAGCACAGAAAAGTGACACTAGTCAAAACAGCATTTTTGACAATAACTCATGACAGGTTCACGAGAATCTCGTGAAACTTACTGAACACAAAACTCACTGACCATGTTATTGAATGGCTATAAAAGATCGATGCTCCTTGAATCAATTAATTTGAAAATTCAATGCACAATTATGGCTCATCTTACTACAGAACGACTCATCATCATTGGACGTTCACAGACTGGACAGTCACAAAGTGTACTGGCCAGATAATTTAATGTGGTTCATTCATTCATTCATTTGCATGTCCCTTGCGGAACTTTGCCTCCCAAACAGCACTCCTGTAGGCCTCTCGGTTGTGAGCAAGATGGCCTGCTGCTGTTGCATCCATTTCCAGATCGTCAACGATGTCTTGCAGCCATCTTCGTCTTGGTCTTCCTCTTTTTCTTTTTCCCATTATGTATCCTTCCAATATGGTCTTCTCTAAATTATCATGACGTTTAATGTGTCCAAAATATTTCAGTTTTCTCTCTTTAATCCTCTTCACTAGCCAGCCTTCTTCAATATTAAGCTCTTGTAGTATAGATATATTTGTTCTTTTTTGTGTCCACGATATCTGGAGAACTCTTCTGTAGCATTTACATTCAAAGGCATTTATGTGTTTCTCAGCTGTTTTGTTAAGTGTCCAGGTCTCACAGGCATATGTTGCTATGGGAAAGATGCATGCCCTTAAAAATCTTATTTTTGTGGTTCTGTCTGCTCCTCTCCACAGATTCTTTATTTGTTTTACTTTCTGAAGAGCGATAGATATCCTCCTTTTAATTTCCCTCATTGTATCTCCATTATTAGTTAGCAGCGATCCAAGATATTCAAAACTCTCCACTTCTTCCAGTTTTTCCTCATTGATACATATTTCAGTTGTCTTGTTTGTTTTGTCAGTTGTCATCAATTTAGTTTTCTTTGCATTAAGATAGAGGTTCTGCTCTTCGCTGTTCTTGCGGACTGACATAATTAGTTTTTCCATTCCTTTTTGTGTTGTGGACAGCAATACTGTGTCATCAGCATATCTAATCTCTGGTATTTCATAACCTTCAACTGTTATGGCATCGTAATATTCTTTGTCTACATCTTCTCTAACATTCCTCATTATATTTTCAGTATACAAGTTAAATAAGTAGGGTGACAATATGCACCCCTGACGGACCCCTTGTTTTATGTCAAAACAACTTGTTGTTTCACCATTTATTCTTACTGCTGCTTGTTGGTCTAGATACAACAGTGATGTTAATTGTATCAAATGTGTTGGAAATCCCATTTTTTCCATTATTTCCCAAAGTTTCTGGTGTTGTACACAATCAAATGCCTTTGAGTAGTCTATAAAGGATAAATATAGATTCACATTAAACTCTCTGCATTTCTCTATTATTAATCTTAGATTGAATATATGATCTCTTGATCCTCTTCCTTGCCTGAAACCAGCTTGGACCATATTGACTTCTTTTTCTATTTTCTTTCGAAGTCTACCCATTATGATTTTTAACAGAATTTTACTGGCATGACTAATCAGGGCAACAGTTCTGTAGTTGGTGCATAATTTCAGGTTACCCTTTTTTGGCAGTGGTATGAATACAGTTCTTTTCCATTCTTTTGGCCAAACACCTGAATGCCATATCTTTTTACATAGTGCATGATAGATTGTTGCACACTCCTTTCCTCCTGCTTTAATAAATTCAGCTGTTATCTCATCACATCCTGGTGATTTACCATTTTTCAGATTCTTTATTGCCCATAAAACTTCTTCCATTGTCGGTTCGGGTTCTTTCTCCTCCAATAATAATTCACACTGTTGATTTCTGCTTCCACAGTCGGTTGTTTCATACATTCTTTTGCAATATTCCTTCCATCTTTCTAGAATTTCCTCTGTCTCTGTCAGGGTATTCCCCATCTCATCACAAATTACATTTAGCTTAGGTGTGACATTTCTCGTCATGTGGTTAGAAGTGCCATTAATCACCTTTGGAGACAATTTCAAGAAACTGGCTCAATTACAGGCTGGCCACGCAGTGGAAGACCCGTAGTCACAACTCCTGCCAAAGACTGCTTCATATGGCTGCGTCACCTCAGGAATTGATTTGCACTTGCGTTCTCAACAGTAAAGTAAATGACAGCAGCTCGTTGAATTTCAGATCAAATGGTTAGGAATCGGCTGCACGATGTTGGTCTTTGGGCTAGAAGACCCGACAGAAGTCCTGTTCTTACGGACCAGCATTGCCAGAACCAACTACAGTGGGCGAACCAGCATTGTCAATGGACTGTTCCGAATGATTGGAGAAAGGTTTGGTTTAGTGATGAATCATTCTTTCTGCTCCAGCGACACAACAGATGGAGAAGAGTTTATCGTAGAGACCATGAGCACTACACCCAGAACCTCATAGATGAGGTTCCTCCACATGGTAGTGGAGGTGTACTGGTGCGGGGGACGATCAACTTCATGGGAAGAAGTGACCTGGTGCAAATTAAAGGATGCCTGAATGCCCAACGATATGTCGCTGAAATTCTTCGTCCTCATGTCTTTCCACTTCTGGCTGCACCAGGGTCGATTTTTCAGCAGGATAATGCTCGACCTCATGTGGCACAACTCACCACCCAGTTCCTCGCTGACAACAATCCCAGACCATTCTGTGACCATCCATGTCATCAGACATGAACCCAGTAGAACACTTATCGGATGAACTCAACAGACAAGTCCGCCGGCGAGACGTGGTGCCAACCAGTCTCCGACAGTTGTCTCTTGCACTGCGGGAAGAGTGGGCAGCCTTCCCACAACAACAGATCCAACAGCTAATCGGATCCATGTCAAGGAGATGTTCTCTGATACAGGCCAGATGAGGCCACACACCTTACTGAAACAGAGGCCTCAGTCGCAAAGAATAAAAGTCCAAACCAAATTTAATGAACATCAATTCATTGTTAAAGTCTTAAAGTTTCTTCATGCCAAGATTGAAACATTAATTCCGCAAAATAAAATTTTCATACAAATGTTTGAAATTTGGTGTCCATTATGACTACAGTAGTGCTAAGTTTCTTTTTTTGAACAGTACATTTAGTTAGGACATCACGTCTATTTAACGCTGGTTTCTACTTTTTTTTTTTTTTTTACATAAAAGTTTCTATGGCTTTGCACTCTTATGGATGTGTGTATATATATGGGTCCAAAGAGAAATTTTGAAAAACAGTGTAGAACTATTTCCCCCCCCCCCCCCTACTGATTAGTCATTTTGTTTTCATTCTATTACCCCCACACCCCAAACCCTCTGGGTCATCTCTTAAAACAGGGCAAGCATTCTGGATCTTCAACAATGTACCAGCCGGTTCCCCCCACAAGTGGCCTGTACTAATTAAAAGTATTAAAGTACATTACAGTGAGACTGGACTGAATACTTTTAGCACAACTAGGGTCTCGGACAACCAGAGTTGATTGTATATTAGCTTATCTAGGTCCTTGCGGAACTGGAGCTGATTGTATCTTAGCTTACCTAATGTAGATACAATCTTTGTACAACTGGAGTTGATTGTATATTAGCTTATCTAGGTCCTCGTAATGTTTAACTTACCTAGGTTCTTATACAACTGGAGCTGATTGTATATTAGTTTACCTAGGTCCTCACGCAACTGGAGTTGATTGTATATTAACCTACCTAGGTCCTCGTACAACTGGAGTTGACTGTATCTCAAATTCAAAAAATTCCCAAGTACAAAACAAAGATGGCTCCTCATCGCCAATAAAATCCAGTGCATCCTTGGACAGGGATACCTTTGAAATAATAATACAGGAATGAGTAAATATAAAAAAAATGAAATCATATTTTTTGATGCAAAATGAGACTAAACTGAAATATCAGTAATGTTATCTGTACAAAATGTCTCCCAAGTCAAGTTCAAAACAAGACAAACTGGACTATCTAACAGACACAAAGTGAAACTGTGTGTATAATTTGGCAGATATGAAGTTATACTATAAATATATCACACTGTGATAAATCACCTTGCAAACAATCAGAACAACACCTGTCAAGGACTACATAAAAAAATCAGAGAGTTAAATGGTTCGGGCATTTGATACGCATGAATCCAGAACATCGGCTACATGTGCATGCAATATGAAAACATCTGGATATAGGGTGCAGTGACGGCCAAGGAAAAAGTTGATAGATAGGATGAAAGACACGCTGAGGAAACATAACATGACAGCTACCCAGACCTCTCACGTTCCTGTGGACCAATGTTTGAGACTCTCTGCAATGCTAATGGCAAAAGCAGACAGATAAGAAGAAGACAGTAGAGGTCTATGGACGATGCAGTGAAATCAAACTGACAGGAACACGCTACTGTTACAGTGGAATCAACCACATCATTTTATCATATATAAAAAAAATTCTGCTGCAATTATGAAAGATTCTGTTTAAATTAAAAAAAAAAAATAAATGAATATAACTTTTAAAATATTATTCTCAGCAGCATTCTTTTAAAAAAGTGATTATTCTAGATTTTTTTTATTTTAGTTATTTGTGAGCTGAATTTTCTATGATGTTCTGTTTTCCTCACAGCTCTCCATGTGTGTTTAGTAATCCAGTGTGCCTCACTATGCAGGCAAATATTCTCCATCTCTGGAGGCTGCTTCCTTATCACTAATGTGCCACAGCATCTCTTTTTACAGCTGGGACAGTGACAGGTGTGAGGTTTTGCATCATGAACCCACAATCTTCCAGGTGAGATGGCTGGGTACAATCAACCTCCCTCCTTGCATCCTCTTACAGGAGAATTTTTAACAATAAAGTCATAAGTCATTCCATTGTTGTCAATTGCCCATTTGCACTTCTGGACCAGAAACTGGGGGGGGGGGAAGACAGCACAGGACAATTTACAACTGAGTTGCCAATCATTAAAATCTTATCAGTCAATGACTCCATGAACCACAGCGTTAAAACTCCCCAGCCGACACAACACAGGCTTCTTCATTAAAGCCTGACCACAGATCATGAGAAGTGCTGAGACCACAGATGATGAGAAGTGCTGAGACCACAGATCATGAGAACTGATGAGACCATAGATCATGAGAAGTGATGAGACCACAGATCATGAGAGGTGCTGAGATCACAGATAAAGAGAAGTGCTGAGACTCTGTTGCTGCTCTGCAAGACAATGAAAGATATTCAGAATGGTGACTGCTCTGTCGAACAGCATCAGAGGACATGGATGGATAGATGTTATTTTCTAGGATATATATATATATATATATATATATATATATATATATATATATATGCTGCATGACATTCTCAAAAATATTTTGTCTTTATACATAGCATGTCTACCTGCTGTATGTGAATCTCGAAAAGATTCTGTCCTCTCTCCAGACTAACGGTCTCATCAAAGTCAGCAGTTGACTCGGTCTGAGAAATATAAACCACACAATTAACAGGTGATAATCTAAAATTCTTAAAGCATAATAAACATAAGATAAATTTTACTGCAAGTAAAAGTACAAAGTGCAGCAAAATATGTTGATTTATTTTCTCCTGTTTTCTAAAGTCATACTTTCTGGAATACTTACATCATCATCAGGCAAGGGAAGCCTGTACTGTCTAGTGCCATAGGCAACATCACGAAGCTGGGCTTCAAGTTTCTGTGCAAAAAAAAAAAAAGCTTTTTAAAAAATCTTAACAGAATAAAAATTTTAAAATGCATATGACAAAAAAGAATTAAAGAAATAAAACACAGAAATGGAGAAAGATGATTGGTTGCACTTTTCAGAATGCCACTTGATGAATGACAGATGCAAACAGAAGAAATGCTTTACTGAGTTGGGCTAAGTTTATGCTGCACCAAATGATTCTGAGAAATGATTAAGAATGCTAAGATTTAAAAACAAATTCAAAGCCACATTTCCAAGTCTTTCATTAAATCAGTCTTACATCCTTCCCATGCCTTTAAACGTCACATAGGGCTCGCATAGTTGTTTGCCAAGTTTTCCTATTCTCGGTGAGTCTTTCAACCTCATCAAGGGATGTTATTCCTACTAAACTGGTTTCTCTTAACGATGTCCTCTTTAGAGTTTCGTGCGGTTGACCTCTTTTTCTTCGGCCTGTTGTGCTCCACTTGATAGGTTGTTTTGGTATTCTCTGATTGTTTCTTCTCATCACATGGCCTACATATGTCCATCTTCTTTTTATGATCACCCATGATACAGGTTGTTGTTTGCTCATCTGTCTTATCTCTGCATTGTTCTTGAATTTGTCCCACTTTATACCAAGTATTTTCCTGAGGCATTTGTTTTCAAGAGTCTTATTTCTTGTCTGTTTCTTTAGTTGATTTCCAGCTTTCGCTGGTGAATATCAGTTTTGAAATGAATAGTCTTAACTTGGTTTTCATGCTTATAACTTCTTAATTCCATATGTCTCAAGATTTTAAAAGGACAATGCTGCTTTTGCAATTCTAACTTCTTTCCTGGTGTCACCATCTTGGTCTATGTAGCTGCCAAGGTATGCAAATTGGTTTACTTCATCAACAACTGTTCATATATTTTTCCTTCTTGATTAATGAGAAGTTTCATTATTTTTGTCCTGTCTTTGTTAATTTCAAGACCTATTTTGCTAGCCAAGGAAGACAGGGAATCTGTTTTTCCCGCATCGATTTCACATTGTCACTGATAAGAGTTATGTTATCAGCAAAATCAAGATCTTCTATTTGGGTCCCATGACCCAATCAATGCAAGTTTTACCTGTACAGCATCTTTTCATTATAGTCTATCCAAAAAGCAATGGAGATAATATACATCCTTGTTTCACGCCTGATTCAATCTGAAACCATTTGCTCATTTCATCTTCTGTCTTGACTGCACAAACATATCCATTGTAGAGATCTCTAATGATACTGACAATTTTAGATGGTATCCTTATAGTTTTAAAATTCTCCACAAGAATCTCTGTGTATGCTATCAAATGTTTTTTTAAAGTCTATGAAGTTCAGGATTAATGGTTTCTGTTTTTCAATATGTTCTTCAAGTATTATTCTTACAGTAAAGATCTGGTTGAGACAGCTTCTCCCTTTTCGAAATCCTGCCTGTTCTTCTCTCATTGCAGTATCCACTACATCCTTAATTCTATTCAGAATCACTTTAAAAAACACCTTTGACACAACTGATAGTAAGGTTACACCCCTCCAGCCAGCTATTGTAGTCACTGAGGTTGCCTTTTTTTGGGTAGTTTAACAATGATTCCCTTTTTCCATGTGGAAGGGACTTTTTCTTCTTTCCAAATTTTATTAAACATTCAATCAGTACAGATCCACAATTTCAACATTTATAAAATGTAGCTACAATCAAAATGTATTGAAC
Source organism: Achatina immaculata (assembly GCA_009760885.1). Lineage (NCBI taxonomy): Eukaryota > Metazoa > Mollusca > Gastropoda > Stylommatophora > Achatinidae > Lissachatina > Lissachatina immaculata. The sequence goes on from CM019716.1 coordinate 74,159,222, forward strand.
AAACTTAAGCATTAGAAGCTAGCAAGGGTCATCATCTTTGCATTCTGGATATGTCCATTGGTGCACTGTTATCCTGTTCACTATCTCCATCAGCATACAATGACTGATAAACAATTCCTCTGGTCCCCTGGACAAGCTGTTCATGTTCTCCGATGCCACTTCGTGATTATCAATGAAACCTGCTGTGTTCGTCCAGCTTCTATATTGTATTAGTAATGCCTGCTTAATCCACTGCTTGTCCTTCTCAATGAATGCTGGCCCAAGTGATCCTCAAGACAAGTACAGACAATGAACACCCATTTCATGATAATCTGCAAGAGCAAAAATGAAACAGCAGACATAAATCATGGATGAGCTATTAAGAAGATGTGTCTCCCAAGAATATGAATCCTGGCCAGGAACGGACATTTGTACCACAAAACTTCAAAGTGATTATCTTTGTTCTTGTTACATTTGACACTACAGAAAACATTCTCAACGTAACAGGTACTGAGGTCGCAGCCAATGTTATTATTTATAGTGACAGGTCAGTAGTTCACGGCAAGCCTGAGTCTTCATGGTGAACTATCAGCAGAACGGTCGAAGAAATCAGTTGTGTTTTTTGCTGCAACAATGAGCAGTCTTATGAACTTTGGTGCATCCATATTAACATTTAAAAAAAAGAAGTTGAATTTTGATTCGGATTTAATCCAGATGTCTACAATTTCAATAACAGTAAACTCAGAGCCAGTTTGATAACAGCATTCCATATAGTTTGTTAACTTACATGAAATGTTTAAGCATAAATTTAACAAAATGTACCTTTATCCTGGCAGCCCTGATGTCCAAGAGGCGGGCATACTCATCAAGTTTCATCTCATACTCTTTCTTCATGTCATCCATCTTGCTGGAGGCTAAGTTGACCTGCAGAGCAATTAGTCTAAAGCACTGAAGAAACCCACCTTAATCATTAAAGATAAATTCACAAATGTCAAGACTGACCAAGTGGCACAAGAAAAAGAAACAAGCCTATTATTTTTATTAATGCTGTCATTGTTGTTTACTCGGACATCAACATAAATCTCTCTCACTAACACGTTTGTCTCTATCAGCATCACCACACAGTTTCTCAGCTCTGGCCAGTTTCTTTGTCCAAGTAAGGCATGTAGGGCATTTCTGGAGGACATGTTGTGTAGTCTTACTAAGTACACAGTGATTGTACACAACAGCACTTAAAGAAGTAGTGAGAGACTTTCTAAATTCTAAAGTTCTTGAGCTTCTTAATCACCTTTGACATTACATGTGAAGAAATATATTGCCAACACCTGAAAGACAAAGCAAAGACAAAGAGAAATTAACAAAGTTTCAGCAACATATGTCTACTCATCCACATTCTTGGTTGGCAAATTACTAAGCAATCATTGCCACCCATTACACCTTGTGGCGTTTTACAGAGCAAAATCAAATTTTCTCCACTTCTCTCAGTTTGTGGCCAGCCTTTTCTCATGGTGCCCTAGCTGTGTTGCATGCTCTTCATTTTGCTTCTAAAGTTCCTCTTCAGGCTATCTTTGAATGGCCCCTCTTTCTCTTAGTGTCTGTAACACTCTTCTTCAGGCTATCTTTGGATGGGCCCTCTTTCTCTTAGTGTCTGTAACACTCTTCTTCTGGCTGTCTTTGGATGGCCCCTCTTTCTCTTAGTATCTGTAACACTCTTCAGCTGTCTTTGGATGGCCCCTCTTTCTCTTAGTGTCTGTAACACTCTTCAGCTGTCTTTGGATGGCCCCTCTTTCTCTTAGTGTCTGTAACACTCTTCAGCTGTCTTTGAATGGCCCCTCTTTCTGTTAGTGTAACACTCTTCTTCAGGCTGTCTTTGGATGGCTCCTCTTTCTCTTAGTGTCTGTAACACTCTTCTTCAGGCTGTCTTTGGATGGCCCCTCTTTCTCTTAGTGTCTGTAACATGGTCATTTTAGTGATGTTGCTGGTGTCTGCTCAATACATGCAAGTTTCAGCAACAACGAAGTGTAACTCACCTCCACCTGATAATCCTTGTTAATCTTGTGCTGAACTATCAGCATGTTCCGTGTTTTCTCCAGTTCATGAACAGTCTCAGCAAATTCTGCCTGCAATTCTAATAGTGCTCTCTTGTAGTCTGCAAAAAAAAAAACAAACAGATTTTTGGACAACATCTGTGACAAATCTCGAATGTGAATAAAGGATTCAAGCTGACAGTTAGGGAAATGATATATGCAGCTGTGCACTCAATGATCCATGGTTGACCACTAGTTTCAGAGTTGGTAAACTACAGCTGACCAATGCCCCGTTTCCATCTCTCCAACAGTGAGCTCATTAACAGGGTTAGCCTGGATAATTGGGCAAGGATCGGTACAGTTTTCATGACGGTGAAATCTGCTAAAGAAATACTGCATGCACTCACCGCTATGTTCCAGTCTGGAAATACTGACTGATGGGAATTCTTTAAAACTAAAGAATCTACAGTTCATCAAGTAAACTTACCTTCATCCAGCTCATCAAGTAAACTTACCTTTATCCAGCTCATCATCTACAGCTTGCAAGAAGTCCGGAGGCTGCATCTCTCTCTGTTTCTTCTGCTTTATCAGAACTAACGCCTCTTCTATTTCAGTGAAATCAACTTCACTCTCCTGTCAAGGAGGAACCAAAAGTAAACACTGACTCTTCAGCACTTGAAACTAAAAATATGTTTCATAAAATATGGTCAGCAAAAAGTCAATCATTTCTCACACAAGTCAACCTATTTTTATAAAATTCTCAGGCTGATTTGTCTGCTCCTGTTTTTTTTCCTGGGAAACCTAAATCCTAAATCTTAGAGTGGTAGAAGAGCTCAAACAATCTGCTGCATATCAAAGGATGGAATGAACAACCCAACACTAGCAGATGGGAGCAAAAATGGCTGAACTGATACAGACATAGCTTTGTGGACTAAAAGTAGTTGGTTCTGACCTTGCCAATGCCAAAGTTTCAGTTCTCTAGGATTCTAGCCAGTGCTAGGGAGTTCGTGCACTGTGACAAAATCTTTCTTCATGGGAGGAGATCCAAGCACATATGGACTTGTCTAAGTCCACTGATGTAACATTTAACATCTCATATTTGTAACTTCCATCACCACAGTCAAGTTTCAAAATCTTGTTTCTTCTGTTGTACTTCTTAGAAGCAATCATTATCACTTCAAAATGTACAACATTATATCCTTACAACAGAACTTTGAACTTGGACAAGACATGCTAGAACTCAGACAACTGTGTATTACTATAAACAAACTGCCCAGAGAGACGTTAAGAAAAGAGGCACACAGAACAAAGCTGACCTTGGTAAAGAACTTCATCTTCTGATTCAGGTCATCCATCTGTTCCTTAAGAGTGTAGTACTCCACGCGCAGTTCCCTGTGTTCTGCCTGGAGCTTCTCATGGGCATCTAGGTAAGCATACGCACAAGACAATATGATAGATGCTGAAAATATGTTTCTGTATTCATAAATTTGTGAAATGCCTGTGTGTATGTTATATGTGACTATCTTAAATTCTGCACTGTAGCACGGAGCACTGTGGGAGAAATTCATCAATTCCTTTTTTTCCCCCCACAACAATCTGGAAAATCTGAAAACATAGATCTTTTTTTATTTTTCTTCTGTAGTTAGGTTGTGAGAACCAAGCTATACATAAGTATACTGAGCCTAACAAATGGAAACTATTCATCTGCTGCTACCCTCGCTACTCCTAAAGTGTTTTAGTCATTGTTGCCAAGATTCTTAATCATATTTTAAGCAGTATGAGATGAAAGAGACAGAGTTGGCTTGGTACCTCTTTCTTGAGCATACTTGTCTATAATGCTGCCTTTTTCTCCCAGATCTGACTTCAAGGTTGCCTCCAGTTGAGCGATCTGAACCTTCAAAGTATTCTCTCTCTGTCGCCACTCTCTTTCTCTCTCTAGATCAAAGGCACTACACGGATGAAAGTGACAATATGTTTTTTTTTAATTAAAAAGATACATCATCACTCTGACAGCAGGGCTGACCGCTCTGAAGCTTCAGCTGGCAAAACATAGATGGCCAAGACACTACTTCAGTTTCAAGAGATACTTCCTGAAAACAGACTGTCACAGCTGCTTAGCAAACAAAGCAGGGATCAACATCACCATCCCTGTTATGGTGAAGTACTGAAGATCTCTGTACTGGAATGGCACTGACCCACCTTGTTGTGTAAGCCCCAGGAATTTATGAAGGCCATGATATATTTTCTTTTATTGTCATTTATTACCAAAACACTGCCCCAGTATTGTCAGTTCTGACCTATGGATGTGAAGCCTGATGGTTACTAAAGACATGCAGCAACATTTGGAAGCCATGGAAATGTGGTTTCTTACAAAAGTTAAGGACACCATGGACGGCAAGAAAATTAAACGAAGAAATTTTGAGAGAGACCAACTTGAGAAAATAATTACAACAGTCCGAAAAAGACAGTCTAAATTTATAGGACATGTCATTAGAAATGGCAAACCAGAACACATCGTGACAACAGAAAAGTTAGAAGGGAAAAGGGGTCAAGGCAGACCAAAAAAGAAAGTTCTGGATGAGTTGGCAAGATGGCATGAAAAGAGGACACTAGAACAACTCATAAAGGCTGCATAAAACAGAGAGTTGTGTAGAGTTATGACTGCCAATGCCAATAGGCACAGCACTTGATAGATTATTCAAATTGAGCAAATGCACAAAGTGTTCAAACTCCTCTGCATCAGGCACAAAACAAGACAAGGCATAATCCAGAAGTGCATCAAGCTTTCACAAATCTATCATTTACAATGTGAGGTTTGTTCATGCTTTCTCTGCAGTAGTAAGTTTTGTACAGCTGGTCATTCTGAATCATTAACTTCACTGACTCTGGTACGCCAGAAGCAAAGTTGATGAAGTAAAGGCAAGTACAGTATATACAATATATGACACACAGTGGATTTCGCCGGTGAAGACGCTGTCTGATTAGGCAATCAGCGACCCATAGTTGATATGCTAGGGTCAGGGTTAGTGAACCACAGCTGACCAAGACTTTCTCCCACCTCTCCGTTGGTACTCCCAATAACAGGCCTAGCCTGGCTAATGGAGCAGGGATTGCCATAGTCCCAATGGTGGTGGAGATTGCAGAAGAAGCAACTGCACACCCCCAGTCTTTTAACAGTACTCCGGGACTGAAAAAATAGCTGCCATAACTTGCTCCCATGCCGATACGACGCTGTAGCCCAACATCTCCACAGCACTGGCTGCAAAGAACACCAGTAGCTCGCAGTTACAGGGAGACAGCACAAGACAAGAGAAGACAGGATGACATGGAGTGGGAGTGGGTTAACTGGTAATGACAGTTTCTCACTATGGAGAAAGTGGGTTCCATTCCCATTGCTTTGTCAAACAGCTATGAAAATGTGTACTCAGTAGACAGTGCTTAGGAAAACTGCCTCCTAAAACAGAGAATATCTGGCTGCACAGTAAGAATCACTGGTTCCCACAGCACACAAAGGTGTCGGGGAATAAAGTAATACAACTGTACTGACCTTCATCTGAGTTACAGTGGATGAACAGGAGAAACAAAAATGTGGAATCTAACTGCAGTTCATGAGATTTTTAACGAATAATGAAGCAGCTCAATGTCACCTATGTCTTGCAATTCTACGTGTAAATTATCTGATATAAATGTCTGTTTTTCTTCCAAATATAAAAAGCTGAGTTAGTAGTGGATCCAATGTCACCATTGACTGTTTTAGCCCACTGATAATGGTCAGATTTATCACAAGACACATTTACGGAAATCTAAGAATATAACCATTTAAATCATATATTTTGTGTTCTTACAATGACACAACAGTTGATCAAATTTTCAAAACAATCTACAACAAAAGTGTACAAATTATTTAGTGTTAAATAACATTTAAACTGTTACTTAAATTTCACAGAAATACACCCTTGTATGATTAAAATTATCAGTTTGCCAGATTGTAAAGAATGTTTGATAATAAAATACATGAACAGTAGTACCTGCTGACGAGGTTCTGGTTAGCTTCCCTCAAAACATCACATTCCTTCTTCAGGTCTGATATTTGCTCTTGCAACTTTTATGAAAAAAAATAAATCTTTCATTAAAACCTGCTACAATTATTTCAGATGTTTCAGCAGTTACATATAATTTAGCATGAAGATGTTTTACAATATTAACAATATAGATTTACAATATTAAAAAAAAAAGGAAAAAAAAAAGTATTTTTACCTCATACACTTTTTTCCTGTCAGTTCCTGCCTGCTTGAGCTGGTGGTTGAGAGTGAGGTTTTGATTCTGCTCCTCCTGAAGCTGAAGATTAAGATGCTCCAACTCTCTGAGAATCTGGTCATGGCTCTGCTTCATGGCTCGAGTGCTCTGACAATGTGGAGAATGGAAAGGATAAAGACTGAAAATCTTAACAGTTATCTTGCATACACGTTTTCTTGATGAGAACTTTGTAAAAACAGGTAAGCTTACTCTTGGAGATGCAAGCAGGTTGTAGCTTCAGACATGCTACCACTATCTTTGTCTTGTTGTAGTACTGACCTATAGGTGCAGTCTTGAGTTCTTACCAGTTGAGGTGTTGGAAAAGATCTTGAAACTGTTTGTTTGTTTGTTTGTTTGGAAATGGCTTAATCACAGAGAGATAATTCCCATATCTGCCCAGCTGCCTGTTCTGACACCTCAGAATGGCTGTCCCAGTTGGTACAAACACTTCTAGCATCTTAGCCAATCTCCACAGCAGATTTTCCTAGAATTCTGCCCAGTCATGAGCCGTCTTGCCTACTCTTTCTGCAATTTCCAACTGCCACGAGACTTTTAACTTGTGTGATAATGCACACTGACATTTGATTCCACTAGCTAGAAGGTGGGGAAAATTATTGCCGAAAGATTTGTGAGAAAAAATACCTGCCACATCTGGAGGAACTCAAACCTGTGACCACTAATACAAGGCCACACATTACAATTTACAGCTAAGTACAGTAATTTAAAAAAAAAAAAAATAATATTCATGTAAATCTATACTTTATCTCCTCTCTCTATTTCTTTGTCCTGTATGTTTCTGTATGATTAAGACTCACGCCGAAACATCACAACTTTGTAGCTGTTAAGTAATAAAGGTGTTCCTACATTTTTCCCAGTTTATACATTCTGGTATCACACCTTTACTGCAGTGCTTCATGTATAGTTATATATTTATACACTAATTATTGTGTGTTACTGTTCCTGAATGTACCCCAAGTACATCTGGACCTATTAAATGGACTAGAGAAGTAGTTAGATGGTTATTTCAGACATCATTTTAGTGAGACTGCCACCACACGACGAGATCAGACGAAAATTTAAGTAGATCTGGAAATCGCCGATGGTAAACAATGTACATCTAGGCATCACCGATGGTAAGCACTACACAATTATCAGCTAAAATCATCACACTACTTCTTTTTTTCCTAAAAAACTCTTCATTTATGAAATCTTCTTACAGTTACAACTATTTTCATACATAATATGTATACTTTTAAAGTGGAAATACTTTGTACATTCACTTTAACAACTATACCCCCTATGCATATCAAGACCTGCACTTTTTGTGTGGCATGGATGGCAACATCCGCTTTTTTTTTTCTGTGGCCTAGGAAGAATTAAATAAGTGCTGAATCACCGTTACTTAAACAAACTCACATCTTCTAGCTGCTGGTACCTCTCCTGTAAAGCAAGTAACATAGTGGATTTCTCCTTGACTTCTCTCTGTAGCTTGATCATGCTGATGTTCTCCTGTAATGTCAGCCTAGTTGGAAGCAAGGAGGAGAGAGACCCCAATCATATCAAACCAGAAAAACTTGATGCAAGCTGGACAATGAGAACATATTGCACAATGTGCTTACTATGGCTATCTTATTTTTTATCTTCTGTGGAACTGGATATTCTAACATTATTTCTTCTTAACTCTTGTTCCCCCATTTTCCATATTGAAATATTACATAATGCTAAATCTGGAACCTTGCCCCTAGGAAAGAGTGTTAAAGAGTTTTTAATCCAGGTTATCAAAGCAGCTCTAGGTCGGGTTTCTACTGAAATATCAGCGTGTGTGTGTGTGTGGCTGGGGAACTCTTACAACATGTTAACTTTGCATTCCATCAAGTGGCCATTACTGCAAATTCATGGTAATGTGTCTCAATGATGTAGCCTTTATTTTGCATCACTATTCACATTTTAACAGAAAACAAAAACTACATCAGCTGAACAAAACATGTTTTGACAACAGTGACAATTTGAAATTGATTTTTTTACTGAGGAGATGGTAATCACACACACACACACACCCCCCCCCCCCCCCCCACCCTCAATAAAATCACTAGAAAAATTGTATCAGTGATCACGCCAGAATTTTTTTTAAACCTGTATAATCGTGCCTGTCTTTCACTCTGCATGAATTTCTTTCCAAAATACTGGTTTTGTGTCGGTACAGCATTTGGTATCTCATACTTTTTTTTTTTTTTTTAACATGTAAAATTAAATGTACTTTACAAACATCAGCCGGAATTAAATGTTCATGTAAAATTTGTTTACCATCTTATCTGTTTGAGATTTAATCTTTACAAAATGATCATAGGGTGAACCAAAATCAAAACTGGCTGATTCTTCTTCATGCAAACTGAGAATCATCAACTCACTGGGCTGATTATCCTCCAGCTGATTTTGCTGGCTACTTTTTTTTCTCGGTTTTTGATAATATAAACTGGTTACAGTAGCTGACAACCTCCAAAATTTTGGTTTTTCTCTTTGTAGATCAGTAATTTACTGGTAATTGCCAGTTAATGCAATCAATGATATATGCAAGGTAAAATTCTCGTTTCCATGCCATTAAAGCATATTGGGGAATACGGTGTTAGGCCTGTATTTTCCATGACCTTCGGCACATGAAAGTGTGATGTGGTCCGTATCACGCCTGGCCGCTTTACCGTTCCAGATTTGTCTGGTACCCATTTTTTAAAGCCTGGGGATATATGTAAGAGTGACCATATTTTCTGACATTAAAAAAGAATTAGTGAGTCTGTGAGAGTTGGAATGGTTGAATCAACAAGACCAAGATGTCTCTGGCCAAAGGTCTATTAGCTATAAAATGTATTGGAATCACCTGACTGCTATGAAGTTAACACTAACAATAACATGAAGAACAATGACAAGATCACATAACAAGAAGTACTTACTTCTGTTCTGAGGTAATCTGCTGTTTAATTTTGAGAATGTCCTCCTCATATTCTGCCTCTCTGAGTTTCAGCTGTTCCTTCAAGTTTTCTATTTCCATCTCATACACACTGATCTGCTCACGCAAGGATGCATTAAGCTCATCACTGAAACAGAAAATAAGCAGGCACAATAAACTTCTCACTGGAACATAAAATAAGCAGGAAAATAAACTTCTCACTGGAACATAAAATAAGCAGGAAAATAAACTTCTCACTGGAACATAAAATAAGCAGACACAATAAACTTCTCACTGGAACAAAAAAATAAGCAGGCACAATAAACTTCTCACTGGAAAAAAAATAAGCAGGAAAATAAACTTCTCAGTGGAACATAAAATAAGCAGTTTCTGAATGAAGCTACTGTAATGTTCCAATGCTCAACAAATTCTCCTACAATAAGAGCTCAAAAAAAAACCACTACAGAAGCTCATTATAATATTCCCAGCATCCATCCACACCCTCTGACTTTGACAAACTAGGTAGCAGGGTAGCAACAAGTTTTCTTCATCTCTCAAGAGTCTGAAGCCAGCATCGATGGTGTCCCAGCTGTTCCCAAAGATGTTCACATCAGCTTCAACAGTTCATCACCAGGAACTCCTCATTCAGCCTCTCTTCTTTTTCCTTTCTAATTCCATCATACAATTTTTTTTCAAAAATTGGTGTTAGGGGCATTTCCAGAGAATCTAACAAATTCATTATAACATTTAAAAAAAAAAGAAAAAATTACTGCTATTATTTATATCCCAATGTCCAAATCTTCCACTATTCCAAAACTAAACAACTATGAGAGAAAGTCTTTTCATTATGGCATAAGCTTCCCCGGGAACAACTGTGTTAAGAACACACTTATCTTAACACAGTCTTTGTGAGACAGGGAACATAGATCTGTTTGCTTAAAAACTCTGACCTACTTCTGTAGCCCAGAAACCTGTAGCAATCAACACTAATTGAAATTGTTATTTTTGTAAAATGTAATGTCAGATTGGTGGATGGATGGGGACATGGAGACTGCCAGCAGGGATGAGGAAAATCTGGTGTGAAACCAATGAATCCAGGACATGACAAGCCTATGGGTCTTTACAACAATGGCCATCAGAATGATGTAAACAAAACAGAGCCAACAGACTATAGGTGGCGGGAAATGGATATCGTTGAGGCACTCATCAGATTCCTCATCCCAAAGTTGGAGTGTCTCTGTGGAACTGTCTTAAAGCTGTCTGGCCAGCCAGTGTTGCATGCTGAGTCTGACGTGGAGAAGGAGCTGGAAAACAAAGTTTTGGCCAGGCCAGCCTACACCACTGTCTTCATGGCAGTCTGAGCAAGACCACAGTCTGCCCTAGCAAGGAAAGGTGCTGAAGTCAGAGGTACCCAGCCAAAAGGCGCATTGCAAAAATCAGGATACCATGCATCATCACCAGTGTGTATACGAAGAAGATTATGGCATACACCACCTACAGCTTTCAGCTTTGTAACCACAGGTAATTCCACAATTACTCCACCACTCTATGAAAAGATTTAAAAAAAATCATTGCAGGAAAAAAAAAAAAAAAACACCATTTTTTAAAAACAGTGTTTGTTTCTCTTCTAACAAACAAATTTTTATTTCTACAGACAAACAGATTTTAGAATTATAAATAAATGAGACTTGCAGTTTACTCTTCTCTGCACGAACTACGTCAAATGTACCATGACCATAACGAGGGGCAGACCGACTTGCATCTACTGGACTGGTACCATAATGAAGAACAGGGGATCTGAAACAAATGAACATTGATCGATCCATTGTCTAATCCTGGTAATGAATAGTTTTATATCTTCTTACAAAATGGTTCTCTTCATTCAAAACATGTGCAATGTAGTCTATGTGAATATTTTCCTTGTTCCTGATTAATGCAAAAGCTGGATTAGAGATACATTTTCATTTACCGTTAATGAACTAGAAGGGGGCTCACAACAACAAAGAAAAACATAAAAACATCCACAGACAGTGCTCTGAAACTGCAGTTCAAGGAACAATCTCTTCCAAATTTCTGAGCTCACTTGCAAGCAGTTTTTCCGGAACTATCGAAGAAGGCCATGAAAGTGTTCATGCCTTTCATAACGACATCCTTGTGTGAAAAATCCTTCTCTGCTTTTTCTTTATCCTTAAAAATAAGTACAGGAACCACTTGAAAAATGTAAAGTCAGAGCTCATAATATAACCTTTAGCTATCTAGTAAGTCAGCGCTTAACAAGACTTGACCAGCACTCACATTAATTAACAATTAATATTAGGCCAGGATTTGCTATTCAGTATTTTTTTTTTAATTTGAATAAAACCACGCCAATCAAAACATCATGTGTGCCTTTACTCGAGCACTCTTAAAGAGCGCCTGGAAATAAATATTTGATGCACTTTATGTATTAGACTTGGAGGTCCATGACAACCAAAGATTAAAGGGGTTCATAATAAAAGAAAAGGTTGGGAACTGCTGGGCCAGACTGTTGTGCTACTGAGAGCATCACCTGCAGGTTCGGTCAAAGTTTGGCCTGGCTGAAAAGAACGAGATCTTGGCCTCACATAAGATAACAAACTTCCCACGAAGCCATGAGTAGATGGGATGTTTACCCTTCAGCAAAAAAAGGCATTTTGACTTGTCAGGACAAAGCGTACCTGTTATGAAACTGACGTTCAGGACTATGAGGTACTGGGCCAATTACTCTGAGATTTTTTGTGCTTTTCTGGTGCATCAGGTCACCCTGTGTATGCTGCTTGTTTCCTGGAAGACCCTGATGTTCAACGAGAAAATGACATTTAAAAAAAATAAACGGACACGTATACACACATTTTATTTAGCTTTCATGACATTTTATACCAGCATATTTTCTTATCTGATGCATTTTTCTTTTACCTAAGTTTCCTTAAAAATGCATTTAATTAGCTCCAACTGCAAATCTGATTTATTTAAATTTTATTACTACCACTGAACATTTATGTCAAAGACAACAAAATCCAACAAGTTGAAGATTTCAAGTATATTGGTAGTATGTTTGCAGTAGATGGGAAGTTTGATAGAGAAACTGAAGTTAGAACACAAAGAGCTAATGCTATTATGTACCAGCTATCCCCGCTGCTTTCCCATCCCAACATAGCACTCAAAGCCAAGAGGCAACTAATTAACAGCATATTTATACCAACGTTGTGCTACCAATGTCAAACATGGGCACTAACCAAGAAACAGCAAAATAAAATATCTACATGCAAAATGAGAAGCCTAAGAAAAGCAGCAAATGTCACTAGGAGAGATAAGAAATGATGACAAAAGACAACTGGTATGAACCACACCATGCCTACAATATATAGAGAAACAAAGAACTAAGTGGTCTGTCCACTTCATGAGAATGACACACTTCAACCAAAGAACTACAGGACACATATCAAGAGGAAGACCCCGGAAGAGATGGATAGGTGGAGTTATAGAAACACCTACAAATTTTGGCATGAACATCACTGAGGCCAGTCATGTGGCCCAAAGATGCCAACTTCATCACCTCTCTATTCCTCATGGTACAAGAGGAAGATAAAGTAAAGTAAAATATTACCATTCCTTCCTCATTTTCTATACCCTTATCTCTGGCATAGGCCATCAGCAAGGGCTCATTATTATTTCCCTCCTGGACTGTTTCTTCTATTCGTCCCCAGGTGTAGCTGATCTTTTTGATCTCTGCTTCAAGACTCTTTTGCCAGGTGTTTCTAGGTCTTCCTTGTTTCCTCTCTCACTGGGGGTTCCAGGTGAGAGCTTGCCTGGTTATGTTTGTAGTAGACTTTTGAGGTTTATGTCCTATCCATCTTCAATATCTTATCCTTATCATTTCTTTCACTGTGGGTTGGTTTGTTTCTGCCAGAGGTTTATATTACTTATGTTATCTGGCCACCTAATAGGAAGGCAGGCGATGACAAAGATCTGCAGTCTCTTGGTACTGTTGGCTGACGCTGTCCACGTTTCTGATCCATACAACAGTGATTATTATCATTATACACTTTTAAACGCAAAGACTTGCATGTGTAAACTTTTATTCACTGCATCTATCATTAAATGACACAACTTTTATGTGCCCAGTTGTCTAGCAAGAATTACCGTATTGATTCTGGCATGAACATTGTAGTATGTCCCTCGCTTGGGTCCCACTGATGTCAGCTGCTGTTTAGTTAGCATCAACTGAAAAATAGACCCTTCATAGTTTACTATGCAACTCTCTCACATTATCTTTATACTGTCTTTATTTTCTTAAAGAAATATAGTAAATTTACAGAGGGAGTTAGTCTTCTTTGAAAATTCCCAAACAGTAAACTGGATAACTTTTAACTAAAAAAAAACCAGTCAGTTCACTTTAGGTTGTCAACATCATCATATAGCTTGGCCTGGATTGGGACTGTTGATGGTCATGTGTCTTCTTTGTTCCTCACATGCAGGGCAGTCCTGAAGCAAATGTTTGACTGTCATTTTTCCAGTGCCACAGCTGGATTCACCCATTGTATCTATCTTCAGCTTGTCATACATGTGACATTTCAGTCTGTTGTGGTCTGAAGATCTTGACTTGCTCTTCTCTGGTAACAGGGGCCATTTCTCTGATAACATGGTCTCTTTGCCATCTGATTTTATAGCTGTCTGTAAGAAGTGTTTTAGCTTCATCATATTACAGAGGGAGTTAAGTATGTTAATGTTTCTCATTTCTTTTATCAATACCAATAGTTACAGAACTTATTTATTTGTATTCTTTTTCTTTTCAAGAAATGTTTCTCAAAATCTATTTATTCACATAACAAGATCCTGAAGTTTATTTTCTTTTTTCATTGTCATTTTTCTTTCCCAGAGCAGTGTGGTTTGCAAACAGACTGAAAACTCTCAGCATTATTTGCTGTATTATCTTTTTGAAGTTAAGGATCTTCATCATTCAGCTGGAAGTACATTTAACTATTTCTATTCTTTTCCTATTCTTTTCTGGCCATATTATATGAGTCCTTAAAGAGAACAATAATTAAGAGTATTATGATGTAATGTGGAACAAGAAAGGAGGCAACTAGGCAGAAGAGCCCAGGGTATATCTGATGCTGTCATCCCAGTGAGACAAGTCGGATTTCAAATTATTAAAAGACCATGTGCTCTAGAAAGGACATGCCACATGCATGAATGAATGAGTCTTCTGTTAGTCTGTATTTCACACTGTCCATCATCTGCACTCAGAAATAAGTCATCATAATGGCACTGAGATATGCAAAGTACCCTCATGCATGATCAGATTTTAAAATTTTGCATTCTTACATCCCTCCCATGCCATTAAATGTCACATAGGGCTTGCATAGTTGTTTTTTCCTGTTCTCGGCGAGTCTTTCAACTTCATCAAGGGATGTTATGCCCACTAAACTGCCCTCTCTTAACAATGTTCTCTTTAGAGTTTCACGTGGTCGACCTCTTTTTCTTCGGCCTGTTGTGCTCCACTTGATAGCTTGTTTTGGTATTCTCTGATTGTTTCTTCTCATCACATGGCCTACATACGTCCATCTTCCTTTTCTGATCACCCGTGAGACAGGTTGTTATTTGCTCATCTGTCACAAAACTGACAAATCTTACATCCATCAAAAAACACAGTGTTTTAACATCAAATACTTACATTACATAAGCATTAGCCACACTGGATTTTCCCATTTTTAAAATAAATAATACACCTACTACTACAAATAACACATAAAAAAATAATAATAGCAAATGAAAGGTTACAGGAAAATGTATAAAAATATTTAAGGCAGTTATATTCAGAAAAAAAAATTGAGGTGCTCAATAATAAAGTCATGTTGATTTTCGAATCTGCATAAAATCATCAATATTTTAATATTAAATGTTAATTTAAAAAACAAACAACAGAAAATACTTCTTCAATTTGCTCCTACAACTTGTAAGATTCCCCCCCCCCCCAAATTAACGGTGGATACTGCACATTTTACATACATACAATCATAAAAACAAAGTCCTGCAACAAAAATATAACAAAGTTTACTTTTTCTCTTAACTGACTGTTTTGCTTCTCCAATTCTCGGACTTTTGAGGTGAGATCCACATACGTCTCCTGAGCTTCTATACTGCCTCCACCTTTCCCTGTATGGGCAACGTCAACAAGTGAATGGAGAAATAAATTCAATATGCATTAAGGCATCCTAAAAATGTTCATGTTAGCCTTATGTCTGAGCATGAGGGTAGCACAGTGATTAGTGAGCTGCATACTCATGGTAAATGAAACAGATTCTAACTCTGTTTTGATGCACTCAAATCACCACAGCTGAGAAAGCAGATAACTGAGACTTCTATTAAGTAATGCCTCTAATAATGGAAGCTGTTTGCCTCCAAAGTGAGGCATAACAAATTATCATGATGCATAATTAAGCATTTAAAATTGGCTGGTCTTGCACCAGTCAACCCAGCTATGAAAATAGATAACTTGGTCCTTGTTGATTTAGGGAAGAAAGAGGAGTGGTCCAGCTTGATGTTGACCAAATCACCCATCCTCTTGTGTGTCAACAGATCAAGGAACATTTCTCAAATATACCTTAATGACATGGAACAGGACCGTTAACTGCTGAATTTTCTTGATACTGACTGCTACTGCTGAACTTTCCTGTTAATAGCTGGTACTGCTGAACTTTCCTGATACTGCAGTCGCCATCCCCTTTATCTGATACTGGCTGCTAATGTTAAACTTTCTTGATAACAGCTGCTATTGCTAATCTTTCCTTATAATAACTGCTAATGAGTGTCTGAGTGGTGAAGTGGTTAGTGCACTGGTCTCATGGCAAAGGTCAAATGTTCGAATCTGGCCAGAGGCACCCCAGTCATCCAGCTGTAGAAATGGGGATGACTTCTGGAGTTGGGGAAGGAAAGGCGGCCAGGCGTGATACTGACCACATCACCCTCTAGTGAGCTGACAGGTCAAGGAAAATATAGGCACTAACATTATATCCCTATGTGCCTCCAAGGCATGACAGGATTACATTTTTTTTAAACTGTAGAGCCTTCCTGATATTAGCTGCTACTGCAGAAGTTTCCTGACAGTGGTTGTTACTGTTTGAACTTTCCTGATATTAGCTGCTAACACAAAACTTTCCTTAAACTGACTTCTAATGCTGGACCTTCCTGACACTGTTTGCCACTGCCAAACCTTCCTAATGTTTCACTCTATTAATGTATTCAGTGACTGACATCCGTATGTTGATGTATACTCAAGTACTACACCCTAAAACTGGTCTCAGGACCAAGAGAACTAACATACAAGACTACAGTGGTAGTTTGTTCTCAAAAGAGTATAGATTTATTTATATTTTAATATTCTGACACTGTTACAGTCTGTAATGCCCATGTGCCATAATCTCTACGATTTATATCTCATACCATTTTCTTCTCCTTTTTTTATTACTTCCTTTCAGAATTTCACTATACACAATTTCTATGTACATTTCTGCTAATGTTCTTATTTAAAATGTTTAAAAGTGTTTTTTTTTTTTTTTTAGATTTTCTGATAATGTAAGCATAAATTATGAACTATTTAAGACAATTATTTTAAATAATGTTAATTATTTTAAATAACATATTTGTACTATTCAAACACTTACCCTCTTTTTCCAATTTTTTCTTGTCACTGACGAGTCTCAGCAGTTTTGTTGCCATTCTTAAAGAAATGATGAATATGTTATTTTCTGCTTTACACCAATAAAAGAAAGAAATGAAATCTTTCAACGGTGATAGTACCAAGATTTTTTAAAAACTGGTACAAATGTATGTCTTTCACTTTTCATGAAGTACTTTCTGAAATACTAGTTTTCACATTACAACATTCAGTACTATATATATTTTTTTTTTTTTTTGTAAATGTAAAATTAAACAAACTTTACAAACATTAGTAGGAAGTAAATGTACGTTCGAAATTTTTTCTTACTTTATCCGTGATGAGATTTAATCACAAGTTGAACCAAAGTCAAAAGTGATGGACTCTCCACCTTAAAAATCAACCTACTGGCCTGATTATCCCTCCAACTGAACTCTCTGGTTGCTTTTACTAGGTTTTTGGTTACAACAACTGACAACCTCAAAAAGTTTTGGAATTTCTCCTTTTTTAAGAGGTAATTAACCAGCAACTGCCAGTTAATGCTATCACTGTCTTAGTTATAGCTGAATAACAAATGACTGATAATATGGTAGCTGTAAGGTACCACCAGGATAAACTAAATTAACAATGTATATTTTTTCTTTAGGCATAGCAGCAATGCATTGTTCACTTACTGACCTCAGTAAATGACATATTTCATGTCATGAAAATATCACCAAGAGTTTTTTTTTATTGCTACATTTCTCAGTTGTTTACTTTGAATTCAGTCATTAGATGCCACACTGGTGAGTGCTGCCATTCATGCCTCTCCATCCTTCATGATTAGTAAAAATCAAAACAGTTGCCTTTTTTCCCCCCAGTGCACTTGGCCAGCCCACTGAGATATTTCTCTCTTAGTTCACTTCACTTTCTTTTCCCTTTCATTTTTTGAGTGATTATAAGGTTTTCTAGAAATGTTTTTCATTACGCATTATCTCCATTTCATTTCTCATTAACTCATTCCTTGTAAAGTCTGATATGTTAGTTTGCCATACACACTACATAAATGAAACATATAAATGTATGAGTATACACAATACTGTATGCAAATGTAAAAAGTAAAATACTGCACATCAAGTCAGGTTTGCCTATTACCATGTAACTATAAACAGCACTAACCATGACTGTCAAACCTACTGCCCTGAGGATCTTGGGGGAAAAGTCAAAAGTCAGGGGAAGTAATCCAGGAATTAAAATCCTGATGAAGAGATCCTAAGGCAAACGATGATCTTTCATACCCATCACCTTCCATTCCCTCATAGATTCTGTTAATCCTCCAGATGTACAGACATCATTCTTTTTTGAATCTGGTCAACAGAGCCCAGATGATGGAAAGTACAACACTGGAAAGACTGTCCAAGCAAGACACAAAACACACTAATTTAAAGGATGCTCGGTAACCACTAACATCTACCAGCTACACAACCATTTTATAATGTGAAAAGAGTCATGCTAGAAAAAATACTACTTGTACCTTTTAATTCTGTCTTCTTGCTTCCTGGCATGCTTCTTGAGTATGATGTACTCCTCATACATACGTAGGTATTTGTCCTCCAGCTCATCTCTTGTTAGTTTGCTCACCTGACGTCTTTGTTGTGCAGCTGAGCAAAATATGGGGAGAATGAACATTTCTATTTATCCAATCATAATCTCTACTTTACTGACCCAGAGTTAAAAGAAAAAATAAGACATGAGAAAGTCACATCTCAGAGTTTTGCAGAAATCTAAAGCTTGGTAAGAAATTACTGAAAAGATCAGAGCTAAGCAGAAAGCTAAGACTTGGTAAGAAATTACTGAAGAGATCAGAGCTAAGCAGAAAGCTAAGACTTGGTAAGAAATTACTGAAGAGATCAGAGCTAAGCAGAAAGCTAGGACTTGGTAAGAAATTACTGAAGAGGTCAGAGCTAAGCAGAAATCTAAGACTTGGTAAGAAATTACTGAAGAGGTCAGAGCTAAGCAGAAATCTAAGACTTGGTAAGAAATTACTGAAGAGATCAGAGCTAAGCAGAAAGCTAAGACTTGGTAAGAAATTACTGAAGAGATCAGAGCTAAGCAGAAATCTAAGGCTTGTTAAGAATTTACTGAGGAGATAAGAGCTAAGCAGAAAGCTAAGGCTTGGTAAGAAATTACTGAAGAGATCAGAGCTAAGCAGAAAGCTAAGACTTGGTAAGAAATTACTGAAGAGATCAGAGCTAAGCAGAAAGCTAAGACTTGGTAAGAAATTACTGAAGAGATCAGAGTTAAGCAGAAATCTAAGACTTGGTAAGAAATTACTGAAGAGATCAGAGCTAGGCAGAAAGCTAAGATTTGGTAAGAAGTTACTGAAGAGATCAGAGCTAGGCAGAAAGCTAAGATTTGGTAAGAAATTACTGAAGAGATCAGAGCTTTGCAGAAATCTAAGACTTGGTAAGAAATTACTGATGATATAATAAAGGTCCACTATGCACCACTGTGCATCTGAGAGACATAGTAGTTAGTGTTCACATCTCTCACAGTAAAGCCAATGGTTTAAGTCTGGCTGGTGATGTTCCTGTCATTCAAATGTTGAAATGAGGAAGGAAAGACAGCCATGCATGATACTATGACATCAACCTGTCATATGCCAACAAGCGAAGGAAAATATAGGCACAAACACCATATTTTTACCTGCCTTTATGGTAAAACAGGAACATACTTTACATTCGCACCACAACAGTGTCTCATAAAAGAACAAAAATGTAAACTTGGTTTTACTTTGTGCAAATAGATATTTTTTAAGAAGCCAAAACATGGCTTCTCAAGATGAAGATTATCTGCCTGCATGGCAAGTCACACCATACAGCATGGCACACATACACATACCTGTCAGTAAATGAAGGGAGTATGGGATATAATGCAAAACACACTCACAGGAATAAAAGGATTTTACCAGTCTACAGCAGCACAGTGAAGAAAAAATGATTCCTTGCACTTAACATTTATTTTGGTGTTTTTAACTGAAATGTACTTTAGCTGTGCTCTTCAATGTCAATTTTTGATGTCTATATACATACTCATTAGTTGTGATTCTGGTAAATATTAAAAATGAGGAATTCCTTGATAAAAATCTTCACAGGTTCCACAAGATATAAAACACACTAATTTAAAGGATGCTCGGTAACCACCAACATCTACCAGCTACACAACCATTTTATAATGTGAAAAGAGTCATTCTAGAAAAATTACTACTTGTACCTTTTAATTCTGTCTTCTTGCTTCCTGGCATGCTTCTTGAGTATGATGTACTCCTCATACATACGTAGGTATTTGTCCTCCAGCTCATCTCTTGTTAGTTTGCTCACCTGACGTCTTTGTTGTGCAGCTGAGCAAAATATGGGAGGAATGAACATTTCTATTTATCCAATCATAATCTCTACTTTACTGACCCAGAGTTAAAAGAAAAAATAAGACATGAGAAAGTCACATCTCAGAGCTTTGCAGAAATCTAAAGCTTGGTAAGAAATTACTGAAGAGATCAGAGCTAAGCAGAAAGCTAAGACTTGGTAAGAAATTACTGAAGAGATCAGAGCTAAGCAGAAAGCTAAGACTTGGTAAGAAATTACTGAAGAGGTCTGAGCTAAGCAGAAATCTAAGACTTGGTAAGAAATTACTGAAGAGGTTAGAGCTAAGCAGAAATCTAAGACTTGGTAAGAAATTACTGAAGAGGTCAGAGCTAAGCAGAAATCTAAGACTTGGTAAGAAATTACTGAAGAGGTCAGAGCTAAGCAGAAACCTAAGACTTGGTAAGAAATTACTGAAGAGATCAGAGCTAAGCAGAAAGCTAAGACTTGGTAAGAAATTACTGAAGAGATCAGAGCTAAGCAGAAATCTAAGGCTTGGTAAGAAATTACTGAGGAGATAAGAGCTAAGCAGAAATCTAAGGCTTGGTAAGAAATTACTGAAGAGATCAGAGCTAAGCAGAAAGCTAAGACTTGGTAAGAAATTACTGAAGAGATCAGAGCTAAGCAGAAAGCTAAGACTTGATAAGAAATTACTGAAGAGATCAGAGCTTTGCAGAAAGCTAAGACTTGGTAAGAAATTACTGAAGAGATCAGAGCTAAGCAGAAATCTAAGACTTGGTAAGAAATTACTGAAGAGGTCAGAGCTAGGCAGAAATCTAAGACTTGGTAAAAAATTACTGAAGAGGTCAGAGCTAAGCAGAAATCTAAGACTTGGTAAGAAATTACTGAAGAGATCAGAGCTAAGCAGAAATCTAAGACTTTGAAAGAAATTACTGAAGAGATCAGAGCTAAGCAAAAATCTAAGACTTGGTAAGAAATTACTGATGATATAATAAAGGTCCACCATGCACCATTGTGCATCTGAGAGACATAGTAGTTAGTGTTCACATCTCTCACAGTAAAGCCAATGGTTTAAGTCTGGCTGGTGATGTTCCTGTCATTCAAATGTTGAAATGAGGAAGGAAAGACAGCCAGGCATGATACTATGACATCAACCTGTCATATGCCAACAAGCGAAGGAAAATATAGGCACAAACACCATATTTTTACCTGCCTTTATGGTAAAACAGGAACATACTTTACATTCGCACCACAACAGTGTCTCATAAAAGAACAAAAATGTAAACTTGGTTTTACTTTGTGCAAATATATATTTTTTAAGAAGCCAAAACATGGCTTCTCAAGATGAAGATTATCTGCCTGCATGGCAAGTCACACCATACAGCATGGCACACATACACATACCTGTCAGTAAATGAAGGGAGTATGGGATATAATGCAAAACACACTCACAGGAATAAAAGGATTTTACCAGTCTACAGCAGCACAGTGAAGAAAAAATGATTCCTTGCACTTAACATTTATTTTGGTGTTTTTAACTGAAATGTACTTTAGCTGTGCTCTTCAATGTCAATTTTTGATGTCTATATACATACTCATTAGTTGTGATTCTGGTAAATATTAAAAATGAGGAATTCCTTGATAAAAATCTACACAGGTTCCACAAGATATAAAAAAAAATTATTTTAGTTCTTCAACAACAGCAAATGGCTGAGTAGCTATGAAAAAAGACACAAGAGTTTTATAATTATTATCATCAATAATATAAATGTTGCTACTTTTTCTTATTCTTCTTCTTCAGTGTTTGAAGAAGGTTGATCATGCTAAATCTGCAGCGCTGTTGCCCTGATGAAGTCCTCATACATACGTAGGTATTTGTCCTCCAGCTCATCTCTTGTTAGTTTGCTCACCTGACGTCTTTGTTGTGCAGCTGAGCAAAATATGGGAGGAATGAACATTTATTTATCCAATCATAATCTCTACTTTACTGACCCAGAGTTAAAAGAAAAAATAAGACATGAGAAAGTCACATCTCAGAGCTTTGCAGAAAGCTAAGACTTGGTAAGAAATTACTGAAGAGATCAGAGCTAAGCAGAAAGCTAAGACTTGGTAAGAAATTACTGAAGAGATCAGAGCTAAGCAGAAAGCTAAGACTTGGTAAGAAATTACTGAAGAGGTCAGAGCTAAGCAGAAATCTAAGACTTGGTAAGAAATTACTGAAGAGGTCAGAGCTAAGCAGAAATCTAAGACTTGGTAAGAAATTACTGAAGAGGTCAGAGCTAAGCAGAAATCTAAGACTTGGTAAGAAATTACTGAAGAGGTCAGAGCTAAGCAGAAACCTAAGACTTGGTAAGAAATTACTGAAGAGATCAGAGCTAAGCAGAAAGCTAAGACTTGGTAAGAAATTACTGAAGAGATCAGAGCTAAGCAGAAATCTAAGGCTTGGTAAGAAATTACTGAGGAGATAAGAGCTAAGCAGAAATCTAAGGCTTGGTAAGAAATTACTGAAGAGATCAGAGCTAAGCAGAAAGCTAAGACTTGGTAAGAAATTACTGAAGAGATCAGAGCTAAGCAAAAATCTAAGACTTGGTAAGAAATTACTGAAGAGATCAGAGCTTTGCAGAAAGCTAAGACTTGGTAAGAAATTACTGAAGAGATCAGAGCTAAGCAGAAATCTAAGACTTGGTAAGAAATTACTGAAGAGGTCAGAGCTAGGCAGAAATCTAAGACTTGGTAAAAAATTACTGAAGAGGTCAGAGCTAAGCAGAAATCTAAGACTTGGTAAGAAATTACTGAAGAGATCAGAGCTAAGCAGAAATCTAAGACTTTGAAAGAAATTACTGAAGAGATCAGAGCTAAGCAAAAATCTAAGACTTGGTAAGAAATTACTGATGATATAATAAAGGTCCACCATGCACCATTGTGCATCTGAGAGACATAGTAGTTAGTGTTCACATCTCTCACAGTAAAGCCAATGGTTTAAGTCTGGCTGGTGATGTTCCTGTCATTCAAATGTTGAAATGAGGAAGGAAAGACAGCCAGGCATGATACTATGACATCAACCTGTCATATGCCAACAAGCGAAGGAAAATATAGGCACAAACACCATATTTTTACCTGCCTTTATGGTAAAACAGGAACATACTTTACATTCGCACCACAACAGTGTCTCATAAAAGAACAAAAATGTAAACTTGGTTTTACTTTGTGCAAATATATATTTTTTAAGAAGCCAAAACATGGCTTCTCAAGATGAAGATTATCTGCCTGCATGGCAAGTCACACCATACTGCATGGCACACATACACATACCTGTCAGTAAATGAAGGGAGTATGGGATATAATGCAAAACACACTCACAGGAATAAAAGGATTTTACCAGTCTACAGCAGCACAGTGAAGAAAAAAAGATTCCTTGCACTTAACATTTATTTTGGTGTTTTTAACTGAAATGTACTTTAGCTGTGCTCTTCAATGTCAATTTTTGATGTATGTATACATACTCATTAGTTGTGATTCTGGTAAATATTAAAAATGAGGGATTCCTTGAACACAGATTCCACAAGATATAAAAAAAAATATTTTAGTTCTTCAACAACAGCAAATGGCTGAGTAGCTATGAAAAAGACACAAGAGTTTTATAATTATTATCATCAATAATATAAATGTTGCTACTTTTTCTTATTCTTCTTCTTCAGTGTTTGAAGAAGGTTGATCATGCTAAATCTGCAGCGCTGTTGCCCTGATGAAGTCCACCATCTTCTCCAGGCTTGAGTGTGAGCCCCACAGCTTTCCTTTCAGTTCTCTCCCCTCAGCTCAGATCTGTGCTCAGAGGTTTGAGTGTCAGCCCCACATCCTTCCTTTCAGTTTTCACCCCTCGGGTCAGATCTGTGCTCAGAGGTTTGAGTGTCAGCCCCACATCCTTCCTTTCAGTTTTCACCCCTCGGGTCAGATCTGTGCTCGGAGGTTTGAGTGTCAGCCCCACAGCTTTCCTTTCAGTTTTCACCCCTCGGGTCAGATCTGTGCTCAGAGGTTTGAGTGTCAGCCCCACAGCTTTCCTTTCAGTTCTCCCCTCGGATCAGATCTGTGCTCGGAGGTTTGAGTGTCAGCCCCACAGCTTTCCTTTCAGTTCTCTCCCCTCAGCTCAGAGGTTTGAGTGTGAGCCCCACAGCTTTCCTTTCAGTTCTTCTCTCCTCGGGTCAGATCTCTGTTCGGAGGTTTGAGTGTCAGCCCCACAGCTTTCCTTTCAGTTCTCCCCTCAGCTCAGATCTGTGCTCAGAGGTTTGAGTGTGAGACCCACAGCTTTCCTTTCAGTTCTCTCCCCTCAGCTCAGATCTGTGCTCAGAGGTTTGAGTGTCAGCCCCACAGCTTTCCTTTCAGTTCTCTCCCCTCAGGTCAGATCTCTGCTCTGAGGTTTGCAGGATGCGTTCTGGTGTCTAGATCCCAAAGCTGCAGGGACACTCATTTGTTTGTGATATTTTGAGGTGACAGAAATCTGTAGCGTCCTGTGCTTAGTCGAAAGACTGTGGTTTGCTGGTACAGTATCTCTGTGGCTGATGAATGGGGTCTTGTTTAGATTCTGTTTTCATTTTTGTTTTCCAGTTTGTGTTTAGTTTGCTGTGGATGATAGGTTTTGCTTCTTGGTATGTTACTGCGTGGTTAATCTGTTTCGTTTTGCTCCCTGCCCTGGAAATGGCATTTTTTCATTACCATTTATTCTGCACTGTGACGGGGCCCACCGTAGGACCATAGTTGAGTCTTGTAATTGTGATATAATTTCCTGTGATTGTGAATCATTTTGGTTTGTCTGTATTGGTTCAAGCAGGGCTCTACAGTCAGTGAAGCATACAGTCTTCTCTGGTGGGTTGTATGTTTCTGTGCACATTTTCAGGTCTTGTTTGTTG
Source organism: Achatina immaculata (assembly GCA_009760885.1). NCBI lineage: Eukaryota > Metazoa > Mollusca > Gastropoda > Stylommatophora > Achatinidae > Lissachatina > Lissachatina immaculata. The sequence goes on from CM019716.1 coordinate 74,184,406, forward strand.
TGCTGTTGTTTCTGCTATAAATGCTGCCATAACCAAAAGCTAGTATTATGGAAACATATTAAAATATAGTCAAAGTTTGTGCCAGATCAGGTTCATCTGCTGTTGTATGATAGTACACGCTACTACTGGTGGCTGTTAGATTTGTGGGTGGATTAGAACAGACAACTGCTAGGGAGTAAAACTTGGCAGAACAGTCTAGAGAGATGGATCTCAAAGCTCTTTCTTGCCTATCTTCAATATCTTCAAAGACTGTGGAAAACTTGACAGAACAATATAGAGAGAGGGACAAAAATTTGACAGAACAATCAAGAGAGAGGGACCTCAAGATTCTTTCCTGTCTATCTTCAAAGGCTGGGGAGTAAAACTTGTCAGAACAATCTAGAGAGAGGGAGGAATCTCAAGGTTCTGTCATGCCCACATTCTGGCATCATCTGAAACTCTGCTACGTTTCCAAAACGCTGTGACCTCATTCCACATGTGGAGCTGATCAGAGGCATGAGGAGATGTTTGTACAATTTATGGATAAGACATTTTCTTGTATACTCTGCCCAGATGAAACAGGAATAGTACCAGATTGCTTGAAAGTAATTTTATATGAAGTTAGACATTATTGTTCTTTAATATGCACACTGCTAAAAAATACCTATGTCACATTATACATCTGAATAAATCTGTCTCTAATTTTATCTATGGGCATAGACAATATTAAAAAAAAACAAACAAACAAACTTACAAACAGCACACTGGTGTGTGCTTCTAAAAGTATCTAAGTAAAGGTTGAGTTCCAACTTTAAAAAGGAAATTCATTCATTCATTTGCATGTCCCTTGCGGAAATTTGCCTCCCTAACAGCACTCCTTTCAGTTCTCTCCCCTCGGATCAGATCTGTGCTCAGAGGTTTGAGTGTCAGCCCCACAGCTTTCCTTTCAGTTCTCTCCCCTCGGATCAGATCTGTGCTCGGAGGTTTGAGTGTCAGCCCCACAGCTTTCCTTTCAGTTCTCTCCCCTCGGGTCAGATCTGTGCTCAGAGGTTTGAGTGTCAGCCCCACAGCTTTCCTTTCAGTTCTCTCTCCTCGGGTCAGATCTCTGTTCGGAGGTTTGAGTGTCAGCCCCACAGCTTTCCTTTCAGTTCTCTCCCCTCAGCTCAGAGGTTTGAGTGTCAGCCCCACAGCTTTCCTTTCAGTTCTCTCCCCTCAGCTCAGAGGTTTGAGTGTCAGCCCCACAGCTTTCCTTTCAGTTCTCTCCCCTCAGGTCAGATCTCTGCTCTGAGGTTTGCAGGATGCGTTCTGGTGTCTAGATCCCAAAGCTGCAGGGACACTCATTTGTTTGTGATATTTTGAGGTGACAGAAATCTGTAGCGTCCTGTGCTTAGTCGAAAGACTGTGGTTTGCTGGTACAGTATCTCTGTGGCTGATGAATGGGGTCTTGTTTAGATTCTGTTTTCATTTTTGTTTTCCAGTTTGTGTTTAGTTTGCTGTGGATGATAGGTTTTGCTTCTTGGTATGTTACTGCGTGGTTAATCTGTTTCGTTTTGCTCCCTGCCCTGGAAATGGCATTTTTTCATTACCATTTATTCTGCACTGTGACGGGGCCCACCGTAGGACCATAGTTGAGTCTTGTAATTGTGATATAATTTCCTGTGATTGTGAATCATTTTGGTTTGTCTGTATTGGTTCAAGCAGGGCTCTACAGTCAGTGAAGCATACAGTCTTCTCTGGTGGGTTGTATGTTTCTGTGCACATTTTCAGGTCTTGTTTGTTGTGCTGTTGTTTCTGCTATAAATGCTGCCATAACCAAAAGCTAGTATTATGGAAACATATTAAAATATAGTCAAAGTTTGTGCCAGATCAGGTTCATCTGCTGTTGTATGATAGTACACGCTACTACTGGTGGCTGTTAGATTTGTGGGTGGATTAGAACAGACAACTGCTAGGGAGTAAAACTTGGCAGAACAGTCTAGAGAGATGGATCTCAAAGCTCTTTCTTGCCTATCTTCAATATCTTCAAAGACTGTGGAATAAAACTTGACAGAACAATATAGAGAGAGGGACAAAAACTTGACAGAACAATCAAGAGAGAGGGACCTCAAGATTCTTTCCTGTCTATCTTCAAAGGCTGGGGAGTAAAACTTGACAGAACAATCTAGAGAGGGAGAAATCTCAAGGTTCTGTCTTGCCCACATTCTGGCATCATCTGAAACTCTGCTACGTTTCCAAAACGCTGTGACCTCATTCCACATGTGCAGCTGATCAGAGGCATG